>JAQOOI010000076.1:0-1200000 GCA_028554645.1 Omphalotus guepiniiformis | reverse complement strand
CAGTAGGCTTCTAGCATACCTGAAGCGCAATAGCACGATCAGTACCAATGGTTAGTCCGAAAGGCATTGCTTGTGGCTGGACGACGTTGGCGACGACGAGCAAGTGTATTTTCAAGCTCCGCATACACAAATCTGACCAAACCGACAATCATGTCACGTGGACCACTGGCACACCCATGACACCCGTGGACAGACAGACGTCTCCAGGGAGTGAACTGTCTGGTTGTACTTTACTCATTCGCGCCCATCTATTCTGTGGATTCAGGAATACACCTCAAGGCTCATTCGTAGCTCGACTTACGCAGCTTCAAAAGCCCGAGATCCGAAGATTGGTTCTTCTCGGCCGTGACTCAGAAATGTGCATCGCGGGGCTTGTAACTACCATCAAGTTTTCTACTTCCTCTGTGGGCGCAAGGTGAATCCTGATTATTCGCGCGCTATACTTGCTGTTTGTCGCAATCCCGCGATGAGCGTTTCGCTGTTGCTTGTCATCAAGATAACCTCTTGTTCTTCAATGGCTGTGAACATGGATTCTTCGTTTTATAGTCGGTCATGCCGGCCATACGCCACACTAGTACCAGCATAATCAAGGGAATGTATCTAAGGGCTGTTCCAATATCGCCTAGCTGGCATTAATAAGTTCAGTGACGTTCTGATTTTTTTATCATTTATCTCAGCATTCAATAGACGGGATCGTGACTTGCTCAGGAATCAGTCAGACGGTCTTGACGCCAATCGCAAGGCTCAGCATTAGCCTGGCTACGTTATGCACGGAATCTTTCACACTGCGATAGTATGCATCCGTACGTGAAAGTTCTAAGCCATCAGATTCAGATTTAGATACTCATCACACGAATGAATTTCGAGATATAGATTCACAGCTCCTTGTATGCACCAATTGGGTTCGTGTCTACTCGGGAATACATGCTTCGAAAGGTCATTATTGTGAGTGCGTGGTCCTGACAGCATTCTCGGCGTTAAAGGGGGTGCTAGCCTCCGCTCTCCAGGGATTCAACAGCTGATATGTTCACAATTGGGTATAATCTTCACAGCAGTACTTGAGCTGTAGTGTCAACTCAGAAATACAGAACTTCTCATACATACAGGTACACTTGCCCATCCTACTGTTTGGCAGAATGCTGCTTGCCCATGTACAGAATTGCTTTCCATCAAATGATCAAAAATGTTGTCTGTCATCATCACCCTCTGCGGCCTCGAGGTAATCTCATGGCTACGACAGCGCTAGGCAATGTTGATGAAATTGTCAACTTGAGGTTCTAAGGAACATGGAATGTTCTCCCATCAAGACGTTGCGCCATAGAATGGCGGTTTCAAAGCTGGTTGTTTGAGACCAAGCGATTCTTGATGGTTGAAAGCACTGGCATTCGCAGACATGAGGAGACAAGGAAAGGAAATTCAAAATCACGCCATGTAACTGGATACCCAACTGGTGTACAACAAGGAGCGGAAGATCTGCACTTGTTCAATGATCACTCCTTCGCAGCCTCAGTGACCTCAATTCGGAAGCCTAACTTTGGGCGTCTAATACCCTTCCACGAGTTAGACTGGATTGGCGCCCACAATTCGATCATGATCGAAAAAAAATAAGCTTGTAAGTTGAGCGAGTCATTTTCAGGCTGTACAACCTCTAATACATAGACGGTGTAACTTACATCACATCGCAGATATCAGATCCAAGTATAGCCATTGAAACCATTGAGACCTGACTCGATATCGATGACAATAAGCGTCATTGGCATTATACCAATCAAAATGGTAACTTGAAGTTACGCTGGCACCACCAACCCCTTGAAGCTACATCATGTTATTGATTGATATCTGGATGCCTTTTCAGGCAGTCGCGCAAGGCTCAAACTGGATCACCGAGTCAGACAGCGCCGGGACAGCGCTGAGTGAGTGTCGCCCTTTTTCAACAATCGACAATTATTGGGGGAATGTCGTAACCATTTCTCCGAGTCCGGGGCATGCTCGAAGCCTCGTGGCGTGGACAGACAGACGCCTTTCCTGCGTCGATAATAAAATCCCACTCGCGATTCGACCCTGGTATACAATCACCAAACGGTATACAAAAGTATACAAAATGTATCCAGGTGAAAACCGTGATATCAGAAGAACGCCAACAAGCCGCAGACATGGTCTGATTTTTGTCCCTGCATTCAGTAACGTATCCCCGGCACCAGATGCGTACGCATGCAAAAGATGAAGCCCGAAGCAGTGCATCCGCACCTGAACGTTTCAACAAGGACGCCTGGCTGTCTGTACAACCCGTGCCTTGCATGCGAATACACTTCGGAACGCTCCTGATGCATTGGTCCCGGTCCTGGTCCTCAGGATTTCAAGTAGCCGCCCGTCGAGGTTGACGCATTGTCGAAATACCTCCATGTGAGGAAATTCTTGATACCGCTGTGATGATTGTCATCTGGTGACTTCATACCAGAAACATTTCAGGACTAGATTTAAATGTTTCGGGAACACCGGACAGTCTGATTGGAAGATCTGTATACACGCTGTATATACAGGCTGTTTTACAATCCGCGGCCATTTTATTATGTCTTTCGCAACTTCTGTTCTGTTCCGACATTTACCGGACACACGGATGTATGCACGATATGATTGATCATGAACCACGGTCCACGGAGGAACATACACTAATTACTCGGAAGTTTCTCAAAGGGCGGAACCATGGAAATTCTATGAAGGAGCCGAAGCCAGAGTAAGAGATGTGTGTAAGAATTTTGATGATTCTGTAGGCGACATAGAGTTCTTGGCTTGCAACACGTTCAAGTCGTGTTTCCGCGAGAACTCTGATTTCAATTGTAACTTATGAGTTGGTCGCACGGAAGACAAGAGTATGACCATATTTTCGTTATTTTTTTACATCTCTTTATGCTATGTATATATGCGCATACGACAGTATTGTATGAAGTTAAGGAACATGTACGAATAAGTATAGATGCTACTGAAACAACAACCCAGATGCAGGTGCCAAAAGAAGGGAAAGAAATGTCAGTGTATGCAAAGTTAAGCTCTCAGGGTGCCAAAAATACAAATCGTCATCTTGACCGATAGATAGTGAATTGAGTGAGCAAGCGGCGAAGAACGATGGGTCTGAATGCAAAGAATTTTGTGTGGGTATAAGTCTAGTCCGAATGCATGATGTTGGTACAATGGGGGAGGAAATACCATGCTGATGATGAGAGAGCACGAGTAAGACGAATTTACTTGCTACCATACTGCTGGAACGGCGAAAGCGAATGTTTTGCCTTTCAGAGGATTATTAGCGGCGAGTTTTTCTGTTATTATGAACTCGAGAGGGTGGTCATAGTCACGAATCTTGGCAGAGAAATCTTCATCGCCAATCGGAGTTTGAGGAGACGCAGATGAAGCGGGGGAGGTAGTGTTGGAGTAACTTGGTGAAGGAGTATCGGGTGTCATAGGGGTAGAGGAATAGGAGGAAGCATCTTTCCGAGGAGGTGGCTCTGTAGACTTTGCAGGCGATGAGTAACGTTGACCAAAAGCAGGTATAGGAGAAGTTGTCGGATGTGGCTCGGGTATGGGAGTATTCGAAGTTGAAGCGGCAGCCCTTGCAGCACGCTTCGAGACCAGCTGTAGAGAATACGTAGGATAAGGTCCTTGTGGGGACTGGAAATCCTCCTTGACCAGAGCCTCGAAATTAGAGAGAATGGGATTGTCCACGGTGAGTTCCCAGTCGAGATAATTACACATCTCTCGCTCCATCTGGTTAATCTCCCTCAAGGTGAACATATTCTGAGCGACGATGCTCCAAGACTTGTTCGAGTAAGTATCGTCGCAAATCACCTTGGAGGCGATCATAAATGCCGAAATGAAGAGCCGGTGACCGGAAGAACCCCGCGCGGTAGGAAACCTGGCCTTGAGACGCTGGAGAAGGACGAGGGCGGCAAAAGTGACAGCAGTATGAAGCTTGGTGCGATGAAGAGCATAAGCGATAAAATTGGGAAGCTTCGCCTGCGAATGAGTAGAAGTGGGAGGATATTCGGGGCAAGCAAAAAGATGTGTGATGAACCGTGCGCACAAACGAGCCATATACTCGTGCCCATAGAACGCATCCTTCGTCTGTGGCTGTGAAACGGAGGACTAGAAAGACATAGGTTAAGAGACAGAAAAAGAAAGAGAAAAAAAAAAAGAAAATATTCACAGCTGGAATAGGCTGAAAAGCACGAGAACGAGTTGCGGCTTTCTTCGGGTCGACAGGATGAGAGGGAATGGGGGGTCCGTGCACCGACGCCATCAAGTTGGATAAAAAGCCACTGAAGGAAAGAAAAGGTCAGAAACTATCGAATTCATATATACAATCTGTCCAAGTCAAATGGTTGCCACATGTCCACAGTAATTGTTGCTCAACAATATCTTTTCCCACACAAAAAAATTTTTTGCTCGAGACACGTGGTGTGTGCAAGATCCACCTTCCAGGTTTGGCCACACAGACAAGAGATGGAAAAGCACTCACCAGGTGCTATCAGAACAAAAGCTACTCGCTGGAGAACGTTGCACAAACGTGGCGTCGAGCAGATGAAAAAGTGAAGAGAGAGAGCAGAGGTAGCAGCAGCGGGAAGAATGCGATGCGAGAAAGAAGGAACTGCGTATATAAGGACTGTTGAGGTTGCCGTACTGGGACTTAAAAAAAGTTGGCAGTGCTGTCCTATAACGATGGCGTCGGGGTGACTATTCCGGACCATCGGTCACACTATACCCGACAGTCCGCACTGCCCGCGCAAATTTTTCCTACTTGATTTCTTGTTCTCATCCGCAGTTCTTGGTTAGCAGCGCAGTGGGAACAGCGCATCAAGCTAGTTTCACGCAGGTTCACGCCTAGAGAGCATGTTCCAATTCAACAGATGATACAGCTTGCTTACCGTAGCCTCAGGCTGTTGTGCTGTGGTTTGATCGAAGAAACTCACGAATGGTCGCACAAAGTATTGCATTCAGAAGATCTCTACTTCTCTACTCTTCCTTTCTTCGTCCTCAGGGCTGTCCGACCAGTCATTCGGACTCGTGTTCATAGTTCCGCTCCGCATGCTTTCGGACTCACGATGTCCGTCTAATCCATGCATACTTCTCCGTGTTCGGAGGCAAACTTTTCGTATGTTGCTACCCACTTTCGGGCATCTTGCGAATAAGCGTTGGTCGGCTTCAAAATGTGCAGTAACATAGAATTACCTGTTTACACTCGGCTGTGTAATGAATTCTTATTGCACGCACGTCTATGGAGCCTGGCGTGCATGATGATATGCATGACAATGGTGCGTTCACCACTCGAGTGAGTTGCACCATTCGGCATTACCGGACCGGGGTACCGAATCTCAAGGGACCTCTTGACAGCGCGTTGATTCCACCAGTCTTTCTACATGGACGGATGGATTACTTGGTCCCCGATATCGTGTATGTACAAACGGTCCTCGTTTCACAATTTCACTCCTCAATGCTTCGAGCTTCAAGTTAAGCTTCAGTGCACAGGGCATTCAAGCTCTATTCATTCTCTCAGCGCCCAGTAACCCCAAGTAATTCTCTCAACCCACTCTCCCCCTAATCATTATCTCAATCTTCATACTCTGTATCAATCCGTATCGGGACCGCATCACACCCAAAAGGCTAAACTGCTCGTGAAGATGACAGTATGAATAGTTACACATCCACCGCCGTATTCCTTATATGTATGACTCATGACCACTACAATCGGGACTCTCCTAATCCTCCGCATCACTCGCAATAAGTACAACGTTTTGACTTGAGCGCATACTTAGAAAATGTCACGGCTGTTGATCAAGGCGAAGACACATCATCATCCCACATCATGACCCGTCGCTGGCACCACGATGAACACAGCTGTGTAGAGCTGTTTAGTTCGGCTTTGCTGGCGACATCGGGTTGGCACTGGCCAGTGAAATCGATAGACTCTCAGACCATTCGGTGAGGCACATGATGAACAGTCCGTCCAAATCACATCTTATGCCAATGGTATGCAGGAACATATATCCTGGCGCTTCGCTTACCAAGGAGCTAGCTTGTACTAAAAGTACCACTTCCGATAGGGTGACATGTCAAGACATGCTGTCGACCTCTGTATTCCATTTTGCGTGATGGAGTCTATATCGTCGCGTGTTTCAAACGTTCTGAATATCCGGGCTCACACTGAATATGGTATACTGAATGGTAAAGTCCACACAGGCAAATTCCTTTACCATTCCTCTCGATCTAACTACATTTAGAGCGTCTCGCCCTCCTGCTTCGTATCTGATGATTCTACAAAGCTTTTGTATACCACCCAGGCATCTACATATTCTTCTCCTTGTCCATCCTTACGCTTCAAACGACCTGCCTGAGGGATGCGGCCCACTTTGGTGAAACCCAAGCGCTCCCAAAGCCTGTGATGACAGCAAATGGAAGTTATCGTTCATCTTATACCGGTCATGCAACTCACTTGATAGAAGCTATGTTGTTCACATACACGAGGTTGAATACACTCGCTCTATATCCTAATCTCGGCGCGTAATGGACGAAAGATTTTGCCAGAATTGACCCGAAACCCCCTGCGCGTTGATTTGGGGGTACGATGAATCCAGCTATAGATCGTAAGTGTTCAATACATTGAGATGCTGACTAGAGGTATCACCATTGCATATCTGAAAGTACATGCATTCCATCAACATCAAGAACGGGTCTAAATGTTTCACAGATACTTACATGCGATGAACGTCCTGGGTAATTGGGTTTTACCTGTTATTGTAGTCCTTCAACCTGCCTCTGTACGCGTTCACGCCACAGATCGACATACATAGTAATATCCAACAACGCAATCCTCCCAAGCTCTACCTTTTCTCACCTCATCGATTGAAACACGCGTCTCCGCTCCATCTTCGATGCTCAGTGGAGTCGTGTCCGAGTCAGAGCTCTGGGCCTTAATCGCCAGAAACACGTCTTCCGCAAAGAAGTATTTCACAAAAGCATCCAGATCATGACGCCCCTCCTGGGGGTAAGTCCTTCCATCTTCGACCTCCTGAGCAAATACCGTACTCAAATGTTCAAGTAGTCCTTGAGGAGTATCGGCGAAAGAGAGCCTCAGATGGTGTATCGTGACGTGTAGCGATGAGCCAGACGCTGAGCTCCGACCCGTCCATATAGTAGAAGCCAAGGGCCCCTCACTTGAGTTAACTCTCGTGATAGTACCGTAGGCAGACATCACGATATCGATGAAGAAGTGTAATGAGTTAGGCGCCCGTATCCGCTTGAATTCATACCGGGTGACCCCAAATAGGAATAGCAATCGTATACATAGTCGCTCACACTTACATACTTAAAGGCACTGAGTACTGGAGCTTTGAAGTACTGCAATTGACAGAATACATAGAACTTATCAATATTTGCGGTTGACTTCAGATTGGTCCCCGGCGGTGCAGAGTGCTGACCCAGTTACTTATTTTCCTTTCGCGCGCTACATACTCTGCTAGCTTCAATAGCTGCGCATCTCTTGTTACGCAATTTAAATTAAACCCGTAGATTAGAGGGAGATCGTGGAGAAGTAATTTGGATGACTGAGAATCGGTCGGTAAACGGCGACTCAGGCCTCAGGCCTCAGGGCTCTAAGCCTCAAGCATTAAAGAAAACGCCTTTTCTGATATGAGCTTGAAGCAATATCTCTCTTGACGATTGTATCATGGATACGGACATGAACTTGTTCCTTTATACCGCGTACTAATACCACGACGATCACTATAACTGTATCGCTATAACTATATTGGTTTATGAGCCCTCACAGGATTATTCAAGTCAGAGATCTTTACCCTCAGTATGTATACTCATCTAAAAGCGTTCGATCCCCACGACTTCTCGCGATTCATCAATTACGATACGAAGGGCCCGTCCAAGCCAAGGAGGAGTCGTAATATTTCCGGGAGATGAGTCCGCAGTTGCAGCTGTGTCGCTCGCAGCATATCCCTCAGTTACGCCATCGCCAAAGAAAACGTATCCTGGGATATAACGGTCCACAAAGCTGTTGAACGCCTGGATAATGAACAGATCATCCAAAAGCTTGAGAATACGTTACGCACAGCTTAACGGCAGAGTCGTTCATGCCCTTTCCACCGTTACGCGCTTTCATGTAATGTTCTTGTTCAAGCCGCCATTTGTAGATAATGGAGTAAGGTGATTTGGAGTCCTGAGTTGGCGCGGGTTGAAGCTGGATGAAAGTCATTATCCCGGAAGTGAGCATGTTCGTGTTCACGGACCTGGATGAAGATCTCAAAGAGAGACCAAAGATCCATATACTTGAAGAGTGCATCGTTAACTGCACTTATGTTTTCCTTCGTACCAATAACAGCGTCATCCATATTAAGATTACTTTTCTCCTGAACCCAAACACCCTCCCATCTCCGTTGAAGTTCTTGTTGTGTGATTGGATAGAAACCCACGAACCAGCCTTCCATGATCACCACATCGACTGGCGTTCGAACGACAACACCGCTTCCATCCATTGGAAGTCGATCTCCCTCCCCATCAAATAAGCTCTTATCAAATCTTGGAAGTTCAACATCTCCGGTTCCTTGCTTCAGCGATTTCAGTATGGAATAACCAAGGTCAACGTCGTGGGTACCAGGTTGACCACGTCCACGCCAGAGTGGGTTATCAGGATGTTTTCGGGACAGCTCCTGCAAGCCTTCATGAGGCAAGTAGAGGTCGTCGATGGATAGAACAACGACATTTAGCGATTGTGGGGATGCCGATAGCTGTGAACGAACAAGGTCCGTGAGGTAGGATTTACCTGAACCTTGCGGCCCTTGAAGAGCAACAAAAACAGGTTTTTCGGTAGTTTCTTTCAAGCATCCCAGAATATGGTTCGAAATATGTTCGACAGCAGCTGGAAAAGCCATAGTGGCATATATGCAAAACTTGAGATTAGGAGTTGATTGTTTTGACCATCGTCGTTGAGAGAATACACACCTGCGGCCCGGGAAAGCGGACCGTCAACCTCATTTAGACTCCGCTCAAAAACAGTAAATGGGTTTCCGGCTGTTACTTGTTGGGTTTGGGCTTTTTCCACGACCCTCACCAAGAAAAAATACGAATTCGACATGATGTCCGCCTCGGATTTGGGCTCGGGCGTTGAGCCATCGCCGATACAGAATATCTCGGCCTCATATTCCAGATTTCAGCGGTTGTACCAACAGACATTGGACCGATGGACGCCTCATATGCTGAACCGCTGGCTAGGAACTGCGGGGCTACTATTTGTCTTCTTCTTGAGGATTGTGCTGGCGCAAGGGGTGAGTTGCTTTTAGTTTATTCCTATAAAATATTCAGCTGATGCTTATTTAGTGGTACATTGGTCAGTACATACGTTGGTCACAAAGGGAGTTGCGAAGCTGATAAATTTCTTATTACCAAATTGCAATTCTATGCATGCAAATTGCAGTTTGTTGTATGTACTTCTTTCTATGATTACTGATACCTTGAACTGACGTTTCTTTAATAAGACGCTCATGCCATCTACCTCCTCAACCTCCTTCTTGCTTTCCTTCAACCGAAATTTGATCCCTCTCTTCAAGATGACCTCCTAGCGGACGAGATTGAGGAAGGAGGTGAACCTGGCCTCACGAGTCCTCTTCCTAGCCAGCGTGACGATGAGTTCCGACCTTTTGTAAGACGACTACCTGAATGGCAATTCTGGTGAGCCGCGTTCTATTGGTGTCAAAATTAGTTTTAATCATAGTATATAGGCTATCCGCAACACGAGCAACAATTATTGCTACCCTCTGTACTCTTTCAGAGGTTTTCGACGTCCCGGTGTATTGGCCTATTCTCGTAATTTACTTCTTCGTATTGTTCGCCCTCACAATGAGACGCCAGATACAGTGAGCATCGTTTTTTCTTTTACCTCAGGCCTACTACGGTTTTGCTGGCGGTTGGCTTGCGCTTTTTATAGTTCTGCTTTCTCACTGTTTATTTTCTCGCAGACACATGATCAAGTACAAGTACGTTCCGTTCGATATTGGCCGCAAAGCGAGATACGGAGGCAGCAAATAGCTACCTAGCTATTTTGAAATGATCTTGTAGGGTGGATATGCACAGCTTTTTTCGGAACAACTGGGGCCTCTTGTTTTTTTATCTTCCACATTACTTGGACGGTGTGCTCAGCATCTTCGCCTAATATTGTATCTACACTGAGGACCGCGCACCCGCATATTATTTGGTATCACTTTCTATGATAGACGATAGAGCATTATACGACGATTCACGTCTTATCCAAGCCCATTAGGCACTTTAACGCCTTCTGTTAGTATTCAGCGTGGTATGGGTACAATCTTGTTTCTAGAACTGAACGCGTACGGGTGCTACTTCGCCAGGAAGGGATTAGCTATGTACTCTATGCGTGTCCAATGGGGAGACTCCTGGGTGTTATCCTGCGCTTTCAAGCAAAATGATATCTTCAAGGCACAATCCGTCTGCACCGAGAAATTGTGGGCGAGCTTGGTCAAGTTATGAACACATCTAATCGCCAGCCAGGTATACTATGTCCACTATTCACCCCTTTGAATTTCAGCAACTTTTCGAAAAGCTTACCTGGGAAAGGTTTATGCTTGCCCTGAGCTTTCTGTGACTTCGCGTTGTTTGGCTATCATGTTTTTCACGGTAGCGATAGCCTTCTCTCGTGCAACGACTAATTTCTTCGCTTTAGGCAGATCTGACTCTGTCCAGGAGGCATAATCAGGTGGCTTCCTTGTGCTGCCAGCAGCAGACGGCGGATTTCCGGCAGCGGTAGATAGTTCCGCAAGCTCTTCACGAAGTTCCGCCAAGATATTATCTAGAGTGGGTAGTATCGATACACACTCTTCTAGTTCCTCTTTGACCTTGAAAGCACGACAGACTTCTGTTGTACATGTCTCTATATGAGTGAACCTAGCAGGTCCGAGCATTATACCGCCATACCTGTAGAACCATTTATTACAGAAAGCAGGAAGTCCATGCATAATTGCAATACGAACCAACGACTAACAATCACAACGGCATCAATTACAGCCTGCGATTCCATGACTTTGAGTATTCGCCCTCCCGCCCATCGTTCACCGTCGTCGTCAGTACTGAAATTGAGCACAAAATCATCCGGGCCACCGAGCCCTGTTTGCCCTGGCTTCAAAACCATGCATCTCCAAGCATAGATTTCATGATTAGCTGGTTTAGCGGCGTGAATCACGTTCTTCAAATGATTTATCGCAGCTTTTGCTTCTTCTGGGGTGGTGGCACGAAAGATATTCGCAACGAAGGTAGATCCACGATCACGAACCTCTTGCGAGGTCGCTTTTGCGATCGGGAGGGGTCGAGTACGATGAACGAAGGAATCCAAGTTGGAGGTGCTCATGTTAGTGTAATTGTCGCTTTGACGCGTGTTTGACCTGCCGAGTCGATTGTCGTGAAATGGTGAAACGGTGAATAACCGACCATGAATACAAATAACAGATGTGTAAATAAGTACCGCCTGTAAGTAATTCAGTACAAGACGTTCATTTGAATCAAAGAGTTGAGAAACGGGAAGAACATCAGATTCTTTGAGCAGAACTCGCATAATGATGTTGTATAGGCGTGGGTCAACGGAATCATTATAGTTATGTCGATATTTATCTGGGCTACCGATAGCTAGAACACGCTCGACTTCAAAATCGAGGCGACATAGTTTGAGATTTCACTACTGACAGCACTAAGCACGGCAAGCGGGTGCACCATGAAAGCACCGAATAAATGGTTGTTGGGTCTCTACTTCCCGCTATTGAGTGGCAATTGATTCGGACTTGATTTGAAGACGAGATATACTTGGTTGACGGAAGTATGAGCCTATGTACATGTCCTCCGATTTCTGCACGGTGCCGTACTCCGCAGAACCTCTATAGAGTTGTGTTACGAATCGGCGTTTGACTTCGTCCAGACCACTGGACACATACTGTGTTCAAGTCTAGTGGAGCACTGCCCGCCCCTACTTCCGACCTCAGTACTCAGTAGACTTGATACTGGGACACGTCGGGCCAAACTTCAGGGCTGTGTTCTTGCCGAGGATGTCTTTCTAGGAATGAGCTACTGCCATTAGGGCAGCATGAATCAATGACAGGACGGCCTATCTAGTGTACAGCACAACTATAGGTGATGTCCCATTCACCCTAGTTGCGACAGTAAACCTATTTCTCTCGGAGACTCGCCTTTGACTGCAAAGGCTGTCGACATCATGCACTACTGGAAAATCAAAGAGCTATATCAGCGTAAGACTCATAGTCCAATCTTTCTAGGGCGAATGGAGATGTCGTTTTGCCATGTTTATGTACACCAGTCAGGAAATCATCATGAACGCAACAGAAGATTATTTCCACTTCTTCATGAAATCGAGTCCAAGTTCTTCTGCTAGAAGGAATCCAAGTTGTGGAGTCTCTTGCTAAGGATGGTTCTGGAAGACCCCTGCCAGAACGATGTTTTCAGTAGCTATTTGAAGGAAGGCCAGACGGTTTCAGGTTGCTTTTAGCTTTCGAAGACCAGCGAAAGACGTGAAGATCGAGGAAGGAAGATAGAAGCGTCTTAGGTTTGCAAGTTATAGGAACGAAGTGAAGCCAGGAGGACATGGTAAACAAGAGTATACAATAAAACGCGTTACGCGTGACTCAAGAATTACTTGTCTCTGGCCACCGGTGAGCTCTTCTAATCGGTTTCTTCGATAGCCTCGAGCTGCGATGTATTCCTCCTTTTCCCCATTTTCAAAAGTACCTTCAGCACCTCATCCAACTCCTTCTTCAGTCTCTTCAAGGTCAAAACTGCCGAAAGCACCTATCCACAATCCATTCGACAAGTTCACTCAGCCTCAATTTGACGCGTGGATTGGGGATATCACCGGTGCTCTTCGCAAAGCTCTTGGCCACGAGGATGAACCTGAAGATGAGACGGCTAACAACATTTCCCCACTTGATGCAGAGCGCGAGTTTCATGCCTCAGATTCAGAGTCTCAGGATACCGACGAAGAAAATGACGACTCGTTAGCTGAAATACGGAAATGGCGTTCTGTTGGGAAAGGGAAGGCTCGAGATCCGATGGAAGGTCCTGGACTGGGACCAGGAACTTTGGACGAGCCTATTGAGCTTGACTTGGACTCTGATGCTGAGCAAGAAGCAGGCTCTGAGGAGTCATACGAGGAGGGCAGTTTTGAGGAGGACGAAGGGGAGCAAGAGGAGGACGAGGAGGACGATGTTTTTGCCCGACATGTTAGACGACATAACGGCCAGCTCTCTGGATCATTTACCCGCAGCGAACGCAGATCCGAAGAGGAGCACTCTGCTGACGAGGCTGAATACGAAGACGAAGATAATCGTATGGCACGGAGCAGGGATGCGGACGAGGAGGAAGATGAAGAGGCCGTTGTTTACATATCTGACAGGGAAGAGGATGAAGAGAATGACGAGAATGAGCAGCCTCCAGTGGAAGTAGAAGTGGAATCAGATGAAGAAAACGACGAAAACAAGCAGCCCCCAGTGGAAGTAGAAGCAGCGGGATCAGAGGAGGAGTATTCCGACGAGATTGGCCTTGCGACACCCCAGCGAAAACATTCGCATATAGTTGTCTCGGTTGTAGACGCGTCCAGAAATGCAGATGATAGTGTCTTAATCGAGGAAGATAACGACAGGGATGAGTCGGGGCTGGCCTATCCTTCTCAGGAGGATCTTAGTGATGGACTTTTTGAAGAAGAAGATTATGAGATCGACGAGTTAGAAGTACAACCTTCGGAAGACAATACTGGTGAGTCGGCTGTCTAAGGCGTTCTGTTCATTTGTTTAATTCGCCATGTCAAGCCTTTCCTGTACCAGTCATTAATGGGCCATGCATGCAACAGCCAGTCAGCATCTCAGATCCCTGGGCCGGCCCCCAGACTTATGCAGAAGATTTCTTCTCTGGAGGCAGCGTCAGCTTGGATTCCACGTTCTCTATCACTGCTGACCGTCTCAATGAGCTCGACGTCGGTAGTGATATCGGAACATTTTTAACACCTGGCATCATGACGCCCAACAGCGCAGATAACTTGAGTGTTGCTGCTGCAGATGTCGCTTTCCAAGGCCCACTGCCCAATTCTCCTTTGGCATCGCAACATGCTTTGCCACGGAACTTGAAACCTGAAATTTTTGACTTCCTGGACGATGTGGAAGAGGGGCAGAAAGAAGATGAACGTCACTTCCCTGGCTCCAGTCCGTTACCTGGCTCAAGCCCTCCCAGCGTATGTTTCGAAATTGAATCTCACGTCTCTCCGAAGAATATGTTGGAGGAACTATATGGTGACCTAGAGGATGAACCATACAACATTGGTATGTAAACATTTTTCAGACATACTTGTAATTACTCATCGTCCTCAGATCGCCGGTCTCTCGGTCCTTCATTGGACGAGGATATACCAAACGTGGGAAGTCATGTCCCTCTGCACGTCGATGATGGGTTGGAGAAACATGAAGCGCGAGAGGAAGAACCAAAGTTGGGAGAGAATGAAGAGGATGAAGCAGAAGAGGACGAAATTGATGGACGAGAACTACCACTTGGAACAAGCGACCTTGATATCATGGATGCCAGGGAAGAAGGAAAGGATGTCGTTGAGACATCTGAGGTTGAAGTCGAGCCAGCGAGCGCTTCAATTACTGAAGGTCAGTAATCTTGGTTTTGCAACTAAGTACAGCTAATCTCATATCACACAGCATTGCCAGGTACGGCTGCATTGCTGGAGAACACCGGTATAATGTTTCTTGCCCCCGAGTTTGCCCCCGAGTCAGCCCCGAAGGAACACACCCTTCAACAACAGTCTGATGCCGATGTTGAAATACACTTTGAATATATTTCTCCTGAAGAGGCTGGGGATGAGGTCGCAGAGATCGAGGACTCTGCCCCGATTCAGATCGATTTGGTATCCCCTACGACAGTGCATTCCGTACAAGGTGATTATCAGGACGACCTTGAGGTGGAGGAAAGACCACCGTCGCCCATTCAAGCTGAACCGGAATACACCGTCGATGAAGTCCTGACAGATGACGAGCCAGATATGAACCACCACCACGCCGATGGTGACTTTGACGTAGAATCTGTCGCAGGCCCTGTCACGGAGGGTACGCTGCAGCTGTATGAGGTGGAGGAAGTCATGACGGAGGGTAGGCTGACTGTGGTATGGTGCATCATTTGGTTATTGAACATCTTATAATTGGAAACCTTTATAGGAACCGATGGATCGCGAGACAAGTTTAGGTGTCATGAGCGTCGACACAGAATATGCTTTGGGAGAATTTGCCCACAAAAACACAGATCCAGCCAAAGCACCTGAATCAAACGATACTGAACCCGATGAAGTTCATAGAGTAGCCGAACCGCGTCTCTTGGATGGCGCAGCTGTTTTGGAAGCTGAAATCGTTGCTCCCGTTTCACCTTTCACGGACTCGGTAGCTCCTTTGGCAACGAATTCCCTACCAACTGCTGAGACTGAAGCGGAGACACTGGTAGCCGAATGCTCTTTACGGATACCTCAGCAAAGCACTCCAATTGATACATCGGAACGCCCTCGTCCTGACCCTGCCGTAATACCCGCTTCCCCGGCTTCAGAGCCAGTTGAAGCGGTTTCAGTAACTGAGATTCTCGATGACACAGTGTCTTCTGATATCCTCCCTTCCGATGTCGTGCCCATGCCAGAGACTTCTACACAAGATGAGGTCCATCCTGCTTTTTCTCCTGAAGACGCTAGTGAGCATACATTTCTTGCTTCCGGTCAAGCACTCCCCGAGCCTACCACAAACTCGCTACCTGGAACAACGAAACTATCAGACTCTGCTGACTCTCCTATCATATCTCTCGTCCCTGAGCATGTAGATTTGGACCAAATCGATATGTTCACTGAGCGATCAGAGGAGAAAGTGGATCAGGTCGCTGCGCTTAAGGCTTCTCTGCCCCACCGCCTACCATCGACGGCTGAAGTTGTAATGACGCGGACGAGTTCTATTCCGGTATTGCACGCTGACCCGTATCCGGCGAGCCTTTCTACTCCTGGCATGGATCTTGACAGTGACGGGGATGAGGAAAGCACTGACGAAGAGCTTGGTCGAGATGAGAATGATATCGATACCTCGATTTCTTCGGCAACTGATGAAGAGAAGGGTGAAGTCCAGCTCCCAGAACAAGCAGAGGATAGGATGTCTTTGGACTTGGACTTGGAGTTGCAGTACCCGTCTGCGCCTGAGAACCTCTCGACCGATGACAATGTGGAGCAGGGTGGAGATGATTCTGATGCAGAGGGTGACCTCGATCCTGATTTTTACGTCGGTGCTGATGGTGTTATAACGCCGGCGACTTCAACAAGAGAAGACTCTCTTGGCAATGAAGAGCCTGCTGAGGGTGTCACACAACCATCTTCTGTAGCCTCTGCTGTGGACAAGAATGAAGTACAGGAAGTCGCAACAGTTACACCTCCTGCGACTGGTCAAGCAAATGGGCTTTCTGTGGTTTCTGAATCGGGGCCTTTGGTAACTTCAGCTGAGCTTTCGTCTCCCCCTAGTGAGGGTGATATTTCTGGAAGGACTCCGGAGCCTATTCAAACTAAAGAGCCTGTTGAAGCCTCATTACAGGTGGAGGAGGGTTCACATGCAGTTGACGCAGCGGACCACATAACTGATTCGGACAAACCTGGAGTATCGAAGAACAATACACCGGCTGAGAAGAGCGTGTCAGAATCAACGGACATTGATACCGCAGGAGCAGCATATCATGAGAAGGATACTGTAGCCGATGGAACTGCGAGCAATGAAGACACCGTAGCTGCAGATCTCAAGAAAGATATTGTCACCAATGGACTTGCAGCCCGTGACGACACCGTGGTCAATGGAGCTGCAGACCATTCAAAGGACTCAGTACTGATGCAGAAATCATCTAACGACCAAGAGCTCACCACGTATGTGCATCTTTGACACCTATTCCTATCAAGCTAATTCATCTACAGGTCTGACCCATCGTCCGATGAAGCAACGAAGAGTACCTCTGCTGCTACGCACCAGACACCAGGTGATACGGAAGCGCAAACTATCAAAGCCGTAGCTGAGAAGGAAAGTGGCATATCGAGTGCCGCATCAAACAATGCGCGCCGCTCAAAGCGCAAACGCAACGTTCCTGTGCGCCTATTGGAGGCATCCCTTAGCACGAAGCAATCTTTGAAGAGGGGTTCAGCTTCTGTGGACCCTAAAAACAAGGGCAAGAGGAAACGCCTCCGGCAAGGGTCTCAAACTCCTTCGAGCTCCAGTGCTAGTTCTGCTGCGAAGTTGCTTCAGCCTGGGAGTCGTGCATCTTCTATCGTTTCGACATCGACTGGTGACGGTTCGGCCTTAACACAACCTTCTCCAACACTAGCTAGACTGCAAGCCGGCCCCTCCGGACCGCCTCCGCCGCCTCCACCACCGCCTCCATTCATGCCCCAGCTCATGTTCCATAATCACGGCCGACCACGGATTCCTCCGCCCCAAAATCGACCATCATTGACTTTACAAACACAGGTACAGAGACAGGTTGCTCGAGCTCCCTCAATATCTCGTCCGAGCGCGTCGCAACAACAGAGTCCTGTCGCAGGTCCTTCCTCACAACCGTCCCCAAGCTCCCACGTAGTGATACAAGCAACCAGCGTGCACCGAGAAGGCCCACCCTCTAATTCTCCAGTCACGCGGTCTCATTGTCGTTACCACAAAATTAGTCTTCCTGAAGAGGAAGAAGACGGTCCGCACATCTTCTTCCTTGTTCCGGGATGCTCCCTTGTTGATCGAAAAGTGATGAGAGAGGAAGACATAGAAGATCACGGAGACGCCACCTACGAAGATAGTCTGCGAAAGGTCGATGACATCGAAACTTTAGGCATCAATGAATACGTGATCGGAGTCATCAGGCTCTTGGTGGGCCCTGATAAAGAACATGAAGTGTACTTTCTACCGAAACCTGGAGAAGAGAGAGCACGCAAGGTGGTCCATAGGAGATCCACCTTGAGCAGGTCATCCTGGAAGGACCTTTCGGGGCCAGGAGTAGGTGGATCTCCCCGCGCTTCCAATGGCAATATCTTTTCACCCACATCTTCTCGGGCTCCGTTGTCTATTGCCGGATCTACCTCGACAAATAAGTCATCCAAACGACGGCCACAAGACGACGATGCTGAGACCTTTTCACTTTCATCGGGGTCTCTTACTGAAACCGAGTCCGATGACAGTCAAGACGAGTATGATGGCAGTCCGGACGCGAAGAGGCCAAAATTACACTCGCAGGCTGAGGATGGCAGCATAGCACCTCAATCGCTGCAGGCGACACGATCTATTGGAAAAACCACAAAACGTATCAGACGTCTTGCGCCCGATGCTGCTGCGTACAAGCCTGAAGAAGATGGTAGCGAGGAGGAAAGCTTGGATGAGTCCTCAAAACGGAAAAAGCCTGCTAAGAGGAAGAGCCTCAAAAGGGCGCGAACTTCTGAGGTTGGTACTGGTGGTGGCGGTGATGATGGTGAGAGGAAGTCTAAAAAGAGCAAGACATACAGGATCATACAGACTCCTCCTGTTCCTCCTGTTCCTGCCAGTGGTCCTTCAGCATAGCTACTTAATTGTCATTTTTTGGATCTGTACATTAGGTCGGTCTTATTATTGTATGTTAACAAATCGTAGCTATATACATGTACATGAATAGATGTTTGATGTCGGCTCTTTGAAACCAGACGTCCAATACCACTGTCAGGGAAAACGGGTGAATAGTAACTCATGATTTCGATTTCACTGCTCTCTTCTTTGGTCTCTCCTCTTCTTCTTCACTATCGTCATCCTTTACGCGTTTTTTGACAAGCTGTTTTCGCTTCGAAACTTCCTCTTTCCTCTTCTTCTCTTCGTCATCTGTATTACCTTCATCGTCTGATGCAAAGGGGTTATCTTGAACCTTCTTCTTGAGTTTGGGCTTAGGCTTGGCTGTTGTATCCTGTTCTTTGGTAGCTTCAACTGGCTTCTCTTTAGCTTCGGTGCTTTGCTCTGCCTTCAGACCCGCGAAAAATGCATCCTTGAGTGCCTAGTGACCGCTATCATTACGAGTTCAGCGACAACACTAAGAGACAACCTACTTTCATCTCCTCTTCTTTCATCAGGTCCTTATTCTTCCATGTCTGGGAAAATGTTAATATATGCATAGTGTACTATGATGAGAGAGCAGAAAAACTTGCAGTTGATTGAATACCGCTAGGATGCTTGCTATCAATGCCTAAGAACAGTGACATCATGGTTCTGGTAAAGTCATCCTATCGACGTACCGAGCACAGTATACAGGTCCGATTTTACTCCAGAAAGGTTGAAGCCATGTTCACGTAGAAGAATTTTCATTACCTGGAAAGAAACGATATCAGGCTTCTCATGATGTCCGCTGTGGAGAATACTTACTTTGGTAACAGCATCTTTATCATATACATTGGGGAGATAAAGGCAAATGACATGTTGGTAGTTGGGAGTTTCGTTCTCGGGCGAGGTCGCCACTTTGGCAGAATATGCAGGTGTGTTGGCTAATGCACCTTCAACAAGTGAGGCTAATGCGAAGATTGAATAAAAAACAGCATAATAGTATAAATGCGCGTGAGGACTGACTGGCAAGGCTTGACCATATCATGTCTACTTTCTCAGCTGGGGCGAACAATAACCTAGGTGTCATAGTCCATGAAAAACAAAGCTATATAAGCAAGCGAGAAAGCGAGAAAGCTCACCATTTTCCTTGAACGTAACCACTCTTTTGGGCTATGTCCTTGAGTTTTGTCGTTGCTTCAAGTTGTACCTTTGAATTTCCTCGATGAAGAGATGAATAACACGGCACATCTGAGGACAACTCACCTCTTCGCGAACTTCCTTTTTGCTTTTAGCACCTGTTTTCTTATTGGACCTGATAGGAATTGAACTATCGTTCTGGTGCTAGAGTCAGCACGACGGACATCGGTTACATTCTACACATATACCTTGATGCTTTCTACTTTGGCGGTAATTTCATTCACTGAATCAACACCATGCCATCAGTTTCAGTCTAAACGGATGCTTAATGCCTACAGAGTTCAGTTCCAGTCTCGATAGCCTCCATTTCGCGTGCGACAGCCTCAACACCTCCAGTTTTACTAAACTCTTTTCCCGTAACCCAAATCCACTGCAAGACACGTCAGATACGCCTCGAAATGAGGTCAATGACTCGCACAGGCTTGGTACCGTCATTCTGAACCATAGAAGGTCTGAACTAGAGAGAGCAATTGTTGAAATGGCCACCAGGGTAACTATTCACACGAAGCTCACCTTTTTCAGGTACTCTTTGAGAGGAAGATCTGACTGCGAGTCCCATGAGTATTTGTATCCAGAAGAAACTGAGTCTTCATTCCTAGACATAACAACAGGTATAAGGAATACTTTGAAGGTTTGGGATAAACAACGCGTCAACAACTCAGCTGCCGAGGCCGGCGGCAGGCATGATCCTCAGATCAGGCTAAGTTGGGGCCATTAGCATTTTGCGTGACCCTCTGCGTGGACATAACGCAAGGTTACGCCTGGTTACGCAAGGTCACGCAAAGTCTGGCAGGAGACAAAGGGTGGACCACGACGTCGACAGTGTCTTCAAAGGAGCTTTCACACACACATGTGAGTAGATTTGTTATTTGCATTGTATCATCCTCTCTTCTCACCTTTATCATTCGAGGACAAATAGCCTAGGACGAGCCGCAAGGCATTTGGCTCTGTGGTTGTGTAGCCCGAAAATCAAGAAGTCATTTGCGCAGTGGTAGGCAAAGGTTATCCAATGTACATGCTAGTGTTTCCTGACCATCGTTGATCAGTGACAAGGAGTATAGTTCCGGGTTCGAGATCATCTTAACTTCATTCAAGTTTCTCGTCTGAGCCTTGTCCTTCATTGAACTGGAACACGTCGTAGACTTGGTTGTTCAGAAGAAACATGACAATATCATTTGCCTTTGGAGGACTGCTGTTCTTGAGGGAAAAACACATCTGACACTGAGATGTCTTTGTGTGTCCGTTTAGCAGCGGGAGTTTTGGTCAGCCAAGCAGGAGCAGAAGCGTCAACTTGGACTCAGCCGTGAAACATGTTGCATTTATCGAAGTGGCCTAGCTTGAAGCACGGATTGAACAATATGTTCCCGCCATTGTGTGAACTTGGCTCTAGCAGTTTTAGTACGAAGTTATGCCATATCTATGTGGTTCATTGACCCTCAATCTATAGTGACTATCTGGCCACACTTGCTGTCCTGAAAACCTTGCAATCCAAATCAGGGCTCTCCTTGGAAGATTGAGCCTTGGAGAATGTCATGCAGTATGATACCATGTAGTACATGTGAAGTACACAAGTGCACTGTAGGAAACCACGACTACTATTCATTTGGATTCACAAACATCACCCCTCGAAGCTGTCAATATGTAGGTGTGGTTATGCCATGATCATGCAAAGACACATGTAAGGATGTACAATGTGTTACATCATGGTATGCAATGTTACGCAGTGATACACAATGTTATGCAGTGGTTGCGCAGTGGTACGCAATGGTACATAGCAAGTACGTGATGATATGCAATACATGGTACGCAAAGGTATGTGATGGTACGCAACGGGATATGATGGTACGCACTGGTACGCAACTGAAAGTGATAGTACGCACCGGTAGACAATTGTATGTGATGATACGCACTGGTATGCAACTGCAGGTATGTGTGGTACGCACCGGTACACAACAACCTGCGATGCACCAATACACACTGATATGTGATAGCACAAAGAAGTTATTCATTTACATACAGCACTAAACCACAGATGTTTTAGACATGCGTAGATATAATGATATAACAAAGGAGGTGTTTTATGATTGTCGAACCCGCTTAGAAGGAACAACTGAGTGAGTTTTACGGTTGTCCTGAGAGACACTGCTTCTATTCTTCCTCTTTCTCTCTCGTATCTTCTCATCTAGTTCTTGTAGATTCAATTTCGGCTTTGACTTTGGCTTTGGTTGCGGACGAGGTCCAAGAGGCTTTCTTGGTGTTGTATAAGAAACTTGATCATCAATGAAGTTGGGCCCCTTCTGAAGACAAATCAGTTAAAGTCATTGAGTGAGTCAGATATGAATACCTCGAGTTCACTATCACTTCCAGGTCTTAAGTTAGGGATAGAATGCTCTGGCCCATCTTTAGCCCATGGGTTCCAATTATCCTGAATACTTCCTGCATCCAATCCCCACTGGAAGTTTCCCGCAACACCTGCATCTTCTGAAATATCAAAGATGAGACTTTCAAGAATACGTAGGGCTTCCAAGTCAACGTCAATTGGTTGAAACAACTTATCCTTGCCATCAAGAGTCTTTCCCGTCCAGTTCATCAATCTATCAAAAGCTCTCTGCAGAATAAACTGTTGCCGTGTAGTGGGGTTTGAGAGAGAGTCTGCTGGTGGACAGTTTGAAAGCTCCGAAAACTCGGAATGATACCGATGAGCAACAACTAGGGTCCGTGCATGTGCAATTGGAAGGGTTGCACCCCATTTGTGAATGTTGCCTTGTGCGCCATGGATATTGTATTCAAACCAGTTGTTAATCCGGGCACAGTCATCTTGTGACAATCCACCAGAAAACTCAATGGCTTTTGTGTGTCGCCTTGCCTGATTATTCCATTGAGTAACAGGCACATCAGATGAAGGCACTGCTTCTGGTATTTCCATGAGCTGGAACAGGACTTTTTTGTGTTCGCGAAGAGCCCTATGAATCTCGGTGTTGAAGGTCAATGAATCTGGATTGTAGAGAAAGTCTTCTTCATCAAGATCAACTTCAAATGCTCGTTTCCAATGCCCAAGCTAGATAGTACAATTAGAATTCTGTTATTTATTTATGGCCAATGCTTACCCGTATCTTTCTACGAGCAGTTTGATTTAGCCAGAGCTCATCAACAATATCAGTTGTTGAAACCACTGAGTTGGATCCGGGAACCTGTATAGATCCAGTAGAAGGTTTATTGTGTCTCCAGAAGCGCACAGTCCATGTATTGGTTCTTGCATGATTAAAAATCAACCGTGCAGGATAGTAGAATGATCCATCCTTGACCAATACACCTTTTCCAGCGCTATACACAATTAAAGTTCTGTTAAGCAGATAGAAATATAATCCAGCTTTACTTACAACAATTTGGACTGTACACTTCCTTGTATACTATAGCAAAGTGATTAGCGACATTGATCAACAGAGACAAGTAACACATACAGGCGTCTTGAACGTCGACTATTGATAATCTCCTCTCGAATCTTCTGAGTACTAGGTGGCAAAGGAAGAGCACAAGTGGGGCATCTAAACTTGATAACAGTTACAGTGGTCCTGTAAGTCTGGCATGCAAGGTGAGACCAGATGACTTTGCAGAGTGTGCACTGAATCACTGTTTCTTTGCTTTCCTGGCGATGTCCATCTAGCTCAACACCACATCTGCAAATGATATGAATTGGAGATGATGGTGGAGGTGAACTGGACCGAAATGGTCTAGAGAGCAGTAAAGAGTCACTGTCAATGAGCTCATGGACAATGGAGGATAGATCAGAAATACTGTGATCCTTTGATTGATGAGGAACACTGTAGCTTGACAGAGAGGTGTGTTTCGGCTTAAATGACGCAGATTGAAAAAGTTGAGAAAGAGAGGGAGGACTGAAACTACTGCGCAAAGGTGATTGGACTGCAGTAGGACTACCCACTGGCGGAGTGGAATGGATACTTAATGGTGGAGTCCGCGGATCTTTGCTAATACCCAAATTGCGAATGATGTTCTGGTATTCTGTTGGTGGTGATATCTGCTTCTGGTATTTCTTGACCGTTTTATTAGATAACCATGGACAGTCTTGAAAAGGAATCTCATGGAAGTTGTTATGAGTGAATGATGTTGGAACAGACTCTGTAGCTGAATCTGTATATGATGGGATCTTGACATGAACTGATTTTGTGAGAAGCGAAATCTGGCGCGTGCTAAACCAGTGTTGTGCAGAGAGACCACCTTTGAGGTGGTATACTACTGCACATGTCTTGTAGGTATCCTGGTATGCCGGTGGAAGAGTAGGTGATATGCCAGAAAGAAGCCGATCCAAAGCACCTTTTGCTCTCTGTGCATAGCCCCCATGTTGATTGCCGTCATAGAAGTATATAGCAGTTTGGTGCTTTGAGGTGTCTGTTGGAACTGTATAGTATGCAACATAATGCACACCATTGAAAAAAATACGAGCACTCATCTCATAGATGCATTGCTTGTTCTTGGCTTCCTGACCAGTTACAGGAAATAGTCGGCGTGGAAAGTCCCAAGCCTTTTCCTCCGTGTGTTGTGAAACAATCCAGCAGACAGGAAGAGATGTGCAAAAGTCAAAGACCTGAGCATTTCCCTGACAAAAGCGAAACTCCTCAGAAGCTCTCCAGCATTGCATCAAAGACCTGCTCTTTGATGAGGTGATACTGGTCAGGTTATGCATCCAGTTCTGAAGACTTCCATCAAATAGATTCCACTCGTCTGATGACGGACCTCCTGTAGTTCGTGAGTATGGGCCAGGGTGTGGGGCAGTGAGCTGTATATGTGCGCATAATGTGTTCCATGGGATATCTCCACTTGAATTGCTGTTAAAGTGATCATGAATACCACCTGTACAGCACTTAAGAGTGACACTCTCTAGCGCAAAGTATGAAGAAATGGATTGTTCCGCCTTAGAGATTAAATGTTTTGGGGTATGATTCAGAGTTTGAGAAATATCAATCAAGACAGAGATCCATGACTATGAATTAATAAGAAGATGTCTTTTAGACCGTATAAAGACTTAGTAGTAACTTACCGTCACTGCATCAAAATCATACAAGTCTTCGTTATATCCAAATCCATTGTGTTTGATGTAAGTGCGAGCTGAGTCCCGGTGCTCCGTGAAAAGTGTTGAAAGCATAGAAGAATCCAGTGTATTTCCAAGAAGGAGTTGACGGCGCTGCTCAAGAACAAGATAAATTGGATAAAAGAGGTGGCTTGGTGAATCTTGAAAGAGCTTGACCACATTGGACCAGTCATAGTTGAGAGTCCAAAATAGCACCTCCAATGATGTATCAATCCAACAGGAATTACCATGCCACTGATAGCCCAGCAAAGAGTTTAGTTTACTTGAAATAACAAGTATGGCATGTCCATTGATGCTCGTTAGACTGAAGTTCCGGGGAATATCATCTACCAGTTTCTGCATAGAGTAGAGCGCAAGTGGATCCTGTGGTGTAGGTGGAGGTGGTGGAGGCAATTGACCTTCTGGCAGTACATTCAATGAAGAGGGTTTTCCAACACTAGACACTGCGGAGTGATGTAACTTGAGAACCTCAGATGATTTTGATACAATATTTCCTGAATATTGAAATTTATTGAAATTATAGAAGGATTTCGGATGCAAAAAACTTCACAACTCACGGTTTGAATCTAACACTTCATTTGAGGGACTATCGGAAGGTGATATGCCATTCCACTCATCAAATGACACCTCGAGATTTTCATAATCCTCTAACTTCTGCTTCTGTCTAAGACTGCGTCGAACTGGACCATGTATGTCCTGTTCCGTTCCAAGTGAAGATCGAATTCTGAATCTCTTGCGTACAGATTGTAGTAGGCGGTGATCATCCTTTGGCCGGCCATCATTGAAATATTCCCGATGTTTTGCTTTAATCTTCACTGTAGTTCGAGAACGTTTGGTACGTCCAATTTGAGCTTTGAGATTATTGCGTATCTCAAGTGGAGCTTTTCCCCAGTGAGTAGACTGCCCAACTATACTAGAACGTCAGATTGAGTTATAAGATACAAAATTATACTTACTTCGTTCAGCATTGTATTTGAGCTCAAATGTGGTTGCGACTTTCTTTAAGGCTGCAAAGCCTAATAGAAAATGGTGATGTCTGCCTTGCTGACTGTAAAGGCTAAAGTGCATCGCCTCCTCTGCATTGGTACTGTCAGGTAAGGAGTCCCAAATAATT
Organism: Omphalotus guepiniiformis; assembly: GCA_028554645.1. Taxonomy (NCBI): domain Eukaryota; kingdom Fungi; phylum Basidiomycota; class Agaricomycetes; order Agaricales; family Omphalotaceae; genus Omphalotus; species Omphalotus guepiniiformis. The sequence goes on along the minus strand of JAQOOI010000076.1, from coordinate 1,173,917 downwards.
GCATCCATAAGACGCTGAGATTGAAAAAGCATGGCTGCATGTTCTTTGCGAAGCCACCAGTCAAGCCATGGTCCTAACTTGGGATATTCATGTTGAATTTGGCCTGCAATTCTTTGAAAGGAAGGTTGATCCTCAGCATTGAGCAGACTGACTGCAAGTCTATGAAAGTCCTCTCTTTTTGCAACAGGGACAATGGCTGTTATCCGCTTGACACGAGTAATGCTGCTGCGGAAGTGCTGTTTGCAGCCTCGGAGAAGTGATTCCGCCTTTTGTCGAAGTTCTTGTTCATCACGTTTATTGTCCCGCTTTTGCCAGAAACGAATAAAGGCCTGAGTAAATCCTAGACGTTCTGCTTCACTGAAGTCAACAACCTATATACAGATTATTGTTATTTTGACATTTCACACAAAACTGTGAAAACTCACCCCTGCAAATAGCTCGTCTGTCAACTCCTTTCCTCGTTCTTGAGTTACACGGGATATAGACTCCATCAAAGCCAGAAAGTGATATTCATAATGGGCAGAGGATGCTCCGTTAGAGTAGCTGATAAGGCCCGGAACCCACACCTGTAGGACTCCACAGAACACTGAACTGACAATGAGCAAGGAGGTACGGGTTTTCCACCATCCATGGGCAGCATCAGATACTACACCATTAAATGGACCCTCCTCCTGCAAAATTTGATCATGAAGCTGTGATGCCATGAACGGAGTCTGTGCTGAGACAACAGCCACTCCTCCAAGCATAACAGATGCCACAATGAAGCCAGGATTCTTCTCTTGAAAGTCCATAAAGCTCTCGATGAATTCGTCACCATCTCTTGAATGATCAGTGCCCAGAATTTCAGCTCGATAGCGACCCACACGCCCAGAGTGTAGTAAGACATCTGAAATCTCTGCAGATGATGTGCCATCAACTGTATTACCAGAGATGAGAGCTGCAGGAGTTGCTTTGGGATTGGCAGTCACCAATTTACGGAATTCCTTGGTCTCGTTAGGGGCTAGGTGAAGTTTGGGGTGGATAGGATGGTTGTGATCTGCTATTCCGTTCATGTAGCGGACTCCCCTAGCCCAACGGATCATTCCAGCTCGATTCAAACAAGGTAAATGGATTCTCTTTGCACCACAGTTGCACAATATCTGGAGCTGTTGTTGAATGTGCCTTTGACTCTGAGTATGCGGACGAACCATGATGGCACACTCAGAATTTTCGCACTGAATTATTCCAAGGCATGATCGAGAACTGCGAACACCAAACCGGATATCATCAGAGTCGCGGGAAGCATCACGATTCTGTTTCCCAGTTGTAGTCCTGGTAGCCCAGTGTACCTGAAGTCCGTTGGTCATCCGAAACTGTTCGTGTGTGATGTCCATCGCAAAGTTTCCCTGAGGCCAGCCATTCCATCCACCACCTTCAAGATCCTCAAACTGAATGTATTGAGTGTTTCCGTCGATGTAAGGACCAGTGAGCGGATATGTTGGGTTCCGCGAGCCCAGAAGTGTGCGTTCAGGGACATATGACTGGGACTGTCTTATCTCATCCTTAGTATGAGCAGATGTAGCAGCATTCTGGCCATGTTGAATGTATGATTGACCTTGAGAGGAAGGAGCTTCAACGACCAGAGTCTGTGGCGGCAATGTTTCAGAATGCAACTGAGCATTAGCGTTTGATGCGGGTTGCGGATATGCAGCAAATGGGATGTATGGGAACGAAGTATATTGGGAAGAACCTGACAGTTGAGATAGCATCTCTGGAGGTGGAAGAGGTGCAGGAAGTGGATATACAGGTAGCAACGCATTGGGATGAGTATAGGGGTAGTTGGAAACAATGGTGTTTGTACTCTGTCCCATCCCACTAACATTAGGACGGAACATAGCAATAGAAGAGGGTGCCTTGTCAAACGTATTTTGTGTAGTGACATTTTTATGATTGTCGAGGTCTAATAGATCAGAACGCTATATAACAGGTTGTATGGGTGCAAAGCTAAGTCATTTCAGAAGGCTTTGAACATACTGCAGAATCAGGATTGACTGCGATAGCAATACGCCTTCGGAGATTATCCTTGAATACAGAATACGAGCACAAGAATGAGTTAGTGTTTTACTGAAGCTCCGCCAAAAAAATTTACGGGCGTACCAATGCCTCTCGAAAGTGAAACATCTCTAGCAGAAATGATCTCCAAGTGTAATTCTGATTGCTCAGCGACTTGAATGTAAACGTAGAATGAAGGTTTTTGATATGTCAAAAAGTATATGGTCAAGTTGGATCTAGGACAGCTCGTGTGGCTGAACCGATCACGATCAACATTTGAGAACAGTATCCGCCATCCCTTCATGCACCACACAGAACTGTAGCACTTGCTTCATTGAAAACTCTCGCACTAACCACTAACCACTTATAATCCTAGAGCCGCGCTTATTAGTTTGCCTGGAGAACCACCGCATTTGCTCTCCATGGGATTAGGTTCAGTGAAATAGTCCCGGCACTCTCCAATAGTCCATGATCCTGAAGTAAGGTTCATTGGATAGTCGCCGCACTCGTCCAGCATCCGTTCACGATCCTGAGGTCAGGTTCAGTAGAATGGCCGGGGTAAAGCACCCATGCGGCACAGCAACCGTTCACGATCCTGGGGTCAGGTTCAGTAGAACGGCGCGTCAGATTTATTGACATAGTCACAGCACTCATGCGGCAACTGTTCACGATCCTGGGGTCAGGTTCTGTAGAACAGTCTTCGCACTTGCTCACTATCTGACATAGTCATAGCACTCATGCGGCAACCGCTCACGATCCTGGGGTCAGGTTCTGTAGAACAGCCTTCGCACTTGCTCACTATCTGTCCGCCGATCCTGCAATCTAGTTCATTGGAGTAGTGGCGCTCACCCGACAACCGTTCACGATCCTGGGGTCAGGTTCAGTAGAACGGCTGGGTTCAGGTTTTACAGCATTCATGCGGCAACCGCTCACGATCCTGGGGTCAGGTTCTGTAGAACGGTCTTCGCACTTGTTCACTATCTATCCACCGATCCTGAAATCCAGTTCATTGGAGTAGTTGCGCTCGCCCGGCAGCCGCTCACGATCCTGGGGTCAGGTTCATAGAACGGTGTCTGCACTCGCGTGTGAAACGTCCTTTTATCCTGGAATCAGGTTTGTTGTTGCCACACTCCGGCGACCGCTCACGATCCTGGGGTCAGGTTCAGTAGTACGGTCTCCGCACTCGCACTCCATCCATCTATCCGTTCATCGATCCTGGGGTCAGGTTCAGTAGTACGGTCTCCACACTCGCACTCCATCCATCTATCCGTTCATCGATCCTGGGGTCAGGTTCGTCGAAATAGTCTCCATACCCTCCAAACAGTCGCTCACAATCCTGGGAGGTGTGTCTGAACAGATGTGTTGCGTAGACCGTGGGTTATGTGCTTCCCACAAAGGGCGTTTACAGGAAGAGTGGAAGGTGATTTTCAGAAACGTGAGGTTCAGCAGCGGGGTACTATGAGTGGGCGGGCATAGATCTGTCACGTTGACGCGTATTCTGACTCCTCGCTACAGTCCTAGGGACAAGTCTATCAATAGGTCATTAGAATCATAAGCCTGAAGCAATAGAACTTCGTACAGCATTCCTAGCATCTGGTACACGTGCATTTGTTCAAAAGTATAGACATTTGCAAGTCTGTTGAGTGCTGTCCGAAGAGCGAAGAATGGTGGAAGGATTCAAGCTCAAGTACTTAGTATCAACAAACAAGCGAAGACGCGCTTTCTAGGTCACATGAGCGTGTGGACAGTCTGATGCCGAAATGCCATACAATATTCGCAGCTCGGAACGGCCCCTTGAACCGCTACCACCATGTAGCTGGTTTTTTTCCCACGCCTGCAAGGCGTCAAGGGTACGATGGAATCCTTGAGACCGACGCTGGTACCTATGGTACTGTGTAGGTCTGAGGAGACTATCGCACGTCGACAGATGGCCCCCAGCGCGGAAGCACAACGAAAGATTGGGGAGCATCCCCAGGGTGAAAACACCTTTAAAGAAGAGCAGTGGCTCGTGTAGGACTACACACAACCAACTCATCCATCACACAAGTCTCCTAGTCACTGGACTGAGCCCTCCCGACGTCAAACTCATCCCTCATAACTCTCACCCATAACTAACGTCGATGCCCCCAACACAACGATGAGCCACCCACCCATGACGCTAATCGCACGAGGGACACCGAGTAACACCGATGCAACGTGGTTCCCCTTGTATTCTTGCCCTTTGTCCTAGCCGAACACACTGTACGCCACCTCCTCGCTCCTTTATCATGCCTGGTATGGCACCCTTTGTTTTCGAAACATACATAAGACTGCTCCTGCGGCTAGAAGCTCCTCACAAAATCCCACTCGTCTACCAAGCCACTGTTAACGCACACCTCTTGCTCACCTTTGACACCATGGTTACAAAGAAAACCACTGATCTCACCTCGGCTCCTGGAGGAACTAAACCCAATCGAACCACCCGTAACGGCGATAGCACTAGAAGCTACCTCTCATCTCATCGCTCGGTCCCCGTCATAGGAGGGATCACCGTCAATACCGCTGGTCGACAGACAAGTAAGTAGCCGAGACAGAACTCATAGCAACACCAACCTAATCCTCATCCAGGGAGCGCAGCTAGGTATCGTAACAGTGATACTGTTTCTGAACCTGCCAATACTCCGACGCCGGAACCCGTGCCACCAATCACACTCCCTGTCATCACTAGCGATGCAGGCCCGACAGGCCAGCCTTTGTCGCCTCTATCCCCAATCCCGGGCGAAGTGAACTCACTCAATAGTTCACTACTTGTGTCACCGACCGTGACGAATATGACGGACATTCCATTCTCCCAGCTCGTTGTCAATGCATTCAATCAACCCAACCGTGCACAAGACGACTCTCCTCAGAGAGAGGATACCCCTCAGGGCACCCCCACCCCCCGCCAGTCCCAAATGCCGGAAGACAGCCCTGTCGCCACCCCGCGATCCCCATCCCCATACGTACCATATGATGTCCTCCCCTTCACGGAGCCACTTGAGGTCCCCGCGATGCTACCACAATCGCCCAGGTTCTTTGAAGAGGTCATCATATCGAACGGGCCGAGGAATGAGCCGTCGACGGTGACAGTCAGTGCCCAACCGCCAATACATGTGCCTGGCGGGACTAGAAGCCCCTCTCCTGCCTCTCTTGCAGCTGAAGATCCAGTGGCGACGACCTGTGCACTGACACCCGGGCAACACGCAGAAGGGGAACAAACCCAGAACAATACTTCCACCTCGGATTCTACCAGTTCTACAGGACCTGAAACCCATGCAAGCGACACGAATCCTAACCCCCACAATTCTCTACCTCCTACGCCTACCCCCACTGAGACGCAAAGCCTCAACAGTGTGCACCGAGAAACCGAACCCCGGGGTGAAACTGCGGATAAGACACCAACCACACATCCTCTGGATGCAAACGAGGGGAACAGACGAGCTAATACACCCGAGGATGCAGTCCCGGTACAAGCAATGCATGCATCAGTCCCAACGGCTCCAGCACACCTCAGTAACGTGGTAACAGCAGCACAACCCAATAGCCAGGCGTACCCACTCCCAGTCCCAACCATTCCATATACCCAGTATCCTGCTGACTTCCCTCATCGCGTCGAGGGTTGGACTGCCGACAACATCAGAGCGCAGGTAGATCCGGCACAACGAGAACTGTGGGAAGCCGCCCCGGGCCCTAAAGCACATGCGTACCTCGTCGGATATTCGCCATCAACCTCACCCTCTGAAAACGCCAGGAACATTGCCACTGCGATCAATATCATTACAGGCACCTTACCGGCTGTTAGCCCACCAACCCGCGCCCAACATGTTTCACCGGCGAAAGTCTGCGATGTATTTCTTGTTCGAGGACTCTTACAAGGCGCAATCGATGTCTTGGCATACAAAGTATGGAGCGTGTATGGTGGCGTCTCTATGGTGATCATGCCCTTTGACCCTATCCCATCCCCTTACCTCTTCACACTCCGGGATCTGAACTACACTGAAGATGCAGTGAACGCAGCAGAAATACGTACCCTGGTCCGCGACACCATTCAAAACTCGGTTGGAGCATCAGGCTTGATCGCGGCTATACACGATGCAATCCACCCACATATGACCTTTAAGGACTACATTGAACAGCTGGACGTGCGAGCTATCTCTTTCAACCATCGAGTATACTGGAATGTTCACCTCCCCACCCCAACCATTGACCCTTCCAGCTACAACACGTGGACGAGCGCGTTATCCACCCTTCGCTTTCCGACGATCGAAGGTGTAGGATCACCCTTCAGATCCCTGTCCTGTGGTCTGTGCCGTTCAATTGACCACATACAGGACATTTGCCCATGGATCGTACCAGGATGGTATGGACCAACCATCCCGAGCAATAATAATCAAACCTCTAACAACCACACCTCTCCTGGATCCTTGGCAGTACGTAACAGTCGAGGCGGACGTACGAGCCGGGGACGAGGTGGCCCTCGAGCCCGAGGAAGGAGCGGATACAGAGGCGGAAGGAATCATCGCGAGAACCCATACTAATATAACAACGATCCCTTTGCTACGTAAAATCGAAACCAATATAGTGTCATTCAGACCCTTCCATAACGTTTGAAGTTGAGATGCCCACCTTGTTTGAGAACAAAGTAAACATGATAAGCCTTGACCCCCCAACGACCTTTGATTAGAATATGGAAAGTACAACAGACAACATATACGATACAAGCGCAAGCCCTCCTGGATCACGGGAGGGACTAGGGGAAATAGCGCATCCCTCTCGACAGTGCCTGCCGGCGTCGAGACGCTCCAACGAGCACGGTGAAACCAGCAGGAGCCAGGGGACCCAGGGGCCTATCCCTGGCTACCATACAAGCGGCCCCTCCTCCCGCACCGTTGCTGCTGATCCGATGGATGCGGGGGGTCAACACGAGGACCAGCGTACCCTGCAAGTCCAAGCTCTGACAGAACTCCTCCATAGATATGAGCAATTCCGAGTACAAAACGAAGTACAGACCCAGCCACACTCAAATAATCCACACAACCAACCCCAAACGGCTCAAAACCAAACATATCACCCGACGGTTGAAACCGTTGAGGACGAAGAGGCTCCAACGAGGAACACCCCTATGCCACCGCAACCGACTTACGGCCGACCTCGCAGATCTCCCATCTCCCGAGACGCCGCCCCATCCCGCTTCCGAACCCTACGTCGACAACAACGTTTGAATGACGTGCAAGCGGAACATGTTAAAAAGCATCCCAGAGCTCACTTGCGACTAGCTTCCATCAATATCAAAGGGAGGGGGGCAGCTCATATCTACGACCAAGGACACAAATGGCCCAACTTATGTCAAACGGTACGGAAAGAACGGATAGCAATCCTAGCGGTACAGGAAACACACCTTAATGCTGAACAAACAGATGAAATTCAGAATAGCTTATACGGAGATAAAGTCAAAATTTTCTCCTCGATTGACCACGACAAACCAAACGCAGCCGGGGTAGCAGTTGTCCTCAACACTGACCTTATAGACGCGAAATTTGCTGAAATGTCGGTGGTGATCCCAGGGCATGCAATATGCCTAACCTTTCCCTGGCAAGGCCGAGAAACCATAACAATCCTTGCAATATATGCACCGAACGAGTCCACCAAACACACCCAGGACTTCTGGAAAAAATTAACGAAGATGTGGCTTGAACTGAACTTGCCTATCCCTGACTATGTCCTAGGAGACACCAACTTTGTCGAGGAAGCGGCGGACCGAACCTCAAATCGGACCGACGCGACTGGTGTCGTCGAAGCATTCCTAGAGTTTAGGGCCTTGTTTGATTTAAGAGACGGATGGCGGGCAACATATCCTGACACTAGAGCGTTCACACACCGTCACGAACTAGGCAACAACATGTATTCAATGTCCCGTATTGACCGAATATATGCTCGTGCTAATCTAATCCCATTTTGCCATGGTTGGGGAATAACTGACGACTTCGCAGGTATGACAGACCACCGAATGATCACAGTGGTGATCCAAGCACCCAACACCCCACGGAGAGGACGTGGAAGGTACGCTCTGCACCTACGATCCCTTGAGAACAAGAGATTCATGACCCAAGTCGAACAACTCACGAATGAGCTACTATCCGACATAGAACAATTTGTGGCCCCATCTGACAGATCAGCAGAAAAGAACCCACAAACCATGTGGGCCCACTGGAAAAAAGAAGTCATCACACTTGAACGAGACTTCTCCAAGAAGGATATCGGATACCTAAAAAGCAAGATTAAGACTGCTCAAGAAAAACGCGATCAGCTCCTTAACCTACCAAGAACGGAACGCACCAGTACCACAGAGCAGAACGCGATTCAGATACAAAACACGATTGAGGCGCTCGCCCAGAAGCTACGAGGGGAGCTTAACGAACACAATCAACTGAGCAACGAACTGGAGGACGGCTTAATCACAAAACAGTCAGTTAAACGCCTAAATCTTACCGAGATCAGGACCAGAGACCCGATACACATCCTACGAGTGCCTAACATCCACCCTCCTAAATATGTGACACGTTCAGATAAAATGGCTGAGCTAGCTGCCAATTACCATCGGGACCTTCAGTTTGACCCGTCACTCAACGATCCCCAAGAGAAAAGGACCCACATCGAGGACGTCTTAAAGAACGTGTCACAGAAGCTCACTTCTGAACAGAGTACGGCTCTCTCAACCCTAATAACTCAAGACGAAGTAATAAACTCACTGAAGGAAGCACCGCACAATAAGTCTACAGGAGTAGACGGACTGCCACCGGAATTCTACCTGAAATTATACAGATCAGCTCTAGAGGCAAACAGAAACGAAACAACTGAAAAACGCCTGGACGTCACCAAGATTCTTATGGTAGTATATAACGACATCGAGAACCATGGCATGGTTCCCGAAACCGACTTCAACCTCGGCTGGATGTGCCCAATCTACAAGAAGAAAGAGAAAACCGATATCGCGAACTACCGTCCAATCACGGTGCTCAACTCCGACTACAAGATCCTCACTTCACTCCTATCGAGTCGACTATCCACTGGTGCCGCATGCCTCATACACCAGAATCAGGCCGGATTTCTGAAAGGGAGACAGATCATAGACCAGGTGCACCTCGCTCGCACCTTCATCGAATACGCTGAGGAAACACACCAAAACGGCGCGGTTATCTTGTTAGACCAGGAAAAAGCATACGACAGAATTTCACACACATACCTATGGAGCACACTGGAGACCTTCGGGATCCCAACCCATTTTATCACGCTCGTTCAACAGCTCTACACGGGTGCAAAGACACGCGTAATGATCAATGGCGAACTAAGCACACCCTTCCCCGTCACCAGAGGCGTACGCCAAGGAGATCCCCTCTCATGCCTCTTATTTAACCTTGCAATTGAACCACTGGCTAATATGATTCGTAATTCACCCCTTCTCGAAGGATTCGCCCTCCCTGGTACGCCAGAACGATTACTCGTGACCCTTTTTGCCGACGACACAACTGTCTACCTGTCCGAACGTGACAGAATATCAGACCTACAATCGATACTCCACAAATGGTGCGAAGCATCCAGCGCTAAGTTCAACATAGATAAAACAGAGATAATACCAGTGGGGAAGGAAAACTTCCGGCGTACCTTCACCCGCTCACGTACTTTGAACTCCAATGACCATGAAATTCCTGCCGAAATCCGCCTAGTCCCTGAAGGGGAATCAGCCAGGCTCCTTGGAGCCAGCATAGGTAACCACACAACAGAGTCCATCCCCTGGCTACCCGTCGTCGAAAAGATCGAGAACGCGCTGAACCGTTGTGCACAAGGCCACCCCACGATTGAAATGAAGAGGCACGCCGTTCAACTCACAGTAGCGGCAATGACCCAATACTACACACAAGCCAACGGAATGCCCGAAGAAATCCTCAAACGCCTCAATGGAATACAACGAGCTTTCCTCGACATACCTATCAGTCAGCAGCAAATGACCCTCCCCAAGACAGCTGGAGGGAAGAAAATACTGGACCTTAGCGCAAGAAACGAAGCAATCGACATCATGAAACTGAAATCTTACCTTGAGACAGATAATAGCAGGAGGAAACCCTGGACATACCTCGCCGACACCCTCTTAGCGAGCGCTGCTCCACGCTCGCACACTATTGCGTCGGATGCTGCAACTAACCCCTTCCTCCAAGACTGGAATCCCATCCTACAGAACACCACATCCTCCTTAAGAGGCATGATGAAAACAGCGTCGAAATATGGTGTAGCCGTCTCGGCCCTTCGACCGTCGGAGCAGATTCAGCGAATGCTGCCAGTATGGCATCACTTCGGACATAACACCAGAAGGCAGACCAATAATACACCAGCGTGTAAGTGCCTCCGAGCCAGGCACAGAGTACAGACAGTGGGAGAGGCGCTAGAGATAGCACGACGCATCGGAAACAGCGACCACCTTGACAGCATCTCCTGTAAGTGTGGCGAATGTAGAGCAGACCGACAGCAGAAAGGATGCCCCAATCCAGCAAGATGCGCCAAGGCCGCATTCCAACGCCTCAACCAGCTCGACCCGAAATGGAACCCATTATACCCGCAAGTGCGACGACCTCATTTCCAGATCGACGACGAAGATACTGAAAAGGATGATGTTATCTTCGACCCCTCCTTCTCCCCCATAAGCTTGACCGCGAGTTTCCGAATTTTCACCCTGGACAAACAAAAGGTGGAGCTGGTCAGCGGCCCTCCACATCCGCCTCGAATAGGGCAAGCGAAAGAAACGGTCTGGTGCGCCGGGGCTTGCGAAATGCCCAATACAACCGATGCAAAGGCAGGCATGGGGATCTGGTATGGGGCCGCGGACCCAAGGAACACTTCTGAACCCCTCCCACCGAATCTCAGGCAAGCTCGACCTACGGCAGAAGCAGCAGCATTACTGAGAGCCCTGCAAACCCTACCAAGAGATAGCACACTCACCTTCTATTTTACGAGCGACGTATGCTTAAAGCAGATAAAGGACCGCCTAGAAAAATGGGAAAGAATAGGCTTCTCTGGCGTGAAAGACGCAGCCCTGTATAAGGCGATAACGGGTGAGCTCAGGCTCCGAAACGCACCCACAATTTTTAGACGAGGAACACGCTCTGAGGGATGCACCCAATATGATGAAACCAACAGGCTGGCACGCGAGGCAGCCTGCTCTGAAGGTCCCGGCCAACTTCACCTAGGAATTAACCCCGAAGTAAGTGTCGATGGCGTCCAGCTCTCTACCATAACCCAATCCGAGGCGTACAGGCAAATCACCCAAAACCGAACCCCCCCGCCTAGAAAATCTACCAAACACGCCATCGCGGAAGTACAAACCTCGCTCAAACGACAACAAAACCTATCCCCGACCCCAGAAGGGATATGGAAGAGCCTCATGTCGCGCAACCTCTCTCGAAGGGTAAGAAACTTTCTCTACTTGGCTTTACATGGGGCGCAGAAAGTCGGGAAATATTGGACCCACATCCCTGGCTACGAACACAGAGCTCAATGTACAAAATGCCAGAGTGAGGATAGTATGACTCACATCTTAACCCAATGCCAACGACCTTGGACCACCTTTTTATGGAAAATGGCCTACAACCTATGGCCCGCGTCGTTTCCAGCATGGCCGAAGATCACCCTCGGTACAATATTAGGAAGCGGCCTAATACACCTCCACACCCCGGATGGACGACCGTGTCCCGAGGCAGACCGCCTTTTCCAAATACTGACATCAGAATGTGCACACCTAATCTGGAAAATAAGATGCGAGGTTGTGATTCACGAACGAACAAACGAACCTACAAGACGCGAAGTATACAACAGATTTCGCCAGCTCATACAGGGACGAGTCCAACGCGACAAGAAGATGCTCTTCAGGAAGCACAAACCTGGCGGCCACATGGCGAAATCACGACGCAAAGTTCTACGAACGTGGCTACCGCTATTGGTGGGAAACCACACGGAAGAATGGATAAAGGATCCCGAGGTTTTAGTGGGTTTTGGGACAGAGGACGAAATTCAAGATATTGACATAAACTCAATACTTTTGACAATCCCATAGCCCCACACTACAGAGATTCTGTGTGCGGCCGGATACGGCGAAGCGCATTTCCTCGGTGGTGGGATTTAAAACAATTTCCTTTCTCTCCAAATACTTTAGGGTCGTGCATTATCTATAGTCACCCCTAACTTTTTCCACATAGGAGCAGGTGCGAGGCTAGTATTATACAGTTGTCCCCTGCTTGGTGCCACCAAAAAAAAAAAAAACAATATTCGCAGCTCACACATTATTCGCAAATACTCGCAGACTCGATTCAATGATACGTTGACATACTACAGAGCTTCACGCGAAGACAGGCGAAGACACGCAGGTGCTGAAGTACAATACGCAATTGCCACGCAACAGTACGCTTATCGTTACGCAGGGTACCGCGGTCAGGTTACGCAAAAAGTTGTATGCCCGCTAAGTTGTCACTTCACAGTCAACTGTCCTACAGCATTCAGCCACAGATGGGAAGAAATCTATTCCCATCATGCCTCTACCACCTGGTTATGCTCCTTCTTGTCCATCTCCAACCTACTCGTCTTCCCCTTTAGAAGACGAGCAGACACTCGAGTATTCACCAAGAGGATCGAGAAATGTCACAGTGCCCTCTGGGAAATTGATTAAAAATTGCCGCTTTGCAACGATCATACTGAAAGGCCAGAACGCAAATGAGGAATTACCTTCCTATGGACGAAACTCATTCGTGAGTGGAGAAATAGGCCTTATGACGGACCAACCCATATCGCGTGTCTCCGTCAAAGTAGGCGCTCAACTCGTTACTTTACCATTTTATACTTACAATAATTTCCGATGATTTTCCAGCTCATCGGTTACTTAGCTCTCTCAGTTTCAGACACAGGTTCTTCGACCACCACCATCGTCTCCGAGAGCAAAACTTTGTGGGCTCAGGACGACTTGGGCTCTGAAAAGTGTCCAAGTGTCTTACCTTTCATGCTACCCTTTCCGCCGACGTTTCATCATTACGGCCGAACACTACCTCTACCTCCGTCATTCGAGTTCATCTCTTACGAATTGCCTGCTGTATGCGCTAGATGCTCATATACACTGAGGCTGAGCATCAAGCGCATTCCATCCAAATTTGCCTTTTGGAATCCTTCCAAGTCGTAAGTATCCTCTATACGTATGCTCGAGCTGTGCACCCCTCACTCCTATAGATATATAATGCGGTTAAATTACCGTCCTCGAACACGACCGCAACGTCCAGTGACTCATATTAGCACTTTGTTTTCGACACTCAAGCATATGCCAGAAGAGTGGCTTCAGCTTATGTCCACGATGCACAAGCGTCCTCAGGCAGTTGATGTGCAACCTATATCGTGCCATGTATGTTTGGTAAAACTTGGGTATGAGAACTCCTGCTGAATGCTACTTTGCAGCTCTTCGTCCCTTCAGCCGGCACTTTCGGCTTCACCGACAACATACCCTATCATATTCAACTTTCTGCTCCCTTATCTTCACTAAGATACTTATTTCATGACGAAAAATCCGAGGCAGCTAAGCCACCCAACGTTCGTGTGTATATGACGCGACAGGTCATGGTGGAAATCAATGGACGGCAAGTGTGGAGAGGCTACTCAATAGGGGAAGGCGCGGTAAGGGCTCTTCCTCCTCCAGCAAGCACAGGCATATCCAACAAAAGCGATGATAACGTGGAGGTCACGCTGGACTGGGAGGGCGAGGTTCGATGCAATGAAGACGTCAATTTTGGGACTTTCAACATTGTGTGCCTCACTGCCAAGGTGGGTTCGAGTATTTTTGGCGTTGCGTATCACCGCCGTTGTGAAAGTAATGTGTCTAATCGACCATGGCGCTCATGCGACACAGGACTTCATTGTGTTTTCGCTGATACCTCCGTTTCCGCGAACTTGCCCATTTCTGCCGTTAAAGTACGCACACCCGATAAAGCTGGTAACAGATACATGGGTTGATACTGATACATCACACCCATCCGATACCTGAGCCGAATGTACCACTCGCTTGTCAGCACTTCTGCCGTGGCGCACTCTTCGACGTTCAACGTGTATGTATGTAGTGTGGTGTCCACTTGTACTTGTAACTACTGAATACAACAATTACCGGTCGATGTAAGATCGTAGCTAACTTGACGCACGGCATCAGTTCGTTTGCTGGTAAATAACGCGTCAACAACGTTGAATGTTTTGCATAGCCACTCACTTTGCCTCTCCTCGACAATGTCCTCACTATTTCCAGATATTCGTGAACTAGAAATATTGAAAGACCAGTCTCTAGAGCTGCCTACTATCAATGCAGGCTTTTGCATACCAAGACTGGCCGATAAGCCCCAAGATCCAATCATGGACACCCTCAAACGTTCCGCGTCAAGTGCCACATATATCGAGTTCAAGTTCGATCAACTTCCTCCTGAAATTGAGCTCATAACACAAGATCACGACGAATTTGCTACCTCTGTACCCTTGTCTAAACGCCTGGGAGACTCAATCTGGCTTGATGCTGTTAAGAAGGATGTCTCGGGACGAGTATGTCATACGACGAATTCTCCGCAAAGTTGTTGTTGAAATCTACCTTCATAGAGCTTCATTTTATCCTGGGATGCACTTCGAACCTCAACTCCCGCCTATTCCTCTCCTAGTGGATTTCTGTCTGAACAAGACAGCGTAATGTTCGCTGCTGCTCGACATTAGTAAGTTCTCCATCGCCATATTCAGGCGCGTTTTCGATGCATATTCTTTATAGTGTGCAACCAAAAATAATTGACGCCAACACGGTCGTTCAATATATTTCTATCGATAATCTGCTGAGGAACATGAAGCTGACAGCTCTTGGAATCTCCTCTTCATTGCACATTTGGGATCCTGCCTCCGAGTGCTTTGTAGATACTGGCGTAGAAAATGGTATGCGGAAAGTTCTTCTGGTAGATGGTAAAGACGAAATCATAAGTACAAGGTGTGTTCCATGTTGGCCATTCCAAAAGGTTATTTGTTGACACTCTTCTAGTATTATGTCGCGATTTCTTAAGATTGGCACTTCGTTACGTCGATTGGAGAAGTTGGTCGCAGACTTACGTTCAAGGTATGAGTTATTCTTTTGACTTGAAGTCGGTCCATCGCTTAGCATTCATGAGCAGAACTTCTTCGAGCAATCCAACAACACACGCATTCGCACACGCCCTTGCGACTATTTTAGTGTTTTTGCGTCAGTCTCTAGCCGCAGGCCCGCCGTCTGAGGATCAACTTTCAGCAACACGCTACTCTCTATCTACAATCTTATTCCATTACGAGCCAATTGAGGAGACGCTAGAAGCTCTATGTCGCCTATGTAACAGAGTACGTTGCCATCTCTCTCTTGTGTTCTTCGCTTTGTCTGATAAAAGTTCAAGGATGAATCAAGTACCTCGAACACTTACACTCCTCTTCCAGCCTCTCCTCAAACACTTCTATCTCGAATATATGAGGGCCTTGAGAGCCACATAGAGCATCAATCTTCACACTTGGTTATATCTATCTTCGCGTTTATTCTAACAAACACGTCGCGCGACTACTTTGAAAAACTTTCATTTGGGGTTGGCTTTGGTGGTAGCCGTCTGCATCCCCTCACTATACAACACCACCAGCGACTTGTTGAGGACGGGGATGAACGCTCCCGCGTTGATGATTTCAAGCTTTTTGATGAGAAGTTTCCTGTGTTCTGTCCGTCCGAGCTAGCCAGTGCTTTGCCTATCGCTCGAAAATCCCTCATACTCTTGCGTGCGGCTCAACCTGATCATCCACTTTTGCACATTCACGACCACTCTCCACCCGTGCGATGGTTCTGGACCGTGGCGGAGATTCTTGCCGCCGTCAGAGTAGATCATGAAGTCGTTTATGCTCCGGGCGTAAACTCATCAGTGGATGAGCTACTCTCGTTGCCCTCAACAGCAATCCCGAACTATCAGCATGAACTGCAGCAGCAGTTCACGATTTTTGACCTCGAGCCAGGCTCCCTGGGGCGTTCATACTTTGATAGCTTGTACACAGCTGCACCTCAGGCTGCTCTGCAGAACTTTATTCAAGATTTTCCTAAGAATCTGCCCTCTATCACACCCACACTGGCGCACCTAACGTCTCTAGTCTTCCAACCGCTGCTCTCTCATGCATCTACCTTATCCAGCACGCTCTTGTCTCTCTTCTTATCCCTTCCTGCACCGCTCGACGTGCACTCGCATCTGAAGCTTTTGCAATCGCATATGCTTCTTATGTCCCCAGCATTCAAAGCTAGATTGTCCACTGCCCTGTTCTCAGACTCGGATGACTTCGACACGGATATACAATCACAAGGCAAAATCACCCTTGGCTCTCTGAGGCGCAAAACACAAAAAATTGATCTCAAGAGCAAAACTTGGGCCGTGGGTCTTGCACCCGCTTTGCTTGATAGAGCAGCTTGGCCACCGATGGATAGCGATTTGAGTTTCTTCCTTCGAACAGTTATCATGGATTCGTTTGAAGCTGTTGCCGAAGAAGAAGCTAGACGAAAGATTGTAGAAGAAGTAGAAAGCCGATTGGGCTTTGCTGTTCGCGATCTGCCGGTAGGTCCTGGTCAGAGCGAGTGGATGACGCCGTTTAGTAAGTCTCTTCCATATGCCCTGTAGCTCGACTAATCTAGTTCGTTCCTTACTCCACAGACATTGAGTGAGGATTCTCATTATGGCAATTTAGAGCTGAGCACTAACAGTGAATCCAGAGCATTTGATTTCCTGTATATGGATTATAAACCTCCGCATCCTTTGGAGGTCATCATTACGCCGGAAATACTGTCGAAATACCAACGAATGTTCACTTTGCTTCTCCGGATTCTCCGCGGTATGTAATATATCACAGCGTCATTTGAATTCTTGCTCATCCTCTGTTTCAGTACAACACGCGATTAATGCTGTATTTCGAATGACGAGATCTGCCACAACGCCAATATTCCCCACTCTCTTCTCTGCGCGTAAACTGTTCATGCACTTCCGCTTTGTCGCCCAGTCGTTTGTGACCAACTTATCTACATACGTGTACGATACAGCAATAGGAGGAAATTTCGATCCGTTCCTAGCTAGTCTCCGCACTATTACGGCAAGCAAGGATCGTTCGTTACAATTCGCAGACAGTGTCTTTTCTCTCGCGGAGGCTCATTCAAAGCTCTTGGATGACATCCTGACTGCATGCTTGATGAGGACAGCTCAGAGAGTTGCTGGGGGACTTCTGCGAGACGCTTTGGAACTTGTTCTTGACTTGGCTGTATTGACGGGTGACGTATATCGAGGCCGGATGGAGGAATATCAAGCTGCTTTATTGCTTGAGAATTTGTACCGTCAATTCCGGAAAAAAATGACTGCTTTGGTATGACATTCCAAACAATGTCAGATGCGCGACTGATTTGAACTGTAGGTGAAAGCTTTGAGGGGAACCGAGGACCAAGATGTGTCCCTGAGAACACTGCTTGATATACCACAGTCTCTGATGGGGCAAAACAGTTGCAACCCTATTGGAGGCATTGAGGCATTGCCCCACTTGCTTATTCGCCTCGATCTATGTGACTGGTGGTCAGAGCCTGACCGAGCTGGACAGCGTCTCCTTTGAGGCTTCATTGGTCTCGAGCGAAGGGCTACTCAATGTTTCCGAGTTTTCTGGAGAGGTCATCTTCACGATATGGTCCAAATGTGCCTGGGTTTCCATGTACCCCTCTTCTCCGACAGTTCTTTCTACAAAATTTCGGAAGACTGTCACAACTGTATTCCACACTTCTTCATTCGGTCGAATTTCGCATAGATGTACCAAAGCAGGCATCCAGTGGCCGCTGACCTCAAACAACCACCTCTGTCTGGATGCAACCACAGAGCACAGCACATCGAAGAACTCATCTCGAAAGATCGAGTCGATTTGGGATCCGGAGACAGTGCACCCAGTGCACTGTTTATACAGTGTTACAGTGCTGTCGATGTATGCGCATAAGGCTCGCAGGCTATCGATTTGCAGGCGACGGTTACTTTCATCGCCTGCCTTTGCTACTAGTAGCACCTGCAACACAATGTTGATGCCATTGTTATCAGCAAATGCCTGGCTGACGGGCAGATCACAGTGCAACAGCAGTATTTCTAATAATCGAACAGACCACATCACCACACCCTCGTCATTGGATTTTTGTAATGTCTCTAGTAGAATTGTGACAAAGACAGGACGTTCGTGTTCAGGTACCAAGAGAGGTGGGAATAGCAAACGAAGAACATTGGCCAACTGTTTGTCTGAAATCAACCCTACACCGATCCTTTGATTGACATACAATTTCAGCAAACTTTGTTTAGCCAGACCCTTCAGTTTGGGTGGGAAGCGCTCAGACTGTGCTACTACTGAAGCAGCGAGGCGAGATAACTGCTTAGCAGCCGTATCAAGCAACTCCTCCTTGAGGCCAAGCTGGTCTGCGTGATCAATGATATGTGCTAGGCCTCCTAGTAGGACATGACAATACGCAGCTCTACGTTGTTCATCACTCTGGTATTCTGTCGGATCGAAGGGTTCAATGAGGTCTGAATCTGTCTGAGTCAAAACAAACAGGGCAAGGGCTGCTGCTTGGCGCACGTTGGAGGCCTTCCCAATTTCCACACGCAGATCTTCAGTCAGAAGACCTTCGTTCGGTTGCAGCAAGCGTAGTAGAGGGGGCACTGCTCTGGATTTCGTTTCTTCAATGACAAGGGCTGGCATCTCCCAGCGCGCCGTGCATTCTATAATGCTGTCCAGAACAAAGCACTGAGTGGTTTGCGCGAGCTGTACCTCGCCAGTTGTACATTTGTTCAAGTACTCCAGCAGCTCCCATTGAGATTGCCTCGAATCGAAAGCCGACAGCGCGATGGCACAGAAAGCCACGGCTACCACGTCTGGATAAACGGTATATTCTTGAAGAGCCCATAGCGGTTCAATTATCTCGATAGGCCATTTCTCATTGGTCTGTCGTGTCAGCTTGATCCAGGCTCGACAGTATAATTCTGCTCCTTCTGGATCAAGAAGGTGCCACTGTAAATCCACTGCTGTATCTTTATGGAAACAGCTCTCAAATCCCCTTTCCACCACATTCATCGCCCCTGCGTCTCGCAAAGCCCCAACAGCAGTGAAATCACGGGGTAGCCCAGCGATGCTTTGAGCCGCGGCAGCTACAACCTTTCTGTCTGGAGATTTATTGAGCAGCCAGATCAATGCAGATGCATCAAGGAAGTCGGCATGTAACTCCTCAGCGGTCTTCCAGACAGGGCCCGAATGATCGTTGACCGTATCTTGGATCGTAGAGGGTGCAGACACCCTTGCAGCTTGTCTCGCTTGCTTAGGGTGTAACCACTTGTTGATATTATCTGAGAGGGGATGGTGGTAAGGGCACTCTGGATAGACCAAAGGAAGCCAAATGGACGCCAAGTAGAAACAGTAAACCAATGCAACAATAACCCATGTTGCGAGTGTGATACCGAGATCCGCAGACCACAGCAACACAATTAGACCTGCGAAGAAGAGGAGCAATGCCACATGCAGCATCAAGGGGAGGGCGTTGATGATGGCGGGAACGTGCCAGTCTTTGAGTTGGAGATATCTCGCTTGACGCTTGCGTGCACGTAGACGTGGGGAGCCAGAGATGTTTGGAACATATGCCTGAAGCCATTGCTTAGCGAGCATGGAAATGAGAGCTGTAGATAGACTGCACGCAAGGGCAGCGAACCACAACCCATTTACCCAGTGGATTTGACGCAAAGAAGGTAAAGCATCCGTTGAAGCCACTGATACAGCTGTGTTAATGTCCTCCAAAGTCAGATTCGATTGCGCGAGAATCAACTGGGTCAGAAGGGTGTTAGTGGTATCAGACGGATCTGGGATCATAAGCTGGTATGATTGGATAATGAAGGTCGTGAGCACTGCGGAAAAAAGACCAGTCTGCACGGTCAAATATGAGTGATCGCAAGGTGATTGTTGGGCGGGATACATACAAAGACAAGTAGAACATCAATGCTTCTGTTACAACCCTCCGTCATGGTAGTATCTACCTTGGTTGCTTCCGCATTGTAGATATGCCAGATTCGAGCATTCTCCGCTAGCTCATCGCCTAGCGGATCAGGTGAATGCCATGTTCCACCTTCTGTATGTCCTAGTGAGGATAATAAGTCAGAGCTGGCAAGAAAGTTTGTCACAACATACCAGAATGTAGAGCCGCTTCTTTTGTACCAACGCGCTCTGGACTGGCATTTTCCGACTGCGACGCGAACCACTGTTGTCAGTAAGTATCAAGATTCGTAAGTAACTGTCAATCAACATCGCGAAATGAAGGGCTCTCACTCACTGTTCTCCGGGATTGAGATCTAGTATTACCTCCTGACTCAACGTGGCCTGAGAACTTTCTTTCCGGCCTTGCCCTCGATGTAGATACGTTAAAGTCGCCGGTGAGATGATCTAGGTGCTGTTTATAGCGGTTCACAAGAGGAGTCGTCGGCCTGGATGGGGCGGGACTGCCGCTAGTGAATTGCGTACGCCTCTCCATGACTCTGAGTTCTCAAGAGCGAAGTAAATTTCTCACAACGTAGCATAGCTGGTAGAAATCTTTAGAGAAGAATCATGAAACTCGTGGACATCGGACAGATAGCCGCCCCAAGAGGACGAGAGCACAGCCTGCTAATGTGCGCCTTATCATAAATGGAGAAAGAAACGCGTACATGTGACTTCTCTAAACGCGTCGCGCTAGGTCCTGCTAAGTCGCGCTGCGACCAGATGTATATTTTGAAATACAAACACATAAGGATACATGCATAACAAGGACCTGAACATGACGAGGTGGACATAAAAAAGGAATGGCAGAGCATGCAAACGCACTCGTAAGTAATAAGCATAAATGATCGTCAAAAGATGAGAGGGAGAGAATTAAAAGGTAAAATCCACGACCGATTTAATCCTCTGAGGCATCCAAGAATTCTACAGGTCCAGATGTATTCTTGCGACTCTTGAATTCAAGCGTCTTTAGCTCTTTGCCCACACGCACCAGCTCCCTACTCCATATAACTCGTATCTCCTCTTCTATGATATCACCACCCACGGCCCCTGACTGGATCCCTAGACCTCTCAAAATCTCATCGCTCCAAACCCCAGCACCCAGCTTCACCTCACCAGCATTCGAACGTCCAGTCGCACCTCTCTTCATCCCTGCTGCACCTCCAAACGACGCGGAGCGCCCCAGAGTCCGCCTCCCCACCTTAGTTGGCGAAGAGCAGACGGACGAGCCGACAGTGATCAGACCGACGCCCTCAAGCATGGTGACCAAGTCGTTAAACTCGTTCCGTGTCACCGGCGCACACAAGTCAGAGGCCCCGCGTGAGAGCATGGTCGAGTAAAAGCCATATAAGTGAGCTTGATCTATGCCCGCATCAGTGTCGAGGTTAGATGTCGAATTTGATCGTTTAAAGGGGGAACATGATATAGAAGGTGAGCTTGCAGCGGAGATACCCAGACCGGCTTCGGTTCGTTTAAACGCAAGCATGAGAGCAAGAAGAGCTAGCCGTGCTTGTAGTCCCAAGGTTTGTATTTTGGAAACAATCTCACTATTCGAAGACGAGGATGTGCGTTGAGCGGAAGAGCTATTGCTTGTAGATGGTGCGTAGGCTTTGAGTGCAGACAGTATGTTCGCAGGGGTCACGACGTATTCCGGCGCGTTCAAGACCGCGTCATCGGACTCCTCAGCTTTCGATTTCGAGGAGACTGCGAGATCGATTGCACCTCGTAAAACTTCAAACAGACACCGGACATCCCCTGTGAGCGCTGCGACCTTTTTGGTTAGAAGAGTCAGGGCTGGACCAGGGAAGAGTTGCTTTACGGCAGCAGCGGACGGTTCTACCTCATACAGAGGAGCTAAGCGGGATTGAAGGATTTGATGAAGCTGCGCAGGTGTATAGGGCGCAAAGTGCAGAGTGCGAACTTGGCTAGTGTACAAGGAACTGGCGGCAGATGATGAAATCGATGTGCCAAGTGTATGGGTGTTAGCGATACCGATGACACGGACAAAGCCAGAGCTGGAGGCGGGAAGTGTGAAAAGGGAGGTGAGGGTCTGGGTCGTTGAGGCTATGTGGTCAAGTTCATCAAGTATCAGAATGCTGTAGGGAAAGCGAAGATCAGCAAATTCCCAGAGTGGACGTGAAGAAATACGTACCACTTAGTCCTCAGACTGGATAGAACATCCTCAACATATTGTCTACCTTTGGGTTGCTTCCTTGTGACCTTGCCCTTCTCGGTACTCTCAAGGTCTTCAAGAATGCGTTGCCAAAGGGCATCAACGTCTTTCAAAGCCATGCAGTTGACAGTGACGACCTTTGTTTCACCTAGTCGCTGATCAAGGGAGTGAAGTATAGAGTTCACGAGCGCTGTCTTTCCAGTTCCAGGAGGACCGGAAATGTAAAGGCAAGGAGAGCCGTCGTATGGTACAGAATCAGCCGCGAACCTGGTAATGAAATTTGAAATGATTTGACGCTCTGAATCGCGCGCGGGCATGGAAATGATGTCATTACAAGTCGGCCGGAGCAAAGCACGAACCCGAGCATGGACAGGAAGAATAAGGGTAGGAGGAGTGGGTGGAGGAGTAGAAAGTGAAAGTTGGGCAATGGCACTTGCAGGTGTGACGGGTGGTATTACTTCTGAAGTTGAAACTGTCCTCCTGGGAGCTGCAAGCAGAATATAAGACTAAAAATAACAGACAGCAAAGCTGACATACCTCTTGTACTACGCGAAGGTGATACTACAGTCTCTGTGGAATTGCGACGCAGAGCTCTGGAAGCCCTTGCGCTGACTGGAGAAGGAAGCTGAGTGAGGTTGAAAGGAGGAACATTCTCCTTGTTGCCGTCGCCATCGAGTGCAATGGACGAAGTGCGAAGTCGCTTGTGAGACGATTCTGGTGTCTGAAGCTGTTCACAAGCTGTAAGAGATGAAGAAGAAATCTGCTCTGGAAGATGAGCACGCTTTCCGAGGACAGAAGAACGAGTGACACGAGGAGTCTGCATCTCAGAGTCGTTGCTTCTCGTTGCAGGTTCAATGCTGAAGCAGAACAAGACCCTGGCCCCTGGGAAAATATATACTCAGCCATCAATAAACGCGCAGACGCGCCGACGCGTAGGTCACATGACCCTGTTATAGCGCTAAGTGCTTGCTCTTAACCGTGACATGCATTGGGCAGACGCTGCTCTCGATGAGGATTCTTGGTAAATTTGCCTTCAAATCTCAACTTAACTTGCTTGAACCTTGTCTTTAAGTACCATTGATGTAACACAGCAACTCGAAAATCTTGCCCTTGACTTCTTGTCGCAGTTGTGTCGTTCTGGGTCTGAGGAAGACTCACCAAGGTCAGAAGAAGTGAACTCTACAAGAAGGCCCAACGTTCGCCTTCAACTGTCGGACCGAACGCGGACGGATGACTCAGGGTAATTTCATCCTGCTTTGTTGATCCAACGTTCCTGAGTAACTTTTGGCGCAGAGCTTACGGTGTCAAATATCTCACCTATCCACGGAAATCCTCTTCAGGAAGCGCTAAACCGTTTGGTACCCTCAAGGTTCTCTGTGTTATCCTCTTTCTCGCTGAATATATACGCTAGCGCAATTTTTCAAAGCGTTGAATTCGATGCATGAGGCAGTGACTGAGCAAATGCCAGCTACCAAAAGGTGAACCAACTCGCTATCATAACTTCCATCTCTGACATATTCTCCAGAGATATCTACTACAAAGATGTTACTTTATTCAAAACCCAGCGAGTAGTTGATACCGTGCGTTGGGGTACCTATGCTGTCCCGCTCCTCAGTCGTGGCTGACACTATCTTGGCTATCAAGCTTGTCGATGACATCGCTGCCTCGCTGGACGTGGAAAGGTCGGACTTGAACGTCGTCGGTCGCTTTCTGTCTACATCGTAGAAACAGATATACTGAATCAAAACCTCTCAGAGGGCTACCTCGAAAGGGACCTTCTGCGGTTCCGCTCTGGTGATTCATCTTCTATCTGAAGAATCAATTCACGGAAATGACACTGAGGTATGCAAAAACTGCTTCTGTCATCTCTGTCTCCTTACCCTTCGAAAGGCATCTCTCATTCCTGTAGGAGAAGATATCGCATCCTTCAGTGCTGACGAAGGTCTGTCATGGGTATTGATTGTTGAAAAAGATGTCAGTCTAACTTGTTTATCTTCCCGAGACATGACTCTCTAATTCGGAGAACCGACTTAGGCTGTATTTCAGACACTTTGTCGGCTTAAATTGACCAACCATCCCTCTCTTCCTGGAAAAGGCTTACTTATCACCGTCAGTCATTTTCCAATCATGCCACGTCTGGCTTTCTTCATCACTATACGTTGTAGGGAAAGGGGTACCCGGACATGGCCACAAGACACTTAGTCAACACACTCTCACAATGTCTTCCTCAAAGGTATCTCCGACAATTTTCTATTAATTATACATTCTCATTGTCTTCTAGCATTCCAATCGTGGCGTTGGTTGACGGTGACGCTTACGGTCTTGACATTCTCTCCGTTTACAAGTACGGAAGTGCTAGGTTGCAACACGAGAACGAGAAACTCGCCGCTGCTCGTATCAAATGGCTTGGTCTGTGGTCAAGTGAGCTGGCTGGGTAAGCATCAATGAATTCTTTTGCTCTCTGTTTGCTTACAGCCGCATTATCCTGCTATGTTATTCGTTTAGGCTCGATATTGACAGGGACTCCTTGATACCCATCACGAAACACGACGAGAAGAAGGTAATCTGTGCAGCCTTGAGCATTTCCTCGATACCGGCTAATACGGATATGTGCTAGGCTCTCGCTATGCTTCAACGTCCCCAGACTCAGATGCCTGCCAAGTGGAGGTCGGTCTTGAATCTCATTCCGCAGTGGTACTCCTTTATATATTAGCGCTGACACTGGTTATTTTCACCTTTGACTAATTCGCCTTGATGCATCTCCAACCTGAAGGAAAGAACTGATGCATATGATACACAATCGGCGCAAAGCCGAGATCTAGATACTCTCCACTGCCAGTAACGAGATCTATGCTCGTAAACAATCAGAATCACCAGCTTTACCTTTGAAGGCTTGGAGGTCGGGTCGGAATGATATGGTAGATCAAGGACCTGAGACTGGAGCTCCAAACCTGTATTTGCCGATTGACTTTCAAGATTTCCCTGATGACGAAAAATACGTGATACCTAGCACTCAAGATGCAAATTCAAAAACTCTTGAAGCTTCGCTCTTACCCTCGCGCCCATCGTCTTCAAGTTTTCACTCAAGTAATTCCTCACGCTCGGAAACGGTTTCTCCACGCTCACCGCTATTACACTATTTGGTACTCAAGATCTCAAACTTAGTCGCTTCTGCCCAATTGCGTGCTGCAGCGGCTGCTGCGAGTGATACTCAGTGAATATTGTTGTCCTAAATAGCATATTACAAAATACTAGCAGCTGTGCTTGAAAATATGACTGAGATTCTGTACTGCGGAAAACGCCTGTAGCTCAGGTGCAGTTGATTACTGATGTCAATGATTTCTAAAGCTGACGACCATCCGCGAGCCCTCGTGTCAATCCGGCCAGGTGGGGAAGCAAGCTATATTGCTGTACAGTGCTCGCAGTACACTTACTGCACATAGCGACGCTGAATATCACGCAATTTACGAAATGAAACGACGGCATGTATTCTGTTGGCCCTAAATGATGTACAGATAGTCATCACTCGCTTTGGCCCGTTCGTATAAAGTTCTGTACAGCTAAGAGTCCGGAGCCAAACATCTATCTGCCGCCTTGGTGAAATCATTACCCCACCATTGCGGGAAATCGTGAGCTGCAAATGACGTGAGACTCTCTGTGTGTTTGTGTGTGTATGAAAGAAAGCTTACGATTTCCAACAGCACCGAAAACTGCCAAGTTGAGAATGAAAGAAATAACCTGTGTTCCACCATCGAGGGCACCAGCGACAATGTAGTTATCTGTCAATCAATCACTTCAGTACATGCTCGTAAGCTCTCATATTCGATGGCGTACATTTCGTGAACCACCTCGGGTATCTGGTACGAACCCACCACTGCGACACGATGCCGACCACCATTGCGGTGTTAACAGAGGTATTGATACCAACTACGGGGAGCTCTGTTAGCGAAACAAAGATACGCAAAAGACGGATGTGTTACCAGAAAGATAGCAAGAGTACTGAATGATGATGCCAGTGTTGATGTTCGAGAATATCTTGTTCTTTGGGTACATGCGATGGAGAATATATCCCGGAATTGGAAGCAAGCAGCCAAGGCCAAGTGCAGCCGGGATCATATGGTACGTGCGGCCAGCGGAGAACATGTATGGACCCAAAGCCCGTGATTAGTTTGTGCTGTTCAACGAATGAAATAACTCACCCAAAGCGCCCCAAGAAATCGCATTGGAATTATAGCTTTGAGCATTCTGTCCGGACCAGATACGAGTACCGCTGATCGACAACACTGAAAGTGAAATTAGTAATAATTTAATGCATAGATCATTCGAGTACTGACGAGCATCCCGATTGTTAGAAACAACTTGCAACCTGAGAGTTACTGTCAGCAGACCCCTCTGGCTAGTTTTGACTAATGAGCCTACATAACGACGTAGTTCAGGATTGCGCCTACGACACATCCTAAGACCTGAACAAGGAAGTTGATCCTCGGCGGAATCTTGATATATTGGCCGAGCTTTAGATCCTGAAGAAGAAAGATTCCTTGCTGGGTGGGCTGACTGCCGTAGAGTGTTGCTATTCCCAACTGAGCGCCCGCCAAAAAGTCATGTGGTAGCAACACGTACCATACATATTGGCAACTGGGGTAGTGCATAAGTGACTCGCCCTTTACAGAAGGAAAGACAATACTTACCAGGGTTACCGGGAGATATGTACGAGCCGATCCTGTAAAGCTATGTACCACAATGACTACTATACATTCAACGAACAACTTACATTGAATAGAAGCCATCTAGGCCACCATTAAACTGCTGGAAGCCAAGTATAGCAGATGTCGTGGAATAGATAGCCGTCTGCCAACATGCAATCAATATCACGCGCGACTGATTAACAGCAGTACTTACGAAGAATAGAGATATGATAAGAATAACGGTAAGCCCCCACCACGAGAAACCAGAGTCGCCGGTGTAGTCGGTCGCCTGCGCGACGCCGTATGCGACAACCAGTAAAGCAAGGAACCACCAACGAGGGATCTTCTTGTAGCGCTTCATCTCTGGCACGGGAAGATTACTAATGGGCGTCAACAGGCACGAAAAGCATCATACTTTCAAAATGTTCGTCGTGGACAACGAAGGTTCCTTTGTTCCATGGGCTAGAGATGACTGATAAGTGACTTCATCTATACCAGAAAAAACCAAACTCTCACTTGAACATCATGACGAACGGTTTGATTCTGCATACAAGGTCATTTTTGAGGATTTGTAACTTGAAACTGCCCACTTACTCGTTCCAGTAGAAGAGGAAAACGTGAACCGTGGTGGCACCCATTGCCAGATTCCCGGTAAGCAAGCTGAGAGCGTTTGTAGAAGAGAAGAATGCAGGCTGACAGTGAAATTTTGTCAATGCTATTTTCCAGACATCAACTCGAGGTAGCGCACTCACCCCGATTTCCTGGAACTTCTCGAGATCAAAACGTCCATCGGTCAAAATTGCTGGCTCAAATTTTCAGTACGAGACCAACACTAAGCTGATAATTGTCTACCTGTCTGGTTATATTCATTCCCTGCACATAGAGTCAGCATGAGGCCATGGACGCTGAATCTAACAACACTCACCACTGCTGTCGAATAAGGCCTGGCTCATGAACGGGAACGACTTCCCTTGCCACACATTTCCGTAGTATACAGCACACTAATTGTCGCCTTACTATCAAAAGCATACACTTGGGAGAGGATTACTCACCATGAGAATGTACTGCACAATGACGTCAACAACCTAATGTACGCACAGAATTCGTCGACGTACCGTAAAACAAATCCCGATGTCGATGTTCAGTTGGGTCCTAATAAGAAGCATTACTATGCCTTTCATATCTAATCCTTCATGATTGAGACGCACCATAAAGGCAAATACATGTTACCAGAGCCAATTCTGTGCATCCAGTGGCTAAGTCACGAATTGAATATGAAGGGAAACTTCATACAGATTCCAGTCCAAACAAACTGCAAACAACTGGGGAACTATCAGGTTTGGGAATGTTGAAAGTAAGGAGTGTAGACATACGCCCATTCCTTCATTATTACTGGCTCCCCCAAAGATGCTGTGCAGATTTGGTCAGGATTAGAAAGAACCTTTACAATCAAAACGCTGTTAAATACTTTCGAATAGTCGTTGAGCTGTGATTAACCTGCGCGGCAACGTTTAGGCAATTTAATCGGAACCAAGAACAGAGCTATACCAAACAAAAGATAGTCCATCCAGTCATGACAGGGAAGATCCACTGTGGAACAATTTCCCAGCAGAAGATCGCTGCAAATACCGTCCAGAACAGCTTTTCGACGGAGAACATCAGTGGTAACTCGACATACTCATTTAAACAAGAGATACGAACCTTCGTTCGCTTGCTCCCAAGACCACCTGGAACCAACCATATTAGTCTGTCATTGAGATAGAATTCAGGGTTCGTGTGAATTAAGGAAGTAGGGCAGCATGGGACCGAAAGCTCCCAGCTCTTCCTTCTCCACACCCTCACGGGACGTACCGTCGAAATGAAGCGCCTAGACCGCGTCAGCTTGACGTGCCTTTTAACGGAGGTCCACTTACTTGGAACATATTCGCCGACATGATGTTTGTGGGCCAGAATGTGATGGATGGGTATACCAGTGCCTCTTGCAGAAGACCGGCAAAAGCATAGCCAATGAGTTGACTAGAAAGTAGCGTAAAGATTGCGATAGCGGGTTCCACTTTGTGATTGCTGTATCAACAGAATGAGCTCATGCGATTATACCTAACCGAAGCAACGTACTAAAATAAGTCCTGTACCGAAATGACCTGGATCGCCGTTGCCGAATTAGACGCTGTAGAGGCCATAATGATTAAAGCAGCATGTTCTTTGATATCTAGTGGATTCAAAGTCAGGTAAAATTTTCAAGACGTATATAAGACCAACTCACTAAAAGGACCCGGATTTATCCATGTCAATACAGGTCCCCATCGAGGAATGAACTTCTCCCATGCTTTTCCAAGGAAGTAGCTGACGATCAAAAGGAAGCCTATAATGCCATGAGAAACAGATAAAGACTGCGTCGTGTGCTATGTACATACCTTGAGAGACCGAAAGTGTCTGGGGTTTGAAGTAGTACAATTGCGCTAGAACAGCTCTAATAGCCCGACGTCAGTTTTCATTCAGATGTTAGTGGTGCATTCACTTACCCAAAGGCAGAAAATCCAAGCCCGAGAAACACCATACGGAAAGTGAGAACGGGAAGTTCGTAATCGTCTCTGCGGGGAAGGTCAACAACGCAGACATACGTAATTCGAGGCACCGACCTAGTACTCAAGACCTTTATAGCAACGTCGTGCGCGGTCTTGACCATGTATTCAGCATCGGTCGCATCGCCACTTTGAAGACGAGCCTTGAATATTCATGCACATGAGCGGTCAACGATGGAGACGGATAGATCGATTACCCACTTCAAGTTCCTCGGTCTCCTTGAGCCGTTCTGCGTCAGTCAAGCCATCTACCAGCTCGACACCATCGCCTTCGGAAAGTTTCTCGACGTCGATCTTTTCGTCTTCGGCAGACATACTGCTGAGAGCTGGGTTGGCTGAGTCCCTGGGGAATCCACATGCACCCACGCTAGCTATATACTCTCAAAGGTTCTCAAGCGCTAATATTAGATTTGAAGATAGCACTGTGTGTACGCCTTGCCACTCACTTCTTATCGCTTGACCCAAGGCGTGTGGACTAGTGGCTCGAATCAGATGCTTTAAAATAATCAGCGACAATCTACCCAAACGCATGAACATTTTTGGTTGGTACAGGTTGGTACCACATGCTGTCGACGGTCGAAGTTCGCCATACCGTGTAGACACCCATAAGAAACGATTAGTGACTGACCATAGAGTGACGTCCTGTGAAGCCGCACGTCAGGTTCAATGCGATGGGTCAAAGCATGGCAGACTTTGAAGCAGCGGGATTGAAAAATTGCAGGCTAAACCAGGCTAAACCTTTGAAAACTGTGACAAGTGGCATCCCAGGTGCGTGCCACTCGTACTACTTCTTCGTGATGGTGCGGAGCTTTAGTGATGGTCTTCGCAGCAGAAAATAACACCACTCAGACGCAATTTACCCACATCTTCTGCAACTTCGCCTTGCACTCAGGGCGGTACAATTGCAAGGACTAAGGGGAATTTATTATGGCTGATAAAGAAAAAGACTGAGATTCAGAAGTTTAAAGGAAAAAAATCTTACTCACCGTCAGTTTCATCCATACATTATTGACAGGGCTATCAAGCTCTACATACTTTAGTAATGCACTATCATCTATACTACAATAATATATGTGATTTTCAGAGAACGTGGCTTTAGTCCATAGTCTGTATCAACGAGTGATCTGGCACTATATAGTGTCCATTTGTGGTCCATTATGGTTTCAAATAAGCAAGCAATTCGGGCATCCGGAATTAGGCTAGAGCAGGAGCAGGAGTAGGCAGGAGTATGTATTTTTAGCTTGAAACGTGGCTTGACTGCGCCTCCTCACCAGCCGTACGCTCTGAATTGGCGGCTGACAGTGCAGTAGCCGGTGTCGTAACACTGACAGGCTCAGGAATAGAAGAGGGTACCCCGAGTGTGTCCACCGACCTCGACGTTGGCGTTACTGATCCAGCCCGACTAATAGCCATCGTTGCTTCCAACGCCGCTAGAGAAAAATCTCCTTCGTCTATTGACAGCGGGGCGAATAAGACTGAGTCAGGGCGCGGGGTCGCGGACGCAGATAAGGGCTTGGGTGCAAGAAGAGGAGGTTGGGGTGACTCTGTTTCGTCTTCATCGCCATGTCCGTGTTGTGAGTAAGGTGAAGGCAAGAAAGCCGAGTGGCTACTATCGACGCTTGCCCTCCCCTCATTAGCATTGTCACCATCCGCGCCATGTCCGTCTTGTGAATAAGGCGAGGGTAGCAAGCGTGATGAATTGCCCCCGGTATTTTCCCTTGCCTCATCGGCAGCATTGTCAGTATCCGGGACATGATCAGAATAAGGCGAAGGTAGATGCCCCACGCCTTCTAAATCCCTGGACCGACTATTCATATCGTTTACAGAATTCGGTCTTGTCGAACCTTCTTCATTCAGTGAAAGAAGGGGTACTGAAGATGACCTGAGGCTGTCGGTGTGCTGGTGCGATGGGGTCAAATTTGGAGAAAGAAAAGCTTCAAGCTGGCTAGAATCTGCTTCGCCCTTTGAAGAGTGTCCAAGGAAAACTGAATTTCGCGGACGTTTGCGAGCATCGTGTCTTCGTCTCCGGTATGCCGTAAAAAGAACTGAGACGAGGGACAATAGCGCCACTGGAAATCACGGGAAGAATTTAATACGACATTAAAGGAGTTAGAACCGTGGAGACTACTCACAGCCAGCTATGACACCGCCCACAATCCCACCAATCAGCTTAGCATTGCTATTCGAGGGTGCAGGTGTTTGTGTGGCACTAGCACTGGTGCTGATGCTAGAGGTGGAAGAGGTGGAGGAGGTGGAGGAGAAGGAAGAAGAGCTAGTGCTGCTTGCACTTGACGTGATGCTAGAACTACTGGAGGTACCAGAAGACGTAGCAGAAGATGCAGACGAGGCGCTCGAAGAAGAAAGAGTGGATGAAGTCGACGATGAGGAAGGGGACGACGTTGAAGTAGAAGAACTAGGGGCATTGGTGGATGTTGTAGTAGTTTGCCTAGGACTGTATGAAAGGTACGATTATGAAGCTGTGCACATACGTGTGTATAAAGTACTCACTGTATCACGAACTCGTACAGAGGCGAGGACGTTGAAACAAACATCGTGAAAGTGAGAGGTGAAAAACAAAAACCGTTATTTATGTAAAGAAAGCGACCTGTACTCAACGGGGCCACAGCCAAAGAAAAATACGGCTATAAATACGAAACTAATTGGAGGTTATTCGAAAGCCGATTCCGCGTAAGGAAGTTTTGCGTCTTCTTCCCAAGTTCCCGCAGCAAGCGGGGGCTGTTGACCGCAGTAAACCATTCTAGAAGGCAACGTGAAGTACTAAATTCAGCTAACAAGTTGAGGATATCAGCGAGTCGCCGCTTTACACTTCATTTGCCAGCTCCTTGAGCAGAAACTGCAGCTGCGTCCGATGCCACAATGTTCGGAAATGCAACTGTCGACTCAGCTATAAGTAATGTATTACGTAAAGAAGTTCACCAGCTCAGGGAGGAGAATTTCAATAGAATATATAAAAGTAAGTACTTGCTACAAGAGAGGAGAAAATAATACAACGATAAATATGGATGATAATGCTACAAGGTAATCGGGCTAATCGAAACAGTAATAAAAAGGTAAAGGAAACAATATCTAGACGATACACGAAGCTATTGTGTGCAGAGTTCAAGTCTTTGATTGAAGTTCAACGATGTCGTTTCAAAGTTCTTCATGTGAGTCTCGTGAGTCACCATCCTCTCCGGAATCAGACGTTCCTTGAGGCGAAATTTGGTGAACAATTCGTACATGACGGCGCATGTTACTCCGGACGCTGAATGATCGATGACAACCCTCTTCAGGACACACGTAGGCTGAACCAAAGCAGAACTTATTAGTCAAGTAGAAATTGAAGGAAATACGATCATAGTTGACATACGTTTCTCTCCAGTATGTGTGGTAATATGGATCTAGAAGCAAAAGCAACAATTAGGGCCCCGAGACAACAAAAGAAAATTGAAATTTGTTTTTACCTTGAGTCCACTGGGTCTACTGAACCTTTTACCACAGTAGCTGCACTGATGCCTGGAGCTCGAAGAGGATTCGGGCACCCGTGGATCATATAGAGACCTGGAATACACAGGGCTACTAGAATGATAACGGACATCATCCGTCGTGCGGTAGTTTCTGGAATAACTGGAGGCCGCGTATGGATCATACCCCGTCGCATCATGGGTGTTGGTGTAGCTGGAATAACGCGGCAGATGTTCTCTGTCTCGTCCATAGGAGCGAATGTACGCGTCGTCAGAGTGTTGTCGGGAAGGTAAAGAGCGAGCGGAAGCAAGCACTGTCATTGCTTGATTCGTTTGGTAAGCGGAAACGCGAGGATCAGGTGGAAGATCCTGCATGTTTGAAGCATAATTACTTGAGGAGTGGTACGAAGTTCGAGCGGGAGCTCTGTCGTAAGCCTGCAAACATACCGTCAGTTCACTCTCTTGATGGAGAGGATAGAGCACCTACATGAATATTCGGAAGCGGCACCTGGGGCCATGTCTCCGACGAACGATGTCTAGCATATTGACTATCCGGTAGAGGAGGAAGCGTCAACGAGGACGGCGCTCTAGAAGTGCCATTATCTGCAATACACATACGCGTAAGTAAAATAACTGTCCATCATTGAATGCATGATCTGACCGAAAATGCGAGAGATAGAGGGCAGTACTGGACGGTCCTCGGATTGCTGATCGTTCGGAAGATTGAAGGAAGGTCGGTACATCGTATCGACTGTGAAATGTGTAAAGGGGAATGAAGATCCAACATGTTCAAGTGGCCACTCTTTTTATACTCGATTTCGCAACAGTAAGAGACCGTGATAAATTGGAGCATCTCAACAGAATATTGAAACACTGAACGTGAAAGAAAGTCCCGAGAAGTTGGCAGGATGCGGTACTGAAATTCAACGCGTCCATGGCCAGTATGGGTTGATGTGAAGTTCTTCGTTCGCATCCCCTCGTCGCGTGGCGCCATGCTTTATTTTTCCACGTGGCTGGTATGTGTGATCTACGCGAATTCTGATCCCGTATCATCACTTTTGCATAGCGCCAGCATAGCGCTTATCCCAGCATCGCTTTTTATGCTGATCTTACTCTATCTTAGGAGAAATAATGCGATGCTACTGGTGATTTGTCTCGACAGTGAAGGAAAATACAAAGTACAAGGATTCTAATGGCAACTGACTCTGTTCCTATCACTTGTCATGGCAAACGATTCGACATCACAGAAGGGACTCGAATTCGACACAATTATCTAGTCCATAGATTCCGCAGCAGAGTAAATAGTCTATTTTTCGACTTTCAGACTGTGATCATCTATTCAGACCACTCATCTTTTGACAGTTCCTCTCCACTGGATGTGTTCTGCATGTTTTGGTGAACCAATCGAATGTGGCGTAGCATGTTACTGCGGACGCCGAATCGACGACCACAACTTTCCTCGGGACACACAAAGTCTTTGAATTCGAAATCAGTAACGGGAAAATGGAGCACAGACTATCCACTTTTTACCTTTATCCCCGGTATGAGAGATGATGTGGATCTGTTTTACGGGTGTTTTGTATGATTGATAGAATGATCAAGCCGGCGGATTTTGGAATATGTACTCACCTTAAGAGCGCTAGGGCGAAGGAATCCTTTACCACAGTAACTACATTCATATTTAGTTTTACTGGCAGTCTGATCTTCGCCGTGCGAATCGGTCTCATGGAGTGCGACACTTCCTGGGTGGCTACGAGCATGAAACCCTCCTGGTTGAGACGGGCCGCCTGCTGTCGAATATGATGGCGAGCCGTGGGGGTACATACCGCGAGAGGTAGATGGTTCATACGAATAGGGGCTTGGACCGCCCAGTACAGGAACCATCCTAGCCTCTGGCCTGCCGTGTTGCGCCCCCTCCCCAGCTACGGCCATGGCCGACGGTTGCTGGCGATTTGCACTCGACGACATATGCTGCGGGTACTGGCCAGCAGTGTATTGCTGGTATCTGTAGTCAGGATGCATCTGTGACGAGGGAGTACTCCGATCATTTGGGTTGACAGACGAAGTTGATGATCGGATTGACGGGTCAATAGTGTTTTGATCATACCGAGCCCGCTTCCGCATGTCCGGAGTTCCAGGATAGTACTGGGATGCAGCTGAGGACCCATAAGCCTAACAGACACGTCAGATTGGAGGATTCTCTAATGAGGTAACCTCTACCTGAGCAGTCGAATGGTGGTGTCTGTGCCCCTCGTGCCCGCGCAAGGGTGGCAAAGAAAGCGAGGAGTCGTCCCTGGAGCCTTGAGAAGCAACATCTGTGATCAGAGAGCATTGATTGAGTCCAATGTCGTAAGAGCGCATTTTAACGTACTGAATATTTGAGAAATTGGCGGAAGGTTTACGTCTTCCGGTCTCTGCTTGTGAGAACGATTGGAGGACATCCTTTGTGAAATCTTGAGTTATGGTGCATGAAAGACTTCGGGTGAAGGCTTTTATACACGCTTGATGAGCGGACAAAAAAAATGTGCCGAAGACACCTGCACTGGAGCAAACGGAGTCAATGACTATCAGTTATGCACTCGTCCAAGGTCACAGTTGATATCAGTTGAATAGTGGGCATCCATATACGACTGTTCCATGACGGGTCCTTGTGTTCAGAATTCATTATCGAGCCTCTTGACGCGTTCATGAGGACCAGTTGAGACGATGCGTAGAGTCCGTGAAAATAAATAAGTTAAAATCTTGGAGGGTCAAATGTCGCCGTGAGGTCTGAATGTATTACACGAGACATGCAGTGTGGAAAGCAGAGATTTTACTAGCGAGCATAAAGACATCAGGCTTAACACGTGCTTACAAATTGTAAGAATCGAGGCTCACTATCATCGTCAGGAATCCATAGCTAGAAGACCATATGATACACCAGACTAGTAGAGCGAACGTAGCGCACCGCTCAAGTTGTATCTGGTGGCAGTATTTCTGTTCGCCATGTAGCGCCTACCTTACGATCAGAAGTAGTATCTCGGCAAGTCAAAAAAGATTTACATGAATATGCCAGTTGACGAAGATAACTACAAAAACCAACAGTTATATTAGCTCAACATATTATATGCTTAACCCCAGAAAGGTATATCAATTCCAAACCACTCCGGAAGAGCTTGCCAGAACTCCTCTCTAGCAATTTCGACCTCCATACGAAACTCGGCCTGACAACATTCACATGGACGCAAAGTACCGTTTAGTCTCCCATCATCTCTTGTTTGCATCAGGCCAACATCCATGATCGCGAACAAAGGATCAGAACCACGTTGAGATATGACATCAATAGCATCATGCAAGATCTTGAAAATGAGACTTTCGAACGCCAGCCGACATGAAGAACGATTTGCGATCTCTCCTTCTTGTCGATGGATGCAGTCAACCGAAGGAAATCTATTTTCAAGTTGACTGACGAGGAAGGTGGAAAAGAACCGCGAGGCCTCTTCACGGCCTTTCAGTAGACAGAATAGGTCATCCTCTGATAGATGATGATGTTCCTGAGTTTCTGGCAGTACGTGCCCAGCTGCGGTACAACTAATCGAGATTCGGGAAAGGTCATAAAATGCAGAAGGTAGCAGCTCAGGTGCGTTGACAGAGCGAGCAAGGTTGATGACAAGTCTAATGCTATACATGAGTCATCGATATATTATTTTTCAGAAGACGTGAAACCGACATAGGATGTGGGATGAAACGGCGAGGTTCATACAAGCCACTTGAGTTCAGAGCATTTTCTTCCCGAGTATCCCACAGAGCAAGAGTGCGAGGCCATAAAACAGACAATCCACGAAGCAGATCATTGCGTAGGCGATGTACTTGGTATTTTGTCGAGAGTTGCAACAACGCAAATATGACCGGATACGTTTCGGGTGAAAATGGCAATTCAGATCTTCGTACAGGCAATCAACACTACAAGAGCTACAGCATTTAAAGCTATATACTCACATTCCATCATACAGCGCCACCAAGAAGTAATAGACTGCTTCTGACTGGTCGTGAATCTCCAACACAGGGCAACCTTCCAGAACTTTGCGGGGCATGTGCGTTACGTCTTTGACAGCAGCTTTGAGGACGGGAGAGTGACGACACAAAAGACCTTGATGAACGAGAAAATACTTGTTTCCGGCGAGTACAGCAAGATTTCCATCACTGAATGAAAGATCTGGGTGTCGACTTGGCGTGCTGTCCAGAACGGACTTGTTGATTTGAGAAGGGCATGAGGTTATTGAGATTACTTCGCAAGGGGCCATAATGCAAGAAGTATAGGATAATGAGCGACTTGATAAATTGAAAGAATGTGTGAGCATAGTCTTGAGCAATTGATAGTGAAAGAACGATAGATGTGGTTAGAGTTAGAAGACTATATTGCAGGCTGATTGCAGGTCCACGGTTGCAAAGACGCCCGCGTGAGAAACCTCGCGCGTCAAATTTTTTTCTTCCAACTACCCCAGTGTTTGCACTGTACTCTCCCCATCTCTTTCTTTTTCAGCTCTTACTATCATCAAAATCGCCATTTCATTCATGTCTGATTCCACAGCTCAGCGTTTCGTCCCTGGTGCTCCCCCTCCACCTGCTCCTACCAAGTCACAGTTGAAGAAGAGGCGCAAGACTAAGGGAAAGTCAAACGAGCCGACATCGGAGTCTCCAGTCGAAATAGCTGATTCTACCTCAGCTGCTCTCGTAGAGAAGGCTCCTGATCTTGCTGCCGTGCAAGAAGGCTCTGTCGCGCCTGAACTTGTTGTTCAGTCCGAATCACAAAATTCATTGGATGACGCAGACCTGGTCAAATCTAGTCCCATTGTCGAGCTTATTACCAAACGATTGAAGGCGACCAACAAGAAAATCGTGTGTGGAGTATCCTTGTTACTGAGTTGAAATTCATGTATGCTTTTAGACGAGGATAACCACGTATACAACTGCTGCCCCGGAATCGCTAAATGAAGACCAAAAGCGCGCCATCACAACACTTCCGGCTCTCGAAGCCACATCAAAAGAACTAGGAGAGGTGAAAAAAGTAATCGAGGCACATGAATATATATATTCATTTGCCATTCCTCTAAAAACCTATAGGCACATGAATCGGACTTGGCACACGAGCTGGCCTTGAAGCGACGCGAAATTGAAGCCATCGAAAAACAAAAAGTTTCTGAGGCGATCAGTGCTGCCCAGGTAGCTACGTCCCTTCCTTGGGTTAGTTGCAGAAGAATCACTCTGGATTACAGGCATCGAACACCAGAAAAACATCAGCTGTGCTATCTTTCATTCGTCTACGAACTCTGATCAGTTCTGGCGAGATTGATATATCGTCTTATGGTGTCAGTCAAGAGGAAGCCGATACAATTTTAGCCGCTGCGGATTTATTGCTTGGTCGCGAAGAGGAAATCAAAAACACTCTAATCTCTGGGTTCCTTTCTGGCGAAGGCGAATACGAAACCGTACCGTGTATGATTGAAATAGTCCATGGACGCAAAGATCGGGAACTGACTCCTGCCCGCTACAGATACGCGTTTGCTAGAGATTGCCCAAGTTGTAATTGCCCCTCGTCCTCCTACTCCGGAAGCCGAAGAAGCACCCCAAGAAGTACCACAAGAGTCAATAACGTCCGATGATGCGCAAGCTGAAGTCCCAGTTACTGAAAGCGTCCAGATGACAACAACAGGGAGTTTCCACTTCATGCAAGCTAGCGAGTTAGAAACCCCGTCATTCGACGAGAACACGGAATGGGTAGAATCGTCGGATCCCGCAGAGCATCAGGAACAACCTTCTGCTAACGGAAACACGCCCGAAGCCACCCCTACACCTCCTGACGTCTGTACCGCGGTCTTTGTCAAAACATGTTGAAGCATTTAACTGAATAATGACATTTTCAGGCTATTCCCACGGCTAGTCCAGTCGAACCCATTGACTGGGCCGCTGAAGGCGAAGACGAACTACCATCCATTGATGGTCTCCATGCTACCTTCGGCAAATCAGGCTCAGCGACACCAGTTGTACAAGAACCTGTTCAGGACGCTCAACCCACAATAAACGGGCATGTCGCTGCTGCTCCTGAAGGTGACGAAGAAGGGTTCACTCAAGCGCGGGGCGGTCGTGCAAGAGGTCGGGGCTTCCGAGGGGGTGATCGTCCATTCCGGAGCTTCCGTGGAGGTGATCGTGGAGGCTTCCGTGCTGAACGGGGTGGATTCCGTGGCTCACATCGAGGAGGTGATCGAGGTGATCGAGGCAGTGAGTACCTCCTTCTGTTTATACATCTTCAGCTGACGAATGCCATCAAGGCGGCTCGCGAGGTAGAGGGGAATGGAGAGGTGACGGTGAACACCGTGGGCGGGGTGGCCGTGGCCGTGGACGCGGTGGTGACAGAAGTGGTACGTGACGCTACCCCAAACTCACTAACGGAGCTCATCCTCATTCCTGTAGGCTCGTTTGCGGCACCCACTCCAGCTTGAGGCTCTTGAGCCTAAAAATGTAATGTTTTGGAATTGTCCAGCTGACAGTTTGGTCGTTGACAGTGCAGAACAGCAC
Organism: Omphalotus guepiniiformis; assembly: GCA_028554645.1. Lineage (NCBI taxonomy): Eukaryota > Fungi > Basidiomycota > Agaricomycetes > Agaricales > Omphalotaceae > Omphalotus > Omphalotus guepiniiformis. The sequence continues at coordinate 1,134,286 of JAQOOI010000076.1, read as the reverse complement.
ATAGTCGGTCCAGTCCCTTGTTCTTCGTACCACCATTATATATATATATATCTGCACTTTCCGAATTTCTATCTTGCAGCCCTAAAAATTCACTTTTCAAAGATGATTCAGCTATGAGTTGTGAAATACATGTACAGTGTTGTCTAGTGTTGTATTCATCAATCTTATAAAGTAGGAGTGGAGAAGTTAGGCTCGCGCTGTATCGGCCATCAATATTTTTTTCCCTGATTTGACTCGACCAAATACACTGTGCCCCGTTCGTCATGATAGACTACTCTTTGTATTTGGTCACCGGGAGGGACCTCCTACCGCCCGGAAAGGTGAGTTGTCTTTAAGTTGTGCTGATGTAGACTGAAGCTTCACCTTAGGACTTCCACGAGTCTCTGGAAGAAGTAATGCAGCGATAGCTTTCTCTCTAGGTCTCAACACCGTCCTAATCTTTCAAAGGCTTTACAAGGCGGCGTCACGATCGTTCAAGTTCGAGAAAAGAACACCGATACCGCAGAAGTACTGTTCCTATACGAATACGCTCATGGTCTTTGACTCATTTCGCCAAAATAGTTTCTGGAAATCGCACTGAAGGCCAAACTCATATGTGCGAAGTACGGTGTACCCTTAATCATCAATGATCGAGTGGACATCGCCCTCGCAATTGAAGCAGACGGAGTCCACGTTGGCCAAACTGATATGCCTGTTTCACTTGTTCGAAAGCTATTGCCGAATGCTACCATCGTAGGCGTGTCGTGTAATAATGTGCAGGAAGTCGAGAAAGCAGTTCAAGATGGAGCTGACTACATTGGGATCGGGGCTGTCTGGGCTACGACAACCAAGGATCTCAGCAAACCATTAGTTGGAGGTATGGATGTTCTTCCCGTTATCTCATCACACATCTGAAGAGGAGCTGGCTCGGCGTAGTGCGAGGTGTAGGTGCAATGCTTCAGCTCATAGATGGGACATCGGTCAAAGCTGTGGCAATTGGTGGGATCTTTCTATTCTTTGAAGGTCGAGTTGCTGACGCATCCGCACAGGTGGTATCAAATCAACAAATCTGCTGAGAACTCTGCATGGAACCGTTAGCCCATCGAATCATGCGCTTGACGGTGTGGCTGTGGTTTCAGAAATAGTTGCTTCCAAGCATCCTCGCGACGCAGCTACAAACCTAATCGAAATTTTCCGCGCTTTCAAGAGTGGTCCTTCCGTCCAGCAAGGGTTGAGTGTGTCCGTCGGCTACAACACGCAGTCCATTATCGATGGAGTAGTTGGCCTGATGAAACGCGTGAAAGAAATCAATCCGTTGATCCACCAGGTATAGTGTGAAGGCTCTAGCATGATATCTAGGAAGAGCAACTTTGCCATAGATAACCAATAACGTCGTCATCGCGCAATCTGCCAATATCACCATCTCATTGGGTGCCTCGCCAATCATGGCAACGACCTCCCAAGAGATGCAGGACCTTGCGAACATATGCAACGCTCTTCTGGTCAATATTGGCACCCTGGTACCCTCTGCTTATGAGGGTATGCTAAAAGCTGGTGAGGATAATGCTAGTGCCCCTATATTTACCAATGAACGAGACCCGAGCGTAGGCTACTTTGTCAACACACAGCGAAAGCCTATCGTTTTCGATCCCGTTGGAGTTGGTGCAACGAATTTTCGAAAAGAAACAGTCAACGGTATATAATTCCGTGTCAATCCCGCATCTTCAACTCAATTGAACTGTAGAGCTGTTGAATACTTGGCAAGCTAGCGTCATCAAAGGGAACGCCGCAGAACTTGCTGTGTTGGCAGGCTCAATCGAGGTCGGTACTCCAGCGCTGATTCAAAGGCCACGACGGACTTGACGCGTTCTTGACATTTTATGCAGGTACAATCCAAGGGAGTCGACACTGTGGGACCAGGTTTCAGCGATCCCGTGTCCTTCGTTCGAGTGCTTGCCCAAAAAGAACGTGAGTAATGTTTGATCTTCTCATAATCATTCAGATTAATTATGCGCTCCCACATAGGCTGCATCGTGGTACTTACCGGAAAGACAGATTATATCTCAGATGGTAGAACTGTTGCTGCTCTGTCAAACGGACACGAGTTTCTAGGTAGAATTACTGGGTCGGGCTGCGCCACTGGTTCTTGCATAGCTACGTATTGTGCCGCGGCATCAGCTCTCTCCCCACAAGGCAGTAATAGCTATCTAGATAGCAATCTAGGGGGGAAAACAGTGACGGGCGACATGTTCCTTGGTGCGATTGGAGGGTACGTTCGCTAATGCTAATAGTGTTATGATTTACAAACCTCACAGGATTCTCATATAGGGTTTTGGTCTTTACTATTGCTGCTGAGTTAGCTGCTATGAGGGATGACGTGAAAGGCCCCGGGACATTTTACCCCGCATTGGTCGACGAATTGGCTTCGCTCACACCAGATGCTATCAGGCACCGGGCTAAGGTACAGCTGTACCCGTAGACAAGCGGGAAGTTGGTTGGACAAAATGTATTGAGTTAATCTTCTCTAATAAGTAAAGTACATAAATCTAATTTCAAGTTCAGGGTACAGATGGTGTTGGCAAGGGCATAGAATTGCAACAGCTGTGCTTCACAACATTGATGTATGAGAATGATATACTAGCCTGCGTCTATCGAAGGGAATCTGAGCGCTGAGCGCTGAGTACGAGATTGAGTACACCCGGGAACTCAACTTGACCGTGACCATCGAAGCCACCAACATCCATCTGCTTTCGCGAAGGAGCGCCGTTATGCTAGCCGCTGTTCTTATTGAACATGCCAATGATGCCGTCTTAGCAACAGCAGCGGTATGCGGTAGTAATTACCGACAGCGCTCACAATCATTATGATTCACACACGTATTCTTCTTTTGATGTGATCTGTAAGTGGTGACTATGTAGGCTCGACGGTATCAGCTTGCTACTGCTTGCAGCATATCTTGCGTTTTTCAATCGTCTGTCTTCATACAGTAGGCCCAGGGGGTCACGATCTACGGGCATCGTCCCAGCACTGGCACGCTTTTCTCTTAGATTCCTATCAACAACGTCTCAACCCAGTCATTCATTTGCTCCAATTTTGGGACGGCATCGTAGCAAGACTATCGATGCCTTCCTTCGTTACGACGATAGAAGACTATTCCCCTCTCGTTGTTTATTCTTCTGACTGGAGTCAAGGCTCCAGTGGGTCAGATAATCAAGCCAGTTCGTGAGTCTTGTCGAGCACGCATGGTTTTCTCTTCAGTTCTAATGAAGCCTCGCGTCAAAGATATTCTGACTCGAGTTTTACTGCTACAAACACTGGCGGAGGGACAGCAACTTTCACATTCAATGGAACCGGAATAGAGATTTTCGGTGCAAAACGAGATAATCATGGCAACTATCAGGTGAAGGTGGACAGCAATTCATTCCCAATCCTGTCGGGAGAAGCTTCGGATCCTGTTCTATTCCAGCAGCAGCTGTTCTCCAATACAGGATTATCGAATGGACAACACACGGTAACTTTGACAAATTTGGGCACAAATGGGCAGTTTGTAGATGTCGACTTCGTGCGTTCGAGCGATATCTTATGTGCCCAAGATACTTACTAATGTGCATGCTTCAGATTACTTTTCACAGCAGTATCGGGGCAGAAAACGAGCAATTGTATGTCAATACTGTTCAAGACAGTGATCCGGCATTTCTGTACTCGCCGTCAGATTCTTGGTCGGACACGCCAAGTAATTTAGGTTTCTTCTCTGGAAGCTCTGGGCAGTAGGTGTATTGTCTGTGTGCGGCGAACCTGACTCACTAGAACACTAGCTCGACATCATCACCCGGCGCGTCTTTTACATACGCCTTCCAAGTAAGCCATCATTGTTCAGTTCAGTTCAGCAATGACTGATCTTGTTCTATCAAGGGCAAGTCTCCGAAGTATAGTAAACAATTTGCTCCTAACACACGTATAGGAGATGCTGTTTCCTTGTACGGCCCAGTAGGACCTGCATACTCTCCGTACTCCGTTCAATTGAATGGACAGTCATTAAGCTTTTCTGCACAAAAGAAGTTCAATGCATCATCTGTCCTGCTATATCACGCCAACAGTTTGGGATCAGGAACTCATAGTCTGAAATTACTTGTTCAGCCTTCGTCGACAGGGCAGGTCTTTGCAATCGATTACGCTCAAGTGTACAGTACACCTTCGACCGGGGATAGGTAAGTTTGCTTGTAAGCGAGTAATCAGTGCCAGATATAAACTCATTTCTTGATATGTAGTAGTTCATCAACATCACATTCATCATCCCAGTAAAATTGATCACATCTAGGCTCAAATTGTCTCTGACCTGGTGTTTTAGTACCTTATCACCCGGAGCTATAGCTGGCCTTGTTATTGGTGTATTAGCCATCGCTGGCATTCTCCTGGTCGCATTTTGGTGGTATCTTCGTAAACGCAGCGAGCGTTATTCTATCAAGAGTCTTGAAAGCCAGGACTTCTCAATACAACAAACAAACGCTGCACCGATAGTCGTCGCTTATCCTGTTGTCCACCAGGCGCCCTTCGCATCTGAGTCTCGTCTAATTCCAAGTGAAGATACCGACTTCATGGCTGCCCACCCTGTATCCGATGTGACATCAGAATTTGATGCTCGGGACTCCTCTCCTTCGAGATATGTCAGTATACATTCTCTATTTCGGTTCATGCACCTTCATTCACGCAACGGCTATAATTACAGCTAAGCTCCCATACGGCTCACACCCGCTCCTTGACGAATTCAACATCCCCCCGCCTGAAGAGGGTTTCAAGTTCTGTAGGTCACATCACCAAAGGCAGAACTCTCACACTGCCTGATTCCACTGGGCAGTCATTGGAAGGAGTTGCTACTGACGAGTTGCGTTCCAACCGTATGGTTGTGGAAGGACGTCCTCAAGATTTCGGATCTCTTTCTGATCAGGTTGCTTCAGGTTCTGGCTCTGGTGAAGTCACCCAGAGCTATGCTGAGCATCACCCACCTCCCGATTACTCGCAGGCGACGGAAGCATATGATCGGTGAAGACGGCTCTCGCGTCACTGAGCATACTTCACATTTCCATAGGCATAGCCCTCACTTCCTTCAAACTTGATGACAGCATTTTCTTTGTGTTCCTTTTTTCTCACTAGTTTACACTGTTCGTCTCATAGTATGCTTGAAGCTGAACGACGCTTCGGACACGTTTTTACTGCCTTTGTCTGTATTCGCCTGGCGCCAGTCTGCTGTACTCGCTACACTCTGTATCTTAATTGCATGTGTGTTCACTGTAATGAAAAGTGTATTTATAGCGCGTCAGAGGAAGTAAACTTTCGGGATGGCGGTAGGAATGTCCTGGTAAGAACTTCAAGAAACGGTTTGTGATTCGTGAGCGCCTCGCATCGCATGTATCAGGCTTCTGCCCCGAAATTCCACCGCCCTTAAAGCTACACATTGTACCGGTACGTGTCTTATGTGAATTACTTCATTCATTAGTACTGTAAATATATACGTAACGGAACATCGTCGCACCGGGTTTACATACCCCTCAACAATCATCACATCTGCATTGAGTCGACTTGGGCAGGACCTGGTAGTACTTAGGACCGTATGAGGTCGGATACCTAAGGCCTATTCATAGACTCGAGTATCGCGTTTCAACATTGGTCACCTAGTGAATGCGCTGGGTAGGCTTTGGAATTGAAGCCATGAGTGACCTTCCTACTTTTATAGCAGTACATAGTCGGCAGTAAGTTCTACCTATGTATCTGAAAAAAAAGGTCCGGTAGCGAACCAGTGAGAACTTCGAACCATTCGCCAAACCAGAGGTGAGTCTTCACCAATGACCTAAAATTCAGAACAAGGAGATCAGAAGTTCCAAGAGTACCCGTATTTATCATAGTGGATATTACAATCAGCTTGATCATCGGTAGTGGCTGAGTCCTGGGTGATCAGCTCTACTAGTAGGCAATTGTGAGCTACGGACGAGCCTTCGCTTATGATCAGCTTAACTTGGTGTAAAAAAGGCTCCGAATTTTCCAATCCGGACTACCTCTCGTCAGAAAGGAAGGAGGTATAAATAGAAGGACGGTCAGATGGAAAAATGGATGTGGAAGAAAGGATTGTGGGAAGTGAATTGAATACTTGTAAGAGGCAATTAGCTGAGGAAAGTCGATTTTTCTAAAATGAAGTATGCATTGGTGTTTGAAGTACATGCCTCTGGCATACTGCACTGTGCAGTCTATTCTTCTTCTATGATTCTATGTTGTACACGGCAAAAGCCTGCATGATAATAGTCCAGGAAAATGAAAAATCACTCCCAATATAGGACACCACGGTAACGCATTCCTCCATCACCGAGTTTCTTCACCGCCGTTCGGACTCCTTCCAGAGTCATGGGGAATTTCTCCGCTATGACGTGAATATCGTTTCGGGCAGCGAAATCTAGGAGCTTTTGTCTAAATCTACAGTATCAGAGTCTGTCTGGATAATCTGTTGGTAGAAACGTACTGTGCAAATCGTGTAGCAAGCTTACTCCCAACAACCTGGATGCCGTTGAGGATTGTGGGGAGATAAGGAGCCGTCAGCTCGCCCACTGCTACTGTGAGGGGTAGAACAATGGCTCTCATGGCTAGAATAGGGTAGTATATGCTCAAATCAGCTTTGGTGGACGTCGTAATCAGTAATCGGTCGATGGGCTTGATACCGAGGGTGGAGTAATTCGTAACGCCGTTAGTAGCATAGAATTCCTTTGCGCCCATCTTAAACGCTTCTTCCCTTTTAGATTCCGTACCAGAGAGCACGACGACCTAAAGTATAAGCGATAATCAGTACAATGAACTTCTGGACCGTTAGTATGCTTACGTCGCAACCCATTCTCGCTGAGGGAAGGTCCTTGAATTCGAAACGGATCTTGAGGAATATGAGATGTGTACTTACCAGCGAATTGGATGGCTAGATGGCCCAAACCACCAACACCGACTATGCCGACACGGTCATATGGTTTGACATAGTCTACGAGCGGTGTGAAAACAGTTGCACCTCCGCCTATGGAATCATCGAATGGAAGATAGACATTGGACGGTTGATAGTTAAGGAGAAATTCTTGACGTACACATTAATGGTGCAGCATCTTCAGAGGCGAGAGAATCAGGTATTTTGAACAACCATTTGTCCTTACGTACGGCCAGGTTGCTCAATGACCCGGAATCGAAGTCAGCCTCACCAAATAGCCGTGCTCTAACGCAATAAGAATCCTGGCCAGAGAGACAAGGGTCGCACAGTCCGCAAGACCAGTTAGGATACCCCCAGCCGACTCTGTCGCCAACTTTGAAAGCGGTGACGGCGGAACCAATGTCATGTACAATGCCGATACCTAGTGCACGACAATAAGCTCAAACCTGGCAATTCTGGCGCGTCCAAGCACTGACCTTCGTGTCCGAGCACCATGTCGGTCTTGAGCATGTGTAGATCGGTACCACAGAGTCCACTGTGTGTCAGTTTTACAGCGACTTCATCAGAAGCAAGGTCCGGGTTGACAAAAGTCGTTTGGACGACCTCCCCAGATGGAGAGCCGCGGAACTGAATACTTTCATAGCCCATGATGAGGTATTTCGAAGAGGAAGGTTGTTGAAGAGGAAAGCTGAGGGTGACATGTTGGTTGCACCGGCTTTTATAGACAGTTCCCTTTGAAGATTACTTTACAAAAATCTAAAGATGAACAAAGAATTCCCCGTCGACCGAAACCGAACCTCGGGCGAATATACATAAGCAAATGAGCAAGAGGAAGATTATGCAAATGACGTAGCCCGAAGTCAGCCGAGACCCACGTGGTCTTCAGCTGCCTGCATTCACAAGTGACACTGACAGTGTTGCTCATCGCTGCAAAACCGTCGACATCCGCATACTACCTACCCTTCTACTCGTTTCATGCGTTCTTGACTTATACAACTATCTGTCTTTTCTTTCCAAGTCTCGGTCATGTCTTCGAATTCAGGTTCACAATCTGCCCCCGCAACTTCACCGAAGACTTTCTTGCCCTCGTTCATCTCGCCTGAGGTCATCTCGTATTTCATTGGTCCGTAAATCGATCAATTCGAACTGTTTCACTCTTTTTAACATATCTGATTCGTCATCAGCCGGTGGTTGTGCTGGTGCTGCCTCTAGAACTGTGGTTAGCCCGTTAGAAAGGCTTAAGATTATTCAGTGGGTCGCCCTTGCTTGATAATCACTTTCTCAGTAATATAAACGAATCCTAAGGCAAGTGCAGCCGCGTTCCTCCGATGCGCAATACAAGGGTGTATGGCAGAGTCTTGCGAGGATGTGGAAGGAGGAAGGCTTTAGAGGTTATATGAGGGGGAATGGCATCAATTGCCTGAGGATCGTACCTTATAGGTATGTAGCATTTTCTTTCTGTGTTTAGTGGAATGTAACTTTATTGCTATCGACTTTAGTGCCGTGCAATTTACAACGTATGAACAATTAAAGAAGGTCGGCCCAGAGCGCTTGTCTGGCTTCTCCTTTTGATGTTGCTCACAGTGGTTCACCAACTATGGAACGAAAGAGCTTGATACCCCGAAACGCCTGGCAAGCGGTGCCCTCGCTGGGATCACCTCCGTCTGTAAGAAATTCAAGTCTGTTGAATTGTCTGTTTCTTGATTACAAATTCTCTTTTTGTAGGCTCTACCTATCCTCTGGATCTCGTCCGCGCCCGACTATCAATAGCAACCGCATCTATACCGCTTACGAAAATACATTCGTCAGGTGTCGCACAAAAACCTCAATTAGTAAACGCGTTTCATACTTCCACATCATCGCTGGCCCCTTCCTACACCGCGCATGAGCTGACAATATGGGGTATGACACTGAAAATTATGCGTGAAGAAGGCGGTATACGTGGTTTGTATCGCGGTCTTGTCGCCACCGCCTGTGGTGTTGCTCCCTACGTTGGCATCAATTTCGCTGCATACGAACTGCTAAGAGGTATCATCACCCCACCGGGCAAAACGACTGTACCGAGAAAGCTAGCATGTGGTGCCTTAGCAGGTTAGTCTTATCTTACAGGACATGTGGTTAGAGGTGGCTAAGGCGTGTTACTATGAATTTGTTGTTCTAACTTCCGCGAGCCCTGTTTTCTGATATGATCTTCATTTCTGATCAGGTTCAATATCTCAAACTCTCACGTACCCGTTTGATGTCTTGCGGCGAAAAATGCAAGTAACTGGCATGAAATCGAGTGCATTAGGCATTAAATATGCGGGCGCCGCTGATGCGTTGGTGGGCATTCTGCGTACAGAGGGAATACAGGGGTTGTACCGCGGGCTTTGGCCTAATTTGTGTAAGTACACTCATCACCATGGCGCATCATTACTAATGGTTACTCGCAGTGAAAGTTGCGCCTAGTATAGCGACATCGTTTTTCACATATGAACTGGTGGGTCTGGCTAGCTATGTATTTTCACATCTGCGATTTTGAACTTGTCCCCATATAGGTCAAAGACTTCTTGATCATTTGAACTTTTTTAAGTCAACCAGCATTCGTTTCTAAACTTTAAGTAGACACCTCTAATCAGAGTAGAAGTCGAGACGTACGCCTACTACATTACAGTAACCAGGATCTTGCATATAGAGAGCTACAGTACCATTGTTGTACGAGGAATTTGATGTCGTGTACACATAGCATTCAGTATGGAAACAGTTTCAAATTGCCGAACTTGGAGCCGGATGTTTGTGCAAGCTCAACAGAGCCCCATCACCATCAGGTTGCAATTTGAAGGCACACATGTCCTCATCTGCCTCTCGTCGTTGTTCACAGCGTGCATGAGTACATACTGTGAGTTTCAGTTAGTCATAACCTCATGCCCAACGTGAAAGCAATTGATACTGACTGTCAGTTTTTTGTTGCAGAACACAGCTAAAACGCTTCTAATCAATCTCTCAGACTTTATCTGGCTGGGACGAGCTTGAGCTGAGCGAGCATTCATCAAATTTTGTTATCAACTGCGGCGAACAATGCCCCCCGCTGTGACGGGAAGCCTGCCTTCAGGCTGGCCTGATAACTCGCATTCGCCATCCCTCTCCTCCTCGTTTTCCTCAGAATCCGCAGCTTTTGACATGCTGCCTCAGTACTCCAGCCAGTCTGACATTCTTTCTTCGGATCATTCCGCCTTCGAAAACACACCGTTGCCTGCTCCTGTTCCTAGGCATGCCAAAGTGCACGACCTTGCCCTCGCAGCTCCCCGTCCTCGTTCTTCTTCTCTCGCTGCCGTTATGGGCCAGAATTACAGTAAATCTTCCCCAGTGTCGTTTTCATCTTCCCTCGGTCAGAAAGGCATTTCTCTCTCCGCAGCCGCGGCAAATACTGGGTTCAAGCTCAAACGTGCATTTGCAGCTCGTAGGAAGAAGTCAGAGGATGCAACAAAGTTGTTTGCTGGAAGCGAGAAGGGTAAGGAGAAAGAAAAGGCTACCGTCCAAGCCGGTGCTTCACAACCATCCCCGAGCTCGTTGCCAGGCTCTACGGTGACCCCGACACAGGTGACGCTGCCACCATCGAAACCCGCTAGGAGTCCCAAACTGAATCTGCACTTGGCCACCCAGGTTTTCGCTGGCGGAAGGAAGGTCTCAAAGTCGGGTGAATCGTCACCTGTGCCTCCACCTGTGCCCCCCAAACCCTCCGCACTACCAGGCTCCGCTTCTTCCTCCACATCAATCACGCCGCCGCCTCTCTCTCAGCCTTCATCTGTCAAAGATCAAGCACATCTCAAAACTGAGTACAGGGGCTCCATAATACCTATCAGTCCTGGCATATCATCAGCTGTCAACTTCATGCGGATGGATGAAGAGCAAAGAGAACAGGAGCAGGAGAGGTTGACTTCTCACGCGAGGGAAAATGAGAGAGCAGTGGATAGAGACCAGAAAGAAGGTTGGAGGAAAAGCGACTCAACTATGAGCCATCATACAATAAGACCAGGCGCTGCTTTCAACACTCGGACGTCGCGGCCTGTATCGATGGCAGAATCACTGCAGTCAAATCATACCATTGTGCCAGTTAACAAGCGGCTGAGTGCTCTACTTACTGATGCTGAGTATGAGACGCCGGAAGAAGACGATTCTTCATTCAAGTCAGCTTCGGAAGAGCTCACACCTGTAACTCAAATAGCGCCCGCCAAAGCATCGACGTCACACGTGAAGAACCGAAGATCTATGTCTCTCAATCTTGGCTCTAGCAATACGAAGGTTACTGTATCTCCGCCAGCATCGAGTGCAGGTTCTTTTGATATGAAGTATCCTTCGAAAACCTTACCTGAGACTAACCATCGAATACCGTCGTCCCATTCTAGCGAAACGCCAACTCTCACGCGTGCAGCGGCGAACGGTATCATTGCACCTTCTAGTTCTGGCGTACAATCAACAGGTAACAATATTCGCGGTCGCTTAGCTGCTTGGACTGCTACGAATCATTCCGTCGCAAGACCCAACCCAGTGCGGGGACATCCGAGACAAAATGCCCCTCCTTCTGCTTATCATCGAAGTACTCCATCCCCACAACCTCATCTGCCCGCTCAGCGTTCCCCTGCAATAAGCATAACCAGTGGCTTGGCTCCTGCTGCCGGCTTAGCTAAACGTGCAGTTGAGAAGATGGGACGTGCTTGGGGAGGGTTTTCCTCGAGTTCTAGCAGTTCTGGGTACTCTTCATCGTCTTCCAGCGCAGGTCATTCGTCGTCCGATCATGCCCTTGGTCGCACCCACTCGAACAACTCTGGTGGAGTTGCCTCATCCGGAAAAGGCAAATCAAGGAGAACACCTGACGCTCCTTCTGGTGCATGGAGTGTCAGTTCATCAGGTGGAAATTCCTTGTCGGACTCGGACGCATTTGTGGCGACTTCAGGCCCGTCATTAGGCAGAAGAGTGCGGGGCCCAATGAGAGCGAACTCTGGCGCCGCTGCTATCGGGGGCGTTGTGTTTGGAAGGGAGTTGTCCGTAGTAGTAAGAGAGACTGCTGTTGGAGTGGGTATCCCCGATCATCTCATGAGAAGAAGTAGTGAGAGTACCCGAGCACATGTGGACGCGGATGGGAAGGATGGCTTCAGGGCCCTAGAACAGAGGGCGCTGCCTGCTGTTGTTGTGAGATGCGCGCAACATATTTTGCTGTGGGGTGTTGGAGAAGAGGGGTTATTCCGGTAAGTGTTTAAGTGTTTACCTGAAAATTATTAGGAAAGCATATTCACGTTCGCCTTACCTTACCAGCGTCAGTGGGCGGCCTTCGCATGTCTCTAAGTTGCGCCAAGAGTTCGACACTGGTGCAGAAACTATCTCTTAAGCAGGATGAGCAGTTTTTCACGTTATATTCTTTTTTACAGGTGCAGATTTCGACATGCAAGCATGTTCGCCTGGCGACCTCGATCCTCACGCGGTGGCATCGATTTTTAAAGCCTTCCTTCGCGAACGTGAGTTTGTTCTGCAGAGTCATTCTCCGCCAAGTTTCCTAACGAAATGTTTCAGTTCCCGAACCGATTTTGACCCACTCTTTAATTCCTTATTTCGATGCAGCACTATCTCAGGAGAATGCTCTAAATGCACAAGAGGAAACTGTTCCCCTGAAGATCAGTGGGAGAGGTCCAACGTTACCTTCTGGTCCCAGGAGTGGTGTGCAGAGTCTTCGAAAGCCTCCGTCGCTTTCTACGCTTGCTATGCCAAATTTTAGCGGCATGCGACCACCATCACGGTCACTGATCAATGCTCTGAAATCGCTCATTTCTCAGCTACCACTCGAAAATAAAGATCTTATTCGGACGGTCACGGAGCTGATCAGAGCAACTGCGCGGGAAAGCAGGCAGACTAAGATGCCACTGAGTAATTTGCTCCTGGTGTTTTGCCCTAGTCTCAGCATGAATCCACCCTTGCTCAGAGTACTTTGCGAATGCGATGAAATCTGGAAGGAGCCTTCAGTGGAGTCACCTGTGTTGGACATCAAACGGGAGAGCTTGGTTCTGGATATCAGTGCACCTTCATCTGCTGTAGAGGTTGATGATGACAATGAGCATTTCTCCGATGCATCTGACAGCCTGGATAAATCGGAAGATGCGGAGGAGGAGGAGGAAGACAGTGACAATGAAGCTCGTCGCCCGGTCCAGGAGCGCCTTACCAGCAAAGAGGATCTAAACGCACGGATGACCGTAAATCGCCCAAAGCCTATGGGGCCCAGGCGCGCGCAAATTCCTGTTATGGATGGCAATATTGGTGCTGATCCTGCCATGATACTTCAGCCCGGTTCCCCTACCGCTCTTTCAATAGATTCCGTTTCCTTACCTGACGAGGTCTCTTCTTACGCGTCCACATCGGAAAGTCGCTCTATACCCTCACCTTTCGAATGCGGAGGAGCGTTGTCTTCCCCACCTTTTTCTTCATCTCTTGAATCCCTTCCCACGCCTTCTACTTCATCCGCTGCTCCTTCATTAGCTCATCTTCCCTTGGAGAAGGACTTGCATTTTAGGACAGATGCACCTCGTATTGTGGACGACGATATCCTCACGCCTCGCAACTTTATTTCTGACGGACATTTTACTGGATCGGTCGAGTTCCCAGCCAAGTCGGGCGGCTCACCTACCACTCCCATGTCACCAATCAGGCCACCTGTCTTATCCTTGCCAAGTTTGCTTGCAAATCCAGCTGCTCCTTCGCCTACTTCTCCCTTGGCACGCAGGACTAAGAAACCTTCTCTACAGCTCCTGTTCTCGAAGCGTTCTGCGTCTCCGCTGTCTTCAGGGGGAAAGCCTTTTATTTCTTCGCCCTATCTACAAGCACCAAGAGCAGCATCTGATTCCTCCATCTCCACTCCGTCTTCCGCGAAGACCGCACCTCAGTCTAGCACGTTCACACTTCCACCGAAAATCGACACTCCCATAGAATCCTCTCCTCTTCGATTCGGCCTCGGCTTTGACCCAGAATCGCCTCAGCGGTCACCACGGACCCCCGAGCCTGAAAAGGATCATTGTCAGGATTGCGATGGCCAAGACCAGCTTTCCCTAGAAATCTCTTCCCCGGACCCACAAGAAGAGATGCCGATCGCTAATCGATATTGCACACCTTCAAGTTCTACCTTGTCACTGACTCTGACAAACACAGTTGATACGCCTCCGTCTCATCTTCGCACTCGACCAACCCTGCGCACAAGGCAGTCATCAAAGTCGTCGATACTCTCTACTGCGTCATCTAATCACCTTGGACTGCTGGACGACGACGAAGATCAGGAAGATTGGACGAAGAGCGTTCTCTTGGCTGCCGATGCCAAAGGGCAATGGGATTTGTCCTAAGGCGAATGCCTGTTGCTAATCTCTACAAGAGTGTCCGCAGTGTCACTGGGGCTTTCTTGATAGCGTGCCTGTACATTGCTGGAGTCTCGTGTTTCGTCGGGCTAGTACCGTCTAGAATACACCCTTTTTCTGCTTTTGGCTTGTCTTCCGTTTCAACCTCTCATTCAACTACTCATAATACATGAGGAATATCCATGTATCTATCTATACGTTACTATTATGGCCTGTTCATTGCATATTTTACGACCTTCTACTGTATACCCTTTGGACCTACACATCTGGGATACGAGCCACATTCTCACTATTCCAACACATCCTGCACTGACATATTACTTTGATATACTTGCATGTACACCGTCCTTTAGGCTTTCGTCAGAAACTTTAATCCCCATCTTCGGTCGCCTGAATTCATTATTTATGCACTGCACGTCTGCACCATCATGATTTCGGTTCCCACGTGTCAACAAACGCGTCATAGCATTCATGATGGAGTGGATGTATATAAGGAGTCCGCGTCTGAGCTGACCGTCCTGAACCTTTTCTCCTTCACTCAACGCGTATCTTTATATTCTTTTCACTGTTTACAACGACCTCTCTTTGTTTCAGACGATGGCATCAGACGCCGTCAGAAAGGTCCAGGACAAGCTTTTCAGAGGCGCTAACGCCGAAGGCCCTGGAGACGGTTTGCCATCACAAGATCGCGACCCAGGGCTGACAATCAACATACCCAACAGAGTGCCGGCCTCACCTGCTCCTACTGCTGCTCCTCCCAAGATGAACAAGCAATCGGACGCATCGCCCAAGGCACTCGACGACGATGCAGCAGAACAGCAGCCTGATCAGACTCCCTATCGCGAGCGTCTCATGGCCACGCTTGGTTCTGATTACAAGGGGGTAGAACGGTATCGCCTCCAGCAAGACGAGAAGCGTGAGCGTCACTGGAAACGTTGGGGTCCTTATCTCAGTGATCGACAATGGGCAAGTACTCACTAAAATACTCATCCGAAATTTGAAGCTAAGACTGGCCTAGGCAACTGTTCGTGAAGATTACTCCGCAAATGGCGATGCATGGAGTCACTTCCCTCATGAGCACGCTCGTTCGCGTGCATACAGGTGGGGTGAAGACGGCATTGCTGGTATTTCGGACAATCACCAGCACTTATGCCTTTCACTGTCGCTTTGGAATGGCAAGGATCCCATTCTCAAAGAGCGCCTGTACGGCGTTACCGGCCACCAGGGAAACCATGGTGAAGACGTGAAGGAACTCTATTACTATTTGGATTCCACTCCGACCCACTCTTACATGAAGTTCCTTTACAAATATACTCAGCGTCGATATCCTTATGAGGAACTCGTTGCAGAGAATCAGAACCGTAGTCGTGATGTCTCCGAATATGAGATTCTGGACACGGACGCGTTTGATGAAGACCGTTACTGGGACGTGTTCGTGGAGGTTAGTCCTTTTGCGATCAATCTTTACATCCTGCTAAAACACAAGGTATTTTTTAGTATGCTAAAGACGAAGATGATCCCGACAATGTATACATGCGTATCACAAGTTACAATCGCGGGCCTGAACCAGCGACTCTCCATGTCATACCTCAACTTTGGTTTCCCAACACTTGGTCTTGGCCTACTGAGAAACCTCCTATGCCCTCTTTAAACGCACACGTTCGTAGCGGTATAAACTATGTCTCTGCTAAGCATCCTTCATTCCGCAAGACTCATTTGTATTGTCTGCCTTCTCCCCCTCCTGTCGATCCCGATGGCAATTTCGCTGTCGATCCGGACACAGAGGCCGTTGAACCTGAAATGCTCTTCACTGAAAATAATACGAATTTCAGTAGACTGTACGGAGGCCAGAACGAGACGCCTTATGTCAAGGACGCTTTCCATGATCATATCATTCCAACTCACCGCCCTCCTCCTCCTAACGCCAAAGAAGACTTCTTCTCACAGAGAATTCGGTCGCGCACGTACTCTACCGTTGGCTCAGAAGCTTCTGATGAGCCTGAAGAGGGTCCTTGTACACCCTTTCCCGTCGGACCCAGTTTTGTCAACCCTGCACGCACCGGTACTAAAGCAGCAGCCCACTATGTCTTCAAGGATGTTCCTGGCCAAGGTGGTTGCGCCGTTGTGCGCCTAAAACTTACTCCTCTCTCGCCCAAGACAGATCCTAGTCTCGAGGACGAAGGCGTTTTCGACGATGCTATCGAAGCTCGTCGTCAAGAAGCCGACGAATTCTATAATTCACTGGTCTTTGGGCCGATCAGCGACGACTTTAAACAAATCATGCGTCAAGCGCTTGGCGGCATGCTGTGGACAAAACAGTTCTATCAATTTATTCAACAAGAGTGGATATCGGGTGACCCTGCTCAACCTCCTCCACCACCCGAACGTAAGTTTATTAGGAACAGGGTATGTTTGAACTCTCCTCCACATTTCGTTTCCTGACCACGTCTGTATAGGATTGGCGTCACATGCATATAGCAGACATTCTGTCTATGCCTGACAAGTAAGTTGCCTAAAGAAATGCTGTTTCCGTCGTTGTGTCATATGTTCAACAGATGGGAATACCCCTTCTTTGCCGCCTGGGATACCGCCTTCCACTGTATACCTCTGGCCGTGGTCGATCCTGCTTTCGCCAAGAAGCAGCTTGATCTGTTGACGAGGGAATGGTACATGAAACCCGATGGCCAGTTACCTGCGTATGAATGGAATTTCGGTGATGTAAACCCGCCCGTGCATGCTTGGTATGTATAACAGTTTGAGTTTGGAGAGGTGGATGTTCTGACACAATTCAGGGCAACCTTCCGAGTCTTCAAAATTGAACGCAAACTTCATGGAAACGAGGACCTTGCTTTTCTTGAAAGAGTCTTCCAGAAACTTTTACTTAATTTCACCTGGCGAGTATCATCTGACTGGACTAAATATAAGTTCTGACATCTTTCTTAGGTGGGTCAACCGCAAAGATCAGGAAGGTAGCAATGTCTTTGAAGGAGGATTCTTAGGCTTGGACAATATTGGCGTGTTCAATCGCTCGGAGCCTCTGCCAACGGGAGGCTTTTTACGTCAAGCAGATGGCACTGCTTGGATGGCCTTCTATTGCCTCAACATGTAGGATTTGAGCAAATTGTATCTTCTCTGAACTGATCAATGGCTTAGGCTGAGCATCGCTCTGGAGCTCGCTAAGCACAACCACGTGTATGAAGATATTGCCTCTAAATTTTTTGAGGTATGTTTGCTTTGATGAGAGATGGTGCCTTATTAAACATATATATATTTCAGCACTTCCTGTTCATTGCCGATGCTATGACCTTCAAAGAGGGCGACAATGAGACGAGCTTGTGGAATGAGGAGGATGGGATGTATTACGACGCTATACAATTTGGCCCAGGAAACACCATGCAACTTCCTGTACGGAGTCTTGTCGGGTTGATCCCACTCTATGCCACATTGGTACTTGAACCTGCGGTCCTGAAGCGGTTCCCGGGTTTCAAGAAGCGAATGGAATGGTTCATTGACAATCGGCCGGAAGTCTCTGGTAGAAACATAGCCAATATGAAAGGTTTGTAGAATACTCCTCATCCTTTTATTATTCTCGCCTGACATTCAATACTACTTTAGCTGGCGGAAAGGACGAACGACGATTGCTGGCTTTGGCCAGCAAGGAGCGTCTGGTCCAAATTTTGGAGAAGATGCTGGATGAGGACGAGTTCTTCAGTGAACATGGCATCAGATCCCTCTCAAAAAAACATAAGGACGAGCCATGGGGCATGGATGTCCACGGTCAACGCTATGAAGTTAACTACTGGCCAGGTGACTCGCGTTCCGGAATGTTCGGTGGTAACTCGAACTGGAGAGGTCCTATCTGTCGGTAATACAATCATCTACTTGAACTGTGTACTGATGTTCTATCCAGGGCTTGCTACGAATTTCCTCCTGATTGAGAGTTTACAACGGTTCTACCAATATTACGGGGACGACCTCCAAGTACTAAGTTTTCTGTCTGACCTTCTAAGCTTCTACCTAACAGTTCTTCACTTCAGGTTGAGTGCCCCACCGGAAGTGGAGAATATATGAATCTCGTTGCTGTGGCTGAAGAGATCCAACATCGTATCATCCATATCTTTGGCCGCGACATGCAGGGACGTCGGGCTACCAATGGTGGTAATCCGAAGTTGGATCATGACCCACATTTCCGCGATTATGTCTGGTTCTATGAAGTAAGGAAATATTTCTTTGTGCTGATTTTTTGCATTGACCCACTGATCTAGTTTTTCCATGCTGATGACGGGCGTGGCCTCGGTGCCTCTCACCAAACTGGATGGTGAGGTTTTCTGTTACTTTCGCTATAGGATGTCTAACATACTCTGTCAGGTCCGGTTTGGTCGCATATCACATCCTTCAGAGTGGTGCTACCTGTCGATTACCAAAGACACCCAAAAGTAAGTCATTCTCCTATTCAGTATAGAGCTTGAAATCAATCTGAAGTAATTTCTCCCAGCACCTCGCAGTACCGCACACCATTACTTTGATGTTTGTGACCACCTAGCTTTCGTAACTGTCTCGCACTAAAACCTTTCTCACAGGAGACCATCGATTCTCATTCTGAGTTCGATGACACAAAATCTGCTTTCAGCACTATGAGCGCCTATGATTTGAACACGCTTGGCGACATTTCGCCTGACGCTCTCTAGTTGACCTAGGATGTAATGATGAATTTCTCGACTCTTGACTGCTCGTTGTCTGATAAATTGCATAAACTTGTTGATACCAAAGTAGGACATTGTACATATACGTTTAGATTTGTTGCCATGCCCTGCAGTAATGAATAAATACAAGTAATAGTAGCTCTATTCAAATGCAATCAATAGAAGTACATAGACGACTCGTGTAACGGTGTAACGCATCATTTTTAGTAATCGACATGATGATGAAGTGACCAAGCTGACCAAGCTTAGCCTTTCATATATAAGTCTCTGTTGACATACCAGGATTCTCGGGCACCAATAATTTACACCATTAATGGTAGTTTGTAATTCGACTTCGTTCTTCATTCACTATTTCTTCTTGCGGTAATCTGTTTTCGTAATAGTCTGACTATCGACACCTGGAAAACCTACGACTGGCCTATGATGTACAAAACCTACGTTGCGCTCGATGCAAGAGTCATATTCTTAATTCAGAGAGTGGCTGCGAGAATGTATAATGCGAAATAGCATTGCCTCTAGATAATACAAAGGAATCCTTGATTAGACAGCCTGGCCAGGGCCAGTCTAGATCATCCGCAAAGAAAACAGACAGGAAACGGAAACGAGCGGCAAACAAATAACAGTTAGATAGTTAGAGCAGAGATATAATACTAGGCAAGGCAAAAGTATTAAACCTCTTCAAATTGGAAGAGAGTAGGTATGATCTAATTCGGGACCGCCATATTAGTGTCAAGTCATAGCGAACAATGAAGGCCGACGTACCATCAGTTGTGTCGTAAAGCAACAGCTAGTCCAGCCTCAGTTTTGGGGCTTGGAACACTCACCCCGACGATCTATTGAGAGAAAGAGAATAGAAGAGGAGGGGAAAAAAGAGACATATAAAGGAGAGTGTTAATGGACATGGCCAACTATACAGAGACAAGAGTGGAAGACAGTGAACGGAATTTGAACAGCGAAGGTCCCGAATATTAATAAATGCGAAAAAAGATGCAGTAGAAGAGAGAGTAGATCTTGTGGGTGCGAGGGTAATCGAAAAGAGACTGAGTATCTTGATAAGGTGCCCAATGCGAATAGTAACATCATTATATGCAGGATTAGTCAAATAAAAATGAGAGGGTGGGCGGGTGGGAAGCAGAGAGACAGGATAATAATAAGGGAGAAAAGCCTGGATGCAGCGCGCATCATGTAACGAACAAAGTCACTTGTCCGCCAGGTCGATACTGCTCGAACGCCATTTGTACGTCTTCCGTCGATCCCAAGGAAATCATGTCACCGTCCTCGTCCTTGTACTTTACACGTAAAGGACCGTCATCCCTACGTGGTCCACAAAGACGAATCTTCTTGCCAACCTTCTCGACAAGATCCTCATACTCAGTGGTGCGGGGTACCTGAATGACGAAGATGTCCTCGTGGAAATGTACTTTCACCTTCACGGGGTAGGGGGCATGACCCAACCCGTTGACAGCATTATCAAAATTCTGTGACCGCGATGGACGCAGACCAACTAATGATGACTCGCTGGATCCGTAGGGGGTAATAGGCGAGGAGGAGTTGGGCGAATAATCAGAGCTGTCACCGGTTGATTGACTCGATCCGCTTCCCCGCTTGCTACTGCCCTTAGACGTATTTGACCTTGGGTTCCATTGTGTAGAGGGTAATGGTGGTGGAACAGTTTTCGGGACATAAGCAGATGGCTGACTTGCACTTCGGGCACGGTTCACTGCATTCGGGTTATGAATGGGAGCGGGGGTCTGGGGAATACCAGCGCGGTAATCACCACTAGAATCGTATGTTGAGCGAAGCTTTGTCGAGCTAAATTGACTGCGCAGTGTTCTCTGCCGAGCAGAAGGATTGACACTGTTGCCAAAGCTTGCATCAGACTGAGCGCTCATATTGCTCATGTTGGAATTCAAGCGGGGCGTTATTGGCCGAATGGAATTCGCAGAAGAAGGGGGCGCGCTTTCCGTGTAGGCTCGAGCTCGGTCATGCATCGAGTCACGGTCAACGGGCGTGCCAGCCGCACCTCTGCGCGTACCCAGGGGTGTTCCTCGGCCAGACGGAGCGTACTGCGACTGCGTGCTAGCAGGGGGATAATCCTCGTAATCATCTTCATCAGCCTCAAATTCGAAACCGTCATGTGGTGGGTAACCTTGGGGTCCTCCACCGTATACAGGGTTGGGAGCTGAAGAGCTTGCTTCTCTGTCGTATACACTTTCAGCCCGGCCACGGCCATTGGCTCCGTTGATACCGTTCGCTGATGACGGCGGCGGATATCCAGGCTGCGCTGGGTTTGGAGCATACGGGTTCAACCGAGGGTTAGTACTATTGGTGATGATACGCGACAAGCCTCGATCTGAAACTCGGCGCTGAACAGCTTCCCGAATCAACCGGTTAATGGTCGATTCCCACTGGCGCATCTGGTCTTCTCTGCGGCAGCGCAGTGTGAAATACTCAAGGTCGTCATCACCCTTCCACCACACAGCGAGAGGATATTGAGTGGGAATGCCGGAGACTAAAGAAACCGTGTAAGTTGACTGTGGCAATGCAAAGGGAGTAGCGCACCAGTGGAGTTTCTAGGTGATCCGGGAACAGCCTGTGTGACATTACCGAGGAATATACGACCTTTCAAGAGAAGCGGTGTTGTTTTCTTCTGTGGTTGGCCGGGAAGTGCCAGAGGAATAGGGGTACCCTGCTTCTTCAGAATGGAATTGCTTTTGCTCACCTTCCTGCCATTAGGAGGCGGAGGAAGAGCTTCTTTGCAGCATAGGATAATCTTTTCGAAGAGGAAAACATGATACTCCCTGTCGATTTCGGATTTGGTCACGATGAAGACATCGTCAAGAAGAAGCTGGCCGAAATTTTCCAGATGATGACCCTTCCAGTCGTCGACTCGGCTCTGCAAGTTCTTCACGGTCTGCTCGTTCTCCGCCTGTCGTTGCGCCTCGTTGATCTTGTCCGTTATGCGTTTGGCGGCACCTGAGCCCGCCTTCAACTCATCATAATGAGGATAGTCATCGGCGGAAGATGCTTTTATTAGCGACTGATGGAGAATGCGGTCCTTAGCATTGACACCTGAGAAGAGGATACAACTTACGTCAAGTAGAAGGGGATATTTGCACACGCGCTGAACAGGCTTGATGAGAAATGCTGGAAGTTCACCCTTGACGTTGATCAGGTGATTAAGCGCCTGTGAACAGTTCATCAGTAATAGTTATTGCCGAAACTAAAGTGGGTCGTCAAGTCGACATGCCAGACAGACACTTACAGAGAGACTCTGTTCGTGAGTCAACATGAGTTCCGAGGCTGTGGTATAATTGCCACAGTACGGTTCGTACACGATAAATTCATCTTCCTATTGTGGCCGAGATCAATGAGAAAATAGCCCGAAAGAGCACAAGATACTCACGCTCTCAATGAAAAGCTGACCCCATCTTTGGTCTTGCCATGGAAGTTCAGCAGTGCTTTCGAACCTGATAAGGAACTTGCGCTGGAAGTTGAGCAGCTTATTGAGTCCGGGGAAGAGGAGATGGATTGTGTCCTGGTCAATGATATTGCTCTGAGACAGTGCCGTGGAGTATTTCTAAAAAATTGAAAAATATCAGTGGACGCCACCGAGTTGGTTACTGAGTATACTCACTTGCATGATCTCCAGATCTTGCACATACTTGCGTTCGGTCTCGACCATCTCACGAATGATGTTGGTGCGAGCAGCCTCGCGTGAGTTGACGGGAGGAAGAGATGAGAGAGGATCTGTGGCGAGCGAGTCAAAAGATTCATGTGATGCCAAATATGGAGGAGAAGGAGGCGGTTCTTCAAACGCATCCGAGGGCAAGTGCCCAACGATGGCTTTCACAGTCTTCACGACCTGGTTGTAATGAGACTGAGCACCTATAACAGACGGCTGACATCGAGTGACATACCTTGACAAGACCATCGTTCGATGACCGATCCCAGAGCTCCGTCACTGTGAACGGCTCACACTCTGGAATGTGCTTGGTAACAGCTTCAGAGGTAAGCTGCATGGCGAACATGAGGATGCCGTGCTTCTTTGCACGGTCGGGGTTCGCATCGTATTTCTCGTTGAATTCCGAGTTGTTTATTTTGTGAAAACCCTCGTCTTCCGGGAGTAAATCGAAAATGTAGCATAGGGGAATGCCGAGCGAGAAGAGATCCCAGAGCTGTGATACAGGGTCTGTAGACTGGCGAGAATCGTTGGTAGAAGCAAGAGAAAAGTAATGGTCAAAGCCGCGAATGCGCATAAGACGAGATCTAAGGCGAGAGCATTCTTGATAGAGGGAAGTAATGGCGGCCTGGTTGAGAAGAGTGTTGTTTGCGACAGGAAGGTCGATGGGAAGGCCCGCGCTGGAGACAATGGATTTTTTTCGGCCTGCGACAGAAGCCATGGTTGAAGAGCGGGTCGACGACGACGACGACGGGGAGGAGAAAGGGAGTACAGAGAGAGTCGGTGGTGTATAGAGACACTGCAAAGTGAGAACAGAGGCAACCACGGCAACACTTTGTTTGTCCCTGTTTGTTTCCAATCTCTTCTATTCAGAAATCTAAACAAATCATCTCTGCATTTTCCATTGTTCCCCACATGTTCCTTCCATTATATATTATTATTCTTTTGTTCTTGTTCTTCTCTCTGCTCTACTTGTTCATCTTCTAGTGTCTTTTCTTGTTTCTTCTATTCACCAGCGCATATATGCATGCTAGTCCTCTTTTCTGCTCCATACAACCTTCCAAATACGCCATTTTACCACCATCATGATAAAATTTTAGCCATCACGTCCCTGCAATCAAGCAATTAGCTCAGCAATCAGAAGTTCCCGCGCATCCCTTCAACTACGCTCGGCCCGCTCTCCTCTGTTGCGGTTCCAGCGGATCCGAGGATATCTGCATATGAGCACACGAATACGAAACCTTTGAATTGTTTGGAAGATGTAAGAGAATGAAACAAAATTCGTTATCCAGAGTGAATCAGTAAATGATGAGCAGAAGACTCTTGTTCTAAACGTTAACAATGAGTCTGAACGCGTTTGAATTTTGAAGCCAGTAGATGCATACGGTTGATGTGTCAGCCTCATTCTGAGCCCGTGGGAATATACTACCATTCATGGACTCGGTCCTAATGTGTAATGCAAGACTCCGGCCACCCTCCAGATAGTAGCACAACCTCGAGACCCAATGGCACCTCGTGGGCCTGCAGCTTCACGTCGAGGAGTAGACCAAAATCATGCATCCACCGTTAGTTCTACCAGCGATGTTCTTCCTGATCTTTTTCTCGATCCTATGCTCGGAACCCCCCTTGCTATGTATGTTGAGAAGGATGTTCACAACAGAGATACTATTGTCTCTTTGATTACGGTAAGTCAATCTTGAACCCGTCGCGTCGCGTCGTTCGTTGGGGAATCCGAGAGAATTCGTGTAAATCATGCAGCAGGAGCCTTGATGTCCCCTTCACAGTCCGTATTCCGCGTTTGGCATGCTGACGATTGAATCTAGAAACATGGTGGTACAGTTTCACCAGGCTACAGTGGTGTTCCTTACATACTTGGTACGACCACCTATTTGCATGCTTTGCAGCTTTATACTCACCTACATCGATCAGTTGACCCCTTGAGGCCTTCAGGTCAGAGCTTGTATAGACAGTATGCAGGAAAAAAGGCCAAGATAGTTCTCAATGCCCAATGGGTGCATGAATGTATCAAAGCAGGCCAACTGCAGACGTTCCATACAAACTGGGCTGGGTGCAAAGTCACTGGCAATGAAACGTATGTCCTATGATGTTTTTACGATCTGTCAAGTTTTAACGACTTGGACAGTGCATCTCCGACCCCAGCTGAGATTCTCTCTCAACCTCCGCAACCTCAGCCTTCACAGCCGCAGCCACAGCACTCGACAGCGACTGCTGCTCCAGATTCTCCTCGAAGACGAAATCGCCAGAGTGTCCAAGCAGAGTCTGCCCGTCAAGTGGCTGCACCGCCCCCACCAATACATCCTTCTATTCTGCACTCGACAATACATGTAGATTCCATGGTACATGCTCAAAGTCAATTTCCACCATACCAGCTCTATGTACCTCCTCCTCCTCCGCCGCCACCACCCTCTGCTATACACCCGCCACGAAGTATACATGCTCAGCCGCCCCCTCAAACGTGGCAAGGTACGGGAATAGCTCCTCAGCAAACCCATATAGCTGCTCCGCCTCAACTAATGCAGCGTCCGCCATATCGAGAAGACGCTTGGGATGGCTACGATCACACTCACTCTGCAGATCCTATGAATGCTGGAGGTTTCGATTATCGGTATCGAGAACCTTCCCCTTGGGGTCCTGCGTCGGGCTATTACGAGTCCACCCCTGTGCAGGTTTGTTTTCCTTTCGTTTTTAAAAGAAAAGGCTAGTCGTCACTGACACGTAATTGCAGTTCGAGCAGACCTACGATCAGACTTACATGGAAGAGGCGGCGCCAGAGCCTGCTGCAACAACTGCTCCTGTATCAACGGTCGAAGAACCAGAAACTGACAAAACTAGGGGTCGCAGACGCACACGAGGCACGGTAAGACTCTTTTTAAAATTGCGATGTTACTTCCATACCTCATCTCCCACCTACAGGTGACGCCAGCGGCCCCGGCATCGTCGTTAGTAGTTAATCGTAATCCTCTTGCACGCTCACCGACACCTCCTACACGGACGGTCAAGAGCACTTACGGCGGGAATCTATTTACTGCTGAAGATGTTGATTATCTCAAGAGATATATCGATTACTGCCAGGATCAAGGACTGGTATTAAGGTAAGGCTTTCTGAGTTCAGTGCTGCATGATCTGACGATCCACACAGTCTGAGGGAAATTTGTGAGAGAATTGCGGTCAAGGTGGGTTCGAATTCGAATACTTTTAGTTGCACATGAACTGATGCTGCCTAGGCTCCTCATCATACGTACGAGTGTGAATCTTACACCAAACGAATTCCTTTGAACCATCTTTCACCAACAGCTTCTATTCTTGGCGTCGGTATTGCAATAAACACCAAATACGATTGGGCGGGTACGCAATGAACCCTGATCGATCGGAAACACCGCCGCAACAACCTGACGATCAACAAGATATCGTAGAAGAAGAGGATATGCACGCTGGCCCGGGCCCAGGAACGATTGCCGCTGCACAGCAACGGATGCAAGAAGAGCCCGGAAGGCCACGGAACCGTTCACCAACCCCTCCTAGAGCACTGTTCCGCAGTACCACTGGAAAAGGTGTCGCCTTCACTGACGAGGATGTGGCTTTCCTAGTGCGGTTCATGGAGTATCGCAAGTCGCAAGGTCGGTTTGACACGGTTGTTTTTTGGAAAGATGTTGCGACGAAGGTGGGTTCAGTAGTATCAAAGGTACAACAATCCATTGACTGTTTGAAAACTTGCAGGCTCCTCATCATTCACGCGCATCTTGGATGAAATTTTGGCGGAGGCACAAGCATGAATTCAACCGAACGGATACTGACGAACCACTTCCTCAACCGCCCGATAAGAAAATGCGATACAGTCGTGAAGATGATATTCTCCTGGCCAAGCACTTTTTCACAAAACCCGAAGGCACATCCGATAAGATATTTCAGGCCTTTGCACGAAGGGTTCGTTTCTCTGTTTTACCTGATCGTGTGCTTCGTCTGAGACGAATTGTGTAGCATCCTCATCATCCTTGGAAAGGATGGCAAGAACATCATCGTATACATAAGACTAAGATTGACCACTTTATCGAGATGTTGAAGAATGGCGAAGATATAGATGTTGAGGAGCTTGGCTTAGTGGAATGAAGATACAAAGTAGAGATATATTGTTATGTACATACGTAGATTATCTACAGATTATCTAGCTACTGCTCTAAGTGACTTCTCACACTTGCCAGCCTTCTGCGATGCCTGAATATCTTACTCAGGCTCAAATAGACAAGGTAAGAGGGTTTGGATAGCTTATGTTGGCCGTTAGTCAAAAGCTCATACGTCTAGTTCTATCGAGATGGGTGAGAGATATTACACTTGTAGCACCCAAGCCTGAGCTATATTCGAAACACTTCATCAGCTATCTCTTGGTGCCAGGTTTTCTTGACAAAGCAGTGACAAATGGGCTGCTTGCACGCTCAAAGCAACTTCTTGATGAATTTCCTATCGAACAACATCCTCTGGTAATGTACAATTCCAAGAATCTTGCAGTAATACAAGGCATTGACCCGTGCATCTACTACAGACCAAGTTCACAACCGGTGATGATAACCACGTTGGCGACGATTACTTTTTGACCTCTGGGGACAAGATGTACGATTCTACTTTTCTCACTGACAGTCTAATTGCTGACCTGTCTCAGACGGTTCTTTTTGGAGGAAGATGCAGTTGATGAGGATGGAAAGTTAAACAGAGAGAAACAGAAAGCCGTTAATAAGATTGGACATGGTATGGATGACTTTTAACTCCTACTGTCCCTCATTGGTTAACGTCGCTTTATCGAATGAAGCGCTACACGAGCTCGATCCTTTGTTTCGGAAGGTGACTTTGGAGAGCGAGAAAGTAAAGGCTCTGGTTCGCGATTTGCAATTCCATGTCGATCCCGTCGGTGAGTTTTTCTTCAGCAAAGCTCCTTTGGCAAGTGATTTGACTGGCTTGTGCTCAGCCCTTCAATCAATGGTAATTATCAAGCAACCCGAGATCGGCGGCGAAGGTGAGCATCCATAAAATCATTCTTCCGCTTGACCTTATACCTTGGCACAGTTGGAGAGCACAACGATTCGTAAGCGCTTCGTTCCCAAGATGATATTCGATGTCTGATATTCGCTGTCGTTGCTCTCAGCACTTTTCTCGTGAGATATAGCCTCTGTAATGACGAATGCCTCCTTGACAGTTTGTACAGTATACCGATCCTCCTTCTGCTCTTGGTTTTTGGTTCGCACTCGAGCATTGCACTCCGCAGAATGGTGCTCTTTCTTTTCTGCCAGGCTCACATCTCGTTACTCCCATCACCAAGCGGTTCGTCCGACTACCGGAGGGTGGTACGGGATTTGAACGCATAGCGGCCCCGGAAGTCGAGGAACAAGTTGCCGCATCGCCCAAGGGCAGATTCATCCTCGAAGCTTGTGGGCCCGGTAAGCGACAATGTTTCATTGCCAAAGCTTAATCTCACTATATGAGATTAGGAGACCTTGTTTTGATTCACGGTTCTGTCCTTCACAAGTCAGAACGAAACACTAGCCCACATACACGATTTGCATACACCTTTCATATGATCGAGTCTCCACCGCGCGCTGCCTATGACGCCAAGAATTGGTTGCAGCCGACTCCTAGCATGCCGTTCTCTCATATCCTGAATGAGCCCAATCTGAAACTGATCAACCCTGCACTCGCATGATTGTACTGCGAAACCTTATTCAAGGCTTATTCAAGGGTATTAATTGGTTGCAGTGGTTATATTGATTCACATTTGTGTACAATTATGCTGTATGACTTTATATTATGCAACCACTAATCGTTTGATGGTAGCAGTCCTTCGGCTTTCAGTTTCTTAACAGCTTCTTCGGCGACTCGGAAGCTTTCCATCCCAGTTCTGCACACGATATACATCATACATCACATGAAAGGAAGGAGAAAGTGACGGTACTTACGGGATTCCGCACTATAGATTCAGGAAGACGTGAGACCTCTGGAAGAATAGAAGGGGAAGAAACCTACGTAGACGGCTGCGTGCAAGAGAGTTTCTCTGATTTCGATCTCCGTCGCTCCATTGACGACAGCACCTCTGTGGCAAGGCGAGGTCATTAGGCGATCTGAAGAGTTAGAAACCTGGTACCTTATATGACCGGCCAGCTGTACAAGCAGCCAACATTGTAAATTGCACCCTTTTGCCAGTGAGTAATCGCACCCGTACCTCTGCTTCCTTAGCTTGCAACGCGAGAAGTGCTATATTGATCAGGCTTCGTTGTTTTCGCTCGAGACCCGGTCGAGACCAGACAGTCCCCCAAGCTACCTGTAGCCAAAGCGATCCGTATTACTAACGCCCGAACACTGCGACAACGACAGAGTACTTCTGTGGCCAACTGTTTCCCACGTCCGTTATTGTGGGATATTAAAGCTTTATGCACTACATACCTGTTGTATTGGTTTCATGAACTCAGACACCCCCTACATTGAGGTTACTTGTAAAACTACGCCTTCCGATCCAAGAGGTAGTTTCGGGCCCACCTTCTTTAGTTGATTATCAACATATTCATCTCCCTAGTATGAGGTATAACAATTAGTGCCGCGTAAGAATGAAGGTTGGTGATGTTCACCATGACCTGCCGGCGGATAACCATGCCAGTATCATAGATCTCCTGATGAGCGCTTTCATTTGGCCTGGAGGACATTGAAGTTGGTGGACAAAGCGAGGTACGTTAGGACGACATGCCCCGGCTGCAACTTGAACCACTGTATAGTCCCACGAAGGTTCGAATTATCCCAACACTTGTCATTAGCAAGTGAACTTGTGATCTTTCTTCGTATTCCAACTTTCCCATTACCACGAGATCCACTTTTAGTTCAAGTATTGGTTCCATCTCCCGTTTGATGAACCCGTCAAGAGTTAAGCATCGCCACATCTCTGAACTTTGAAGTCGGATACTAACCGGTCGCGGGACAGGATAACTTTGACGAATCATGTCTGTTCCACTGCCCAAGCACTTCGGATGGGTCGGTCTTGGGGCAATGGGATATCCCATGGCTATGCAACTACGAAAGAAATTGCCCAAAGAGAGCTCGCTCTTCATATATGATCTCGCAGAGGATGCACTGAATCGGTTTGTGAAAGACACAACGGACTTTGGGCCAGTATTCATACAGAGCTCATCCAAAGATGTTGCGGGCAATTCGGTACGTGACCCTATAATGAAGAACGAAGTGAGTAGAGCATTCGACGACGCAAATAGGAATGTTTTATTTCGATAGTACCTGAAGGTGAGCTGAGAATGCCTGTTCTGCGTAGTGACTTTTAATCATCCTGTTCAGGATCGCACGTGAAGTCCGTATACCTCACGCCGGAGACAGGCGCATTAGCAGCCGGAAACCTTGCGGGTAAGGTATTCATTGACTGGTATTAACATATTATCGGCGGACAGACTATGGAAAGCTGATACCGTTTTCTTCTACAGTTCCACAATCGATCCGTCTACCTCCCTCGAGGTGGGAGATGCAGTCGAAAAGCTAAATCCATCCAATCCTCCCCGCTTCTTTGATGCACCAGTTTCAGGTGGAACTGCAGGAGCAGAAAAAGCCACTTTAACATTCATGGTCGGCGCGGCTGCAGACGAGCCGTTATACCCCTTGTTGCATCAAATATTCTCGTTCATGGGGACTTCCATTCATCCGGTCGGAGGACGCAGCCTCGGACTCGCAGCCAAGCTGAGCAATAATTACCTCTCGGGAATCATAGCGCTTGCTACTTCCGAAGCAATGAATCTCGGCATGAGGTTAGGAATAGACCCAAAAGTCTTGAGCGATTGCTTCAAAACGAGTTCAGGAAGCAACTGGGTCAACAATACTGTCAACCCAGTCCCAGGCGTCAGTCCCGATGCCGTGACTAGCAGAGGCTATGAAGGAGGCTTTAAAGTATTTCATTCGTCTTATGGACAGTGACTCACAGCTCATAACAATGTGCGAAATTCAGGTTCAACTGATGAAGAAGGACATGTCT
Organism: Omphalotus guepiniiformis; assembly: GCA_028554645.1. Classification (NCBI taxonomy): domain Eukaryota; kingdom Fungi; phylum Basidiomycota; class Agaricomycetes; order Agaricales; family Omphalotaceae; genus Omphalotus; species Omphalotus guepiniiformis. The sequence continues at coordinate 1,103,574 of JAQOOI010000076.1, read as the reverse complement.
TTGGCTGTTCAAGCAGCTCAGCTAGTCAGTGCAAAGCTCATTCTAGCGGACGCCGGATTGTCTGCGTATACCGCCGCCGCCGATGATCCTAATTGCAGAGACAAGGATTCCCGTGTAATATATAGATGGTAAGTGTTGTGTCTGTCCGTGTCAACTTTTGCCTAAACAAAGGATGCAAGGCTCGGCGGCGTTGAGCCTGATATCGAATCTAAGGTACCACAGCAGTAAGTCTACAGAGAGATAACTGGTATTCAATACGCACATCAATGCCAAAAACAGAATGGATCTTGCGACTTGTATATAGAGCCAATTTTAACCCATGTGAAGAAAGCCATGCCTGGAAACCAACTCCACTGAGTGAGAAGTCAAGCACAGAACATGAGAACAGCGCACCTACATTACTGATGAATCCACGCTCTTGCCTTATATTGACCCCTCTATACATTGATTAGAGGCAATACCGATGGCGTCTGCTTTCGACGATGTAGTGTTTCCTCCGTTCAAGTCTCTCCCGTTTCGGGCGGGTGATCCTAAAGGTAAACGTTTCAGTTGATTGTATGGACAAAAGGCAACGACTCTAAACACTTAGGCTTCCAGGCGCTATTTGGGGGTTCTACGAGAGTATTTCCAATGCATCGAAACCTGATGAGATAGGAGCCTTGAACTTATTGACGCCGTCACGCATCTTAAAGGCAAAGGAAGAGATCAAGATTGGCAGGGTCTGCAGTCTGAATTGGGCTGTGCAGAAACCCTTTCCAGCAGGGTACCGTCGATTGGCGCTGCAGCACAGAGTTTTCCAGAATACAGGAAGGCTCACCTGGGACGACGAGATCCATATGAACACCCAATGCGGATCGCAGTGGGACGGTTTCAGGCATTGGGCTTTCTACAAGACTGGTGCGTCTTCGCGTAAGGCATATGACACAGGCGTTGTGATCGCCTTTCGCCTATCTCTCCAGCTCAGTTCTACAACGGAGTATCATCGAAAGACGGGCTTGTTGAAGCTGACGGAGGGCCAACTGCTATGTCTGTTGATCGGCCCCTGCGAAATTCAATCCACAGTACGTCACCAAAAGAGCCGTAGACCAACTGCTAACGCGCACGATAGCGTTCCAAGGTAAGATAGTCGGTCGGGGTGTCTTGTTAGATTTCTTCGCGTATGCGCAAGCAAACGGCATTTCATACCGCGCCAATGATCAGTATCTGATAACCGCATCCGACCTCGACGCTTGTGCGAAAGCCCAAGGTGTCATATTTGAACAAGGCGATATCTTGTTTGTGCGCATGGGATACGTGCACTGGTATGAGCATGCGAGTTCGAAAGACAGGTCAGACACACTCCTGGCAACAACACGAGCGGTTGGAATAAAGCAAACGATGGAAGAGGTACAATGGCTGTGGTACGACATTTCTGGGTTTCTGGACACGACAAATGAATGGAACGATACAGGGATCATCATTTCGCTGCAGTTGCGTGCGACGCGCCAGCGTTTGAGGCTCGACCTTGCATACAAGAATGGAATTTACACGACTACCTACTTGCACTATGGGGGGTCAGTGAATTCATTGTCAGAAGGCTATGTCAAACACGCACTGACTTGATTTCAAACATTGCTGTACTCAGACACCTATTGGAGAGCTCTTTGATCTCGAAGAATTGTCACAGGTTTGCAGAGAGATGGGAAGATACACGTTTTTCGTCACATCCAGTCCGTTAAACGTGTTGAATGGAATCGCCAGTCCACCAAAGTAAGTTGATGATGATGATCTATAGACGTTTTTCTAAAGATGCCAAGCATTATGGCAATACTTTGAAAGAACCTGATTCGATGTGTTGTAAGACATGGTGTATACGTACTATGTACAAATCTGAAATCAATGCGGTGTTCAAAGGCTGAACCGGTCCGGTCCGGGTCGTTAAACCCCCCATTCCTGGTAACTTCAATACCTCTTTCTTCAAATCCGACATCTGGGACTGGAACATATTCCAGCAGATGATTTGTTGGTGATCAACTTCATCATTGAGTTGTCAATGTTCATTCTTAATGACTCCTTTGCTGGTTCCTGGCTCTGCCTTCAAGCACGTTGCGCATCCCTTTCAAGTTGACCACTTGCCATCCTTGCAAGGGCAGCACACGAAGGTCGACTCTGGGTAAGGAAAGAGTCCTTTTTATCAATCACTTGTTTGAATTCCGACTTCAACTGTAACAGCCCCTATGGGAACGTATGCATATGGCCAAATAGCAAAGACATGAAAGAATCTGAACTCTGTGGCGAGCGCCGGGTTTCGACTCGAGGTTTTCCAACACAAACACCCATTGGTCCAAATCATACATCTCCTACCTACTGCTACACCCCTGCGTGTGTACATCTTGCATGACTTCACAGGCGCAGCCACATCTATGCCTTCTCTTCGATGCTGTCGTGTCGATAACGTGCAAGCTGTGGCACCATCACCGCAAAGGGTAATCTCCGGCAAGCCAACAAATATATGTCTCAAGTCCTTTGACATTATCTGTCACTTATCCACAACGACTCAGAGCTAACGAACAATGAAGATCAAAGCGGACCACAATCCTTTGGGCTCTTTGAGCAATGTGGCGTCCTTTCTCATTTCGAGTATAAATCAGGACAGCCTGAGCCGCCGCCTGCAACACCCTGCTGTTGTGCCGCTGACTCTCGTTCACCCTGAAGTTCACGCAATGCGTTCTATCAAGCGTGTATTTGGCAAAAGGTCTGTAATGTTTTGTTCAATGAAATTCTTCATGAGAAACTCAAGTTGTAAGATTAGCAAACGGGCCACTTTGGGCCTCGACGCGCCACAGTCGCCTCCTGCGAAGGCAGACAAAGACAAGTACGTGCGTAGACGTTCCAAGAGTGTCACTCTGCCTTTACACAACTATCGGAATGGCGACAACATTCAAACACCTGCGACAGTCTCATCGAAGCGCGCTAAGCACGGAGTAAAATGTTCGGACATCAGGTTGGTGTTGGACATCTCCAGCGAAAATGCTGTCGGGCTATCGCAGCATGCTCCCTCTCAATCTATGGATGGGAGTGATGTAGCATCTACATCTGATGATTACCTCTCCGACGAGCAGTTTGGTCGACCGCGGACCCCGCCACTGCTCATCGACAAGCAGACATTGGACCAATTCCCTCTTCCTCCCCAGATTCATGCCTACACTTCAACTGATGTGCGCGTCCCTATCTTCGACGCACACGAAGGACCTCCTTCGGATGTTTTACTACCGCCTCCTCCACCTCGTCTGACGCAATACATAGCTGAGCACAAAGCGACTCCTGTCTTCCGACAGCCTCTTTCTCGCTCTTCTTCCAATGCATCATTCTCACGACCTACAGCAACAGCTTATTCCACCCTTCACAGCAACGAATCGAATGATCCTGCTGATCAGCACTATAAATCCTATCCTCCTATCAGCGCTTTAACGCGACCCTCCTATCGCACACACCACAATAACCTGTCCACACGCAGCCTTGGGGCAGAAGTGATGTTCAGGGCAGGTCCTGCGACCCACCGTCCGACCGTCCACCAGCAATCTCGCTCTGACCTCGGTCCCTCCGCATGTCAATATTATGCGAGACCTCTTCCAGACGTGCCTGTGGATGTTGCAGCCTCAGGTGGTATCACGCATCAGAGGAACCGACCAGTGGTGCCTAGAAACCGCTCGACGTCTACTCGCTCGAAATACCCTAACACAGTATGAGCGATTGGATGCCACAGAGCACTGTTGATTGTACAACTTCAGACCCTTTGCATTGCTTTTTGTCTATCATTATTTAGTTGTTTTCATACCGCACCTCAGCATTATCAGTCTGCATCATGTACATACCATGTCATTCCTTACACATAGCATTACCGTTGAATCTATCGTAGTGAAAAATGCTACTCGCTGTATCAGTGTACAGCATAAAGAATCGCAATCCCAACAGCACGCGGTTACTATCTTCGACTCTGTTTCTTACTGTGACTATCTAGCATGGCATCTGCGATACCGATGTCCTGTGCATCAAAAAAAGAATTAGATGATCACGCTTTGACATAAGCGCACATCCACTGACCGCAGGTGCAAATGGCCACTCCGCAAACGCTTGGACAACCTCAACCCACTCCGGGACCGTCAGTTCACGAATCTTCAAATTGGAGTTAACCTTGGCTTCTATCTGTGGTAGAAGGCTGTGGGCACCAGGACCCAGAGAACTGTAATGGTAGTAAAGGGAATAAGCTCAGAGCAAGGTCTAGAAAAAAAAGGAAAAACATCTTATACCTGAGACAATTCTTCAACGGCGTCGCTCTTTGCACGAACAAGCGTCGTAAACAGTAATCCCAGATGTGGCTCCACTCAGCGGATATAAGCTGGATATCATTGAAGAAATAAGCTCAGGAGTAACAAAAGTCGTTAGCACGGCTGACCTGATCCTCCAAAGGAACGATTGAAGTTGCCAGGAACGGTACTCCAGCTCGACGATTTCCGCCCTTGGTATCAGAGACACTCCCATCTGCTTTCCGAGGATTTGGGTGAAAATGGTCCCTGTATGGTTGCAATTGCTTGTATAGCAGTGTTGAGCATTCCGCGGTAGCATCTGCAATGACACTTAGTTTGCAACGCGTCAGGTGGCTAACCGGAGAAGTGATCCTCTACACATGAAGATATCGTCAGATTCAGCGACCAAAGGGAAAGGCCGAAGAGAGAGAGCGATGTACCTGCCACACATAATCACTAAGAAGGAAGTTCATAGGTACTCGACCATACTTGAACAGCCAGGCTTGGCTCGGGATCAGTCGCAAGAACTGAGCTATGAGTTGCTCTCCAAAATTGCCAACCGGTAAGTGGGAGATATATTGCAGTTGCGGATGTACTGAATAGCGAGTTAGAAGGCGATAGGAAAGACAATTGACAAACAAACCTCCTTGGTCCCACGGAACGGTCTCTACGTCATTCAGCAACCCCATCTGCTCAATTTCATCGAAGCTATCCCATTCTGCCGCTGTCAGAGGGACAACCTTCAAGCGAGAATCTTGCTCCTGTAAAGGCTTGTTGAAAAAAGCGCGTCAGATACAGGAGAGCAGGTTTCATCGGAGAGAGACACACCAGGAGATATTGAAGATATTTCAGATCAGACTCTAGAACAATAAGTTTCGATATTCGTTTGTGAGGGAGGTTGAGTAGTGCGCGTGTAAGTTGACCGGGACCTAGTACAGCCACACGATAAGTAGTATACCCCAAAGACAGCTGTGAGATCCTACATGCCTGGAAATGCCTCGATGATGATCTTTCCCGTGTGTCCAGCTGGAACGAACGCGTCCGCTACCAGAGCAGCAGCATCTGGGTCGGAAATAGAAACACGGTCTTTGACCTGTTTCGCGGTAAAAATCCCTTGCCAGAGCGGCTTTGGGGGAAGGATCGTTTTATCTTCGGGCTCTGGAGGAGCTACTTTCGGTTTCGGACCACTTTTCTTTCTTATTTTGGGTACGCCAGGTTCCGCTTTGGGCTGTGATGGTCTGCCTCTCCTTTTGGGTGTTTCAGGACTATCTGCTGCAGGATTGTCTGCCGGAGTGTCTGCTTCAGAATTGTCTGTAGTGTAAGGTCGACTACTACATCGAAACCAGGAAAGACGTGATACGACGTTTGTAGGGCGTATTATACGCGATGATGAAGACGGATGTAGCAGTAGTGCACGGCTGGATCGTGCCCTGGAAGTAATGAAGTTGAAGGACATACAATAGACACTCTGTGAAAACTAATGCATAATGGCTTACACACGTCAAAATTCCACCCGGCCCGAGAGTCCGGCCCGCCGTGCTTGTTAGCGAAAAAAAAAAAGTTTGAATTCTGAATTGCAATGGCTACTCTTCTTCCTCCTCCGAAACGACAAAAAGTCTATCATGGTATTGCAGAACCGGAACCAGAGCCACCAAAACCATCTCGAAATATTCTCGTTCAGTTCGTCTCTGAAGACGATGGATCTGCACTCGCTCCCGCTGTAAATCTTCCCGCAGATGTAAACAGGGAAGGTCTTGAAGTCTTGGTCAATACCCTAACAGTAAATTTGTTTACCTATCACTATTCAACTATCTAAACTTGAAATTAAGAAATCGGACGATCCCGTACCTTTTCAATTCCACATCGACTGTCCAGTAGACCCGGACGCAGTGTCAACCTCCGCACCAGGTCCAACACGAATCGTGATCTCTAAATCAATCCAATCCGACATCCTAGACAATTCAGCCTACACAAACTCGTTTACGGAAGAAGACGTTTTTATCGTAAGATGTACACCGCAAAGTGTCTTTCGTGTGCGACCTGCAACGAGGTGCTCTGCTAGCCTCAGTGGACATTCGTCTCCGATTCTGTGTGCGTCGTTCTCGCCTACGGGTTCGGTGTTGGCTACTGGATCGGGGGATGCAACGGCTAGGTTGTGGGATTTGAACACAGAGACGCCGTCGCATACGTTGGTTGGGCATAAAGGGTGGGTGCTTTGTGTGGAATGGGAAGCGATGGAGAGGGTCATTGCTACTGGAGGACATGATGGTCATGTACGGCGCCTTTTGAACTTCTTGCCTACTCTATGAAGTTGAGTCGGGTATGCTATCCAGGTCCGATTATGGGATCCGAAAACTGGGAAACCCATCGGTGATGCACTCAAGGGTCATACGAAATGGATTACTTCTCTTTCTTGGGAACCTATTCATCTGTGCGTCCAGAGTATCCAGCACCAGCTATTTAAACTAATCATCAGGGCGTTAGAAACTCAAAATCGCCACGACTGGCATCTTCTTCGAAAGATGGCACAGTGCGCGTATGGTCGACGCTTACACGGAAGATGGAATATACGCTCGGTGGGCATACGGTTCGAAGGGTTCTTTAAACGTTTCAATCACACTGATCTCACGTTTCGTTTATGAAAAGGCAAGTGTGAATGTAGTCAAATGGGGCGGTGGTGGTGTAGGTGGGTTTGGACTCAAAAGAGGTGTCCTGTATACCGCCTCTAGCGATCGGACTGTCAGAGTTTGGGATGCAGAAGGAGTAAGCCTAGCTTCGTTCCTTTATACACTGTCAACTTGAGTTTACCTTCAAGTCCTAGGGCCGACAGCTTCACGTACTCAAAGACCACGCACATTGGGTAACGACACTCACGCTCAACACTGATTTTGTCCTTCGAACTGGACCGTTTGATCATAACGGCAAGCGTCCTGCGAATGACGAAGAAGGTACGTATAGACTCTTGAACCAAACTTGTATCTGACCCTAATGTTTCACGAAGCTCAACAGCTCGCACTCAAGCGCTACACTTCTGTTCTCTCAACAACGCCCGAACTACTCATCACAGGCTCAGATGACCACACACTCTTCCTCTGGTCTCTTTTTCCCTCCTCCGTCCCCGTCCCTACCGAAGGCCAGTCGCAAGGTAAACTAAAACCCGTCACACGTCTCACGGGGCACCAGCGACAAATATCTCACGTCGCGTTCTCTCCTGACGGGCGTTGGGCGGCGTCGGCGTCGTGGGATAGCTCGGTGAGGTTGTGGGAAGGTCGGACTGGCAAGTTTGTAGCGACGCTGAGAGGACATGTTGGCGCTGTGTATAGGCTTGCGTGGAGTGCCGATGGGAGGATGTTGGTTAGTGCGAGTAAGGATGCTACTGTCAAGGTATGATATTTCCATTTACCTTTCTGCGGTCGCTAATATGTCTGGCTCTGATAGATCTGGGATCTCAAGACCTACAAGTTGAAGGTTGACCTACCTGGACATACAGATGAAGTGTACTGTGTAGATTTTGTAGCGGATAAAGTGGTTAGTGGCGGGAGGGATAAACAGGTTAAAATGTGAGTTGTCTCTCTTTGCATTTCTTCGTTGTTGCTGACTATCTACTCTAGCTGGAAGAATTAGAGGGATAGCAAAAGTACTTAATGCTACGATCCTAGCAATATTATGTAGTGGGTATGTAACATCCCCCGTAGAAATAAATAATTCTACATCAAAGCAGCGTGATATCCTCCGGAGCACCACCACGCACAACATCAGCCGCAAGTCTAAGCGCTACAATTTGCGAGCTCAAACTCGAATACCCATTCCCAATAAACACTTCCGCCCTCCTGGCAATCTCAACATCTACACCAACCAAGAAATCCCCCTCCCCTCTCTCATACGAAACCATGCCCGAGTGCGTGACGAGCGTCAAAGGACCGCGTAGCCACCCAGCGCGCGCAGCACGCTTAGGGCTCTTCACGGCCGCTTCTAGTTTCCATAGGTCAAGATACACGTTGAGGTGGTCGATAGCGCCGTCATGAAGGACGTGAAGTGCGCGAAGGTGGGGTTTTCGACGCATGTGGAGGTCGATGGCGGAGAGGATACGGGCGAGGGGAGAGTAACAGTGCTCTAGTACAGAGCTGGCGTTTGTTGGGTCGAGTGTAGGAGAAAGGATAGAGGGTGCAAGAAGGGGGAGGGTGGACCAAGTTGTGAACCCTGTTTGTGTTTGAGAGAGGTATCGGCAGTGTTCTGGAAAGTCGCCTGGGTAAGATGTGAGTGATGGGGTTGATCATGTAGAATTTTATAATTCACCTCGGCGGATGTGTAGAGCGATGTAAGGCTCGTTGTGAAGGTTGAGAGACGATAGTGTTCGCTCTACAATGTCAAGTATCTGAGGTGACCATGCAAAGTGTCGAGCTAGATAATATGAAAACGTTGGCCAGAGTGAGTGAAGAGCTGGAGAAGCTAGGAAACTATGAAAAGTTGAGGACAAAGGATCGACAGGTAGATCTAAGCGTGCTTACTTCCAATGCAAGATCCAGTTGTCGACAACGACACACTTTTCTTTCCTGGCGAGTTCTTTCAGTGAAACCTGCCAGAGCTGATCATATGAAGATTCTATTGTGAGGTGTACTAGATCATCAGAGCCTTCGGGACATATCTCATGGAAGAGGACTGAAGGAATCGAGTTTCGAGTGGGACCGGGGAGAAAGGCTGAGAGGGGGAGGAGCTCGTTGCGAGGACGCCACATGAAAGGCTGGTAGGCATAGACGCGAGAAGATTGAAGTGCGAGATGGTGATACAACAGTATTTCTTGAGCCTACATAGCATTATATGCATGTATTACTGATTTTTGAAGCTACTTACCTGATTGTTGAAACCAGCGCCCTGGAGCTGCTTGAACAAGACATACTTGGAGGTAGGACTATCATTGAGCAAGACTCGTGCTTGTTTAATTTCATTCAGAGAAAGTTGAGTGTACAGTCCATATGGTGGACGATAAATGAAATAGATGAGAGCAAGGAAGCAAGAAAGAATCACAAATGAGACAAAGAGAAACCGTTTTTTGTGAGAAAGCATGAGAGAAACGAAGGGTCCAAGCAGTGGATATCCGAATATCCGGCCGGGCCGGGATACACACTTTCATGTCCTCTCGACGAACACGAAAACTGCAGCGTCGTTTCTCTTCGACTTCTGCGAGTAATTCATGGAACGACAGCTACGTCTCTGTCCCTCTTGCCTACGCTTCTCTTCCTCCTACCCCCATCTCTCCTTCTCCTCCTCCTTCTCCTCTTCCACCAGTTGACCTCTTGTCTCTCCAGCAGCAGCAGCAGCAACAGCAGTCAGAGCCAGACCATCCCTTCTCGCTATGGGATTATCTCAGAGAAGAACTTTTAGCTACTGACTTTGATTCTCACCAGGAGCTCAAATGGGAGAGAGTCTCCAACTTTCTAAGCATTCCTCTAGCAATGGAGAAGATCATTGGCTTTGGTTTCATACTCTGCTTTGATTCCTTTCTCTACACGTTCACCGTTCAACCCATCCGCTTTGCCCTCGCTCTCTTCCGGTTAATTAAGAACTTATGTTCTTTCCGTTCCAAGACTCCACCCTTGCCTCCGTCTCAGAAGGCCGACCTCCTCCGCACACTCCTTCTCATCATCTCCATTCTCATCCTTATACCCCTGACCGATGCCAGCAAAATATATCACTTCATTCGCGGACAGGACACTATCAAGTTGTATGTCATATTCAATGCTCTCGAGGTATGCACTATGTTCTGGGGTAGCTCGAAACTCTGCTCACCTCTCGTCTCACGTCTCGTCTCTCAGATCGCAGACAGGTTATGTGCTTCTATAGGCCAAGACATTCTTGATTGCCTCTTCTCTCGATCCACTCTCGAGCCTCTTTCTCATCGCGTACCCGTCTCATCACACACCTTTCGCCCGTTCATGTTCTTCTTTCTCGCCACTGTGTACAATGGTGCGTCATCATGTGTATATCTATACACATACACTCACTGACACCATTGGTAGTCGCCCACACCATAGTAATGATCTACCAACTCATATCTCTCAATGTTGCTGTCAACTCTTACGACCACGCCCTCCTCACGCTCCTCGTCTCTAACCAGTTCGTTGAGATCAAAGGCAGCGTATTCAAAAAGTTTGAAAAAGACAACTTATTCCAGATCACTTGCGCTGGTATGTCAATTCACACACACTGTATTAAATCTAACGCGTCAGCGTCAGATATCGTCGAGCGGTTCACGCTAGCTCTCATGCTCTCCGTCGTAGCCTTCCGCAACCTCATCGAGCTCAGCGGCTCCGAATTCGACTTTGGCCACGGGTTTGTCTTGCCAAAGAGCTTTGGGTGGTTCAGATTTACAGGACACAAGTCTTTGAGTGTTTTATGGACAATATCCTATGCACGTCTTTCTCAATGGTCTGATTAAAACATTCGATAACACTCTTTCACACAGCCCGTACTAGCAGTCATGATGTCCGAGATGCTCGTCGATTGGCTCAAACACGCATTTATAACTAAATTTAACCATATCAGGCCATCGGTGTACGAGCGCTACACAGACGTCCTGTGCCGTGACCTAGCGAGTGGGAGCGCTGTAAGTCGAAGAGGCGCACGTAAGGTGAATACCAATAATTGCACTACGCATCGCGTCTAACCTGCCACATACAGCACACGTACGTGGACCAATCCCCCCTGGTAGCCCGCCGGCTGGGTTTCGCCTCATTACCACTAGCGGTCCTCGCCATCCTCATAGGCTCACAGTCTCTAAACCTCCTTTTTTCTCGCCCTTCCTCCAATTCGAGCCCACTCCCCACCACCACCTCCAGCGGCACTGGATGGCCTGCCGATCCGCCTCCGTTCGAATGGTCTTTCTCGAATGAACAGCTGTTGAGGTGCGTTACGTGGGTCATTCTCGGGGTGTTGGTTTGGCTTTGGTGAGCACTTTCGATCTATCGTGGGGTTTACACTGAAATTTGGCTGTATACCCAGCTTCGTCGTGATCAAGGTTATCATCGGAGTGAACCTTATAAGTTATGCGACACACCGACGAGCTGGGATGGAAGCGAGGGAGGCAGAGGACGCTATCAATGATTTTGGGAGGGATCCCATTGGTGAAGGGAAAGAGGAGCAGGTGTGTTTTTGCTTGATTATACCCCTTGTCCACAGGGATCTGATTGAATGTTAGAAATATAATCGCGAGCTTAAGACGCTTCTACAGAACGAACGCGACGACGTTTCTCGGACGGCAGAGATTGGTGAAAATAAGCCGCCTGGTGGGAAAGGGAAGGGGAAAGGGAAGGGTGGAGGCAAGAGCGACCCGGGTGGTGGTGACAAGGGAAAGAAAGGTAGAGTTCCTCTGGAGGATTTGACGAGGTTTACGATGGTAAAGCGGATCTGGTAGTCTATTAGCACGCTTTAATATACACATATATCATGATAATATTACATGCTTAGGAGATACAGGGTGGGCACAACAGTTAGAAGAGGAAGAAGCAATGCAAAATGATATAAATATGTAGCCGTAGTCCTGGTTATGACTGTGTTATCAAGTCAGAAAGTTTGCGTAACACATTTGGTAGAACAAGTCATTTCACCTGCGACTCATCAAGCAACTGAGTCTCTTCTAAATTGTCTAGCTGCGTGTCTGACTCTGATATTTGGGACGCGTCTGCCATAGTAATATCGCTCGCCTGAGATTCGACTTCAGCGACTGGTGTTGTCGCACCAGATTTTAGGCTCTTCGCGCCTCGCAAGCCCTTCTTGTCACCATTCTGATTTGGTCCCAAAAGACCAAACAGTGTCTGTTGCCGTGGTCCTCCTTCTCTCTTTTCCTTCTCTTTACTCTTGAACCCATTAACGCCTGTGAGTGCAAAATTGAATATATCATCAACATACAGACCGTAGCAACTCACGTTTCGTAGGTTTCGCTGCAACCACCTCGGTCTCTGCTGCATCGACCTTGTCGAAGAAGCTTTCGCTCTTCTGCACCGTTTTATTGTCTGCCTTTCGAGCAAACGGGTTTCTGTTGGTATCTGGCGCTGCCTTTCGTGCAAAAGGGTTAGGTTCTGAATAAGAGATCATTCGAATGGGTATGATATATTGTCGCCACAAAAAATCTCACTTTGTTTCGGCGGAGGCATCGAGAAATCGCCCTGCGACTGCATCTCTATGTCCTCAGCATCATTTCGTTTCCGCTTCACTTCTGCTGTTATGGACATAGACGGCGCTAAGGGGTCGTTCCGAGCGGGTACGGCAGCATTGGAGGAGTACTGTGTAGTCTCTACCGCAGGTGTTGCACGCGTCAGTCCCGGCCGATAGATTGCAGGAGGCGAACTAAAATCTTGCAACGGTTTTGCTCGCAACGCATTGGCATTAGTGTCATCCAGATCTGGTAGCCTTCGATGTGGTGCATCGATCTTATTCCATCGTCGACGTTTTTCGCGCGCTTCAACCAGTCGGTCGTCGCTTTCTTCCCGAACAACCTTCAGAACTTGAACCTTTTCTCGGAATCCTACCAATCGGTAAAAGTCGGCGATCTTCATCACCATGTCGAACGTTTGGATGTTATGCAGCAGTTGTGTAAGCTCCAGTGCGCGTGCTGTGTTATCTGCCTTGCATGCCGCTTGAATTAGAACAATAAATTCTTTGTCAATCGCTCTTTCCCTCTGCATGATGTCGTCTGTGGTGAGCTCTTCATCCAGTGACTCCAATGCCATCTCCAAGAACAATCGCTCTCGTTCGATTCTGTATGATTCTGAGTAAAAATGCCACAACTTTAGGAATGCAATGCTTACTGTTCTTCTTTGTCGTCCTCTGTATTAAATGGCATTCGCAACGGGAGTTCCTGAATTAGCGGCCTTGGGAATCCAGGATGCTCTTGCCTTCCCTGTTACTAACTTATTAGCTGCCACTAGGATTTCAAAAACTTCAGCTCACCTTCAAGATCAGGCACATGAAGGAGTTGCCGGCGAGTCCAACTGGCCAGTACGACTCGTCTTTGCCGGCACGTCGCTCCATCAGGTTAGTATCCATGATACAGACCCAATTCGCATGGTGCGGTACACGATATTTACAAACTATATGAACCAACCCAGAAGTGTCGTACATGACCGGTGCCTAATGCTGCTTGTCGGAACAAGTTCGTTCAGGAATAGCTAAGAATGTGGACCTACCCCCTCTTCCGAAATTCCAATCCACTTGAGGGTGTGTCCTTTGGGTATTGGTAGTGTATCGCGTTGACGAACACTCAGATCCTCAAAGTTGATCATTTTATAAGAAAGAGACTGGGAACCTGAAACGTAGATTTAGTGTTGTTCTTTCTTTGCAGCGTATGAGGCTCACCGTCGATAGTGGTAGACCCTGGCCGATACACCACGAAAACCCATTCAGGTCCAGCGACCATAGAGACAAAATCACCACCCAGAGCAATGATTCTCCTTTCTCGTCCAGTGCCACTTAGAAATCGGAGATGACCTTCTGATGTAGCAATTACAACATTCCCGAAGCCTTCAAGGTCACTGTCGGGATCGTGCCTCAGGCTACGAGATGGTGGGACACCACCAGCGGCGACACCAACGACCCTGGTGCCTTTCATCTTCAAGGAATAAGACCAATCGTTCCGAGAAGTCGTCCACGAGCCATATGGCTTGTACAGCACTCGAGCGCAATGTTCCCCTTCAGGAGGAGAGGCAAACAGAGCACCCCTTTCACCTAATTAAAGAAATTAGCGAATCTTCATCTCTTACAAACAGGCGATATTTACCGAGGTAGCCAAGATCACTTCTATGAGTATCATTAAAGTGGTATCCTTTACGAGCCGATTTATTGAAGAAATCCACATTCACGATGTTATACTCGTCCTGTTCTGTTACCTCAATCACTCCAAGCATGTTATACGCTTCGAACGGGGTCAATATAAGGAGGCCAATAAAACAGAATAATTTCCCTCACCGAGATACCTCTTCTTAGACTGCATTGGAGTAGATCCAGGTTGGAAAGCAGGCTGAGCTTTCGTAATGCTCACTAGAGACAAAAGGTAAGTCTTCATACGCCAGTACTACGTTGAGAACTTACCCATTTCCTTCACGAATGCGTCATCCTTAGAGTGAGAGGGCTTGTCTATCAATCCGTCTCCTAAATCGTCAATCACGAAGTCATCGTCGTACAGGGCTCTATCAGTGATATCCTCGTCATCAACGTCTCCTTCAATGGCATTGTCCAAGGTAATGCCAGTATCAAGATGTGTGTCTTCTCCAAAGAGATTCAGAGGCTGCGCACGGGTTGTTGTAGAGGCCTTGATAGCACCTATCTGTTTCACAGGGTCCGGAAAAGTGTCTGGCACTGGATTGAACCATCGGGTGAAATTACCAGCAACGTCGGTCCAGGCGATCAAATTCTGTTTTGGAGAGAAAGCGATTTGGGTGATGTCTGCAGTAGAGTTTGCTGCTTGTCTACGGACATGTATATGAGGCTATGTTCAAGACAAGTTCACTTCAGACTTACTTCGCTATGATCCGTTTGGTTTGTGTCGACCAGATATACACGGTCGACTGACAAGCCGAGACAAGGTAGACACCATTGGGAGAAAGAGCCAGCGCCGTAGTGGTTCCTGTGACTTCCTTGTCCGTGAAAGTAGAGGTTCTCGACCAATCCTTCCGTGAAATAGTAATGATGTCTTCAAATCCGGTTAGCTCAACGATCGAGAAAAATTGGATATTCCACTCTACCATGCGTCCGAGAGATCACAAAGAAGTATTCGCCGGATGTGTGCCATACAGCAGAGCAATCGTGTGAAAACTCTGGTGCCCTGTTCACGAATCAGCACCAAACATGGAACACGGTGTTAAGAACATACGACGTGTCGGAGACTGCGGGGATTATACCATCCACAGATTTGAGTATGGTGGGGACATCACCGGAAAGATCCCAGGTAATGATTTTTCCATCAGAATCGCACGTAGTCTGGTAATTGTCAGCTCAAACGATGAACAGGAAAATGACCAGAACACACAAGTAGTGGTGAAGTTGGATGCCAAGTCGCTTTGCGCACGATGTTTTTGTGTCCTTCCAACACCATGATCTTGAGGATATCATCCATGTCAATTACTTTTACGTTGTGTTCCCTGGCGGCAGATTGTCAAACGCGAACAGAAGGTGAAGCCTAACTACGCACTCGGAGGTCACTGCAACACGGTTTCCTTCAGGATCAACAGCTATGCATCGCACGGCTACACCACCAGTGGTTGTCACTAAGTCGGAAAGTTCATTCTTGTCTTTAATGTAGCGCCGTACTTCTGATTCTGCGCACCCTGACAGCCAGCACTCATCCTATAACGCGCGGTTATATCACTACAGATTCATCAAAAGTTAGTTGCTCGTACCGTAGCTGCCACTGTGGTGATAGCAGAGTCTGCGTCTGCAGCGAGTTCCGGCTCCTGCTCAGCCCCTTCGGAAACCTTCCAGATACGGACGATACAGTCTGAACCACCGGTGAAAGCGCGTCTAACGTGGATCTGAGTACATTGAAACGATCGTGGGCGCGTAGAGGAGGAAATCGTACATTCCGTCGTCTGAAAACGCAAGGAAAGTTGGTCCTTGCGTGTGCGACAAACTGCTAATAAGTTTCGACATGGCGAGAGAGGAAGACGCGTTCAGTCACGTCTGTGGCGCTTGTGACACTTCGTGTAGCCTAGAGTTTGCACAAGCGCTCATGAGTCATGGGCGCCTACATAGGATTTCGGCGGTAAAATTGATTTCTTGCGGTACATTCCATGATATACATACATATTTACATTGTTTACAACACGATATTGACCTCCATCCACAGGCTGGTAATTCACCTCGACGAATCAGACTATGAGATGATGCCACAGACTTATGGCTGCATTTCAAGTGCACCGAGGCTACGTGTATACACCGCCGAAACGTCCATCACAGCTTGCTCCGTGCATGCAGGTTCTCGATATCATTGTACCGGTAGTACAGCTTCAAAGCCTCAGGGTTGGCTACCGCACCGCTAGGTTTTGTTTGTATACCAGAAACAATCTGCTTGACTGCAATCTCAATCTTCTTTCCGTTGACCGTACACTAGAGAGCCTGATGAGCACTATCAAGCAAATGTAAGAACGTAGCACACACGGAATATCCTCCACTTGGAAGACATATTCAGGGACATGCCTGGCGCTGAGTCCATGTCGAATGGCTGATTTGATTTCCTTCTCGAGCGCAGGAGTCAATTTATGCCCTCTACGCATCTTTAAAAACAACAACACTCTTTCGTCACTATCTTGCGGTCTACGTTGGCCGACACAGATCGAATCTTCGACTAAAAGAGATATCTTCGGATGGTCCTCCAGAACAGAATATATTTCTCCGGAGCCAAACCGAATGCCTTTAGGATTGAGAACACCGTCGCTAGGGTCAATCTGAGATACACAGTGCCATACTGATGTAGCCTACGAGACTTACCTGCGTCCCAAAACCATCATCCCTTTGGATTCAGGATTCACCACCATAAGATCCCCTTGACGCCAAACCCCTGTGAGATTAAAACTTAAGCAATACTAGAGAGTAAAACAGCAATTGCACCTGCCTGGGAAGACATCAAAATAAGTCTTGTGAAGCTTCTCTCCTGACTCGTCGCCCCAGAAGAATAATGGCACCGAAGGATGAGGCCTTGTACAAACCATTTCGCCCGTTTCACCAGTGTGTTCAATGTTATTTCCAGAATTGTCGTACACTTTCATGTTGCACCCGAGAGCCTTAGCGGGTATCTCTGCAAATATCATTTTGTTGTTGTCCAGGATAGGCTAGCAACGAAAAGAACTTACCTCCTGCACGTATGGGAAGACTCGGGGGACTAACTAAGACTGGGAGGATGTTCAAACGGATGAGAGAAAAAAAGAGGGAAAGCAATAGAAAACTGACATGCAGAACAGATATCCGTACCCCCCATCGCAATATATACTCGTGTGGTGCTTCCGAAAGCACGCTGGGCCCAAGTATGTATTGGCACAGTAAGTATTGCCCCTCCAACAGCAATGGTATGAAGAGCTTCGAAGGATGCAAGCTTTACTAGTGGTCTGAGTCAATAGGTATTCCAGTGAAGTCTGATGTTTTCCATACGAGGTTCTATTCCTTGGCCATACACCTCTGCTAAAAACCGTGGGCTTAATCCGAGAACTGACACCCTACACATATCTTAGCATCTCCTGATGAAGTAATACAAGAGTAACCCACCCTTGAGCATGAACCATGCGTAGAAATGAAGACGCGCTTGGATGGAAAGGAGACCCGTCATACAGAAGTAGACGAGCACCCCAAGATAATCCCGTCAAAAGAAGAGTCCACATCATCCACCCGGTCTGGTGAACAATTTGTGAATGAAAGAGACCTAGACTGAGAAACGTGCTTACAGTTGTATATTGGAAGAAAGTATCGTCAGGACCAACACCGCAGCAGTAAGCTAGTTCCTTCTTGAGTTGTATGAGGATACCCTGACGAGTAGAAACATGTATTAATTTCAATAAGCATTGTTTTTGAATGACGTTTACCCCAGCAGAGTGGACAATGCATTTCGGCATCCCAGTAGTTCCTGAAAGGAAGTAAGTAAGCAAACTCGCGTACAAATGGATAAACATACTAACCAGAAGAGTAGAGTATCACCAAGGGATGTTGAAAGGGCAATTGCTCGAAAATCAAAGGTCTATTGTCTCCGGAGGCTAAAAACTTGTCCAACGAAGTACTGAGCCAGAAAATCAGCTTCAAGTGTATTTTCTTCCGTCATTCGACCGTACAGCTCGATAGTTCAGGGAACACACATATTTGCCCAGTCAAGCGACTAGTGAGCAGGATTCCCAACTTCAAACCACTTTCTCCCAGAGCTTGAATGACTTCTTTGGCTTTCGACTTGAGGTCAACAGTTTTGCCAGCATAGAAAACCTCGGTTTCAAAGAAGATAATCTTGGGTCGAACTTGCCGATAGCGATCTAAGATACCCTGGACAGTCTCTGAGCTGCATTGGAGATCACGCGACCCGAGAAAGGTACCTTGGTTCCCATGTCTGGAGCTGTGCTGGTGAATACGCCTCCGATACTCGCAGTAGCCAAAGCGATTACGATTGCTTCAATCGAGTTTGAAATCACAGCTAAAGCATACAATATCAGCCTAAACAGAAAGATAGGGTCACCAGTAAGATGTACCTACCAGCAACTCTATCACCAATTGTCACACCATTAACTCTGAGAGCGGCAGCCATTTCAGCGACCATGCTACGCAGCTGCCGATAGGAATAATCCTTTACTACCCCAGCTTCGGTCACCGTAGTACATGCAATTCGGTCGTCATTACGCTGAAGTAAATTCTCGGCATAGTTTAGGCGCGCGCCAGGAAACCAAGAAAGCTGAAATGCAGATCGTCCCGGTTCAACTGTCTGAAGAACTGTTACTTGGAACAGTTTTCTAGGAAATCAAGATACGTACCTTTGTCGGAGGTTGAGAATAGACTATCCCGACTTGCTGCCACAAATCTAACCAGAAGGTATAGTCATTTACAGAATACTCGTGAAGATCAAAGTAATCCTCTATGAAAGACGATGAGAAACCGCGTGCGACCCAAGTGTAGAAGACTGACTGAGTGACAAGCCATGTTTACGGTTTATAGCACGCCTGAATATCTCAATGGCTGTCAATGCGGGGTTTGAGGGTTTCCAAATGACATGGCACTGGGAAAAACGACCCGAAGACATGATAATAGGGAAGGCAAGGACATGGTAATATTGAATGCTACTCAAATAGTCAGAAGACGACTAATAAGCGAACGCTACCCATTTACGATGGGAGTGAGAAGCTGTGAGAAGTGAAAGAAGGTCACGCGGTTCGCGACGCGGCCACCTCTGCGAATTATCGCTGTATCCTTCTCTCTAAATCCATCGACGCTTGCTAAAACATCTTGCGCCCTAGCAATCAAAGAGATACGCCTTGCTACAAGTTCTTGATTAGTGCTCTTGAAGGCATCAAAAAGGCGCTGCTCGATTGATTATACATGTACAAGTTCCGCGGTACCTATTTTCCAACCATCGAAGTATTCCGATGAGGCCGACGCATTTCTGGATTATTTTCGTTTCTTGATCGTATATGTCCTTTGCATGTTGGTCAATTATGCACTGCTTTCAAGATGGTAAGGGTTCTTGTTATTAACCCTGTGCTACATACAGCACTTGAACTCAAATGAGACCCCAGTGCGATCGTCCCAGCTTGATTGGCATCCCTTACTACACGATAGGGCCTTTTCATGTATGTTTATCGATCTCTCATGAACTCTCTTCTTGTAACGACCAAGGCTAGGAACTTTAGAGACCGAACGTTCCTTTGATTTGGTAACGCTTCATCTGGTTTTCTTCATGCATCAACGAGAAGTGAGTCCGATCTTTGATTCTTTGAGGGCAGATCAACACTATGTATGTAGCTGAAATCTCCGATCTGATTCTAGAGCACTGTATGCATCGCCATACCAAAGGTGGTCTTCGAAGAATACGCTGTATTAGGGAACTAGTGTTGTGGCGCAAGGCTTGGTAACCTGGTCCTACAAATGTACATTGCCATCCATCTTGCTTCTTCCCAGTACTCTTACTGACTCTATGCACCCTTTACCTCGACCATTGCCTTCGCTCTTTTACGCTTCGCTTGCTGTTTCCACCGCTACTCTTGCTCTTTCTTTAGCCGGTATAAGCTTGAATGCTTCACCACTACTCTGGGTGATTCCAATTGCATATACAGCTACGCTACCTTATCATATCACACTGCTCGCGCTTGCGCGTGTAGAACCGCACGGCTCAGCACGACTGTTCTCAAAGTTCAAAACTGCGTGTGCATTTGCAGTCTCTGTGCTGTGGACTACTGCCTTCGGAGTCGCTGTCGCTGCCATCGTGCTGAATGTCACCAACACTCTTCCTAAATATGAGAATCACATATGGATAATTATTCTGAGCAGCGCGTTTTCGCTAGTCGAGTTGGCCTTGATGTGGACAATTGCGATATTAATCCGCAAAGAAAGGTCGCGGATCACATATTGGGCGAAATGGAGGCCTATCATCAACGGCTCCCAGGGTTGGAGGTTTGTGCCCATCGTTTGAGTGACTAGAACAAGACGTACTGACCCTTAGTAATTTCAGTATCAATCGCAGCACATAATTTCACTCTTTCCTGAGCTCCCGTGTTTCGACTATCTGAATCCTATATTTGCTGTCAAATGTATTGTATCACGTATTTACAGTGTCAAAGCTGCATTATACCATGTAAAGGCAGATGGAATGCGGTTAGTTAAGTCGCAGTTTCATGGGCCAATATCAGGAGCATGCCCGGGCCTTCATTTTGGGCTATTTCGATCATTGTTGACCACGAAGTCTGCTTCTACGTTATCTTTCTTTCCGTAATCCTCTTCCTCCACTTTAAGCGCTTCCTCCACGGGAAGAACTACTCCTTTCGCCCCCTCCTTTTCTGGGTTAACTTCGTACGATGCCGGGGCCACGGAAATGAACGATTCCGTGAGGGAGCTTACGGTGGTAACCGCCATACTGAGAACTGCCTCCACTCTCTTTCTGAGAGCCTCACTTGTGCTTGATACGCCCTAGAAGCGAACAGTAGCATTAGTCTAGAGTACATATAAGCATCTATTTCCGCATACCAAAGTGACAAGGTTTATGGTGGCGTCTGCCTCATCCAGCCGGACCAATAGGGACGCGTCATGTTCATCTTCACCTTGTTCGGACTCTTCGTATACTTCGTCCGGCATATGAAGCTCCACATCACCAAAGTGGGCCTCTAAAAACATAGCTAGCCTTCGTATTCTGGTGACTGATGAAGTCTCATCTTCTTTGTCAGCGTGAGGATGTGAGTGTGAGTGCGAATGAGAGTGAGAATGATTATTGCTCGTTACTGGGTACAGCATAGTCAGGTCAGACACATAGAATTAAATAGTCATGAAACCCACGCTTGACAGACGCTGGACTCTTGTCAATTCCAGTAATCAGGGCGAGTGTCGAATCTGCAATCATGTCGTTACTTGCACTAGAATCCCATTCGAGCGTTAGTTCATGCTCCTGAGTGTGCTTGACATCGACAGCGCCCATCACCTTGACGACACTGCATTCAACGACATAGAGACACTGAGAGCGAAAACAGATACGCACTCGCATTGTAGGTATACCGTCCATATCCACACCCTCTTCTACGCCACCATACATACCTTCAAGATGCCAACGTACTAGCTCCCAACGGACGCCCAGGACAATTTTCTGCTTCTGGCTTACGGTACACGTTGATAGTCCCGCGAAATCTCGTAAGTCCCGAGGGTCAAGAAGCGTGTATGAATAATCCTTTGACACCAGGAGACCAGACATGATATCGTTGGCTTGAGGCTGTTTGTCGGCCAAAGTACCAATTGCCTATGCATAACAGATATCAGAGCAGAAACCATTGGTCATATGAAGAAGCTTGCCTTGGCTACTCGTTCACCGCGAAAAGATAAGTTCAACGTCTCCAGATTACGAGGAGTATGTATTTTGACATCTTCATCTCGCTCTTTGTAACGAGATGTCATGGCTGCACGTAGACGGCCCATCGCCGTTTGCTCACCATGAACAAGAACCTGAGTAAGACCTCGATGAGGAGCAGATTAATGCAGAGATTATTTCACGTACGACGTGCTGAGCCTTGACCAACTCAATGAACTCCGAGTTCTGAGAGTAATCCACATGTGCGCTGAAGGAAATATATTCCACCGAAATCTTCCTGGGAATCATGCCCCCTTTCACAGATTCGAATTCGTCCGGTTCGTTGATAATGTCCTACAATCAAGAGCAGAGAGTAGTCATGAGCGCTCGAGAATAATATAGACGTTTTCAGAGGGAAAAAAGAACACCAATATCGTTCACAGTTCACTCAAGCGATCACAAGTGGAGAGAAAAACATTGGATTGCTTTTTTTATATACAGGATGGTATAGGTATTCATCTCCGAATTCACTCACCCTAGCCAGTGTCCCTTCTACTGAATATCCAGTGATGATCAGACCATTTCGGGAGTCAGGAGCCCATAGCTCGAATAATTCCCGACTGGGGCCCGATTGCATGAATCCAGGACTGGCGAGTACAACGCACGGAGGGCCCTCTGCGATCTTTTTTTCCCAGCCTCGTAACTGGGGTAGGTTTGAGATATGCCTTCATTAAAATTGAAAAGATGAGATTGGATGAATGAGAGTCCAAAAGCGACTTACTTGAATACAAACGGATTATCTCGTTTTGCGAATCTTGAACGAACATTGGCATTCATGGTATGGATATAAGTTTGATAGACAGCCATTGATTTTCGAGCCAATCCAGAAGCGTAGTATATTGGAACATTGTGTAGATCTGGATGTTTCTTCCAGTACTCGTCCAGAATTAGAAGTAGTTCTTGAGCTCGACCAAGGGCGAACTGGGGTAGAAGGACGTGTCCTCCTCGGCGTATGATAGCGTGAATCAAGCTTGTGAATCGTTGCTCTTTCTCAGGTCTACTTTCCAAAGTCTGTACACCGTAAGTGCTTTCTACGATGAGAACGTCTGGGCGTATCGGAGGTACTTCGGCTTTGACGAGGTGGCGATCCTCTTCGCGCGAGTAGTCCCCAGTATAGAGTATACGCAGGCCATAGATATCTATCAAAAACATGCAAGCACCCAGTACATGGCCAGCATGATAAGGAGTAAAGGTGACACCAGGGCAAGGCGTGATAAGTTGATGGGCGGAGACAGGAATGATGAAAGACAGGGACATTGACATATCCAAAGGAGAGAAGAGAGCATCGGATGACGAGGCGCTGGCACTCGAGATCAGGCATGAACACGGGAAGAGGAGACGAGACCAACCTCATTCGGACGAAGTCTTGCATCATGAACTTGTGAAGCGCCTTGGTGGGATGAGTCATATACACCTTCCCTTTGCCATCTCTGAAATTCGTCTGTAAAATTCATTAAGGAATTGTTGAAGAATTTATAGCAGATGTCCTTCACTTTTTCAGTGATATACGTCAGTGCAGCAGCATGATCCAAGTGAAAGCTACATCGTAGTTAGGTAGCAGGCAGCTAGCAGATTTCAATGAAGCTCACTGAGTTATCAAAAGCGCATCAACAGTGCTCCAGTCAAGTTCGTCAATGAAAGGCAGGGAAGCCATTCCACTATACGCGGGGTGCACTCCGGCATCACAGACGATTGTTCTTCCGCGGTATTGTAGAACACAACACGACCTTCCAACCTCTTGACCAGCGCCCAGTAGGGTTATACTCAAAGTGGGACCATCAGACATCTTTTCATGAATGTGACGAAGGGTAGTAGTAGTACGAGTTCAAGTCAAAACCGAAAATGTTACATAAGCAGACGGTTCTCTCTCTTCTGAGTCTCTCGGTTCAACGATGACCAAAGGTTCAGGAAAACGGACAAAAAGTGCTACACCAGCGAGATTGTCGTCTGCAAAGCTGGCTGTCAAAAAGAAACGCAAAAATGATGCTCGAGGAACGAAATACAAGAATGCGGAATTGATGGCCAACCTTGACGGTCAAGCACACATTTTATACGATGTAAGAGCGTCCCTCGGTTAAAACCATTGACATTACACTGAACCACTTCCACAGCTGGCTGCTTCTACGAGGACCACTACAGAAACTCCATTGGTCACTCGCGGCAATATCCATGAGCTCACCACTGTGCTCAGCAGTCTCTGAGGCTCGGTGAGAAGCACCTCTGACCCCTCTGATGCGCATATAACTGATCTCATGGAACAGAGAAGCACCATTTATTTCGAAACAAGTAGCGTAGATCCTACTACATATAACAACATAATGAAGGGAATGTTAGCAAGGTGTACAGGCGAAATCATTCAATCCGCCCAGAGAAGCACGCAAATTCCAGTAATAACACATGTAGCCTACAGAATTCGAATACTAGTGAAAAAAATGTGATAAAGAAAATAAACCGAGGGTAGCGCAATAAGTCAAGAAAAAATAGTAAAAGTCTTGATACAGCCATACCGGTGCCAAGGCTGCCAGCAGTTGGACACATCAACTCATGTCTTCCCATGAAGGCCGCGGTGCGTTGATCGACAACTTGCCGAGGTGCTTCCTTGTCCGCAAGTTCTTGACCTCGGTATTTATGAGGTCTCGTAGTCGCTCCAAGTCGAGGCTCCTCTCAGCCCGAGAACCCATCAGAATATTCCGCCAGATACCGCCAGCAGCGACGGAGTTATCGATAGGCAGCTGCATCGGGCGATGCAGACGCACCATCTTCTGAATGAGATGATCCGGGCTTGGATAGATTGCATTGGGCCAGGCAACTCGGATAGCGAACCACCAACCAAGAGGCTAAATGAACAAATGTCAGACGATAAGAATGAGGGACAAAATACCAAACTTACACGGCCATCAGGTAGTGTCCTTTCAGGATACGAGTCATACGTGGTCAAACCTCCGTCAGGCAGAGAAAACCTTTAAAAAAGAAACTTCATCAACATGGAATAGGATCATGTGCGAACCACGACGTACCTATGAACAACCCAATGGTTTTCATCTGAACGATGTTTAGCAAGCACAACCAATAGCCGCGGCATTCCCTGCAGACCAAACGGCGTCCACAAGTCTCTGAGCATATCACTGGCATCGCCGTGCCTACCGTTGAAGACAGCATTGCTGATTGCATCTGCCATGTTTGGAGGAACAAAGAGCCGGTCGACTACGCCCTGTGGCGTATCAGTCATCCTCGAGCGAACGTATCTCTTGTAAGTTTGGGTCGACCAAATGCTCATTGCAACCTCGTTGACCTGGTGACCTCTCGTCGTACTATTGAGAGCTTCATCGAGTTCATTGAATCGCCAAATGATAGCCCAACTAAGCAATCTTTGGTGAATCTTCTGCCAAGGTGGTACACCTTGAGTATTATTGTACTCTGCTGGCAAATGTGGGGCTGATGTGACACTCCGCTGACTTGCGACTTCCTGCGGAATGGGTGGTAAAGGTGGCGACCGCGACCGCTTGTCAAAATCCCCCGTCTCGGAACCAGCAATAGTCGGAATCATAACGGGAGCATGTTCTTCGCCGTAACCTTCGTCGGCGTCGGAGCGCTGCACATCCCAAGTCGTCTCTTCGGCACCAGCCTTGGAAGGACGCTGTCGTAATTTATATAGCTCCTCTTCCAGATACTGTTGCCCAGGAGAATCGTCCCTGTCGTTTGAGATGGCGTAATTGGGAGGAGTGTGAGTTTGGTCAGTGGTGGGAGCAGGGAATCCTCGATGTCCCATCTCTGTCATTTCGCCATCATCCTCGTGCTCAAACTCGCCGTCATCCTCGAATTGGTGTCCTGGATGCGCATCTTCCATGGTCATCTCGGTCTCGGGCTGATACATCGACTCAGCCATGGTACCAGTGGCTTGAGTATGTATGTTGACCGTTTGGGTGGCTGGTGTATGGGTGTACTCGTCATCGTCATAATATTTATCGCCTTCATCAAAGGACTGTGGTGGAGGAGGTCGTAAGTTCTCAATCTTTGGACCGAGACTCTCGATGCGCTGCTGCATCAGGAGAATTTCCCTTTTGAGGTCTGCGGCCCATCTCGGAGGTTCCTGGGATTAGGATGTCAACGTCATGCCTGCCTTTACAAGCACAACTCAACTCACATCGGGGTCCTCCACGGGAAGCTGGGAGATAGGATCGTGATTGTGATGAGCCCTCGAGTATTGCTTAATGGACTATACAAGTGCAGAGACGTGAGAAAAAAAGAGAGCAGGAAATGACGACAAAATCCACCTCGTTGTCATATTTCATGCTCAATTTCTTCATTCTCTGTTTTACAGCTTTCAACACCACCTTCCTGACCAGCTCATGCGTCTGCGGAGCTTTCAGCTGATGAAGTAAAATACACAACTCCAAATCATGGAAATTGCTTTGTGCAACTTCTGCATCTAATGCTGAAGGCGTATAGAACGAAGTTCGCGGTGTTCTAGCAGCAGATGCAAGGGCTTGTTCGACGATACGAGCCTCCTCTTGATTTAGTTCATCCATCTCTGGGGACTGAGGGCGGGCAGGGGTTGGAGTTGCATTCGAATCCCGCTTCCGACTAGCTTGACTACGCTGAGATGGTGCAATAGAAGACTGTTTCAACGAAGATTTGCCATTTGCAACTGTGCCCGATTGCCTAGAACGATGAGATTGTGCGGCAGACGGCGCGGCGGAAGGAGTTTTCGAGATCTTTGATGGTACTACAGAGGGTTGCTTAACAGATGGGGGCTTCTGTGGCTCGTCTTCCTCTGGAATAACAAGAGCTCGCCCTCGCGCAGCAGCATTGAGTAAGTCCTCAGTGGTGGGTGCGTGCCTGTAAGGCGAAAATGGCCTGCTTTGGTGCGAAAATCCGGTAGGAGACATAGGTGCATGTCCTAAGTACCACGACGAGTTGGTTAGAAGGAAAGTTTTGCGTGGACCTAAAGACTAGACACGCACCATTTTGAATCTGCCGGGAACCACTTCGTGGTGAAAACTCGCCACCGTTATTACCTGCTTCGGATCTATTTACGTTTGAACCTTCTTGACGTGAGTGAGCCCTAGATCTTTTGTTGTAGACTTGAGAGAGGGAATCAGAAGGCGTGACCGAGGGCGCTTTAGAACGTGTGGGGGCCCTCGACTGAGTGGGTGATAACGGAGCACCAAATGTCAACATCTCATCATCTCCGACTCTGCTTTCTGGAAGAGGTGGATAAACGGTGCCCTTGTCTGTTGCCTTTGATCTGCCCGTAGCGCGAGATTTAAGAGAAAGCGGTGATAGAGGTCTGCCATCGCCTCTGCTTGGAGCACGCACAGTACTTTTAGGGGACTGAGATATCAAATCAGGAAGGCATCTTGAACAACAATGCGGATCACTTACAGTAGGCGGTGCCTGAGAAGCAACCTCTGAAGAAGGCTTCTCGGAAGCCCTTGACAACAGTTTATGAGTGTTTCTACTTGAAGGACTCTCCACCCCAATTGCAATAGAGGTAGCTCGAGGAGATGCAACAGACTCCGGAAGGGGTATCCTAGCATATCCTGGAGTGTTATTATCATGAGGATTGCTCGCATCTAAGTTCCAAGGAATCTGGGCATTCGGATCATCATCATCCCAAGGAGGTTGCTAAAACAAAATTTAAAGAAAGAATAAGACGAAAGTGACTGTTGCTCACAGCCCATGTGTTTTGGGTATACCCAGTGTGAGCAGGATAATCGTCCACTGGTAAAGGCCCTAAGTTTCCGAATGATGGACCCGAATCATAAGACTCATAGTGTGGACCAGGAGGATCGTGCGGACTTGGTTCACGCTAGCGCAATAGTCAGTAACAACCAAACGGGGATAGGTTGAGTACACGTACGACAGGTAAGGCCGTCCCATTTTCCGACCTCTGCTGCACATCGGAACGCACATCATCATCATCGTCTCCGCGTAAGTGATTGGCTGAATATTTTGGTATGTCAATAAACGATGAGAGCGTCTAGTTCCGAAAGACCTGACCATTCTGACTTCTCGGAGAGTGCAATCCGCTCCGAGACGGGCGTCGAGAGCTACCGGAGTGATTGCTTCTATAGTCGTCTGGATCATCAAGCTCTTCCCGAGACATTCCGTCGAGATATTTGAGAACTTGAGAAGGATATTGAGTACGGCGCATTAAGCACGTATGAAACATGTACCTTTCTCATTTGGAGCTGGCCGTCCCATCAGTACGAAAACACCAGGTAGTCTGCGAGATTACATACCGGGAGTGCTTGAGCGCATTAAAATGGGCTTCAAAATCTCTCCAGAGCCCGCAGCTGACATTGTGAAGAAGATTTATTGCACACGGAATGGACTTCCTGAACGGTGAGCAGTAGAGTTGTAAATCAATATCGTTCGTCCACGAGGGAGCAGAAGAAGTAATGAAATATGAAAGGTCTCCGGATAAGTAAAAGCACAGATTATGGTAGAATCAAGGCGGTTATGTTATGTCGTAGGAGGTGAAAAGAGATATCGCGAAAGAGGGATAAAAGAGAGATCACGGAAATTCCATGGCCTGCCGCGAGGTATTCGAACAGTATGCAAACACTCCCAAACATCGTAAGCGAGTTCCACCTAGTACGCCACAGTTGAACCAAGTTGCGCCTCAGATGGGAAGGGGTCTCGAAATGCACTCGAAGTGCTAACTGCTATACAGCTGCTGGGCGCTTTCTGTAGATTCCTGGCTGCAATTTGATCGATAGCAAAACCGATCAGTACAGTGCCTTATGATCGTCACTAGACTTGAGGAATAAGCCAGCAGGAGATCTGTGTGTCAGAGCATCGTATGGGTGGCTCAATGCAATCTCAAGGACGATGAGGGATCGCGAACAAAATGTTGAGAAATACGTGGAACGCATGAGGTGGTGGTTTCGAGGCAAGTACTGTCGGAAGCTTTTCCTACAGCGAGCGATCGTTGACGTCCTGGTCTCAGATCCATCACATTCAACAATATCAGGAGTTCGCCGACGCCCAATGCAATGACTACCGGAAATACACGACTAGTTAGTAGAGGCACAACAAGGCGCTGGGTATATGTTTTAGCAAAGAGTGACACATCTAGCGATCAGAAGACACTACACTGCTGGAAGTAGAAGTAGCAATGTTGCTGGAAGCAGGATGAGCCATACTACGACGACGTACCTAATCATCTTCGGTTCTTGCATCGCATTTCCCACTCAACGGTGGAACTATAGGCTGGCGGTGGCAGGAGATGCTTGCATGAACACTTAATGTCGACGGGCGATGACAGCGTTGGTATAGGGGTTACCTGAGGGGTGATTATCGATACAGTGCAGAGGTCTTGACGAATGACATTCGTGTCGACGTTAAAGTCGTCTACATACTATGTATATTGGTTCACAGAATCATGTTCATGTCCGAATACGACTCAGTGGCCCCTGCAGCTGATCTCATATAGCCTTGGCAGCAAGGCAAGTTTTTTCTGTATTTGAGGCAAACGTACTTGAGTCCTACAACTTCTAAAACCATTTGTTCACTTTCGGAGGTAGCCGCAGGGGACCAGCGGGGCTGAACCTGCTGAAGGGAGGGAGTATGCAGATGAAGCTCCATTACGATTGCGGGTATTCGAGTAGCAGGAAAACAAGAGAAGAGAAACAAGATAATAAAGTGAAGATCCGAAATGTAAGTGTATAGTAATATGAAGGTGAGCAGCATCCCAAAGAATATAATATGTATCGTACATTGAACATGAAAGCATTGCTACATGATTTTACACATTTCACTCATCATCGTCCATGTCTCCTCCCTCTGCCGTCTCTCGTCTATGCATTCGAGACGAAGTGGGAGGCTGAGCAGGATTCGGAGTTACCGGTTCTTCGTCCTCGTTTATCGTCGCTTCGAGTCCTTTCCAGCGACCTTTGGTATCATTTGACGTATCGTCATTTGGATTGGGACCGTTCAAGGCTCTCTCCAAAGCTACACGGGAAGTCAATTATCGTGCTTGCACTGACGCTACTCTACACACCTTTTTCTCCCCTCTTCTTGAGTCGCAGGGACATAGCAGTCTGTAAAGAGTCGATGTACGAATCATATTTCACTATTTCCGTCAGCAAATATTGAGATTTCTTTTCCCAGTTGCTTTGAGCCTTCACAGCGTTATTGGAACGAGGCTGGTACTGGATAGAGCGGTTTCAGTATCAACATCGCAAGAGTACATCGCGATATAAGCTTACTAAGGCTGCCATTGGTTCACGCAGCTCGTTATGCCTCTGAAGATCCTTCTTCATGGACCGGACGTGCTTTCGCAGGGCATCCAGCTGAGTTTCTTCATCATGCACACTGGACATCACCGGTGGCATCGGGGGCTTCCAATCGTTGATAAAAACCCTATCCACCCAGGGAGAATGCGTCGCTCGGACAGTAGCCGCTCCTTCCCGCCAACCAAACCGGCTTCGACTACTCTTCCCACTCCGAACACTAGTAGCATCGCTATCTCGAATTGACTCACCGTCAGACTGCGAGCGGAGATGGGCAGCTTCATTCACACGATTCCAACCATATTCCATGTTGGATACACCGCCAGCGAGAGGCTCCTTACTCATTCGAGCAGCCCAATAATTGCATGTAGATACCCACTCATTGACGAGTTCCTCAGTACCAGCTTGAAAGAAATATACACCGCCGTTGGAGAGCGTCAAGACCATGCAATGAGGGCGTTGTCGATTATATCCAGGCGCAGGAAGTGCGTGAGCCAAAGAGTGTGCAAGCTGGACTGTACCAACAGCATTGGCATTAGACTACCAGAACCAACTCAGATGAGGGATGCTTATACGACTTCAAAATTCCACTTACTAGCCAGTTTCCGCCACCAACCACTCCCGAGCCACCGCCACCACTCTCTCCAAATGTAAACATATTCAGCTCGCCTTTTTGGATCACGACGAACACGTCCAGCCATGCCTTGTCCTTCGCCCTTTTCCCTGCAGATTCCCAATACTGTTTCCGGCAAAGCATACCCTCCTTGGCCCAGGGCGCGCCAAGTAAGGCCAGTTCCTCATCGGTGATACTGATAGTTGTGGTACTTGACGCAGCACTATGAGAGCTCCGGTCATCGTCTTCCTGCGTTTCGCGTATGATAGTGTGCGATAAATTGGATGCAAAGCCGAGGGTTGGGGAAAGGAAGGATGAGCTTGACCCGTACATAACCTGCAAAAAAGGCTTGATGAGCTCTCCATTGTCCATATCAATATCAAAGGAGAAATCCACCTCGTTTGTAGACGCCGCAAAGCTGGGTGATGGACTAGCTCTACCGTCAATACTACTATTACTACTGTAAGGACTGACACCTGAAGGGCCACCCATAATGGATTGAATGCCGCGAATGCTTCCACGCTTTAACGTTGTTAGTCGATCAGGAGGACCACGCAAACTGCGGTTCCGAAGAACGTGCCCAGGGCCAGGGCTGAGAGATGATGTGGAGGATCGACTGATATTAAGAGGCTGCAGGATCTGCTGGCTTTTGATGGCGTTATACATTTCCTGTACATATTTTGGTAAGACCGGAAGAAGACATATGCAAAAAAGGGGCATACCTTTAACAAACTTTCCATGTTTGCCTCCCATGCTCTTCCATAAACCATGCTAGGGCCAGAAGATGACGTCGAACCCGACATTCTATGTTCGCCCACAAGCCCGCTCCCAGTCCCGCTGGCTCCACCGTTCATCTGCACACTTGGCGTGCTATCGTTGCCCAGTTGCCCGCCCGGGGTCGTAATTTGCGTCGTAGCTAACGATAGGGCAGGTGAGGACATAATAGTTTCCTTCGAGATGCTATTCCAGCTAGTGATGCTATCGCTTCTCTTGGAGCGTGTGCTCGCCTCTGGTCCAGAAACGCTCTCGGCTCCAGCTGATCCTGCAGTTGGGAATCCTTGCATACTACCTGTGTCATCGTACGAATCTGACGGAGATGAAGCTATAGAAGTGTAAGCAGTAGGCTGAAGTTGCATCTGGATCGCGGTGAGAGTGTTGCGGACGAACTGGTTCCGTGACATGCGAGTCGTGAGATCGGCGACATGCAGGTCAGTGTTGAGTAACAACAGAGAATATGAGACTGCATGAACAATATCTAGAGATGGACCGTCAGCACATGAATCGCAAGAGGTCGAAAGAGGACCCACTGGCACTGCCGTAAACACCTCCAGGGTTACAGTCCCAATATCGTCGACTGAATTCTTCGAGAATACGGTCAACCTGCTGCGTCTCTCCTTTCAAAAACAGTTTGGCGCAAAGGCGTCTGAAGGCAAGGTCGAGCCTAAGCCCTGAAAAGTCGAAAAAGTCCATATAATGCTGAAGCGCAAATTTGTTGATACGACCGCTGTTCAGATAGGCTGAAGTCAATATTATACAGGGGTGAAAACGCGGGCTACTCACGTCCCACCCAGCCATTCCGCAATTTTCTCTTTCCCAAGAAATTCCTCATCTTCATTCCAGCAACGCTGAGACAGTTCCTGCCCACGTGCGTCCATTTCGGAGGTATCTTCACTTACACCTGCGTTGTGATTACCACTGCCACTGGCAGCACTGGCACTTGCACGTCGGGCGGAATGTGCGCTTATTGAAGAGTATCGTGAAAGAGTAAGATCGTTGACGGTGAGATCTTGTTGTGATGCTGCATGCACAACAAAGTTATGAGTTCAAGTAGATCAGAGGGCAGAGAAATTAAGACCCACATAATCTGGAATCTTCAGCCCCACTGGTAGGTATAAGTGATGGTTCAGAGCTTGACGCAGTTGACCTATGCATTACACGCAACCCGCGAGCAGCACTTGCGCCTGTATAAGACGACGGGGAAGACGTAGTACCCGCGGGTCCAGTCCGCGATCTCAGGGGACTCAAGCTTTGTCTCGTCATACTGGTGCGTAAGTTAGCTGCAGGTCCCGAGCTGGAGCGAACTGGTGTATGCAGTGATGTTGTTCGCGGAGGTACAATTGGGTCCAGCGTTGATGCCGCAGATGACCTGTGAGTAGATGTGGGAGATTGGCGGTGCTCATCAGTGTCCACCTCGGCCTCATCATCATCATCATCAGTTTGAGGTGGACGTTGTAACATGACAGTTGGCGCCATGATACGGGTAGGAGAACGTGCCCTATCTGTGTCCGACCCTTCCCCACTGCGCCGAGAAGAAGACAAAATAACGCTATCAGTTTTTGAGTACGAGTACGCAGCACGCCTAGCAGGCGTGGAGGGATCGCGCAGGTCGAGTGATGTAGGCGAATTCAAAGGGTCTAACTGAGAAAGCTGTCCTTTGAAATCGTTCAGTATGCCGTTCAAAGTGGTATCTTCGGCACCGACTCCAGCTTCAGCGCTCTGCTCTTCCTCCGGTCTTTCATACAAGTCGAGCGACCCTTTTGGCGTACGCGGCAGTTCTGTCTTGGCAGAGGCACTCATCATCATTCTTTTCAGCTCAGCATCGCTGACGCTCATGCTCCTGCGTTTGCCAGTGACAGTCAACGCTTCAGAAGGTCGGTACGTTCGTGACTCGGGTGTGGGTGTTACAGGGAGTTTTTCGACAAAGACCAACGAGCGCTCGTCCGGGTCGTCGTCGTCGTCCCGAGCTGGTGAAGCTGGTGAAGGCAGGCCCATGATGGGTGGAAGAGGTTTGGATGTCGAGGGAGGATTGGGAGGATTGAGGTGATTGTTAGGAGAGGAGAAAACGTCAGCGATAGGAGAGCGTATAGACGTGTTTTGATGACTTGGAGGAAGGGGAGGAACAGGAGGTGTGAAAGCATCGAGTAGGGTATTGGAAGAAGGAAGGTTCTGCGCACTGGCGTCCGTTTTCTATAGAGGAAATATCAGCAAGCAAGCCGCAATAAGAACACGACCAAACCCACAGAACGTTCCCGAACAGTGTTCTGCCCAAGCATCTTCCCTAAAAAGGTACTGGCCTTTGATCTTACGGTAGATTTGGTAGGCTGAAGAGCAAGAAAAAAAGATTAATTGGGTGTACAAGATTATTTTGGATTCCATACCTTTCCTGGCGAACTATTTGCACCATTCTCTTTTGGCTTATTCGGACTAGGAATAACCCAATCCGAGACACCAGCACTAGCGTCATGTGGATGCATAACGCGCTCGACCCTGTTCTTGCCTTTGAGCAAAGGGGAAGGAGACTGAGGCGCAGTCTGGAATTGTGACCGATCGTGAACAGGTAAAGGCGGAGGTGATGCTCTCCGTCTTTCCCTGGGTCCAACAACACCACGTTCGCCCTTTGTCTTGCGCAGAAGCGTCGCGAGATCAGGACTGCTGGACGTTCCGGGTGATCGATACATTGACCGCCTATTGACGTGTCTATTAGTCCCATTGTCATCGTCGTTAGTGAACATGTCGTTCGACGACGTTGCAGAAGCCGACTGAGGAATTCTTGGGCTGCTGGAAGGACCAGCGACGGGAGAGGGAGTAGGTGGAATCACGTTTGGTGTTGATGGCTGCTTGGTGGTACTCGTCGGTGGGGTTCGATAATTTGAAGATCTCGACGGCGGCGACACAGGCGAAGGCGACTCAACAACACCTAACGAATTCACATCCAATCCTTCCCTTATTTTCACTGTACCTTCTGCCCTCAACGCCTGCTCGAAGTCCAAGTCTGTACGCGACACCCTGCGATGCAAGCTCCTCGCGTTATTCACATCAGCCGACGCTACTGGCTGGAGCCCACCCGGAAACGCAGTTGGTGGCACGCTATTGCTGCGCGAAGCGCTCGTATTTGGACGGAAAATGGACGCCAGTGTGGGCGACGAGTCAAAGAATGAGAAAACAAGGTTATGGGTCAAGCCTCAAGTCACAGCGAACAAAACTGCAGTTTGGCAATTGTTAGTACACCTGCTGATCTCAATATGGCCTCTCTTTATTATTTTACCGGAGTGATGCGCCACTT
This sequence comes from Omphalotus guepiniiformis, assembly GCA_028554645.1. Classification (NCBI taxonomy): domain Eukaryota; kingdom Fungi; phylum Basidiomycota; class Agaricomycetes; order Agaricales; family Omphalotaceae; genus Omphalotus; species Omphalotus guepiniiformis. The sequence continues at coordinate 1,068,812 of JAQOOI010000076.1, read as the reverse complement.
GCGGATTCAAAGATTCAAAGAGACTTGAAAACACAATAGATCTAATTTCCAAAATGCTTGCTGTCTCAGAGGATTTTGCAGTCTATAACTATATGTAGTACTGTATAGATATCAGGTTGAAATAACTAATGGAAGCTTTCTACCGCATAATACTATAGACCTGGTTCACCTACTTACATAGGTAACTGCTTACAACCTGATGTACGTAGTATACTACTACATATACATGAACTAAAACAAACCAGATAAAAGAATGTGACATAGAGTTGTAACGCACGATTAGAACGAGGCGAAAAAATAACAGAAAGCAAAAAATAACAAATAGATCGTACTAATACATTCTACAACCACTACAGTGTTTCTCTGATATATGACTGAATTCAGGAATCACAATGCAAGCACAAGCAAGCACACAAACAAAAAAGATATAAAAAGCGAGCACGATAAACCTCCCCGTGTCGTTCGACAATTTATTTAACCTCAAGTCGAATCACCTCTCTTCGCACCACCTTGTGCTCCTGAAGCACGTCGTTGTCGTTTCATCGCCATCCCAGCACCCGGCCCAAGCCCCGTATGTCCACCACTCGCACCCCCGCTTCCCGCTGCAGCAACACTAGCTGAGCCGAGCCCTACCCTGCCCAGCATAGCACTGTTTACGGCCGACTGCGACCTTGGCCGCGACGACGCGAGCTTGGGTAAACCCTGAGTGGATTTCCGAGAGCCGGTAGACGGTGTCCCCGATGCGCGATTTCTATTTTTCATGTCTATAAGACGATCAAGACAGACGCTGGAGATTGAATACATACCTTTTCTTTATCACATCCGTCTTGAGCGAGAGCGGACGCACAACACCATGCAATTTCTTATATAACCATCAGTCAAACGCTATGTCGAACAACGGAGATGTACTCACATAGAACAGCCCACAGGCATTACCTGATACAAAGGCCATCAGCGGTCACATCAAATGCGTGAAAAGATTTCGACTCACACAAAGGCTGTCCCTCTGGATCTCTTCTCCAAAGCGGCGTATTTGTTGTTCGACAATTCGTACAAAGTGTCGGTGTACTGTCATCATCTCCGCCACCGCTTCCTTTATTGCCCTTCCCAGTACCATCTTTTGTATTTGACGTACTGGTAGAATTTGATGCAGGACCATCCTCGCCAGCCAAATCTGGTGTACTACTCGAACTTCTCAATTCCGCACCCTCACCAAACGGAACACCCTTCTTCTTCCTCCCCTCATCACCACTTCCTTTGAGTGAAATGTACCTTCTGCCCGTTCTCGAACCTGTCCCTCCGGCGGCACCTGTACTTGTAGATGCACCTTCAATACTTGGCGGCGTCGAGGCATTCGAGAACGGTTCAGGCGAAGCATTTGAACTTGTTCCACCTGGCAATGTTGGACCCCACCCATCGCTTGACGGACTTGCGTGTTGATACCCTCCATACCCTCCAGCTCCACCCGCCTCTCCTTGCAGTGAAAGAATCTGCGTGGGATCCACATGTGTGAAAGGTCCATTGTTTCCTCCTCCTCCTCCCGCTCCCGTTCCATTGCCATTGCTATGACTATTGCTCCCACTTGCTCCAGGAGTATCTTCCAGCCCGGAATAAAGCGCGAGACCCATCAAGTCCCTGTAATCCACTCCCCCCATGCCTACAACACCGGGTAACGAAGGATCGTCTATAACGACACCATTCGCCGCACTCAACCGCGCATACCCTTCGGCCATGACGGCGGACGCACTAGCTGCGGCAGCAGAAAGTCCTCCAGTACTAGATCCATTAGCACCCGAGGATCCTCCTGCCCCAGCAGAATTCGACGATCCTCCCGGTGCAAGTTCTACCGATGCCCCTCCAGGAGGACTACCCACGTACGGTGAATGACCAGGCCGACCTGTTCTCGAGCTTCCTCCTCCATATCTATCTCTTCCACCGCCAGCTTCATTTCCATACTCTGAACCCTGCGTCTCATATGACGGGAACGAAAAGTTAAATGTCGAAGTTGAAGGGAACGGACTACCCGGTCCGGAGGATGAGGGGTCGGTGTCCCCCGAGCCCATATGATGATGTGAAGGGTGAGGATGATGCTGCTGCGGCATATGTGAATGCTGCACGCCACCATGAATGTGTGCGTGAAGATGTGAGTGAGCAGGTAGTGATTGCGACACGCCAAACCCAGGTGTACTTGCCATTTCCAAGTCAGAAGGATCACCTCTTAAAAGAGATTCGGCATGGGGAGCTTCGGCGCGCCGTTTCATTCCAACACCTGCGTTTAAATTGGCCATGGGCAGATGGGAGAGTGCTTCGGGGGCAATGGGCTTGCCATTCACTTGATGCCTTCCACCGATGCCTGCGAACAGGGTCTCTTTGCTTACAGTGTGGTCGAAACTGGTTTTACGCACGTGCCGGGGAAAGGTGGGCGAGGAACCACGCTGTATTCCACCGGCAGAAAACGGACCTGGAGAATGGAACGAGGGAGGCAAACCCGAGGTGTTGAGCATCATGTTCTGAGAGGTGTGAGATGGGTGATGGTGCATAGCAGTCGGAGGGAGAGGTGCGTTTGGAATCCTGGCGAGGCCATGTAAACCGAAAGAAGGGAGACTGGAGGGAGAGAAAGCGGGAGAATTAAATGTGGAATGGTGGGGATTATTCTGATGGTGATTATATGCGCCATAGCGGGCGTCTAGAGCGGGATCGAAAGGGAGGGAAGAAGAATGAACGTTGGACATGATGTCGGGAGCAGCGTTGGGATCCTCATATATAGAAGTCATACCCATGCCCATTCCTGCTGCACTCATGGACATCCCATGGCCAATGCCTGGTGGAGGACTGCGTCTAGAAGCGGACAAACCGGATATGGGTTTTCCGGACATCGAGTTGATGGTACTCGTGCCGGGAAAAGAAAACGCGCCGCCTGAGGACATGTCAAACCCGAGGCTACCTAAATCTGCAAAAGCAGTTGTCGACTCGGGGGGACGAGACCGCGAGCGGGAAGTGGGTCTCCAGTCCATTGAAATGCGAGATCTGGAGCGCGATATGGCACGCCAATCCATAGGAGTTACTTCTGGGACGACTGTTTGAGATATGGGTCCATATATGCGCAATAGAGACTCACTCTGGATTATCACCGTCCTGATTAGTGCCGTCAAACCCGACGACTTTGACTCTGGCTTTGCCCTTGTCTATGCGCCTGCCTCTCTGGTCTGCGACTGGGACAGTAGAAGAAACCTCCTCGAGTTTCACGGGGACTGCGGAAGTTGAAGGAGGAGAAGGAAGAGAAAGATGGGTTCTAGGAGAGCCTGGCGAAGGCTCGTCCCTGGTGCTGTCGCTGGGAGCAGGAGACAAGGGTTGAGGACCTGTTCCATCGCCTCTTTTGAGAGCTAAAGCCATCATGCGCCAGGTGAGATTCTCCATGCGTTGCTTGTGAGGCAAGCCGGCCTTGGTCCTGGCGTACATTTTCCATACCTGGGTCGCAAGGGGGTCCTCCTTGGCCAGCTGGGCGGCGTGCTCGTCGCTGGGAGATGTTATCTGAGAAGTAGAAGTAGGAAAAAGTTCATCGGAGAAAATGTCAGTGAAAGTGGTAGATTTTGAATCTGAAGTTGGCGAGAGACTATAGGAATGATGTGCGACATCGTAGTCGACCGCAGGGGTTGGGGGTGCTGTAGAAGAGGTAGCAGGTGACATCCAAAGAGAAGGGGGAAGAGTAGAAGGATGTTTGGGAGAAGGAGGCTGGTATGAGATGGGAGAATTAGACCATTGACCGGTAGCACTTGGCTGGTTGAGAGGGACATCGATGTTAGGTCTGGGCGGGGGCGGGCCGAGGACGCCGTTAGCAGCGAGATGGGCGAAGACAGTTGGGTTGAGGGGCGCAGAGAAGAGGGTGGCCCAGTCGGGATTGTTTCCCTCCATGAGGGACAACAGGACACTCGCTGCTTCGAATCAAGTACTAATTACAACGGTCCGTCCACGCGTCTGGTCCCCGGACACCCCCCGGCTCCAAATTTTTCTTCGTCAAATTGATCATCCGATCACTAGTCACGTGCTAGATGCCATCAGTCTCTCCTTCCTCTTTCGGCAGTTCCAACCCAGCCCAGGCGCATCACCTTCGGTGTTGTGCGACACCATCACGGCTCTCCGTCAAGCGACTGCATCGTTTTGTTTTGAGATCCTTCCAGCAAACCAACAAACAGAATGTTTGAATGTTAAGAGTTCATAGGTGAAGCAAAATATGTATGTATACTACTTCTGAGTGTTCCAAAGTTCCAAAGGTTTTCACTCAGACTGGCTGCCTACATACCCCGCGGCCAACAGGTTCTGCTTTGCCTCAATCGCAGCAGAAATTATGTAATTGCACGAAAATAGAAGGCTATGTTTCTTTTCTTGTTCATTCCACCCCCACCTTAATTCGCTAATTGTAAGTAGGCAGAGCGCTCATACATACACTATATTTCATTCTGTCGGCACAACCGTATAAGGTTGCGGAGGTTCGCGGATACTCACGGAGGTCTTTCGGTATGTTTCGGTACGTTCCGGTATAAGTCCGGACCATCATTTGCTCAATTGCACTGTACTAGTACTTTGACGCTTATATACTTAGAGCTCCACCCTCAGAATATACATATGTATGTGCTTATGCGCATTGTGAGTACATACTGTATGTACAGGTTTCATAGATTCAAATCAGATCAGCACAGCTTCTCAGTGACACGTTAGCTCTCGGTTCCTGCAAAGTTCAAGCCAGCATGCTCACATTTCGACCTGGACTCAAGTTTCAGGAAAATCCCACACGTATATAAGACTTGACCCTACTTGACCCTACTTGACCCTATTCGATCGGAGCCATGATAGGCCATGATTCGTTCCATCAATTCCAAAAATTTTCAACTGTCAGCAGCTTCTCGTTCACAGGCACAACTGTTCTGTCCTTGCACCTCCTTGCACCTGCATTCAGCTTATAGAGGACCGTGGGGGAAACGTCGGTTGCTAGGCAGACCCTTTACACTGAGTAAGTATGTATGTAGTTTCAGAACGCGATTTGCGATAGACCGCGCCGCCGCGCGGGCGCCTTCCTACATTAGACCCTGCTCTACGCGCACTCCGAGTCCAAGCCCTTGATTGAAGTCCCGATGCTCGCGCAAGTGCAGCGATTCTGATTTTATTGATTCTTCTTTTCCTCTGTTCGCGTTTTCTTCTCGTTGTTCTGGCCCTTCGAGTCTGCTTCATCGGTCCAATTCCAAGCATCCACAAGCTCCCCGCGAAGCGCAGCTGTAATCACAAAGGAAAGAATACATGCGGGACTATAGGATATTTCAGATTCATTGATGGACAATGCATGCGTATTTAAAACTCACCTGAGATACAAAAGAGCCGGCTGCGCTCTCTGGAAAACATGCATGACTAGCATGGTGGTGACCAGGCCAGTGATGTACGCAAACATTGAAGCATAGAAGAATGGTTTGGGAAAGGCCTTGCTTTCAGCTCCGTCCTTCGACGATTTGCTATGTTGGTGATAATCGTAACGCAGACCCAGTGCAATGAACGTGCCAGGAATGACTATATCGCCCAAACCAAGCATGGTAAAACCTTTGGTGTCTGCAAACGAGAGAGATTTGGGCCAAAGCAATTTGATAGGAACATCGAGACTAGTTGCTACTTCAACCATCTGACACATAATATCAGTTGCTGCGTGAAACAGTAAAGCGACGCCACATCTCACCACCGGAGTCCCGAAAACCCACCAGATGTCATAGAAGAATAAACCCGAGAGAAGAACAGTCCCAGTCTTGAACGAATCAAGCTTCAATAACGAGAGTGCGTTGTGCGAAAACGACATAGATAGAATATCTGTCAGCAGTACCGACCTGCGACTGGCAGCAGATATCTTATACAGCACAGAGGGTGCTACCGCGAGAGGGAAGAGAAATAGTGAAGGAGTTCGCCATGAAAACGAGAAGATATCTAATCAAGTATGGATAATCAGTGGTTGCTTTGAGTGTTAAGCTGTGAACACATATCGGTACGGCCCTTCTTGAAGCTGAGGGTGAAGCGTTGGAATTGCTTCCATCGTTTTGCTCCAAGCAGGAATTGCGCGAGTGATGTCGAGGACTATATGCACGAAACAAAGTAAGTCAGAAGGCTAAAGAAGTTACATAGTGGTAACTTACCTTCCATACGCTGCCAACCCCAGCCACAGAGAAGTACCAGCCTAGGAGCCAGTTTATCCACTCCTTGCCGAAGTATTTGATCACTAGAAAGAGCCCAAAAAGAACCACGGAGCCAATCTAAGTTGAGATCATGAGTTTGAGAATGGCGGAGAACAGTGCAATGTGCCGCCGTACAATTGGGAACAACCACGCGTCATCGAGGGAGACCCGTTCCGGAATCTCTTCTTCATCTTCATCTTCGCTTTCGGTCCCTTTTGTCTCTTGGGAGTGTTTCTTTGATTTCTAAGAGATCTGAGCTAAGACTTCGAAGATAAAAGTCAAGAAGTAAAAGACACGTACCGGCAATGAGCCAACAGCACCAGCATATATGGAAATGCAGGCAAGGCCAAGTAGACCAGCATAGGATGATATAAGATCCCAGTCAGTACTTTTCACCTCTGCCATATTGCACTTCAAGAAGTCTGGTCAAGGTGCAATGATTACAGCCAGCATCGTGCCATGGTTATACAGTTCGTTGACGGCTTAAGCCTGTCGGCACACTCGGCAATTCGAACTACGCCCGGGACCCCCGACCCTCTTTCAACAAAATTTCCAGCAATAATTGAAAGCCACTAGCGTTTGAACGTCCAGTGACAAGAACATCAACTCATTTACGAGAGACATACATTCCCTGATTCACAGTTTGAATCCTTGGTTTTACCGTGGGCCATCATATGACCGACTCCGCACCTCTCCTACCACATTGCTCTGTCCACTTAAACCATTGCTGGTGTCGAAAATTCACCCTAATTGGAATGGAAGTATGGTATACACGATGTAATATACCCGGTGAGAAGCAAGGCAGTCTGTTATGTGGTGTAAATTCTAGCTCAAGATGTACAGGAGGTAATGAGCGACTCCCATAGTAGCACACGTATATGGGGCAGGTGATCATCGTATCCAGGCCAGGGTGCAACGCGGGATGGATGACTTCTTTTGCAAGTTAGTACCCAGCGGCAATGCCGTTCTTTCTCGAGTCACTTGCAGCTGAGTATGACATGAGCCACACACACAGAAGATATCCGCGTAGAGCCACCTACCAAATATTATATTGGAGTTCTTGTCTTTCATCACCGCATTAACGACAGCAGCGACACGATTAATATCCATTACTGGCGGCAGAGATCAGAGCTTGCACATAGCCGATCATATCAGATTATACTCACTCGTAATATTGTGTCCACGGATTCGAAGAGCATCTACCAAGTCATCACGATATATATCGTCAACCACGGTTATAGATGGATATACTTGGTTATGAACTCGACCATATTCAATCGCTTCGCTCAGGTCCAATCCCCACTGCAAATTAAGTAGAGTCTGGAATACTGCTGGAAAAATCAGAGAGCCTCCCGAAGCTCCGATGGAGAGGTAGAAAGAGCCATCAGCGTGCTCTAAAATGGAAGGCACCGTAGATGATAACGAGCGTTTCCCGGGCTCGGGATAATTGACTAGCGAAATAAGCAACAATGACCTCAAGGCCTGAAGAAATGAACTCACAAGGAGAGGGCCATAAGCCGAATCCATTAGGTGTATCGGGTACACTGAAGTCATCCATCTATAAGGTGCCAGTTCAGCTAGATAGATGAAAAAAAAACTCTTATACCTCGTCATTAAGAATGACCCCGGTCTCTGGATCGAGAACTTGCGATCCAAACACAAGATTGACGGTAGAGGTAACAGCAACTGCCATCTCATTTTTGTCAAGGACTGAAATGTGACTCTGGCACTCATGAGACCCTGCTACCCAATAGTCACGGCGGGGCTTAACTTACTGTCCCATGATCTTCGGGCATATCATGTATTATGTTGTAGTATTCCGGAGGGTGTGTGTAGTCCTTGATCAACTTTCAGTATCATTTGTGCTGCACGAAATGGTGTTACATACATCTGTAATGTTGGGCCATACTGTAGCTGCAAAAGCTTTAGTAGGTATTTCTCGTATAATAGCGGTATCATTCCGGAAAGCAGGATCACTTATTCGTGACCTGAATTGATGTAAAACCGTGTTGACAGACGGGAGAAGACAGATGACATACCTTGCAGCAAAACCAAACTTGATCGCTTCTACTATTCTGTGGGTGTTCAGCCCCGTCCTTTCGGAAAAGTCATCCTTCTCCAAAAGATTGAGCATATGAATGAGCGCTGCATGAATGCATAAACCTGGGGAGATAGACACTGAAATCATTGGACACGCACCTGGCCCCGACGTTGGCGCTTTTGGAGTGTAAATCTTCTTGTCCAGATACGTGCCTTGTAGCGCCGGGTACACTTTGACTTTGTAATTCTCAAGATCTGCGTGGGACACGATTCCACCTGTAGCACGGATCTTGCGAATCAAAGAATCCGCAATTGGTCCCTATGGCTTACTCAGTAAGAGACTTTACTTGCATTCATTTGAGGTTTTCAAACCTTGTAAAAAGCATCGGCTCCTTCCGAGGCAATAACGGCAAGGGTCCGGGAAAGGTTAGTGCGACGGATTAGTTCCCCCTCTTTCAGAAACACACCCTGAGGTGCAAATATGGCGCTCCAGTCCGGGTTTCCGAGCATCAACTCTGCAAACCACTTGGTAGATCGGTTTTCGTTCAAATACTATCTGCAAGTTCAGGTTAAATATACATACCGGTATCCGCCTCCCTAGTTCTACATCGATGTTCCAGCCAGCTGCAAGATTGACCGAAGGTTGAACAAGTCGTTTCCAAGGTAAGGAGCCCCATCTTCTGTGTGCTTCTTCTAGACCACGAAGTTCCCCAGGAACGGCAACAGACAGCCCCCCAAATTGAGAAGAATTAGATCCAGGAGGAAACATCGTGGTGTTGGCCAACGATGGAGCCGTCTCACGAAAGTCTACCGCGTATACTTCAGATGATCCATTTGGAGTGGATGGAGGAATTCTGACAGTCATGAAACCGCCTCCACCTATTCCTGATCTGGAAAATTCTTACTTCAAGTATCCCGGTAGGAAGACATGAACATAGTCAGACTACTCACGAGAACATATTCACAACACCGATACACAGGGTGGAGGCGATAGCAGCATCGATAGCGTTCCCTCCGTCCTTCAATACCGCAACACCAATATCTGAGCATCGCTTGTTCTCTGACGCGACAGCACCGTTCTGGGCCTGAATCAGGTATGCTGGGTTACGCGCTTGTGTTACATGAGGCTGAGGTATGCGGAGAAAAGTCAAGGTGCCGAGGAAGCAAGCAGCAATCAGGACAGAAATAAGTTGCACTGTGTGCGCAGACCTTTGCGCCAGTCTACTGCGAGGGGAAGGAACTGGGAGAGGTAACTCGGATGTAGAGTAAGCATTTACGACCAGCCCAGTTTTCTCTGAAGAGAGCCTTCCAGCTCCAGAGAAAGGATCTGCCATGAGAAATCTGTGGTAGACCTGCAGTGGTTGCACTCAGTAAGCTGAAAATGAATATGATAGCACCATTTGTCAGCAGAGATAACGACGTGAGAGTCCCTTGTGTTATCGTACAGACGAAAGTCATTCCAAAGTGTCACCGTCCATCGTTGTGAAGAGATAATACGAGCTCGATGAACTGAACTCGGGAGTTCTGCTAGTATTGGGATGCAAAGAAGGATCTCCAATAACAATGTTACGCGAGACATCGCCGTCACGGGTCTCTTGCGCGCATATACCAATTCAAAGTGTTTCTACTCCTCTATCTTCAACTTGGACGAATGCCCGCAAGGAGTCGCATTTTCTCCGAGTTACTCGCTGAAGAAACTGAAAATGGGTCAGTAGTAGTTAAAACCATAAGTATAACCGTAGGCTAAATCCTGCCCAGGTCGACATTGTTTTCTTCTAGAGGTTGGTCACTCTTTTGCACCTTCGAACTCGTCCGATGGCATTAATTTTTCTGTGCAGATACTGCGCCGGCACTCAAACGTCAAAAAACTGGACTGAACTCCAAGTTTGATCAAATGGTAGAGCGCATGAACGCAACGTATTGCTCCCCTATGCAATCGAATGGATCTCGCAAACGCGCGCGATCCGTAGGATCCTCGTCAGTCAGCAGCTATGGAGCTCCTCAGACACCATTGAACTCGTACGATGGACTTCAAGCTGGAGCGCTTGGCCGAGGATTCCAAGTGATTAAAATGAGGTCTGATGTAGAACGCGATGGAGATAGTAGTTCTCAGGTTTGTCCCTTCTTCACAGAGCTTTCGTTAGGATCGATGCTTACTGGAGATATAAAAGCTTTCTAGCGCCAGGAACCAAGTTTCTCTTCCGGCATGGCTTTCAGAGACCTTCTGTACACTCGTCAAAGAACATCCGCTACGTCTCCTTCTCCCGCGCTCCTCACAGGAAGATGGAGCTCCTTCTATGCAAGATATTGTGGAAACTCACTCTCCTAAAGATGAACATGACCATATCTTTGCCTTTTCTCCTCCCCACTCGCCTTCATCAAACCTAGAAAGCCATGTCCGCACTCTTGAGTCTCCTATCAACATGAACAGCTATAACGTCCTCGACCTCACTGACGATGACGACATACTGCCTGAAAATGCTTCAGGCATGCTTCGCGATGAGTTCTCTTCTCCGATTTACGTGCCGTTCTCTACTCCCGGCCCTGCTTCCTCCATTTTTGGTCCTGCTCCACCAAAGTCTCATGTACCCGTGCTTTCGACTGCTGTATTTTCCCATAACGATTCGTCGGATACTAACCACTTTTGTGCTTCGTTTGATAATACTCAGGCCAACCCTGAATTTGCCCCACTTACCACCTTGTCAATTCACCCTAGGTTGCGTTTTCCAAATTCGACCAACGACCTTAATGTCTTCGCCAACGCAGAACTCGTACCCGAAACGAAAAAAACGACTGCCTTTGCTCCTTTAGATCATCACCAATTCGACTTTCCGTCTGAATATGTTCCTACTATTCCTGATTGCCAGACTTTTCCCTTAGCTCACTCAGCTCCAATTCATGATGCTCGCGGCTACTCGGCGGCGTTCTCGACCCCTGGGCCTGGCTTTCTTGCTTCTCGTCTAATTCCACTTGCAGAAGACCAATCTGAACCCCCTGAATCTCCTCATGCCTTGGACTATACTGATATAGACTTCCGGTGGACCCCGTTCAACAGAACGTTCACACCTAGCACTGTATGCAAAACTTCACGTTCACTTGAAGAGCCTACAAATGACCTGGATCAAGATGAGATCGGCACCTTACCTCAATCCAGTGATGACGTTTCCGTCGAGCAAGAAATTTATGGACCGGTGACTGCTCGCGAGCGGAGTACTTCGAACGATCAATTGCCAATGGCCAGCTCAAGCGACGGTGCTGGTTACACGCTTGAGCATGAGTCTCAAACACCAGGAGCAGACAGACTTGGCTCGAAACAGACGGGACTTCAATCACTGCCGCCCTTGCGATTTCGGACTACGCCCTCCTCCGAGCCCCCTTTGCCTCCCGATCAGCTCAGCTGTCCACGTAGTGTGACTACGGCCTGCCGTACAATTCGGTCCACGCCCACAGAACAAGCTCCTCGGTCCCCACAAGATTCCCGGGTGGCTTTTGCTCCGGCACCTGGTATTTATGTATCTCCACTACGGAAGTCCGCCTCTCCTGCCATGACTTCAGATTTCAATCATCTAAAGGCGAGACTTAAAAAAAAAAATTCTGTCGTATGCAGACTAAAAATCTCTGTCTCTTTTCTGCAGTCAGGATTACTGGACGCCCTCGACCGTATTGCACGACCCAGTGAGAAAAGACACAGTGAGACTGGCGAGAAAGTTGATGAAACGGAGGGCCCATCCTGTTCACAAGATACCATCGAATCGTGGGGAGAAGAAGACGAGGCTATCACTGATCATGAGTAGTGTACGTTTGCACAGTACTGTACAACGATGTAAAGAACGAAGTGAAGAAATGAGCCTCAAATCAATCCTTGTTCCTTCAAAATTCGTGGCGCCTGCCATCTTCACAGCTGTGGCTTTAGCAAGGGCCATACTTTGCGGCTGCGACATGGGCCGCTAGTCCACTAGCTGAAGTCTTCGGAGTGAAGATCGATCCTCCCTATCATAGCAACAAGATGTCAGAGATAGAACAATCAGCGCAGTACAGAGACCTACCTGATTAGGTGCATACCACACCGAGCCCACATCATTGTTAGCGTCAGTTCCATAATGGTATACGCCTGAGGACTGTGAGCCTAAGAAGGAACTATACTTCGCGGTACGAGCAGCATCGTTGGCATTATCTAGATAAAATTGCAAATGCTTCGTCCAGACACCCTATCAAACATGGGTACATGGTAATTAGCCTTTGCTGGCGTGAGCACCGAAAACCAAGAAGCACCTTGAAGATTTGCTATAGCGTGACCTCGATGAGATTTGTCGCAAGGGATACGAATTGAATCGCACAGACCTGATCAGCATCACATACAGAACCCCCGGAGACTGCGTCGTCACAAGACTCCCTGAGAATGTTGTCGTCTGTCAAAAGGGCCACAGTTGCATCGAGTGTAATTTCTGCTTCATCCAGGAGGGACGAATTGCCTGTAGCCACCGAAAGAGCTGCTAACCCGGAGGCAATTACACCCTAAGCAAATTTCATTTTTGATACAAACGACGAAATCAGTCTGGTATCCCGAGAAAACTAGCACAATGTTCATACTTGGTTATACGTCCATGTAGTCTGCACGAGCGAGAGCGACAAAAGTAGAACGAGTAAGTATTGTATGGCCGTGAATAGTATTTGATTTCCCACCTGGCCGTTATTCTGGCATGCATCTGTCAGACCATCGTTCCAAAGACCTTGTGAGTTCCGCATGCCAGAGTTTCTCACTGGTTCCGAAAAATATCAACAAAACGCTCGGCGGGAACCTGACCTTGCGCTAAACTCACGCCAACTCCAAACCTTATCAAAGAAATATTGTAAGTGGTCGAAACATACGGCCCAGAGACATGGAATTGCTACCTTGTTCGCGTTATCAAGATAAGTTTGGCCAGCTCCTCGTAAATAACCTGAAGCTGAAACTAAGAGAAACAATTCGTTGGTAACAGCATTCTTGTAGGTGTGCGCGGTCGACCACCAAACTACATTGGAACGGGTTAGTTGATGCTATTCATTGTCAAGGGCAATCGAAGCACACGTGCCTCCACCTCCACAAGTCGAATCGTCCCATTGCCCGGCGATGATATCGTAAATCTCGGCAGCAGCGTTCTGTAATACAAAAATATTTTTACATCTAACACCCGGTCCGAAGGTATATCACGAAGTGCAACTTACAAGATAGGACCCATAGTTTGAGATTCCCCGTGCCACTTTATAGTCGGCCATCTTCCATAGGGACAATACTACCCACTAAACGAAGAATTCAAGCGAACTTAACAGGTCAGTAGTGTGGACTCCTGAGATGGAACGTACGCCAGCATCATCATTACTTCCACCTAGAAGAGAAGCCCAGTTGGTGTTGCTGTTCAAAGCCGACTGGCCGATGAAAGAACTATCTGCGACAGTAGAGAAGTCATCAGTGCCGGTAGCCAACATCAGGTTGTGGAGGTCCTCCAGCGTGTTCTGGCACATGAAGATTGTGTCAACAGTACAGCCATCGCAATACTCAGTAACTTACGGCGTCCGTCCAGAGAGAGCCGCCGTTGTATTGACCGTTTCCGGTGTTGAAGTAGTGATCTTGCAAGGTGTGAGCAACGCTCTAGTAGATGCGGCATGTCAGCGAGATGCGAGTAGAGGTGAATATACCATACATACTAAAGCAGTGCTTAATGTTGCGGAACACTGGGCGCGCGCATGTAGAGTAGGGAAAGCAAGAGCGACAGCTGGCAGAAAGAGCAAGAGGGCTGTTGCAATCATAGTTGATGAGGTCGGCGACCAGAACACCATACTGATCTTGGTGGGCAAACAGACAAGCTCGACTCTAATATAACCATTGCTCTGATGAGCCCGTGATATCGCAACACACACGACAAGTGTCAATGAAGCCTACACGAACGGTTGATGAACCTGTATCACATGTGCACATGTGCATTGACGCCTTGTGAAGAGTTGAAACTGTTGCAAGTCAGAATGATTTCCAAATTGAAATCCTGACGACAAACTTCAAAGCATGTGGTTCTCTAGATGTAATTGATCTTCGTTGAATTCATCCCTGCGATTCGTGGTCTGGTTTTACGTTCTCGAATCAAGAAAATACCGCGAAAGATCAAGGTTCACAAGTTGGATTGCTCTTCGGCGGCCCGTAAGCGAATATCAACTGAAGGTATCGAGAGTTATCGTCAATCTGTGCAGAAGAATAATTACGGGTATAAGTGTTGTAGAATAATCGAAAGCGGTACAGCAAACAGTCAGAGCAAATACATAGGTAAAACCTGCTTCTATCACCAACCAATATCGCCTCCAGTAAACAGTTCTAATGTAACGTGTGGTTGTCCAGCAACTTTACGAAGGACGTGACGTTCTAAATCGTAAACTTCGTAGGAACTTGCAGCCAGTTGCATCGCACGTATGTGGTGAGGACGGGAATTGGCTGCTATGGCATGTTTTCGACTTTGCCATATGCATGTAGCGAGATTCATGCCTGTCTGTTGGTTCGGAATACCGTACCAGTACATGATGAGCTGTAGCACGAAATGAAAGGTCAGTAAGAAGAACGATGTGGTGAGTTTACTTACGCCGCCGTTGCCGACAGCTTCTTCGTGTGCTTTCTTATCGGCCTCATACAAAGCTAGAAGAGTGAGTTATTTTCTGTACACTCAGGGGAGAACAGGTCTGCATACAGCCACCATCACTTCCAGCTCTTCGTTTGCTGCGGAACACAACGCAGTACCATTCACGCTCCTCGTCCTCCGGAAGCACAAGATCGTGCCAATTGAACGCGTCTGCGTAAGGTCTGCTGGCATAATCGGTATCGAGAGGACGAAAATGATGAAGAGCCTTATGAAGAGAGAGAGAAGCTGGGTCTATGTCTGGTAATCGCGTCTCCGTGGTGAGAGGCGGATTTTCAGCAGGTACTGAATGAGGTGGAAGTTTTGCCGGGAGGGAGGACAACAACGGCGGGAGATATAACACGGGTATTTTCGGTGCTGTGAGGCTCTCGGAATCAAACGTAGGAAGATCGTGTGGGTCTCTAGCAACAGAGACGGAACCCTGAAGGGAAAGAGAGAATGTTTGCTCGTTGCCCGAAGGGCGCCGTTGTAGCTCAGCAGGATGAGGAGGGTGCGCAAAAGTCAAAGACATGTTGCTATAATGAATCAAGTCAATGAATGAAAAGAGAGAGCTTATAAAGGTAGAGATTTACGTGTCGCTGAGCAATCGAAACATGGAGAAAGATATCGCCTCCGTGGCATATCGATTGCGCAATTTTGCACCTTCGAGAGCAACGACAACGGTGGGGTGACCCCTGTACAAAATTCAATTGGTCCTACATAAATGCAGCCTGCGGAACAGTCACGTCTTACCCTCCATATCCATTGTGCCATTTTGTGCCATTGGAAGGAGATTTTGCTGTCAAAAGTCCAGCTTCCGAGAGTTTGTCCGTCGCGACTACTCATAGTCACTAACGAGGAGAACGTTCTATGGCTTAATCTTTGCCCAAATCAACATGAAAACGGTGCCCGTGATTGACATTTCTTGTCCGTTTCAAAAGAGACCCGAGGAGAAATCTAGAAAGCTCGACGACAGGTGTAAAATAAGTATAGCAGGGTGAAGGAATAAGTAAGGCAAGAAAGCTGACAGTGATTATATGCATGTGAGCTAAGCGATACTCACACACGGAATAAACCGAAATTCTCGTATTTCATTTACTTATACCATGGCCACAAAGAAGGCCGCAGAGTCTACTCTATATCATCTCAGTCCCAAAGGCTTTTGGAAGAAATTTCGTATGTGTTGTACAAACTTCTGTTGTAGTCTTGTACTCAGTTCTGGCTGCAATTTTCGCGATGCGGTCGTGGTGAACCCTGAGATTTCCAGTGGTCTCCCAATACAAGGCGTCCATCGCTGGCCACCACCTGCTTCGAGGCCCGAAAGATATACCACTCCTGCTACGAAAGGTAAGTGTATTGTCTCTGACGAATGTGCTTGTCAACTCAATATTTTATCAGCTTCGGATCCTGCTCAGAATCCGTACTGGAAACGCGATGTCCGCCGTGCTTATCCACAGTTGTCTGTGGTCACCCAGAATGGTCTTTCTTCGCTCCTAATTGAACATTCTACCCCTCAAGCGTGCGTGGTATATCCTGTCACCCTTTTCCCGGAAACTCATCTAACGCTTTCCAGTGTCGCTGCTCCGACCGAAGGCCAGGCAGATGCGTCCACGGCAGTCTCGACACCTCGTGAAGCTGTTGAGCTTGCACAAGCTATTTCCACAATAACTTCAACCAGCAAGGTCTACACTGAGTCCAAGCTACCTCCGAAGGTGCCTCATGCCTTTAAACGTTGGATTCCTGAGAGGTCGGCAGATGCCCCCCATGATCCTCACGCGTACTTTCCGATGCATATGTACAAGTAGTGCTACAACCTGAATCTGACGTGTAGAGTTTCCATTACTTTTAGAGACCCATTGGCCGCCGCGGCTTGGATCGACCACTGTGAAACGGCTATTCGTAACAGAACACGAACCGAGTCTTATAACCTGTACTTATAACTTGATCGTTGAACGGGTGCAATAGAAACCTTGTCAGCTTGGATTCAAACAAGAGTAAACTGTCTCATGTCTTCCGCTCCACCACCAAGTATCGCCGCTGGTTCAGCTGCGGCAGACCAGGCTGCGGCTTTTGCCAATGATCCACGGTTAGATTCAGTTTCAGTCAAACAAACTCTACTATCCAACTTATCTTGCATCGCAGTGTATTTTTCAGCAAAGAGTCGAATGCATGGCGCTACGAGACTGACGATGGGACAGAGATGGAATACGACGCTGCCAAAGGCTCATGGGTGCCCCTTGTCTGTGCCTGTTGGACATCCTTCGATAGAGTCTCGTGAAACGATGTCTTCTTTCAACAGATTGATGAAGCACTCGTAAAAGCGCAGCAAGCAGCCTATTCAATAGAAGGTGTTGACGAGGAGGTGCGCCCTACAACTTCCAAGCGTGTTTTGAATCCTTACTGACGCGTATTATCTTCAAGACGCCTGCTGCGCCAGTGCTCAAACGCGAAACTAAAAAGCGCAAGGAACCCGAGGACTACACCTCAGCCACACTACCATCAGAAGCCGGTCCGTCGATCAAACGAGGAAAACACGACAAGAAGGGCAAGCCTCCTGCAGAACGCAAGACTAAGAACACTGCAGTCTATGTTACTGGTCTACCACTTGACACAGATATGGACGAATTGATTCAGTGTTTCTCAAAGTGCGGAGTGATTGAAGAAGATGACGAAGGTGATCCCAAGGTGAAAATGTATGCCAAGGACGATGGTTCATTCAGCGGAGAAGCTCTGGTGGTATACTTCAAAGAGGAGTCGGTTCCTCTTGCACTCAATATCTTGGATGAGATGGATTTAAGGCTCGGAGACCCATCCACTACTATGAGAGTCACCAAGGCAGACTTCACACATAAGGGCAACTCCGGAGGCGCTGAAGGAAATGGAGATCATCAAAGAAAAACTGTGGATAAGAAGAAGGCATCCAGGAGAATAGTCAAGATGCAGAGGTGCGTTCGACGTGAAATACATCAGATTTCATTCACGCTGGATACTGCAGGAAACTTCAAGAGTGGAACGATGAAGATGGCTTCGGGCCTTCGCTGGATCCTTCTGATGACGTCAACGCCATCAACAAACACAGCCGCGTTGTTGTCCTGAAGCATATGTTTACTTTACAAGAGTTGGACGAAGACGCTGCACTGCTTCTTGAGTTGAAGGATGAGGTCCGAGATGAATGCTCTTCCCTTGGCGAGGTAACAAATGTCGTATTATACGATGTACGTCTAGGGTTTATTGGCTGATCCCTAACAGAGTTGACGAGTTCGCATTTGATTGTTACAGAAAGAAAAAGACGGCGTAATGACCGTCAAGTTCCGTGACCCACTCAGTGCTCAAGCTTGTGTCCTCGTACGTCTGTTTCCTGCAGTAAAACCGTCTCATTAAGTTTATTGTTACAATAGAAAATGAATGGTCGGTTCTTCGACGGGCGTAAAATTGAGGCAGACTTATACTCGGGCAAGCAGAGATTTAAACGAAGCGGAGTAGCTGATGATGATGAAGCAGAGGGAGATGAGGCTGAAAAGAAACGTTTGGACAACTTCGCACAGTGGCTATTAACGGAGGGCGACTAATCTATGAATTATTATATTGACGTGAATGAGTACGAGCAAGTCCCAATGTACACAACCGTTTTCGTTGAAACTATATAGTTGAAAACAGTGTTTTACCTGTTTGTTCTCTATGTCTTGTCACCAGCAGGAGCACAGTGGCTTCTTGGTAACCATTTCCAAACGCTGGGACACCAAGTGAGGAGATATTTAGAAAACTGAGGAAAGCAGTACTCTCACCTCTACCACCGCCGTTCGTGTGACTTGTGTTTCGTTATCTCGTAACCAATCTATTCCTCTGCCTTGACTGGCCCAACGGGTATGGCGTCCAACAGACCCTTCCACATGCGACGTTGACTTTGATAATAGAGCCAGGTCATCTTCGGCTATAGAGCTTGACGAGGACGAGACCTCATGTACAGTCGGTAATGGACTTCCTGGAGGTGAGAAAGGCGACATTGGTTGATTGGACGAGGAAGAGGCGATTTGTGAGTGAGACGCTACGTGTGATTGTCTGGGTGCAGAAGAGGATTCGCCGACGTCGACTTCCTCAACATCCTCGCCACGAGCAAGCCTTTGTAGACTGGCCTCAACTGCATCAAGCCGTTCGAGATGTTCCAGAACAGTAACACCAGTAGTCCCGGGATGTACACGCTGGAATTTGGCAGCAAATGGCACTGGCCGAGGAGTACCTGAAGCATCTGTCGAGTTTCTTTTCATCGGTGGTGGGAATTCGCTACTGGTACTTTGACTACGAGTCCTTTGTGGAAGGGGTACACTACTGATTGAAAGTATCGGCGATGCTGAAAGAGGACCATTGATGGTTTCTTCCGCTGATGATGTATCCTCTGGAATTTCAAGCTCGTCGTCCCATACCAGCATTTTGGTTCTCCGAGTCAGTTCCAAAGGGCCTGCTCATCCTCAGGTGAGTAGTTTTCTGACCATCACGCATGGTTCTCATACCTTCGTCCTGATGAGATGATTAGAGAATCGAATACTAGATTTAAACATTCACTTACAGCATGTCTTAGGGATTGCACAATATTCAGGGCTTGACCTATGCAGTACTATAATCAGAAGGCGTCGATACTGCATTCCTTTAAGCTTGCCTTTGATGACAGCAAGTTGGCGCTACAGGTAAATCAGTACAAGTGAGTAGAACACAAAGAAATAGCTTTACCTTGAACATTTTCAAGTTGAAATCTTTGTCGACAGCGAAAAGATTTTGCAACTGAAATGTGGTCTCCTCCCACCAAACTTTTGATGTCAGAAGCGGCAAAAAATGGCTCCTAGTGCTCTCGGAAAAAGGCCTTCCGATTATTGAGACAGGTAGGTACAACCAGCCATAAGTATATGATCTCCAGCCTTGAGGGTGTTCATGGGGGAAGGACAGCGAGTTGTCTATTGCAGCAATGTGAATGTGTGGTCGCCGTGTATAATCTCCCGACGCAGAATTTGAAGGAGGAGCAGGGGCGGTCAGAGTGATCTTTGGCCGTACGGAATCCGCAGAACTGCCTCGCAATGTATTCATCACAGGCATTTCTCGAGTAGAACGGGATGGTGCGACATCAATAAGTTGTTTCTCAATTTCACCTTCGCAATACTTGATCATGTAGTTGTCCGCACCTCGGTCCGTATTCAGCATGAGATAATCTGTGGAAGTCAATCATCATGAATCTCCCAACTTCTACACAACTCACCCAGAATGACGAGCCTATAGGTGTACAAACACCGTCAATAAAAGAGAGCAATAACACAGACTTAGACGAGCTTTTCAAGCTCTTCTCTGAAACTCTGCTGCAGTACGGGGCTCCAATAGAAAGGTCGATGTCCGTTCGACTCTGTAGCATCGTATAGTCTTTCCTCTTCGTAGTCATCATACACGTCTTCAACATCGCCTGCCCTGCCACAAACCACTTTAAGAGCATTCATTACTTTCTTGCTGTAGCTTCCACGCCTGTGTGTTGAGTCGTCAAATGTGTCCACGATGGCACGGCCTGGCCATGGATGTTTTCGCAGAAATTCAGAGGCATCTAAACGGGAGAAGAAGTCAGAAAGCTTGAATATCTTCAGAGATAGGCGACAATTACCTGTATATCCATGTAAGAAATACTGCATGCTGCCTATCTTTTCTGGTAAAGATTTGCCTTTTTTCGCCGCTGTTCGGTCGAGCCAGTCATAGAAGAATGCCTTTGTAGATAATTAGTAATCCCAAAACCCATTGTTTCGATAGTTACTCACCGGACTTGACAACGAGACAAGTTGCGTAGGCGGGACAATGTTAAGATTCAGACGTTGATCCAATAGAGATGCGGCTGCTTCTGAGATATAACTTGAACGCCGTGAACACTGTGAAAATGATTCAGGTAGAGTTTTTAACTGACCTCAGATTGGGGATTAGACATGCCCGGCCAAAAGGAATAATCCATCTGAACTGTCGATGAATCCATTTGGTAGTCTATAGAGACAGTATATTTGCACATTAGACTTGAGTTCTGGTTAAGGTCTCACCTTGGGATTCAAATGACCGTATGGCTCCTCGTCCTTGGGCTTGAATACCCTAGAATACCCATTGTTTAGCGACAGCCGACGAACAAGAAATATATGCATCCGCACGCTACGGTTCGCACCCGTCCATGCTCATCCTTCGCGCGCGCAAAATAGGAGCCACTGCTCCCCTTCGTAATCATTTTCGGATGAATACCCTCAGCTATGGCATTCTTGACTGACTTCACTAGTCTAAAAGAACGCTATTAAGCAGGAATGATTATGGCACAATCAAACGTAACTCACGAATCATAATCGGCCTGCGTCATAGGGGGATCATGGTCTAAGGTCTTCACCTGAACTTGAGATGAGAACAGCTAGCTTTAGACTGCAGAAGAACACAAACAGGCCCAGGCTCGACGGTAGCGGCGACGAAAGTTGGCTCAAATACGCTCTTCCATATTTGCTTCTTCGAATAGTCTGTCCTCTTCTTCTTGCGCTTCACTTTCACTTTCTGTGCTATAGATTCCGTCCACCTACACTCCAGATCAGCAGACACACCGAGAGCGTATATCTTACACTTACCTTTTGAAAGCAACATCCAATTTAGTCAAATCTATGTGCCCAGGACGCCCCGCACGACGCAATCCACGTGTGGTGGAGGGCTGTATAACTTGTTCTTCGCCAGCGTCAACATCTGCCTCGTCTGCAGACTGGGCTAAAGGTTGATATCCGACCCGCGACATATTGCGAGCAAAGAATTGTTGAGGACGATGGTGTCTCCAGAGAAGTTCGAGATGGCCACCAGTCTACGACTACTAATACTGG
Source organism: Omphalotus guepiniiformis (assembly GCA_028554645.1). Taxonomy (NCBI): domain Eukaryota; kingdom Fungi; phylum Basidiomycota; class Agaricomycetes; order Agaricales; family Omphalotaceae; genus Omphalotus; species Omphalotus guepiniiformis. Next base: position 1,047,068 of record JAQOOI010000076.1, on the reverse strand, counting down.
GCGCTGACAGTAACACTCTATGACGGCGTGACTGTGCGACCACAAACCTGTCTGTGACCACACCTAGACCTTTGAAGTTTAAGCAATGAGAGGTGGTATTAACAATTATACATAAGTAGTGCATAATAGTAGATACTGATACTAATATCATGAATAATATCTGCATTCAAACTATAGGGAAATTCGGGTTGGCTATCTTTAGTGGTGTCTTCAACCACATGCTACCTTCAGAGTTGGATGGGGGAAGTTTCCCAGCACGGATGTTGACCTGAAGTGAAGGATGAAGCAGCCGTGGAGCTCCAAGTATGCTGTCTCTAGCTTCGCGAAAATGTATAAATTGTTCTTCGGTGATTCCTAGTTTTCCGTGCTTATTGAACTCCTGGTGTTCGCCGACGGTGGATATACATTGATGAGGCCGCTCAACAGGATAATCATGCCCCACAAAAAGCATATAGTCCTTTGGAAGTGACATGAGACGGCTCATAGACTATAAGCAGCTATCGGTTCCTGAAGGTCACATAAGGGTGAAAGGAACATACAGCATAAAGGTCTTTCGCGTTACCCCCGGGGAAGTCCGCCCGAGCAGAGCCAAGGTCAGGCTGCACGAAGATGAGTCGTATTGGAAAAGAATTCATAATCGGACTCACCATGAAGATAGAATCTCCGGTAAAGACAGCTTTGCCAATGATATACCCAATGTGATCCGGGGTGTGGCCAGGAAGATGAATCACACGACAAGGAACATCACCAAGCATGAACTGTTCGTCGTCCTTGAGAAGAACATCAAAATTGTTCTCAAGCTCGTTGGGCTCGAAGCCGTATATAGGGCCGAAATGATTTTGCACTTGGGTAATCCTTTGACCTATGCATATAGGCACATCCTCAGGAAGCATCGTCTTATAGTATTGCGAAGCAGTCAAGTGGTCCGCGTGCGCATGAGTCTCTCTGAGGTAGTGTAGTCAGTTCAATGAGAAATCAAGTTTGCTTATACTACCTACAGGATGCGAGTGACCTTCAAATTCTTCTCTCGAATAAAGGCAAGGATGCCATCAGCAGTCTCAGTGTGGACTGTCCCTGAAGCCGGATTGTAATCCAGTACAGTGTCAATTATAGCTGCTTCAGAAGTAACAGGGTCCACCAGCACATATTGCCTTGGAGATAAGAGTTTACAATACACCCAGTAAGGAGTGATGAAAACATACCAAGACGATGTTTGTGGTTCAAGAAATGTATAGACGTCAGCAGCGCCCACCTCTGCTTTATGATGACTCCAGGGTTTAGTCACTTCTGCGCTTTTCAAGGCTGGGGCCGCGGAGGCAAATCCAGCCTTCAACCGTGGATGATCCACTCTGCGCTGCACAACTCTGGCTTGAGGGTAGTGAGACATCATACGACGAGCGCATGCCGGAGCAAAGAGACCTGGTTGAGGCCTGAGAAGGGGGGAAATTCGAATCAACGAAGTATGCATGACTAGGGAGTCGAGATGATTACTGTGCTGGTCATCAAGATGACCGGGTTTATATAGTGGACGGACGCCTATACCCTTGATACAGTCCGATGCGTCAATACATAAATGCCTTCTCATGATCCAGCGCATTCGGATATAGGGCTACAGTATTCGGAATTCGTTAGATGCTAGACCAGAATTCTTCGTTGTAGGTGCCGATGAAAATGAGAGCAACTGTGTGATACCATGGATATAGTCAGAGTCTCAGCATCTTCGAAATTGTATAAGGAAATGAACAAAAGTTTTTGAAGATGTAAGTCTGGCGTAAGCCTTTATAATGTCAAACCAGGACATTGACTACATTGACTGGCGGCCCACTGCCGAGTTCGGACTAGTACTCCTGTCACGTGACTGCAAATTAATGTGAACTTTTCTCATCAAGAAGGGGGGTTTGGCCGCAAGCGGCGAGGTGCCGAACCTTCTGAGTAGTATTTGTAGTTACATCCATTTGACATGGGCCACCAACCATCCTGCGAGCGCTACTTGTAGTGTTTTCCTTTTTATCTCGCTTGCACTATGTAGATTTTTAGAAGAAATTTATATAGCCAATCGCAGCCGACCAAGGTAGGCCGCTTTTGGCTTTGCGCGACTGTGCTAACTAAACATTCTGCGGAACAGATACTTATAAGGGAAGTGGGCGAACCAACACGCCACGAACAACATTCTTGTACGGAGCCAAACCTAAAGGCAATAATTCAAATTTACGTTGAACGTACAGTACAACTAATTGTCTTAGTACTACAGTTGCTTCAAGGTATTATGCAGTATCTGAATGTCTGTGGAATCTAGTTGATATTGATACAGTATCACCACAAAATCTAGAGCATTTGAGGACGAGACCCCATGCATGTCTGAACTTGAATTCGGAATATTTGAGTCAGTTCGTGATTGGCTTGTGGTACAATATGCATGACTTACGCGCGAAGCCCCAGCCCTTCTAGTGTATAACATCTAGTAGTTTATTACCGGCACGTGCGGTCATGATTTGTGTTCTCGCGCACAAGTGCAATCTACGTCGTTCAGGCCTACATCGTCTAGGCATGGTGCTTCGAAAATAGTCCTAGAGTACGCCAATATCACTGTTTTGAACGCCACCCACGTCCACAGGATAAGGGTGGCGACGGCATAGATACTACCCCAATAGCGGAGAAATGGGGAATCGAAGACATTGGCGAGACTGATAGTAAGGTTGGCGTACACACCCTGCAAAGTAAAGAGTGAGATGACACGCATGTCAGAAGATGAACTTACATTCGGAAAAATCAAGCCCCAGAAGTAAACTTTGAACGGATATCGTGTGCGGCGTAGAACGTGTTGCACAGCAAGCAATGCAAAAATCATCCACATTGTAGCCAACGCCCATAGTACGAACGCGGTGCAAACGCAGATGACGTATATGATATCGCCAGTAGTGCTCGATGTGAGAAATTCCGAGTCGCCATAATTCAAAGGAAATGTTGCTTTAAAGAACTGCCCCGCAAGAAGGATAGAATATCCGGCTTGACCTGTAGGTCCCAAGGGCAAGAATACAGAAAGTACGCTAGCTCCTTGAGGAAGACCGTGAATTATCAAGCGCAATATGTAGACAGTGAGTAGCATTAAGGCCAGTGAGAGGCCAATGGAAACCATGAACACTGACGTGACCTCGGTAATGAGGGCGTATGACTGGTTGTATCTGCTCAATGCAGGAGCAATGACGCCTCCGGTAGACGATGCGACTATAATCGTCACAACGGGCAACAACCAAGCAGCGGTCATATTTTCTAAGGCATGTTTTTGTGCTGTCCCCCTACCAAAGGACGATGTCAGATCGGATGCGGAAGCATCATGATAGAATAGAAACACTAACATGAAATGAACCATTCCCCAGCATAACATCACGGAGATGACCACATCCGCCCACCAAAGCGTCCACATGGTTAGCAAAAAAGGTTCCCCTCCAAATCCATACTTCTCGTTGATCAGGGTTACAGAAATGTTCAGGAGGGTGGTGAAACCCATAGGGAACGTTCCAGTGTAGAGGCTTTGAACAGGATGGTTGATCATATGCCGCCATACCGACGGAAACAGGATGTAACGAGTAACAGAGATCACAGTAAAAACGATGAACAATACAAGGTTCAGGAAGAAGATTATGAGAGTCATGATTTCCATAGCTCGCAGATCATTGCCGAATGGAAAAGAATGGAACAAAAGACTGATAGCGCCAGTACCTGGAGAGTGAATTCATTAGAATGGAATCCTTAGAAACACCTGAATACCTTGTTGTAGGTAACTTGCCCATGGTAACAGCAAACCATACGGGGGCGAAATTCCTGCCCAAGGAAGGTAAGAGACATTAGAGACATTGCTATAACAAGTGAAACTTGGCCGGCCTGCTTACCGTATGACATCCATGAATGTTTGTTTTCGCATGAATTCGTCAGTCGTCATGCTGGGCAAGATCACCACAGAAATGATAATGAGGGAACGTGAAGTGACTCGAGACCTGAGGAGGAACAAGTATTTATACACTTAAAGAATTCGGAATGAGACCAGTCGGATTATCGTGGCTCCTTCTACATTCTATCACTCACTCTCCCGCGCTGCCGGTTTTCCGAATTCTCGTCGTTGCCCGCGTCGAGTAGCCTCCAGAATGGGTATCTTCGCCTATCTCTCTCCTTCACCCAAGCTGGCCAGCGTCAAGGACGTTGAGAAGGAGAAAGAATCAGTGACGACCCCAACTTCAACTGAACCTGCTGTCGGCGTTCCTAGTGACGCGACTCCCGCATCTCCTCCGCTTTCTCCCGTTTCATCCCCGGTCTCTGCTGCTAAAGTAAGCGAAACAACAGCCTCTGAGTTCAAAGCGCCCGCTCGTCGATTTTCCTTTCGTACATTTTCCGTCCAGCCGAGTAATCACGACGAACACAAGCATGCACTGTCTGCCATCCAAGAACGAGAGAAGAGAGATCATGCTGCGGCTGCACTTTCCAAGAGACGTCTAACCATTCCTATCCGCTCTAATGAAGACAAGCGAGCCCAAGAATCTGCCCTGGTCGTTCGAAGGCTCATCATCGGCCCTACTAATGCATCATCTCCTTCGCTATCCCTCGCTGTCGCCAAACCTCAGATGAGCAAGTTGAAATCTCAGTTAATACAATCGAAGTCTGCGAACAAGGTGATAGCGCATCTACGCACCTTACCTTCGACAGACGAAGGAGACAGTCATTCCAAGTCAACTGGTCCGATCCATGCGGTCTGTCTTGCTCGCACGGATGCGGAAGAGCACCAACTGCATTTTCGGAAACTCATCAGTACCGAAGCGGCCTCTGCCGCTCCCGAATCTTCCTTAGCTCAGATGACTACAGCTTCTGTCGAGACGATGTCCTCCGTATTCAATGAGATGCACGTCGTTGATCTCATAAAGTCTCCCGACTTAGGTCTTGGTCAACCAGGGGATGGAGTCGGTATATTATCTGGCGCTGTCCCTACGGCGCAGACCATTATCAATGGCATTGAACAAATTACTCCTCAGCTGATGGCTCTTGGATATGCCACTGGCCGGGCAATTCTCCCTGATCACTCAGGTAAGGTCATTTGCATTCACCTTCCGTCGCGTTTACTCAGATATGTTCAGGAATTCATCCTCCAACGGATCGGATGTCGGTGCTGACTTGTACGTATTTGGTCTAGCCTAAGCTTTTCATCATCCTGAAGTTAGCTCTAGATTGGTGGGGATTGGAAGTCGTTCTTCCTCCCCCTTCGTTGGCTTACTTGTCGGTACGATGCTCGAATGACATCTGTCAGTACACAATCTTGATTTATCGTAGCAGAATGCGCACTCCGTATCAGGCACTGTCGTCAATTTCCTCTCAGCGTTGGCCGTAGTCAACAACGGTGTGCGGGAGATTCTCCCTTTTGTTCGATACATCTCTCAGTTCATCGACTTTGAATTCCAATCTATTCAAGCGCAGGACCAAGGCCAGGGTGTTGTATGTGCTGCTACTTGGTGAGTCCACCGACTAACTTTAGTGTATGTATTGTTTTCACTGATTTTTGCTCTGCCCAGGATAATGCCTGCAGCTATGGTAGTCTCCGATTCCCTCGATGAATATACACCACTAACAGTCACTACCCATGTAGGTGCCTCGTCCTTGGGACTTCCTTCCGCCTGAGTCCAAGGCTCCCAAGAGCGAGGAACCCGATACTCCAGTAGACGGCGATAAAGCCCAGCCTAGTATACCGATAGATAAGGTGCCATCGTCAACCGATGCCCCTAGCCCAGCGAAACCCACACAGAGCGAGAAGAGCACTCAGGCGCAAGCTCCCAGTCCATCCTCAAAGCCAATCGAGGCGAGTCCGGAACCTGTCCCCGCAACAAGTGATGTACCTGTGCCACCCGCGCTTGTGCCACCCTCCGTCCCGCTAGTGGCGCCCGTTGGAGCATCATAGCTCATAGTGAGGCTTGAGCCAGCCTCTTCCCTTTGCCTTATGGAAGTGCCTCAAGCTCTCTATTTGAGATGTTTTCGGTGGATCCTCTCGCTGATATTTGGACTACTATTGCATTCGTTTACCCTCATATTCCGATTTACGAACGTCATGAACTCTTATGAACACAGAATTTAGCTTTTCTCTTTGGACATATACCCCTTGTCCTGTTTATTTGTTTACTGTGCCAGTCATTCCTTAGGCTACAGTGGATAAAGCTTTCGTTAATCTTATTAGCTTTGTTTCGAGAACAATTCATACATTGCTCTTCTACATATCATGTGTTTCAACGGTTGCGGAAATTAAGCAACATATGTAGTCATTGCCCAACGTAGAAACAATCGTCCATAGGCATTTCAACACTCATCAATATAACATCTCGTTCCACGTTCTACCTGATATAAGTACATCCACGACTTTACGATAATAGTCCATCCTTCACATATTATGTAACAGAACATGATATCGGCTCTACTGTATGGTGACTATACTGTCAGGTTCTGACAATCAAAGCGGCTTCTGTTAGCACATTCTAATCGAACAGACGGTGCATATTTACCTATGGTGTCAATAACGTCGCCTTGCAGACTCTTGAACGATTGTAGTGTTTGCGGTTGGATTTTCGCAGCAAAGCCCTGCATTATCCATGAGACAGAATCTAGACAAATGAATCTTCACGTACGGATATTAAGGTGAACTTCTTTGTGACTTCGCCACCTGAAGAAAGGGTTGAGATTAAACGAACATAACTGAAGGAATGATCTTACCATCATTCTGAACTTCTTGAGCAAGCTTCTCGATTTGTTCCTTTGTAGCGCTCTCCTTGAAAGTAACGATATAACCTGGCACGATTGAGATGATATCGGTTTAGAACGAATCTGAGAGCACCGAGAGGGCTTACCAGACATGTTTGCAGGTGATGGTGAGTGTAGATGTAAAGGTTGTGAAGAAATGCTGGTATGAATCAAACTGTGGATCCGCCCGTGACGAAACAAGCTGACTCTCATCATCATGAGCGAGATAAGATAAGATTAGAATGACAACCATCACGTTCACCGCATTCCGCATTTTCCTGTGAGTCATCAACGTGACTGAGCAATCAAGGTCTGCAGGTTCTTGGCCCACTAATTCATGTTCAGAACCTTGAGGGTTCCCTTGTGTTCTCTCAGGATGCCCACTACACGCTCAGCAACACGTTCTGTCGCCACTGCAACTGCTTCTGCCGCTCTGGCTACTACACCTGCTGCAAAGCAACCAGCGAAACGTAAAGCGAAGGATTCTCCCTCAACACCCAAGACGAAAGAGAAAAAACCTCGCAATGTCAAGCTTACACCAGCTGCGAAGGCTCCTGAAGTTGTAATTGACCGTTCTCGTATTCCCTCCGATCCAGGTCCTCCACCGGTCTTTGTTCCGGCACAGTTGTCGTTCTCCTTTGAGGATGCAAAAAAGCATCTCATCTCCGTAGACCCTCGTTTTGAGGATTTATTTGATAGGCTTCATTGTAAACCATTCGAGCAACTTGAAGTCGTTCATCCTTTTAGGTTCGTTCTCGCCAACTGGAACCCCCTGGCTACTCAAACAGAACACTGATCGCAGAGCTCTCGCGACATCGATAATCGGCCAGCAAATTTCCTGGATAGCTGCGCGCGCAGTCAATCATAAGTTTGTCAGGCTCTATAAACCAGAGCTTCCTGAAAAAGTTACAGACTATGGGTTAGTGACGGGTTTTCGTTGAAGTCTGACCGTAACTCTGAACGCCTTCAAGTGAATACAAGTCAGCGGATTCATTCTTTCCAAGCCCGTATCAAGTTGCCAACACCGACATTGCTATTCTTCGCTCTGCTGGTCTGAGCGGTCGAAAAGCAGAGTATGGTCAGGAACCAAGTTCTTTGAAGAGTTAAAAGTGACTCTAAAAACAATTAGTGCAAGACCTTGCTTCAAGATTTTCAGATGGCCGTTTAACAACTGAAAAGTTGTTAAATGCCACGGACGAGGAATTATTTCAGATGCTCATTGCAGTCAAAGGGATTGGCCCGGTGAGTCGAGCCATATAAGTGTCTGCTATAAAGTTCAACGCCTTGACTTACAGTGGACAGGTAAGTAGTTCTGGTGGTGCAACATATTGCATCTGAAATGTTACGCAGTGGATATGTTCGCGATTTTCTCTCTCCGGCGTCCCAATATTTTACCCGTTGGTAGGTGGACGTGTCACTCATCGCATTACACTCAGCTGATAACATCGCAGGTGATCTGGGTGTCCAGCGTGGCGTACTTCGCTGGATTCTAGGCTTACATTCAAAGTCGCACAATGTCGGCATCTCGCCAGACAAGGCTGGCAGAGCATCGAATGCTCCGAATGAGGACCTAGACAGTGAATCCGAGAACGAAGAAGAGAGAACTCTTCCGGTTTTAAACGCAAAAAGGTCCGAAGACACGGCCCAGATATCTCCGTCAGACCTTTCTTCGATGCTTCCCGCACCACTTGCTACGCCACTGAAGCCTGCAGCAACGGAACCTGTCCTTGCTGTACCACTCACTCCGTCGCTTCAGGATACTCTAGTCAAGATTGGCAAGAAAGAAGGCTTCATAGTCCCACCTCTACCTGCAGGACTCACGGTTTCCAACCTCAGATCTCGCCTAGAAAGCAAGAAGAAGATCAAAGGAGCGTCTCATATTCGGGCCACCACAGGCTTAGTACTCATGCTGCTTTGTCCCGCAGAGGAGCACTCTTGACACCAACCGAAATGGAAGGGCTTACAGAAAGCTGGAAACCATACAGAAGTTTAGGTCAGTCAAAATGCTTTGACTCCTCGCAGGTTTTGAATGTGGCTTTCTCTAGGAGTATACTATATGTGGTCCCTGCAATAAGTAGATAGTGATATTTGAACGTCTTGTTATGTTAGAAATGTGATTTTTGCAGTTTGCCGTAAACGGCAAGCCACGCGAGAAACCACAAACACGAAGAAAGAGGAATATTTAGCAGCCATGCTTTGTTGTCTCCTTTTCTTTTATCTTTACTCTAATTGCTTCAGGGTCGCTAACTGGGACTCAGCTCAGACTGGCGCACTGGCTTGAGCTACAATACAATAGCGCTGCCGAACGCTTTGGCCAGCCCAACGCATTTGACCAGCCTATTCACTATTAGTATTAAAGTCATCGCGTCCGGGCCACCTTGCATTCTTTGTTCTGCAACCATCAGATACTAGATATGGCTTCGCATCCTCGCCTTCATCCCATTACGATCCCTGACCTCGCGTATTCTCCTATCTCTCCTTCCGAACCTGGTTACTCCTCTCCGGCAGAGAGTGACACTCTTCGGACGCCAGAACAACCCCACCAACTTCTCGCCTTTACGCGAAACGCGCCCGATGCAGCAGAAATCAAACTTAGACGCGTCGATACTCGCGAAATTATCAACGATATCCAGCTTTCCAAGTATGACGCGGTGGAATTCTATTCCTCGCTGTTATCGTCGCTTGATATCTCCCGCGTTCAAGAATCTTCGCCATCTTCTGGAGAGCATGACTGTTCACCTACAATATCGTCTCCTTTTGGCGCGCTTTCTCCTCCAATATCTCCCAATGAAGGCGACCTCTCCTCATCACCTTCGCGCTCGCCCGAATCGGAAACCCCAGAAAACTCCGAACATAGAGCACAGTATTCCCTTCCATCTTGTAGCTCTAAGTCCTCTTGTTCCCATTTTAGTCTAGACTCCTCACTCTACTCTTCACACTTTCCAAATGGTCATCAACTTAACCCACATTTTGCCCGCATATATGAACTAGAGGATGAGCTCGGTTCTGGTGGTTACGGTTTTGTCATGACTGCCAGAAACCGCCACGAAGGCCACGAAGTCGCGGTCAAGTTTATCATCAAAGAGAAGGTTCCGCAACACGCTTGGATGGACCATGACCTTTATGGAAGGCTGCCCACAGAGGTGATGTTGTTAAGCATGATGGATCATGAAAACATCGTCAAGTGCTTGGATCTGTATGAAGATTCGCGATATTTCTATTTGGTATACCTCCTCTCGCTTGTACTCAAAGACATTAGCTAAATTTCTGACCAAGGTACAAGAACTGCATGGCTCGCCCTGGCAACACCCTAGAAAGAGCTGGAGGCAGCAGCGTTCTCCCCCACTGAGGCCGCAACCGTCCATACCGACTTCTTTACCGTTGTTGTCTGCCTCAGCTTCTGCTGATTCAATATCTAGCCTGTCTCCTTCTACACCTTCGCAAACATCAAACCCCGTTATCCGGGTTGCAAATTCCGCTGTCGAAGATTCAGACCAACAGGAAGCTTGGAAACCAGAGGCTCTTTTGGCACCTCGTCCGCGCTACTCTCGTCGCCCTTCACACGATCTTTTCGAGTGTATTGAGCAATCCGAACATAAACATTTATCTGAGAGTCAAGCTCGTCGGGTCTTTGCTCAGATAGTCGAGGCTGTATATTATCTTCATTCTATCGGAGTCGTTCATCGTGATATCAAGGACGAGAACATAGTCATTGATAAGGATCTTAAGGTAATATCTTGGCTGATTTATCCGCATTATCTTGTACTGAATTCACTTGTAGGTCAAACTGATTGATTTTGGTAGTGCTACCTTTGTCGAACCCGCTGAGCCTCGACCGTATTATGACCTTTTCTATGGGACGACTGCTTACGCGGCATCGGAAATACTGCTGAAGAAAGCGTACCAAGCGGCTCCTGCAGAAATCTGGACGCTAGGTGTCCTTCTCTCGTACCTTCTCACCGGCACATCGCCATTCCCCACAGCGAAGGATGCTGTTGCTGGCAAAATTGTGTTGATCGACTGCCCACCGGTATCACGACTGGCGATGGATTTGATGCACTGCTGCCTGGACCCCAACCCAAAGACACGCGCCACGATTGAAGAGGTGAAAGCGCATCTATGGCTCAAGCAGACTCGTGGACAGTGAATGTTTGCTCTAGTGACACTCGACTCTTTTTTCTTCACTTTTCATGACACTTTGTAATTGTCAGCTCAGCTCAGATTTTGCATGGACCATTTTATCGTAAAGTTGTATCCCTTTTGTTGGTTCTCTGAATTTCTTCATTCACCTTCATGGACTTTTAACATCATGGTTAGTTGTATACTTTGTCATAGTAGATTTGTATCTGGCCTTGTATTCATAGATCATTCAAAGTGGTTCTCGATTTATACCCAATGTGATTATGTTTCATCACTGAAATCGGACAGTGGAGACCACGTGATCTGTACTTGAGCCAATCAGCGTCTCCGAATTCACTCGTTCCGTACCTTCTGTGTACCCTCCACCGCGATGTCCCTCATCCTCAAGAACGCTGGTAGGAATGTTTTGCACAAAAGCAATGCAGGAAAACTAATAGTCTCTGTAGTTGCAAACGCTGGACGACGGACGGCTTTTCAGTCTCAATTGGGCACCCAAGGCAAGTCTTCTTAAGTACTTCGCTCGTAGCCCAATAATGAATTGTCTTGAAGCCTTCCGCTCGTTGCATAGTTCAAAACCTGTCACCGCCCAGTCAACTACGCCGGTTTCATTTAACTCTGACACGCCGATAACGCAGCTGGCGAACCGTGATTCGAACCAGTATAGTTTGGAACACCCACAGAACAAAGCTGAGTATGTATTGTCCACCATTGACAAGATTGCGAACTGGGGAAGGCAAAGTTCAATGTGGCCAATGACCTTCGGTGTGTTTGCATCTCACTCAGTCAGATACATAATTCTCATGGCTTTCAATAGGTCTTGCTTGTTGCGCCGTAGAGATGATGCACATGGCTGCTGCCCGGTATGACCAAGACAGACTGGGTGTTGTCTTCCGTGCTAGTCCTCGTCAGAGCGACGTTATGATCGTTGCCGGTACTCTGACGAACAAGATGGCTCCTGCATTAAGAAAGGTGTATGACCAAATGCCCGAGCCTCGTATGTGGTGTTTTTGCGGATATATATAATTCATCTGACGCTTCTTCTAGGATGGGTCATCTCCATGGGCTCATGTGCCAATGGAGGAGGTTATTATCATTATTCGTACTCTGTAGTCCGTGGTTGTGACCGTAAGCGTTCGAACTTCTGTCATGCTTTATTTCTTGACCGTTGAGAAATTTCCATTCTGTGATAGGGATAGTACCTGTTGATATCTACGTCCCGGGCTGTCCGCCCACGGCCGAAGCGCTCCTCTATGGCATGCTGCAACTGCAGCGGAAAATGCGCCGGAGCAGGAAGGCTACTCTTTGGTGAATATGCCCAACACTTTGCATAGAATGGGCCGGCTAACCTACGTTGACAGGTATCGCAAGTAAGCTCAAGGTACATTAGACAGTTGAAGGGGTAGAGTACGCGGTTATCAGCAAGTACTTATACTAGTTTTTGTTGAGATACTTGAAGTATGTATAAATGTCATATACGGAGTACCATCGTGGGATAAGTTAATTTCCAAAAGCAAGGCATGCGGAGATTGCAACCCTTCCGGCTAGCCAAGTACCTCCTCTTTCTCGAAACTCAACTGCTTCTCGCACTGTCTTCTTCCTCCTCCAACTCTCCCTTCATCTAATACGAACGCTGCTGAGGTCGCTGCAGCCGGACAGACAATTTGTGCTGCTAAATTAGGGTCGGCCAGGTTGAGTCATTGCAACAATGGCAGCAGCTCTTTATCCATCTCGAAACGACAGAGGTCCAGGTGCACATACAGACGCCTACCAGCGACCTTTCATGACCGACCTAGATTTCAGAGACAACCGTTATCCCACTCTCAGCTCTTCGCCATCCACCATGACTCAGCGATCCGCCGCCAAGCTTTTATCTTCTACATGGGAGACGGACCAGAAGGAGGACGATAGCTCACGTCGACCAGATGAAGATTCTGCAGCTGTAGCAAGCTCGTCAGCTCCAGACTGGCTCGCAGTAACGTCCACTTCAGCACAGTCTCCACCGTCCAGGACAGGTGTCTCCGACCTCCAGTCAGGTCATGCACAGTCTCAGTCGCAGTCACAGTCGCAGCCTCAAGAGCTACAGAAAAGCTCAATTTCGTATTCATTACCTCCAGGTACATCTCGGCGAGTGGTTGAGCGTTATAGCTTGGACAATGACACTGCTACGCCAGGGTCAGAGTCTAATAGACCTACACTCCAGGACGCTCCCGTCAACGGCACACAGCAAGCCGTTCCTCTAGAATCCTTACAGGCATTGCCTTCGTCCTTGCTTCCATCGGCTCCGCGTCATCCCTCGTTGCCTGCAGCAGGCATTGGCGCAGGCCCTAGTAACAACGGTTCTCCTTCACCCATCATGCCTCTCGCTGCTCCATCATATAATCCTCCTGTATCGTCTCGGCAGCGAGCAAATCCTCAGCAGCCAACATACATTCAGAATGTCACACCAAATCCTGTCAACCCCGTCTACCTTCCCAACAACCTTCCTGAAGAAGTGTGCGTTGAGTGTGCGATGCGAGATCAGGATATGGCTGATGTTGATGTGACTTCTCCCGGAGTTTGGGAAAGAGAAAGTGACATACACTATGAAGACCTCAAGCGGAAAGAGGTGGAGGAAGAGGCTACTGGCGTCGTTGACACCGATGGTCCACCACGGCCTAGGGCTAGTGGTGGGAAACTTACAGAGGCAAATCTCAAATTATGGTTGAGCTTGGTGCGTACCTATATCGTAGCAGACCGTTTTTATATTGATTGTTTTCGGACAGAATCCTCGCGAGCCCACCTCACGCCAGCAAACCCTGAACACTTATATCAAGGCGCAGCGAACGTTACTCGAGGCCGAGGCTCTAGCTCATGCTCAAGCTATGCATGAAGCGAAGCAATTGGATAACAGGATGAGAGATGCCTATTCTCAACTCAGGCGTTCTGCATATGACTTGGGCAATAGTTCCGCACCCGCGGACGACTCCGGGGGTGTCCGTATCAAGGCACCCCTCTCTCCCCCGAATGCAGCCCTTGTCGGCGGTCATGATCGCTCTCACTCTCGCGATGTCACTCTCCTCGAGAATGGTATGATTGTTGAACATGTTGATGTTCGCAAGGAAGAGAGGGAGGCTCGAGATAGGCGTCGTAGAGAGGAGCGTCGTGTCAGAAAATCGTCACGAAGTTCCGTCATTGATGCTACCTCTATTATGTCTGCTCAGAGCTTGCTACCTCACACGGACAGTGGTGTAGGGTTGAAGCCTTACTCGCATTACTCTCAGACGACTTCAGCGAGGCCAATGAGCGTGCTGACTGCTCCTCTGGATAGACCCGATATTCCTCGAGCTCAGTCGCAAGCATCTTTCTCTGACGTACACAGTCTAGGCTCGCCATCACCTAGGCGCACACGATTCTTTGGCATCAGGTCTAGCTATTGGCGGAGTCAAGATAGTTTAGCCATGTCTGGAATGTCAGGCAGTATGGTTGACATGCAGTACGTTATTTCAGTCGTTTGATCAAATCTATTTCGTCACGCTGATCGCTGTACGATACGCAGTGTTGCTTTACAGAAGGAAGGGAACAGAGGCCAGCTGGTACGTTCACCTGTAGAAATGACCCCAACCTCCCGTCTAAGCCAGATGTGGCCCACCACCACCGTGCTTGAGCCATCGGAGTCACGCCAGTCTCAGGAGAAGGAAAAGCCAAAGAAGAAGAAAGGACTTGCAAAAATCTGGGGTCTCGTCACCAGGTCTTCGAAAAATGACGGAACTGTTGTTCGAGAAGCTCATTCTTCGGATAGAATGGAAGATGATTTTCCATTGGCTCCTCCCCCTCCTCTATCATATCTCGTCAGTCGGGGACCTGGTGACCTCATGGTCCGGCACGCTTCTACTCCTTCCCTTCCCTCTACCGCCTCACCGAAATTTGGTATCTCCGCAACAGGCGTGTCCCCTCCTACTGCTCCATCAACCAGTCTTCCTTCCCCCGCCTCATCTCGACAGTCTGGCGCTGATCAAGACGCTGCTGAGCCTAGAAAGACCAGTGCCAATGCCGAAGATTTCGAACAGCAGGATCGCACTAGCCCTAAAAACGTGTATTCGGTGATCTCAGAGCCAGATCTCCGTGGGCGTGCTACACAAAATCCGTCAATGAATCCCCCTCCTCCGATTCCCGCGATAGCCGTTCCCAACCACCTATCAGCTTCACATTCTTCCTCGTCGCGCCCAAGCGCCTCCACCTTTTCTCGTGAAAAGTCATTGCCGCCGCTCCCAGGTGAGGCAATTCCTAGGCCCAATGCTAATGGTAATGTAATGGATTCGCGTCCGCGAACCGTGTACACCTTTGATCCTCGATCCCAGCTTCCTCCTGGTTCTCGCCCAGCTCATGACTTCCTACCTCCTCAGGTTCCATTCCGCAATGGAGATACGCGTAGGCAGTCGTTTGGAGGTTTAAGTTCACGGCCTACCCTCGATGGCTTTATGAGCAAATCATTGAATGGGAAGAGAGTTGATGTGCAGGACTTGGGGCCAAACTACGACGAATTTGGAACCTCTCGTCGATCCCTCCGACTCTTGACTTCTACGCCGGAACCAATGGTTCGACAATCTATGTCTATTCCGACGAAGCGAAAATCACGGTTTGGCCTGTCGTCCTTGCTAGGACGCAAGAACACAGCACCAGTGAAGGACTTGATGCAAGAAAATGTTGCCCATCAGTTCCCCGTGATGCGGATGTCTGGTTCTGAGCATCAAGACGAGACTTTGACAGGGTATGCCACCTCTAACTCCCGTCATAGCGCTTTGAGCGCCGGCGGTCCGCGTCTTTCGGTCACGTCACGAAAAGCTCTTGAGGAACTGGTTCTGCAAGATTCGGAGTTCGTCGCGTACCGTTATCCATCTAGTGATCAGCGCTTGGATCTTGCGCGGTAGCCCTTCCTGTGGTCATCTTTATATGTGCCTGCGCATTCTGTCATAATTGGATCTCTTTTCGGTCGTTTTGCCTAAAATCTGTACATATACTGTCTCATCACCCTCATTTCCAAGAATGTCAGTATCCACTCCCTGCTTTCGTTCTTTCTAGCTATGATACCTTTACTGGTGGATTTTGCCCAACTGATTTTGCCCAACTCGCCTTGATCACACATCTATTTAATTAGGACACTGTTTTCTGTTCTTTCTCTTCCATGTACAGCCCTGCTTGGCCAACACAATATCATTCTGCAATTCATATCATACATCTTATCGCTCGGTCATGGCTTGGCTTGCTTGAAATGCTAGTGGTGCCCAGTACACTTTTCGCAAAACTGAGGTTTTTGTATGTTCTGCTGCTACTCCAGTTTTCAAACCAAAAAAGGAAATGCCCTTCCCATTTCGGGGCACGTGGTCAGTTCTTTCACCTTTCCAGGTTCCTCTCAATTGAGCACGATTAGATTTCAATGGTAAGCCATATCACATAAAATTCGTGTTGTCTCATCGTATGTTTTCTTCAAAAGGCGCCCAGAGGACTTTCTGCAGAAGAAAAGCGCGTCAAGCTTGTGGAGATATTTCATGATACAGTGCGTACAAATTCCGTTGCGTTGCGAAGGCAGAAATTGATTTTCCCCATAGAAGGACTTCTATCAGGTCTGAAATTGTCTATTACATGCAAGTACTACTGTGCCGACAGCCCTCTGTAGCTAAAGGAATTGGAGAAGCTGGGACCGAAGTTGAAAGGGATCGGTACGTGGTATATATTTGTCAGTCTAGACCGTGACACGCCGACATACTTCTAGTCTCCCAGTCCGTCAAGGAAGTTCTCCAGTCCCTGGTCGACGACGGCCTTGTTCAGGCCGACAAAATAGGCGCTTCAAATTGCAAGTACCATCGAATTCAGCCTTCATATATGCGGCTGACTTTTAGTCATTTAGTCTTTTGGAGCTTCCCATCTCATCAAGGAGCACTAGTGAGTGTATCAAGAGCGCATTCACTTTGTACGCTCATGTGTTTGACCAAATTGCAGGCGAAGGCCCGTCTGAATGCAGCCAAGGAATTGCGCTCCGCCAATGAACTTCAATTAACGGATATTAAGCAGGCTATAGATCATGAAAAATCAATCAGAGTAGATTCGGTGCTTACCATTATCTCATCACCAAGGAACAGGTTTCTGATAGCAAAAGGAGTAGGAGAACCGCACCAGTTCACTAGGAAAACTCCAGCAGCTCAAGAAGGAGCTATGCCAGCTTGATGAAGAACTCAAAGCATATGGTGCTTGTGACCCAGCTAAACTCGAGGAAACGCGTCGTGCTATAACATTAGGCAAGGAAGCAGCTATCCGGTGGACAGGTAACAAATCTCACCAATTCCGCTCAATTTGACTTATATGGTCCTGGACAGATAATTATTGTATCTTGATGTCCCATTTCACGCGTCAAAATGGTGTGCAAGCCGAGGACATACGGAGGTATCTCGGAATCGCAGAGGACTACGAGGACATCTGTTGAGGAAGAGCGGCCAACGAAAAAAACGAAACACGAGGTGTGGTCAGTTGTGCTTATGTCGTGCACGGCTATGATATACTTATGGTTGTTGCGTAGATTAGCTGAATAACTGTCCGTCTGAAAGAGTACTTATCCACAAAGCAAGAATATCAACAGTCTGTTTGTTGCTGCCATAACGGCACGTTCAGTCAAGCATTCGTCTTCACCGGTGCGCGCCGTTCTCATATTAATCAGAATCTCGATGGTTATCATCAAGGAAGGAATCACTATGCCTGTCTAGAGTCTGATAGCAGAATCCAGCATAGGCAATTGAATCCCAGTTTGAGCGGTGAAGCACATGTTGCAACTCTCATTCCTTACAACCCTTTCGCAAGGTCTTCTAGTTGGTCTCACAGGAATCAACTGGTGGTGAATATTCGCCTGTTGTCTTGATTGCTCGGCGTAACTCTTGTCCATTTCCACATGCTCATTCGCCCGCGTTTGTTCACAATGTGCTCCATGTGACCTCTTTGCTCATTCTAGAGAAACGAGAAAAGATTCAAGAAAGCCTCATTCATGAGGTTAGCAACGGAAACAAGTCTGCCGTTGCTAAGAACCAAAAGCAATATTGTGCCGCAACCAATGACATACTTCACAGATGAGACTCTCTACTGACTCTCTGTACTGAGCGCGACAGGACAGCCCTATTTCATTCCAAGATTTCCGCAAATAAGAGGTTAGCTCACTGACTTTTGCGCTCAAGGTGACAAACGTCAGAATGAGGACAAGATCAGATACATACTTTCGGGAACAGTATACATTGCTGAGAGTACAGTGCATTGACAGTGCATATAAAGACCAATCAAAGACAAAATTAAGAACCTTACCGGCAGAAGAGATGCCTTCAGGCCCGACTGAAGCTACAACGCAGGAGACAGAATTTATTATCAGTGAGAGGTCCTGGCGAACTTAGAATGACTTATGTGCCTGATTAGCTGCATCACTTCATGGAATACTTATGTACCAAATGAGACGGTCATTCATTTTCATTTATCCACCCTCATGTGCGACCACAGTATACAATGAGAACTAAGAGGCGAGATGAGAGTCGGACTTGAACAGAGCACAAATAATTTGATTTTGAAGCTGTTTTGGAATGTTTTCGTAATTCTAGCAACAGGTCAGGGTGATATGTAAGTATAAGTTCCAGAAGACAACGCGTTTCTGGAGTAAATGACGGTCAGCTGAGGTGATGCTTCATAATGTGGGCGGTACCGCAGCAGCAAAAGTCGAATGTTGATGAAAGCAGAGAGCAAACAAGCCTGTGTAGGTTAAAATGAAGGCAGCAAAGTGAGAAATAGAAACGAAAATGAAGAGATAATCGTTGAGCATTATGATAAGAGAGTTGCAGAGATGGAAGGACAGTGGAAGAATCAATTGATCCTAGAGAACACGTGGACACTGGAAGACGCCAAAGCCGCCGAACGTCCTGTGTCTCAGTTTATTCCCGTCTCTCTCTCCCTGAAATATTATTTTCTGCTCTCTCTTTGTTTAACACGCTCATCAATGTCGCTGAGTCCTGCAGCGTCGGTTTCTAACGGTTCAGAAACTGCTTCCAAAAGACGCAGAATTAGTGGGGCTGATATGAACCATTCTGCAGCGGATACCTCGGGCCAGGCTTCCAACGTTCATATTCCCAAGCGAGGCGCTCGGGCCTGTACCGCCTGTAGGAAAGGAAAGAATCGATGTGAAGGAGAGGTGCAGAGTTTTTTCGCCTTCTGTTCACGTCCCGCCCCATGCTAACTGGACCGCCTGCCCCGGTCGGCCCGGCTCGTTTTGTCTATCTTAGCCTCCTTGCCGTCGTTGTCAATTAAGTGGAACAACTTGTGTCTTCGAGAAACCAGAGAAGAAGAATGTACAGGCGTTGGCGGGCCCTAGTGTCGAGTGAGTCTTTGGTTGATAGTCTAGCATAGTCACTGATAACGAATTGCGCAGGCGACTATCTCGCCTTGAAGGCCAGTACTTGGTATGTTCAACAAAGTTCGGGCGTCCCGTCAACGGTACTAAACTATCATCAATGAAGGTCATGCAAAGCCATATGATTGGCATGCAGTCATCGTTGGACAGGATCCTCAACGTATTACAAAGCCAAGCTACGATGAGTGGCGGCCCCATGTTTCCTCCTCCAGCGGCCCCAGGTGTCGCTCGGGAGCCCGGAGCCCCTTTCTCTCCTGGAGGACGCAACGGTTTTGACGCAAACGATCGCAGGGCATTTCCTCCGTTGCCCGGGTTCGCCCCACCGGTAAGTCTTGCCATTTACTAATGATGGCAATATTCATTCATCATACCGGTAAGCCTCACAAGTATGCCACGTATGGAATCGTTCCTAGTACCGCACCGTCTTCAGACGACGAATCTGAGGACACTTTACCTCGTGCAACTCTGAATGCCCCAATTGAAGCATTGCAGGGATTAGCCAACGCGGCGGCGGAGGCGGCAGCAGCTCCTTCCGCATCTCCTCCAAGGTTTGTTAGTTTTTGGTCAAGAGATGGACACCCAATTTCAATCACTACCATAGGGTTAAGAAGCGCAAGCGCGCTGAACCAATCCCACGCAACGCTTTCCCTCATGTCGTAGAGAAGGTGTGTTTGCTTTTAGGCTTCAAATTGGACCGAATTTTACGGATACGTCTGCAGGGTCTTGTCGCCGATTCGGAGGCCAGGGAGTTGTACAACATGTAAATTACAGCCACAGCACTTAGCGGTGCTCTTATCATATATCATATATACTTATCTCACATTCGTGTCCAGCTTCTTTGCAGGATGCCATCTATTCATACCGGTCTTCGACCCATCGTATGATACCTATGAAAGCTTGATGGAACGTACACCCTGGACGTTCGATGCTATCTTGGCTGTTGCCAGTAAGATCCGGAGCGGGAATGGTCTTCTCAGTCCGACCTTCTACAAATGTTTGGAAGAAGCCCAGGGCATAGCTCGCTCTTCGCTTTTTGGACCTGTTGTCCGAAAAGAGGCAGTTCAAGGTCTGCTTTACACCCTCTGAGAACGTGTTTTCCTTGTAATCTGAAGTTTTTCAAGGCATGTTGCTGCTGGCCGCTTGGAGCACGAATGGCTGGCTACCAAGCGGTCACGCGATGCGCATGGCATTGGATCTAGGCTTGCATCGTGCTTTGGACAGACTCGCTGACGATAGCGGTAAGAAGAGGACACAAGATGAAGAACGCGATTTAGGCATGATTGCAGATTTCATGTTTTACCTGATTCTTCTGACTCCAAACTTTAGTTGTTTCCGCCCGTATCTGGTTATGTCTATATTGGTTTGATCATCAGTACGCATTTCTCAACCAGGTCATTGTTCAGATTTTGATATATTACAGGATGAGCTTGGGTACAGGCAGGCCGATTGTGTTGCGTGACGAAAACTCCATCCGACACTGTCGTCTGCTTCTGAATCACCCAATGGCTTCTCCGACTGATGTCAGACTCATTTCACAAGTCGAACTGATTGCTCAAAAGAGTACGGTATCTTCGCGTTATGTGACGGATCGGGGCTGATTGTCTTTTGCAGCTCAAATCTATGAGACGCTGGTGCCTATGAATGGCCAAGTCAACCATGCCACGTTAGCCTTCATTCGGCGTGCTAATGTCGCCCTCGATAAGTGGTACACTGAATGTGACGAATTGCATCGTAAGTCCACTCATCAAGCTGTCAGCCAGAGTACTGCTCAATCAATCTAGGCCAAACGATGGATGAAAACTCTCTGCTTCGCAAGATTCTTGCTGGTGAATTGCACTATGCGAAGTTGTGGTTGGTGTGTGTAGCTTTGCGAGGTGTTTCTTGGGATAAAATGCCTTTTGAACAACGTGAACTTGCTTTTCAAGCGAAAGATGCCGCTTCTGAGTGTCTCGATATCTTTCTCTCTTCCCCGGAGTACCGGTGCGCGTGATCTTACGATTGTTGTCAGCTGGAATTGAAAAAATCCGTTTTTCAGAGCTGCCCTCCGCTACGCCGTTCATGACAGTCTCGTGACGGCTGCATTCTCCGGTCTTTTCTTGCTGAAGATGGCCAGTCTGTTCCCTGGTGAAATGGATCTTTCCGTCATCACAGTACAAGTGGAGCAGCTGTCGCAGCTGTTGTCGGACGTTGCTGCTGAACGGTGAGGCTGCTCATTTTCGATACCCTGAGATCTCTAACGTGGACATACCGACAGCTACGCGCTTACGCTTCGTATCATGCTTGCCAACCTTCGCCGCAAGATTGGTCTACCCAGTGGAATCACTACTCCCATACCAAGCATGCCCCCTCCAGGTTTTACTGACATGGTCGTTACACCTACGTCGTATGTAGATCCATCTGTGCCTGCGCCATTCACCATGGAAGAGCTTGGCTTTGGAGCTGGCGACCGAAACATTGTGAGCCCTTCTGCTATACCTCTTTGGCTGCAAGAACAGGTATGGCAAACTGTTGCTAATATCCGGTTACGGGACTGAAACTAAGTTGCAGAGTTTGGCGGACCTTGGTCTTCCGGTCAACGGATCTGATGGTATTTTCTTGCAAATGGCCGGAGCGAACGGCTGGGTAGGAGATTTTGCTCCGATGCCTGAAGCCTGGTGATACGGGTTCCATATATAACTTTCGCTACACTAGACGTGACACATTGTCGTACTTCCTCTACTGTATGTGATTGTAAATTATACTCGAGTCATGTATCACACCAAACTGAGAAAAGTAAGTAGGAGTGCAGCTAGAAAGACATGTGTACGTCTCTCATATCGCAAGAGTGCATCACTCCTCGTCCTCTTCATCCTCAGATTCCTGCTCTTGCAGAAACTGTGAAGAGAAAGTCAGTACCGATCTGGTGAACATCAATTACACACAGAAACTTGACGAGTGTTTCGGTACTCTTTAAGAAGTGCTGCCGGCCTTGAGGCTTCGAGCCCTTCTGGTGCCAGTAAATTATGGCTTGATCAGTAATACAGTCCTTATTATACAGAACCTGTGTATCCATTTCTCAGCTGATGCTCTGGTCGTTTGTCGCTATCAACTCACTTTGAGAATTTGAGGGAAAGCTTTGATGATGCGAGTGTCTTCATAACAATACAACTGTACAACGTTGATGAGAGCAACTTCGGTCTTGGGGCCAGTACAGAAAGGTTCAAGAATGGGTGCAAATTTCTGTAATCCATGTGTAGAATTAGACAGTTTGAATCTGCTGTACGATCGCGTTGCGTACCCCGACTTCACGCAGTGCCAGACCCTCAATTTGATCAGGGCGTGCACTCCAGTCGACAGAGGCCATAAGACCTTGCCAAATGCAAGAAATGAGTTCCGTATCAGGAATAGGGTTAGCTTCCTGTTGTGCTTTGATAGCAGAGACGATCTAAGAAGGACAGATGTATAAACAATAAACATCTTGAAGAAGTAGATATATACCGATCCAACAGATTCTTCATGTTCCACGAGCTCTTGAAGCTCCTTGACGATACTATCCTTTACGATAGCGTATTGCTTCTTCGCCCACCACTCCGATACTTGCGGAAGGCCCTCTTTCTTGAAATGCTCTTCAAGGTGCTTACCCTCGCGCTTACTAGGAGGGAAGAAGGGGAGAAGGTCTCTTATGCCGCCACGTTTGAGGGTGGCAGAGAGGTGATCCATGGGCTGATCGACCAGATAAGCACGAAACACGATAGTCAGCACGCTGATGGATACATCTAAAGTTCTGAAACATGAGCAAAGACCTGGTGTACAATATGGTGAATAGCTCACCATTTTTAATGAGATGATCCTTGGTTAGACTCTGAAGAGAAGCGGCACTAGCGAGACCTTGAGAGAGCAAAAGTCCAGTTGCAATGGCCAATTTGTCCTTCTGGGCAGGCGACCAGCGATGAATATACTGCAGAATACCAGGAAGAGCTGATTCTTCAAGAGGTTTCTGAAGATATTTGTATCTGGCAGGATATATGCGTTAGATACATCTCGAAACTTGAATTGATACATTCGCGCACCTTCTGATGAGTTTGTTCAGAACGTCGATGTATTTCCTTATGTCATCCACCTGGGCAGGTTCCTTCGCGTTGAAAATGGTGAACGGGGACATGGGTGCACCATCATCAATGTAACTACCTCCGGGCTGGAGAAGACCTCCGACGAGGATGATTTCGAAAAGTGGGTCTGCATATTTGAGAAATTCGAGTGTAGAACCGGCTTGAATCAACTTTGTGGTAAAAGAATCAAAATCGTTCTCTGGTATAGCTTCAAGATGCTTGTAAAGCTGGTCTCTGAAGACTGTCAAACGAGTTGAATAAAGACATCAAGAGATCTGTAGGAACACTCACTGGTTGGTTCGTGCTTTGCTTGAGCTTTTACAGCGCCCTTTCTTGCTTTGATTCTGACCCCCTGGAGCGAAGGCTTTTGGGCGGTTGGTTGCTGAGACATCCACTGGTTTCGACGGACTCGAAAAGGTGGATAACACTGAAGATGCTAAATTGCTGTCCGGGTAGCGACTTAAGTAAGTGTGAATCCTGTCTCGATTTGGCTATATGCGTCGGTTACTCCTGGGGCTGTTGCCAAATCTCGCACACCTTTTCTTCATTCTGCCTCTTATCTGGCAGTGCCTGTATGCTGTCTTGAAAAAAACTTAATTCGTAGGTCGCCAGTAACGCCCAGATCACTCGATGTTCTTCAATCTGCTGTTGTAGCTGTCTTGTGTTCGAAAGGTGTACAATACTACCGTTCCTCAAATATTCTCAATATACAAAAGAAGTTTCGACGTAATCCTCTGCTTTTGTGCCACCATCATCAAGAGCGAGAAAAGCTGAGCGCTGAGGCTTGAGGACTGGGCTAGACATATATCAGAATCAAATCGCTCCGAACTGTGCCTCTTGGGTGTCACCGGAGCTATTTCGCGTCATAGCACCTCGCCACTTTTCGTCAGGGATATACTTTGCCACTCAACCCCACACTTCACTTCTTTTCCTCTCATATTCTCGTCGAAACTGCCATTATTTCACAAATCAGAATGTGAGTAACGCCTCATCACCTGAATACAAAGGGGTCCCCAATTGACAGCGCGTGAAGGTCATCGCGATATGAGCCATTGGCAAAGACCAAGTATGGTTCTTCTAGGAAAGATTACATTAAGACTGACACGTTTTAGGTCTTCCCAGAATGCTCATTCAGAGCCTATCACAAGGGCAGATGGCACCAATGCGTTTGGAGTACGATCACGTATTTCTTTCTCCGGCGTTGGCTCACTTTGTCTGCGGTAGATCCTCAATCAGATCCCTTCGAAGTATGGATATTATTGCATTGGTGTCCATGAAGCTCAGGGCATAAGACCTACCATGGAAGATACCCATGCATTTGTAATCGACTTTGATTCTGTTCTCGGGCAGGGATACTTTGGTGTATTTGACGGCCACGGAAACAAATTCGTGTCGGAGTGGTGTGGTCACGAATTTCATAAAGTATATGCTCTGCTTTTTAATAAAATTTTCATGCTGAACAATCGCCAGATCTTCCTTGATTGTATACGAGATAATCCAGATGTCTCTGCTACCGATGTCCTTAGGCAAACGTTTCTCAAAGTCGACGATACCCTTGGGGAGTTATCGGAAGGGTCCGATGAAATAGCAGATTCTGGGTCTACTGCGGTCGTCGCCTTTTTGCGCGTTGAAGACGCCGACGGGTCTCAGCATTTTCCATTCTCTGCTGATAATTCTGATGGTGTCCAAGTAAATGGGCACAACAGTAAACTCAAGATTCCTCCGCCTGACGCTCGTCGAGTACTGTATTGTGCGAATGTGGGAGATGCAAGAGCTGTGATCAGTCGTAATGGCACCGCAACGCGACTGACTCACGACCACAAACCCTCCGATCAAGACGAACAGGCTCGTATACGCGACGCGGGCGGTATCATCTTGCGAGGTCGTGTCTTTGGTACATTGGCAGTCTCTCGGAGTTTAGGAGATCATGTGCGATACGATACGCTCAGACTGAAGGATTTGGTCATTGGCTTGCCGTACATTTCAAGGACAGAGCTGAACGCAGATGATGAATTTTGTATAATTGCTTGTGACGGGGTGAGCTCTTAATGATCATTATTATCATTGAAGTTGCATCTAATAAATGCCGTCTCCTCTAGTTGTGGGACGTTGTTACAGATCAACAAGCTGTGGATATGATTCGAGGTATCGACGATCCTCAGCACGCTAGCCAAAAGCTTGTGCACTTTGCACTGAAGAACGATAATCTCAAAAGCCGAGATAATGTCACGGTCATGGTCGTGAGATTTACACCATCCTCAAACACATAGTTTCGCTCCTTCAATAAGTGTGTCTATATACTTCTTCTCGATTTCTCCTGTGGTACTTTGCCTTCGTGACGGTGTATATCTGCCTCAATTGGGTGTTTTGTTGTGGCTGTAGCTTAGTATGCCTTAGTATGCCTGTAGCAGTATAACGATAATTGTAAGACTGAATTATTTACCTCAATCAAGATCGTCCGATTAGCAGATGGTGAATGCCCGGGCCAGTGTGGAGTTTCTAACTTAGGAAACAATCGTTCTCCTCCAACTAACAATTGCCAGTAGACTTAGCAACAGCTGTTCAGGGGGTGAAGATACATTGAACTTGAAGCAGTTAGGAGACAATGGACACAAAGCATTCTTAAGGACTGGTCAAAGCTTGAAACATAGCCTACGGGGGTAATAGTATTAGAAAATGATGAAATTCGGGGAGAACAGGGTCAAAGAAGGTCAAGAGAAAGGCCAAAGCAAAGGAGGCTTGGGCCACGCTTAATATTGTGAGAAATTTGACTTGACGGGCGAGCTTTGGCGCTGGGACCACAAGGGATCGTCATAACACGTATAAAAGCTTCCCGTTCTTACCTATCGTGTCCGACATTCACCATTTCCACAAGTTCTCTGCAGACGACATATCATCTAATCTTAAGTATGGCCTTGATAAACCCCATCGATGAGGGCAATTCTTGTAAGTCCCGGTCTTTCCGCTCACCCGGTGTTGTCATCTCTAATTTGTCCCTCCTTTTTTCCCCCTTAGCTTCCATCACGGCCGCCTCTTCTGGGCCACAGTGAGTTATTGTCACCGTTGTATACGGTATATACGCTTTCTAATCTAACCTTCAGACCTCTTTCTTCCAATCCAAGCATGCCTCGAATCGGTTTCAGTGACTCTCCAAATGCGCGCTCCAAGTCAATTACTACGACCGAACTAGACACGTATGGGGTGAGTCTGTCTCTCAGTTTGTCACCCCTTTCTCCCTTGAACGCGCTTATCAGGTTCTCAATCGGCATGCCAGCAAGAATACCTTCTACCAAGTTGGCGTGTCAGAGAACAAGGGCACCCGACGGACCATGGAGGATGCGCACTCTTTCGTGACCGACTTTGATAACATTCGTGGCCAAGGTTTCTTCGCTGTGTTTGACGGTCATGCTGGCAAGCACGCCGCAGAGTGGTGTGGAAACAACTTTCACGAAGTGTGTCATTCCTTACCCGCTGTGTCGATTACTCCACTAACGCCGCAGTATATTGTGTAGTATCTTCTTGGCTCTCTACGGTCGTCTCCGAACATGACAATACCCGATGTACTAAACAAGACCTTTCATGAAGTCGACGGCAATCTATCGCGAATGTGCGAAGAGTCGGACGGTAAAATTCACTCTGGGTGCACTGCTGTGACTGCGTTCCTGCGAATTGAGGATGCCGACGGACATCAGTCTTTTCTAGATACTATCCAATCCGACGGCTCCCCTGTTGGTTCTCCCGCCTCAAGTCATAGTCAGAATCTTCTGGCAGAAGGGGAGGACACGGCCAGTGCGCAGGAGAGCGGCTCGGAGGGACTCTCGGGCGACGAAGTTTCTAAGAGCTGGAAACCCAAGAAGAAGAAGTCTCGTAATCCCATAAAGAAGGCTCTGCGAAGCTTGGGCGGTGGTTCAATATCGGGTGCGATATCACCAAAGACCCCCAAATCCTCGTCCCCGACTATTTCTCGGAAACCTTCCGGGGAACTTGTCAAAGTCCGCGTTCCTCCTGGAAACTCGCGACGTGTATTATATTGCGCCAATGCTGGGGATGCACGAGGTGTACTTTGTCGAGCTGGAAAGGCTATTAGGTTAACATACGACCATAAAGGGTCGGATAAGCAGGAGGCGAAGCGCATTACAGATGCCGGAGGTTTCGTCATGGGTGGTAGGGTTAACGGCGTGCTGGCTGTTACGAGAAGTTTGGGTGATTCGTCTATGAAGGAGTTCGTCGTGGGTGCTCCATATACAACGGAGACGGAGCTGTGCGACGACGATGAGTTTCTGATATTGGCTTGCGACGGTGTAAGTGAAACCTTTAACTCGTACCTTTCAGTCCTTAGCCTTACATGCGTGTTTTTTTCTCTAGCTCTGGGATGTCATTGGTGATCAAGCAGCCGTCAACCAGATAAAGAGCATCGCGGACGCTCAAGCTGCTAGCCAGCATCTCTTGAAATACGCTCTCAACAATCACACATCGGATAATGTGACTGTCGTTGTCGTGCGTTTCAAAAAGAATACTTAGAATAACACGATTTTGGGTACGAGGTTGTTGCGTACACTAATAGCCTACCTCCGGACTTCACATTTATTTGGCTTTTCTTTCAAGTTTACGGGGTATAATGTTGCATTGACTCGTCACGATTGTCTTTTTAAGCACTGTCTTTATATGCATCCCCTCAGATAATGTACTGTATTTTATTCAGCTAAATCGAAAGCATTTATCATTTATCCACTGCCAGTATTAGCTTGGTGACGTGCGCCCTCTTATGGAGATAACTCTCGATAGTAGAGGGCGTGCTTCAGGTCTAGTCCAGTATCATTACTTTCAAGGTCTTGATCCATGAGTTGCCTTCATCTCATTCCTCTGACCTCTACTTAGCAAAGTCCGAGGTATATAAGTGGTTTAGTAGGTGCACCTTCGGTTTTATAAAGCGATCGGGCAGGCAAAATGACGCGTGCATGGCAGACCTCCTGTCCATTCATTCAGAACAGTACATCTTCTATTTCACCTACACGACATTTCACGACAAGCCAGATCCTTAGCCAAGAACATTCTTGCATATATTGACCGTAGCTCGCTTGAATCCTTGCACGAACAATCCATCGACATTATCTTCACTGGCATTTGAACCTCGGAGTCAATGTCGAACTGGAACAATAACCAGTGGGGAACAGGGGGTCCTCAAGGCTACTCACAGCAAGCTCCATACCCAGGGCCTACCCCAGCGTATGGCCAAACATACTATCCTCCTCAAGACGAGCAGCAGTACCTCAGTGCTGGCGATGTAAAGAACCCGTACGAGGGTGATAGGTTCAAGCCCAAGAAAAAAGTCAACGACCCGATCTTTTTAGTGCTGTTTGTGCTTCAGGTATGCGATTCTTGACTGGGCGATGTTGGACAGACAGAGCAGCGTATCACTTAACATTCCAATGACAGTTCCTCGGGTTTGCTGCGTTGTCCGGCGTAGCTCTTTCGTCTTGGGTGTCTAATGACGGGCTCGGGGGAGGCCTAGGGACATCAGGCGGCAACTCTGCTAGTTCTATTACGTTGAATCGGTGCGTGTATTCGATTGGCTAAGTATTCCCGCCGATGCTAAACTATCAGGCAGGAGTACCGTCTATCTTCTACTGCTGGTCACAGCAGCCGCTGTTTTGTTTTCCGTCTTATATCTAATGCTCACAAGACTCTTTACGAAGCTCATTATGCACATCACACTCATACTGTCTATTGCCTTGAACATGTGCGTAGCTTGCTTTCTCTTGGTGTCACCGATCGTTGAGTTGCATGCAGCGGAATATGCATCTACTATTGGATCACAAGATATTATTGTATGCTATCCTGATGTTACCTGCATTGCACCCGTTACTTACTGAGAGCCCGCTCATGTAGCCGGAGCTATTATTTTCACGATTATCGCCCTCTTGTCTATATTTTCGTATTGGGGCTTCAGGTCCCGCATACCCCTCGCGTCACTTTTGCTGCAAGTCGTTATGGACGTTTCAAAACATCACAAGAGCGTCTATGTCGTTGCATTCATTGCGTTGATCCTTCAAGCCGCGCTGTCGGTGTGAGTTCATTCACCCTTTCTGTTACTTTTGCCAAGCAGATTAATTGATTGCTTGACAGGTGGTATGTCTTTACAAGCATTGCTATGTAAGTCATAAGAATACACTGTTTACGTCTTTCTTACAGTAGTTTCTGGTTTTAGATATACCAAGTGGACACCCGGAAGCCCATGTGAGTTGATAAGCTAGTACTAATGTCTCATTAATGAATTCTGTTAGCCTGTAACACCTCGTCCTGCTCATCCGGTACAGTCGCAGGCCTCATCTTCTACGCTACCTTTTCGTACCTCTGGACTTCGCAAGTTATCGGGAATGTCGCGCTCGCAACCCTCGCAGGTGGTCCATATGGTTCCTGGTACTACTTTGGTCCACGAGATTTGGGCGAAATGGTATGCTTTTTTGTCCGTAGTTCTATTCATTGACTGACCTACGCTGTCCACTAGCCAAAACATCCTACATTGTCTGCATTCGGCCGGGCGTCAACGTTGTCGCTGGGATCTATCGCGTTTGGATCGTTGATTGTGACGTTACTTGAGCTTTTGCGGTTGGTCTTGAATGCCGTACAGAACAGTGCCAATGCAGACGGCCATCGTTCGTATCTCTTTTGACCTGATTTCGTTATTAGCTGACATTGATTATCATTCCAGCGGTGGAAGCTTGTCTCGCATGCTGTGCTGCATGTTTTGTTGGGTGTATAGAGAGTGCCGTCGAGTATTTCAACAGGTCTGTGGCTTTTGCATACAAGCTCCGTAGATTGCGGACTAATTCGCAGATAATTCTAGATACGCCTACATTGAAATTTGTGAGCAATCGACCAAACATCTTAGTTCAGCAACATAATTCTAACCGTGTACTTCATGACAGCACTGTACGGAAAGAACTACCTATCTGCTGCAAAGGATACGTGGAGGTTGTTCAGGGATCGTGGTATTGACGCGCTTGTCAATGATTCCTTAGTTGGAATGAGTGAGTCTTGTCTAATACAATTCGTTTGTCGTGAGGCTAAGTTATATGATAGCATTGACGTGGGGCGCGTACGCCATAGGAATGTTGTCATCTTTGTTTGCATATCTCTACCTGCGTAGTGAGTTCCACTGTTTGTTACCTGTAAACTCAAGTTTGCACTTATGACTGTCTCTATCTTAGTCACAGACCCGCCGTACAATGCAGATGGACAGTACACTGCTCCAGTGATATTGTTTGCGTTTTTGATTGGTATAATGTGCTGTAAGTAATCATAACGCGGGCGCGTCGATTGCAGTTCTAACTATTTGGCAGCTTTGACCCTTTCCTCCGCCATCGAAGCCGGCGTATCTACAATGTGAGTTCCTCCTTTCGTATCTCGATAAAGATTTATGAATCCATTTCGTCCAGATTCGTTGGACTTGGCGAAGATCCACAAGTACTAGCAATTCGAGCACCCGCGCTCTTTGGTGTAAGTCATTAACACTACTTTGTTCAATGATGTAAATCTGATGGCTTGACATTAGCTCATAGCACAGAATTATCCAGATGTTACAAAGGGAGTTCCAAGAGTTTAAACTATGTATTCGTTGCTTGGGAGGAACACATACTCTACATTCATACATATTTCATGGCCTTTTGATATTGCACAGCTAGTCAAGAATGATATTAGTATGATGCCAAGTTATGGCAAGTCCCTGTCGATTAGTGGTCAAATCATCACGTTGTGGATTGTGGCATACAGTTACATAAGCAAACCGTGAAGCCGGGAGCTCGAATCTCCCCAGGGACAGTTACATTTTTCGAAATTCAGTCAGTAGGTTATGGATATATCAGAACTGAGAGCTTAGCTAAGCCTCTTGCAGGGACTTTTCCCCCATCGTTTTACAGTTTGTATGTACCAGACTGAGACTGAGATCTCACTGTGGTGTAGATGGGCATGACGTCATTCATCGCGTCTAGAAAGAGTCGGAGATTCTAGAGCCATTTGCTGCACGACTACGACCAGACTGCGACTGCGTCTCTTTGCTGTTTCCAGCATGCGGAAGACATCGTATGTTGTCGCCTTCTTTACCGTCGCAATTAGTCTCGTCTTCGTATGTTCTTAAACCCTCACTTCTATAGCCCGTAGCTGATTCGTTAATGTCAGAATGTAATTGCAGCTCGTCGTACAGACTGGTTCGTTGTTATCCTTTTCTGTGTATGCGCTCCTCTTTCTCATGCAGCGCACCCACAATAGGTTGATAGTAAAGTCTCAAAACAACACCCTTCGCTATGGTTTGGATCAGCTTTGTGGTTACAATGTAGCTGGATCGGGTGATAATGTGTATGAATGCCGCAAGTTCCCCCGAAGTGTACAAGATTCGTGCGGGAGCGAGAACAGTTCGTTTTGTGCTGCGTGGACGAGCGCTGGATACGCTGTTGAGCTCGCTACTGGTTTCGCTGCTTTATCCTTGTTCGCTATCTTGGTCGGTGTAAGCACCGGTTCTAGGCGAAGAAGGATATGGAAAGCAGTTGCTGGTTTGGTGGCGTTTCAAGGTGAGTCACTAAGACCTTACGCTGTGCGGTTCGGCGCAATGGGGTGCTGCGATGGCTATCTCTTACTGGTTCTGTTTGTACCCGAACAGCTATCTTTGAACTAATTGCTTTCGTTATCGTCACCGAGACGAATCGTACCGGTGCATTCCCCACCTTCAGCAATGCGAAGCCAGGCAAGTGCATCTCGTTACTGCTGGCAAAATCCCCTCGTCGGGCTAACAACGCGTGTTGCAACGATCTTAGGGTCAGCTTACATCTTGGGCACGTTTTCATGGATCTTTTCGGTTATCATAGTCGCTGCTGTAGTGACTACTGGCGTATCCGCTGATAAAGGACATCGGTGGGCAGCCGGAAATAGAGCGTATCGTCGTATCGATGATTGAAGCTCCTGTCAGTCGATAGTCACATTATACAATCACACCACTGATATAACCCCCAATTGTTTGGATGTTCATTCTTTCTCTGTAACACAATGTATTCTTTTTCATCATTTACTCGACTCGTTTGTTATCACATCGAACTTACATTCATGATTTTGCTACCCGATGTTTTGTAATATTTTTTAAAGAATATGTACCCATTCTTCATCGTGAGAGTCAATGCGTACGATTGATAGTACATATACACAATGATTATTGTACAGACAATTACTTCACGGCTACAGTAAGACGTCTATTCGATGTTCAAAGCATGTCGCGTTTATTGCATGCCGTTCCGCATGTTATCAAATTTGCTGTTTTCATACTTGAGCCAATTTTGCTGGTTCATTTCCAAACCGCCCATAGCGTCCTTGACCACCCTGACGAGACTATGGCCAGGCTGGAGTTCTTTACCATGACCTCCCTCCATATCCTTCCTCTCTGTTCCTTTATCCCCACTGAGTTCCCAAAACATACTCCCTCCCAATCCCATTTTCCTGATCCACTCGCCTTTCCACTGCCCAACTTCCTCACTATCAAAACTGATCATCTCTTTCTTGCTATAGTCAAAAGTCCAGCTGGCCTTGGCCTGATCGTCTCGCATGACGTACGAGCCGGGGAGAGGGAGGGCGCGGTAATCGTATACGCCGGCCTCCCAGCTACCTTGGCCGACGCCAGAGAACGGCGTGCCTGGTCCATCGGTATTGAGGAAGGATCGTCCGTAGAGAGGGATACCGAGGATGAGCTTGTAGGGTGCGACACCATTGGAGATGTAGTGGGAGATAGATTTAGAGGCGCTGATTTGACCACCGAAGAGGTTGGCTTGGTGGCCAGCAACTGTGTCCCAGGAGCCCGCTATGGAGTCGTGAGGATCAGATCAAAGAAGGAGGAAGAAGAGGATGGCTACTCGTTACCAAAATCATAAGCCATCAAATTCCAGAAATCGAGATAAGTATCCATTTCTTTGATGTGAAGTTTTTGGTAGTTGTCTGGACCACATGGTGCGGCAATCTGCTCATGCAATTAGATTACTTCTGCCACAGCAGCCTAACACTCACAGTCAAAAGAAATTTATAATCGGTACCCTTCTGCCTCGCATGGTCATCCAGCGCCTCTCGCAATTCGCGTAGAAGGTGGACGTATCCTCTTGCCTGAGGATCATTCTGCGGATACTCATAGTCGACATCTAGGCCGTCCAGTCCGTAATCCTCCAGCAGCTTCACAGCAGAGTCTACAAAGTTCTTGCGTAAAGGCGGGGATACCACGACCGGATGGAATGAGGGTGAGTAAGTCCAGCCTCCAATGGAGAGCAAAAGCTTGAGATGGCGGTTCTGTTTCTTCAGGTTGTAGATCGCTTTAAAGTTGCCGTAGAGATTGGTACCGGAATCTGACCAAGAGTCTCCAGGATAGTGAATGTCTTGGTCGGCCCATAGATCAGAGAGGGAGACCTCGCCTGAAGATGGGTTGACATTGGCGAATGCGTAGAGAATGTGTCTGTAGAATGGTCAAGGTCATGCTCAGAGCATTGGAGAAATACGAGACGTACGTGAGATCCTGAACAGGGATGAGTGAAGGAGGATATTTCCTTCCATAGATTCCCCTGTAGAGCAAAAGTGAGTAACTTCTCCTTTAACCTTAGGTTGAGAGATCTCGATACCAATTAGTGAAACTATCATAAGATCAGCAACTGAATGTCTGGAAAGCAGGAAACTCACTATCCAACACTGTACTTTCCAGGCATATCTTCTATGTCAGTCTCTGTGCCGTTCTCTTTCGGGGGTGAATCTACCGTCCCAGTATCGTCGGCGTCGGCGTCGGCGGTTGAATGGGCCGGAGCGGTGACAACAGACCACTGGCCTGCTTTGTAAAAGACGAAAGCGGTGAAGAAGAAAGCTAAGAGAACGAAGAACAAGTTGCGTTTGGAATTATTCTGTCTGGGTAGTCTTGTCGAAGAGGGACGTTCAGTTTCCAACTGGTCGGAGGACTCATTTGTTGCAAGTCGTTCATAAGAAGGTGCCATGATGAAATTTGGCACAGCCACTTTGTGGTTCAGTTGCAGTGCTCCACTCGACGCAGAGCTGTGTATTATCATCTATCTACATATCTATCTCGACACTGAGCCGTGTAGACGATTCACTTAATAACGTCCTGGAATAACAACCAAGGCAGTAAAGTCCCCGAAAAATCACCTTTCGTCGTTTCCGATGATAATCCACACCACTGGAAGCAACACATATTCAGCGATGTGCCTCCGTTTATCCTGGCATTCAGCTGACCACCAGATGGGCATATAACAAGTTCTTCTAGTCGTCAACCTCCGCAACTAGAAAGCTATGTTCTCTCGCATTGGTGTCCTACCTGCGGCTGTTGCAGTGCTGTACTGCGTGAGCCGAGTCAATGCGCAATCTCCGGCTTGGGGACAGTGTGGCGGTATAGGATGGTAAGTATAAGTGCGAGGTTATAGTATCAGGGCGTTGACTCTTGCGTTATAACTTGTAGGTCGGGCGCGACGACTTGTGTAACAGGGTATACTTGCACTGTGACAAACGCATGTCAGTAAGCTTCTGAGGTATCTTCTTTCAGAGTGAAATCATGCGCGTATAGATTACTCTCAATGTGTACCCGGGGCAGCTTCAGCTACTGCAACCCCCACAACTCCCGCCACTTCTACGTCAGGCGCCGCCAGCGGTAGTTCTTCGGCTACAAGCACGTCCACCGGTTCTACACCAACTGGGTCCCAGATTCGCTCGGACC
Organism: Omphalotus guepiniiformis; assembly: GCA_028554645.1. Classification (NCBI taxonomy): domain Eukaryota; kingdom Fungi; phylum Basidiomycota; class Agaricomycetes; order Agaricales; family Omphalotaceae; genus Omphalotus; species Omphalotus guepiniiformis. Next base: position 1,011,922 of record JAQOOI010000076.1, on the reverse strand, counting down.
AAGACCCCACTTACCATTTTTATTTACAAAACAGCAGTGCGTATACATCTTATAATGCTCAGGCCACACGAAGTCGAGCTAACCGTAATAATACAAGACGGAGTTGCAGTCTTAGGACCTGAAGACACGTCCGGCTACTTCACCCTCGGAACGACCATATCACTCCCTTCTTCAAATGGCACGGTCTACCTCAACGTCGACACGACAGGCACTGCGTCATACCAGACTCTGTCCTTCGGATCCTTGGCGACTACGACCGACTGGGGGCTCGAGGGAGATACTATTATCACTACCAACCCCAGACAGCTGAATTTCCTCGCGTGTGCGACGAATGATCCGGACGTATACACTATCTTTCTCCAGACAGGTAACGATGAGCCCAGTGGTCAGACTTGCTCGTTAACCTCATTGCATCTGGATTGCTTGTGTTGAAACTGTGATGCTCTGTTTGATCATTGCACCTCAGGATGTAGTAGCCCTGTATCAAATTCTTGCTATCTCAATTGTGTTATTGATAAACTGAGCACTCTATTTCGTACCCTCTTGGCACGGGCTTCATTGCATTCTGTAGCATAGCATGCTTTCGCCGCCACTGGTAGAGCATCCAGCTTATTCTCCTACTTACGCACCACAGAGCGGAACCGGAAGCAGATTACTAGGCTATTAAGCTAGTAAAGCGTAAAGACAACGTCAATCACTGAACAGAAAACATCTCCGTCAATGTATAACTCAAGCCGTAAACAACTGTATCCGAGTCGAGAGACTCGCCAAGAGACTCTAATGTAATTAATGCTTTCGTCGTATTCTAATAATACAAGAATCGTACAAAATACAATGCAACCTGTCTCGGTAGTCCGAAGAGAAAAAAACTATGTATATATATGTACGGGGTCGTCGAAGATAAAGGTAAGTTAGAAATGCTCCCGGAAGATCGAAAACAAATGAACAGTGAGGTATCGTCAATTGCAGTGGGATATGTATGTTAGTGTGTAAAACATGTATGCTTATGTAGAAAGGGCTGTGTCCTGCAAAGTAGCGAAGACAATGCGAATGGAGGGGAGCTTGAAGGCTTGACAGTACTTGTACGTACTGATGAACAAAGCCAAGAAAATGTCAAGAGAGGGCTGCTAGTCCACAGGTAGATGCATATGGCAAAACGTAAATGTCAAACATGTAAAGTGAGCGAGCAAAGCAACAGACAATGACAAGGAAAATGAGCAGGGCTTGCGTCTAAGAAAACAAGATAGTTGGCTCCTGCCCTGTGAGACCGAGATATCCTTGCAGTCAATAGGTATCGAGACACGGGTACGGCAACAAACAATGCCCGTTCATCGAAGGTTCTAGCATTCCCCAAGGAAACTGTTCTTCGGGAAGGGCTGGCCAAAATCGCCACGCCAAGTGGTCAAATTAGGATTCGTGTATGCTTCAATATACCTTCCAATTATGTCGTTAGCAATTTTCGTACTTCAGCGTGAAACAGGAACGCAAAAACATACTGGTTGATGTAGGCCAGCGTTGGAAAGTCCGGAGGATCGCAACCAATATTGATATCGTTTTCTGGCTGATACACTCGGATGTAGTCGATTGACATATGTACGGGGAAGTTCAGGTGGCCTAGATCCACGGGGCCGAAGTTTGTCGACATGCCTAGGTTGGCCAAGAGGTACTGTGGCACATCAGTCGATGCGAACCGAGCTTTAGAAGAATCGAAGAACGTACATTGGTTCTTGGGGGACTGGTCGCGCAGAGATTTGAACACTTTCGTCTGCACCTAGACCGGCAACCTTGAGTGACCAGGCGGTCGTGTTGCTTGATATCCATGTGATGTACTGCGGGTACGATGCTCAGACTCGTCACACAATCATGATAGGTACGCCACTCACGGCATCATCAAATCCTATGAATTTTGGACAAGGCGTTAGAAAAGCAACAGAACTCGAAGTGGGCGGCTTACCTGGTTTGTACTGTATGACGACATAGAAGCATCATCAGTTTCGGGAGTAATAACGACTACACGAATTTTTTTCATTTACCTCAAATCCATAGACCTGGAAACAACCACCGTCAAATTCATAACATGCGGGATCAGTGGAGGTGACCACCGATGTTGCTTGCTGCTCCACATTCCCCATGAACGTGTTCAGTTGTGATATGGAGGGATTAGCGATGAACATGTTGTCCGAATCGTTATTCCATATGTAGGCTCGATTGAAGGGCTAAAAATGAGGCAAAAACCGAATCAAATCAGCAACTCCATCAAGATTACAAATGAGTTCATACCGCCCACTGAGCTGACTGTGAAACTTGTGAAATAAAGCTATCCTGATTGATCTACATCACAGAATAGGGTATGTTTAACGGAAGGGGAGAGCATGAGATTTACACACCTGAGCTTCAAAGACATCAATTTCAGGAGCAGATCGCCCTACAAATGTCCCATCTGAATGCTTTGGGCCGGGATGACTCTCGCCTGCACATGTACATCTTGAGAGCTTCTGACCAGGCAAATAACTCAGGATCCCGCCCTTTCCAGCATCTCCGTTTTCGGTGGCGGCGACAGGCTCGCCATTGATTGTTTGATTCTGCACTGTACCGATATCACACGAGTCTAGACCATGTTAAAATGAGTGTCGATAACGTGAAGGAGACGGAAATGGCTTACCATAAGTATATGGCCATGTACCTTCCAAGGAAGCACCATAACCAGCACGGCCAAGGTTACCCATTGTCCATATGGCAGGCCAAAGTCCAAGTACATTATTAGCTCCCGGAATCACTACAGATGTCTCAACATATCCGCCTGTGAAGCAAAATTTATTCCTGATAACGCGGGAAGTCAGCCTTTGAAGCGGAAGCAACGAGTCTAGACCAACCATGTTGAAAGCATGCCTGTATTGTATTGAACGCTTCAGTAAGTTGCTCTCGTGTAATTGTACGACACGCACCGCCTTGAAAGTTCAAGTCATGGGTGTTCGTTTCCGACAACGTAATGACCAATGAGCCCCCTTTGGTAGTCACTGCAGCGGGATCGTACCATTCCAGATTATTCGTTTCCTATCAGTGAAGCTGTGAGTGCGGAACATCTCACAGCAAAAGAGTTTTTGATGTACCCAATAATGCAGATCAACTGCTTCCCAATACGGGTCATCTCCAGGATAGAACGTGCGACCATCTGTATTGAACTCGTCGGAAAAAACAAGAATCATATTTTGTGACGGGTTCTGCCAAGATGGTTTCGTCCGGGCCTCAGCTGGAGTCTCGAGGTCTATTAGCCCCCAATTCCCCGGCATTTGAGGGACCTAAAAATATTTGAATGATGAGGAAGCATGTCACGCGAAAGCTGAAATGAATGAAAGGGGCACGGAAACGAACCTGTCCACTTGCATTCAGGCCGCCAATATTGAAAGCTCCTTGTGTGGAAAGCAGTGGCTTCGACACAAAGGATGCTACAGGGTAGCCAATACTAGCGTAAAGTAAGGAGACAAGCTCAGAAGTAGAAATGAGCTGAACGTACAAGAGTGCGAGAACCGCTGCACACAGTATAGCAAGAAAACCGAGATTAGTAACGCCACGCTTGGACCAGGCATTTTTATCGTGCTCGATCTGAGTAGCCGTCTTCTCTGGGGTGTGCAGATGGTCGTCTGGCTCTACGAGATCCAAGGAAAGGTCGGAACCCCATTCCTGAGGATCTGCAACCAGTGAGAACTGCAGTAACAGTCGTGTGTTAGAAAAGCGACATAAATCGGAGATAACTAGTTACCCTCTCTTGAATAGACGCATATTCACTGCGACTCTTTCTAGCGACGCTTGCAGGATATGGCGAATCCGAGTTTGACTGCAAAAAGATATGAGAAGACGCGTAATGAAAGAAACAAAGGAAACATACGATGAAAGACCAGCTCGACTGGGTGCGGGGGATGGGCATCTGGAGGGAGGGTAGTCGGAGGAAGGGAGAAGGAGAAGAATAAAAGAAGGGTGGGAAACTGAATGGTAATTATCTACGTCAAAGAAGTACTTGAAGGAGCGAAGCTGGGAATCTGAAATCAACAGTTGCAATGCATAACTGCGCTCTCCCCCAATCCCCATTGCTTTGCCGTCATTTTCTTCAATTCAGTAACCGTAGCTTCTGAATATATGCGCTTCAAATTGACACGTCCATGTCAGTCTTGCTCTGACTTCAGCGAGTACAGAAATCGGTATCTGCCATTCTGCCACTCACAAATGTCGTGTTCCACAGTTCCAACTCGCAAGGTACCATCGCACATGATCGCAGAGAATGAATTTGCCGCAATCCAATTATAGCTTTTCTCACGCATAAACAAATATTACATAATACCACGACATTTTCAGTAGAAAACATTCCATCTATGCAACTTGCAACGGCTCCGTACATATCCAAGGTCATTTTAGCCCACGTCAGCCTTTCTGGCTACCACTTAGACTGCGCCGGGAGCAAGGGAAGTGAAGACGCTATACATCGCGCCCGATGTACCCGAACCTCTTGCGTCGCCTATAAATCCTCCATAAGTAGAATGCTCGCGTATCGCGCCGAGTAGCGTGCTACTTGCGAACACGTTGGTCTGATTAATTTCTCATTCTCGGGCCAGTTTAGCAAAGGTGCAGTATTATACAGTCAGTAGCGCGACTACTAATACGTATACATACACTCCTATGTGGAGTCAAGCTCAAGCGCTCAAGCCTTAAGCTTCTTCTCAATAGGAGCCTGCGATAAGTCGCTTTCCGGTATTCGCTCAAGTGTGACGTTGCGAACTATCGTGCCTCTGATGAGGAATCTTAACTTAATATCAGAGCATAGCGATTCTCATAACTCGTTGTCTCAACTTACTGCGGGGAGATATCAGTTCACTGATCATGGGGAACGGAAAAATAAAGAGTCACGTAGGCATTGGGGCCAGTGTTCTGACTTTCTACTCACTACACGTCTATAATTGTACACCAGTACAACATTCACCGACATCTACAATAACCTACATCTTCCCAAATATTAGATCCCGGGCCAAAAATACACCATAATACAGATCACACATCTTCTACAACCCAACTGCCGTTGTTCAAGTTATATTAGTCGTGTTATCACACCGAGCCCCTACGGTGTCTGTTAGCTGATGAGCAGCAGTGAGAGCTCCTGGATTGCTTACTTTAGTCTTTCCCTCCCGGAACAGTAGTTTCATGCCCTCCTTGATGAACTCGGGATGAGAGATGAACTCGAACCGAACCTTGGCACGATCTCCAGTTCGTAATACTCCTTGAGAATGTTCGATGTCTATTATCCTGACAGTCTGGCGTACAGCCTAGGAAAATCGACGTTAAAAGTGGCGATACCCGAGCAGGATTCATAAAAAACTTACACCGCAATGAAGCATAGCCTAAGAGTCAAAGGCTCTCTTTTAGCACACAGAGCAATGTAAACGACAAAGAGAATACCTGATAATTCCTCTGCAGCGTTGTATTGTGACTGTCATAATGTCAGCACGAGCTTCGGAGATCCTACAGTCCGGACTGTGAACGCACTAGAGAATCAGAACCTGGCCTTCAAATTGCAGGGTAGCTGGAAGAAGAATTCTCAACGTTCCTAATCGTACATCTTTGATCAGAAGACACACCTTTAGGAGGGGTATCAGTCTTATGGACAAGCACCATGCCTTTCCGTACAGTCGCGCGCTTTACCCGCTTCAACGCAAGGGACACACACTGCCCAGCTTCTGCTGTCGTCACTTTGGCTCTGTAGGGCCGAGCTATGTCAGCCAAATCTCGAGTCGACATCCATGGATCAAGTCCAAACCTCTTTCGCTGCATGTCCTTGATAAAGGTGCTCCGATAGTTTCCATTCGAGTCCGGCCCTAACATCACCGCGTCACCTATCTTCACTCTGCCCCCGATGACGATGCCGTTGACTACCGTACCCACGTAGGGCACAGACCAGATTTCAGTGATAGAGAACTATCGAACATCCGGGATTACTATCAGGGGCTATGAGTAGAATGTAGTAACAATTTACGTACCTCCAGAGGCTCATCTGGTGCGAACTTTTCATCAGCTTCGCTGGAGGGAAGTAGATTCAAGAACGTCCGAAGCTAGAAATCGGTATCAGATGTACACATAATCCGAGGGCGACAAAGTTTACGTGATCAAGCCCTTCACCAGTCACATTCGAGACCAGGAAAATAGGACATAGCCTAGCGAACGTTGGTTAACGACCGTGGGATGTATTGCGAACGACTCACTTCTCTGGACCAAAAGTAGTGGCAAGCTCGACAGCAATTTCACTAGATTTTACGAAAACAGGAATTTTTCTAACGAGAGGCCAATGCTAAATTATAGTCTTATTGTAAAAGTGTATGCAACGCCAACGTACCGACATCCTGGACTGCCGAGAATCTTTTCAACCTCTTTTATTGTGTGCGCCTGAACATTGGCTGGCGTCATGTCGATCTTTGCCGCGATGATCAGTAATGTTCATCAAGCTCGTCGTCGATGTTTTACCTTTGTTACACACACTACAACAGGTACATTCAGAGCGAGAACTATTGCCAGATGCTCCTTTGACATTCCGATGAATCCTGCGTTAGCACCGACTGTGAGGATAACACAAGAAGGAGCCCCAGAAGTCAGACCATAGAGCGTAGTTTTGAGATATCGTTCGTGTCCAGCAAGATCTATGCACTTGTGAGTACTCAAAGAACAACTAACTTGTCCACCAGGTAATACCGATGAAAGATACTATCTTCGAGGCTTGTATTGAAATATCTTCCCATCCCAATTTCTCGTGTCGAACGACGTCAGGATCATTCAAATGGGCGGTCTCGGGTAGTATTGGAGCTCCAGAAGGTGCAAAACCCAGGATCTGTGCGATCTACTTAGTCATCGCACGTAAATAAGATACGTGTAGGGGTGTTCACCTCCATACCAACGCTGGACGTTCGCCCCGTCTCGACTTCGTGTTTGTGTCGGAACAGCCCAACTCGTGCCTTCCCGCGCCCATCATCCAGGGAACCTGTTGAACGTGTAAGAGTGGACCTGCTTAGTGAAGTGGATGCTCACCCCGGGTTAGTACACCCAAGGTTGTTGATTTTCCACTATCCACGTTGCCAACAACAGCACATCGAACTTCCGGAGTTAAGGAAACACTAAGGGGAGGTAGTCGTAGTAGTAACGATATTCGTGGGTGTCTTCCCTTCGATTCAAATAGAACAGATGTCTTTGAAAGGGTAATCAATGACAAGTAGAAATTAGAACTGAACTTGAGATGTAACACACCTTCCCTCCAACCTCTTCCACCGTCTCTACAATCTTCCGATGCAAGGACACTATCTCTTCTGAAGTTCTTTGAGTCCCTGTCCACCCTTCACCATCCTCGTCTAATTCCCCGGCGAACAGTTTTGCATGAGGAGGCTGACGGCCAATCCGAAGAACATACTCCCCATGCTGTTGAGTGATCAATGCAGCTATCTTATTACGGGCTTGATCATGAGCGTCTTGTGAGTCCTTGTATAAAAGCGCCTGAATCACCAAAGGTCAATGGCATGTACAACCAATCCAGCTTCAGGAAACGTATACCAGTATATCTTCCACGACATCTTCCACGACCTCAGTTTGCTCGTGATGCTCTGGGTCAGACTTGACAATGAAATCAATGGAAGCCTTTTCCTTTTCCTTTGCTTTGCCTTTAGGATGCTTGCTCTCTTTTTGAATAATATCCTTGACTTCGGCTACTCTGTGCGCACGTTTCTTGCTTATTTGCTCGATTTCGCTCTGGAATTCGCGGAATTTGGAGCCCATAGTGGATTGTGTGGATTATTGGGCCGCTCAGTGGGGCGAGGAACATAAAGAAGAAGAAAGACGAGTCAGACAAAGAACCAAGTCAGTGTGAGTATAAGGGTGAGTCGAGATGATTTGCGATTACTACTAATTTAGGAAGGCGAGCACGGTGACTCACGCACGATAGTCACGTGGAGAATTACCTTCTCTCCTCAACAACGAAACCACAGACGCTCGTAAAGCTTCTAACGATTCTTGATAGCAAGAGGGTCAGGATAGGTTTGCCTGCGAGTTCGCAGGTGATAGAGATATGGAGTGATAATACTAATGAAAGGGCCTTCGCGACAATCGATGAGAATAACAGTGACGATCTTTCTATTCGAAAGGAAAGGCTTGCTTGATAACGAGAGTAGTGGTAAGTATAGATCGAAGCAGGAGGTAACTCTTACCCACCTAACCCACAAACGCCCGCTTGTTCAGTCCTGAGTTCTCGACATTGCCAAAATACCATTCATTGTTTCATTGTACTTGAATACGTCTTATATCAGAATCGTGCCGTATCAACGTTTACTAAAGTTAGAGACAGAGAATTGTTCAGAAAGCCGTTCACGTGCTGCCCGTTGATCAACATTGTCAATTTTCTTCGTTGATTATATTTTGCTACAAACGACCTGTGAGTTCTTATTGTCCTTGCTATTTTCAGTAGATGTGCGTATCTCAAGTCGCAGTTCTGCTATTGTTTGACCGGGAAAATAGGACACGTGGGGAGTGGCCGAAAAGAATAGTGTGAAGGAGGCAGCGTAGCATCCTTGCAGGTTAACTTTGCACTCGTCAAGGTCCTTCCTTGAACGTGGAGGCAGGACAAGCAGAATGTCTCCTGTAGCGGGACCTTCGTCTCTGCGACAACTTGCTGGTCTCGTACCTGGCCTTTTGGACCCGTCTCAGCGCGACAGACTTCTCCGGTTTCCAACTTCCCGCATATCATTCGCGTCTTTTAATCCCCGTACCGCCTCTGTCGCCCAAGATGCGTCGGACGTTCGAAAGCTTTCTCTGAACGAGGAGTTGTATAACGCGAAGCGGGTAGTGGTGGAAACGCACCCGACTGGAGAAAGCTCCTGGCGATTTGTGCCCAAGGCTCAATTAGACGAAGGTGTTGTTGATGAAGGGCAGTGGCCTCGTGTCGTTGATATCTGCGGGTCAGTGTGATATCAACATATCATGTTTGGGGCTTAACGATGCATTACTTCAGTTCACTCTATGAGTGCTCACAGGACCAATGGGATTTCTATAAACTGGATCCCAATTACGATTGCCGCGTCAGAGCACCACCTGCACTCACCACTGTTACCCCTGCTGCGCTGAAGCCTAAAGAGAGCCCCCGCGCCAATGGTAAAAGGGCAGTCCTTACGGATGCTTCTATGCCGCCACTCAATAAACGGAAGAAGACGCGTCATTCCAGCTCTGAAACGCCTTTCACCATTAATCTTGATGATGAGGAAGATTCGGAAATAGAAGAAGTAGAAGAGATGATTGTAGATGATGATTCACCACCGCGCGCAAGGTCGAGGTCGAGGTCAAGGTCAGCGGGCGTTGGAGGAGGGGATAAAGCTCGCAAGATGCGAGAAAAGATACTTGAGAACAGGAAGGCGAGACGAGAAAAGGTAGCTCGACGTGCGGAGAAACTATCACACGAGAACGAAACGTTCTTTGAATTTGGGAGCGGTGATTTGGGCGCACCAGGCTTTACCTCTGTTGATAATGCAGCCAAACGGAAAGGTGACGGTTCTTATTAGTGGTGGTACTCGTTCATTCTGAGCCCTTGTGTTTTCCAGCTCCGTCTTTAACGGAGTCGCTACAACGCGTTCCAGATACGGATTATGTCCGGCCTTCAGAAGAAGAAAATGTACGCAATAGTGTATATTACGAGCAAACGAAGGAGGGTAAACGGACTCGAACTGCCTCTCCCGGGACTGCCAAGCGGGAGCTGGATGCCAAGCGGCAACAGCGAGATCGAAAGAGGCAGGAGAAGAGAGAGGCAAAAGTGAACGGTCGGAGGCAGCAGTGGTACGAACAGTTCATGCAGGAAATATATGCAGAAGTCCCGGAACTTCATGAAAATGGTGAGCCTTTTTAGCAGATCATGCTGTGCACTCCGCTCACGACGGTCTGCAGGGAATGGCAACGGGATCCACGACGATGCTCAGCTCTCGGATAGTGAAGGAAGTTGTTCGCCTAGAAGCAATACTCCTGATACCGAATTTGACGAGGATGCAGCGAGAGAGGCTGCTATTGCGGAGTCGCGGCGGAAGCTTGCTGAACTAGAAGCTGATCGACCTCTCTGGGATGCTGAAGCTAGGAAGCGAGCGTTGCGTGAGAAGGCGGAGCAAGAGGCACGGCGACTTCAGGCTGAGGAAAGGAAATGGGCAGAAGCTAGGAAAGCGGAAGAGGCTCGTCAAGCTGAATCGCGGAGACGAGCGAACGAACAACGCGAACGGGAAGCCGCCGAGCGACGGCAACGAGAGGAGGCGGCCCGACGCCAGCGAGAGAAGCAACAGCGTCAGCAACGCTGGGCGTATGGACCGTGGACAACTCAACGAGCACTAGAACGGTACAAGACCTTATGTGAAGGATTCGACGTAACCAAGTTCTCGACTGAAGAACCTTTATCCTTTGAAGCTATACCGTGGCCGGTGTTGATCTCTCCCGTTTCCCTATCTGTAGAGGATGTAGACTGGGCAGCTGTGGAAAAATTTTTCGAAACGGTCAGGCCTCACATGCGTTCACAGGACTACAAGGCTTTCGTTGAGAAGAGCCATCGGCGTTTCCACCCGGACAGATGGAGATCAAGGGGTCTACTCAAGACAGTGGTAGACGAGTCAGAGAGATGCTGTCTCGAAGTTGGTAAGTATCTTTCAAGTTGACAGTACGACCTCTGAGATCTGAGTGCTGACTTGATATCCAGCGGCGAACACAGTGGCGCAGGCACTGACACCGTTGTGGAGAGAGATTACTGGTCGATAAAAGTAACTTATATCTGTGTCCCCGTATACCAACGTCTTTATTAGGGCTTTGTATACCTATTTCAGCTAGAATGTACAGTAAAGCGTACTTGCGGTTTTTTTTTAAGCCAGTAAAGCGTACACATAACTGCCCGAACGGGCGCAACGGGGACGGTCTGACCGGGCCGGGGTCAATATGCATCAACACAAGGTTAGATACTGGCTCATTACTTAGCTCATTGCAAGGTTCCTCAACGGCGTGGCCTGAGCGCTCGGACTTCGAGTCTCTGCGTCCACCACAACTCTTACCTTCCCATATCGCTCACCAGCTGCTTTATACTGGTCTGTAGTACAAGTTTTCCAGTCAATCTAACGTTCAGCTCGCTACTTCAGATTGCAATCAACCATGTCGCATGCGCGTACCTCTACCTCGGGAAGTCCATTACGAAGAATTCGATCTGCAGGGGATTCACCAACGACTCAAGAAATAACATTTGCTGCCGGGCCTGCATCGCAGAGATCCGATCCCAGTCCTTCCTGCTCCACTGTCATTACGATACCGAAAACTCTGAGTCGCGGTCCTCAGAGTGCTGGTCCTTCGTTCACACATCCAACTTTCTTGTCAGAGTCAACTTCGGAGAGGCGAGAAAATGGTTTACACATCACTAGTACACATACCAGGCCCCCACCAGCTGCTCTTCCTCAGTCAACAGCAGAGTTTGCTATTCCACCTTTGCCGAGTAATCTCACACAAGATCGCCCACCTTTGAGGCAGTATCCGCCGCACAGTGCCTTCATATTTAGATTAATGTCATTTCTTGGTTACGGGCGCGGAGCATCGAGGACGCGAAGGCTTCTGGTCACCCTGGTTTGGAATTTATCTTGGGGATTGGCTCAAGTCCGTATTGGTCTCATTCCTTTAGTTAATTGTATTTTAACACCTCCACTCAAATGATAGCAATAGTTGCTGTACTTGCTTCTTCTGCTACCAAAGCAAGTCCGACTGTACCGGGAGCCAACGAGTGGATTGCATGCGATCGTCCGCTGGGTGTTTGGTCATGTCTATGGCTTGTTAGGGTGGTCGTAGCCTGCATTCTCTCCTACTGGGGATGGGTGCGGGATAACACAGCGTAAGTCCGCATATTGGTGTCTCAGCGCTTTTCGAAGTGGTGACTGTGTCACATTTAGTCAAAGCAACCCGTCGGATGCGGAAGCAGGAGTTTCAGCCGACATAGCTGTATCATCCACGTCAGACTCGAGGCTGTCAACCCGCCGCCCTTCAAGTGGAAGGAATGACCAATCCTCCGGTGGGGCGGAAACTCTTCCTCACACCCTGATGTTTCGAAGGTGCGTAATTGGAAAAGGCGAAGCTCAGATGCTAACTTCCGCCCCGGTTTTTATCGGTCTGTGGAAGCAGATTGTCCCTCTTTTCATCTTTATTTAGCTTGAGTTGGTTTCTAACTGCGCATATCCTTGTATACACCTCCGTCCGAACTTGCCGATTCTCTTCTCCGCATATATGGTGGCTGATCTTTGGTATCCTCTGTATCACATATTTGATGATTCTTGAGGTCGTCATCCTGGGGCTTCTGCTTTTAGTGGTGACCCCGATCGTAATTGTGAGTATTTCAGTTGTGCGAGAATTGTAAAACCTCATATGCCTTGTCTAGTTGGTATGGAATCTATTCTTGTTATGCATAGGAAGACATCCTCTTCAAAACCCGCATATAATAAAGCCAGAGATCGGGAAGCTGCCAAAAACTCTGGTGGATCAAATTCCTCTCGTCATGTACATTCCACCGCCCCCGGACGCTCCACTTGATGAAGGTCCTGTCAAAATACCAGAGGCCGTTTATTCGTATCCTCCAAAACCTCCTTCTGCCACCTCACTCAGCAAAAAGCGATTCAAGTTTATCAGAAGGAAACTCGGAAAGAAGGTTTCCTCGAAAGGCTCAACTACAAACGATCATGATGCAGGTAAAGAGGAGAGTGCACGTCAATCTGCGTCTTGGGAAGATAATTGGGAAGCAGAAGGCTACCCATTCGTCATCTTAGACAGCAATCGCGCAGCCTGCGCAGTCTGTTTAATGGACTTTGAAGAACCCAGACGAATACATCGTGATCCCCTGCCCAGCGATACCAATCCAGAGAACTCTGCTCATGAAAAAAAGGGAGAAGTAATCACTCATACACAGGAGGTTATTGTTGAAGAACGGCGGGAAGATCAGCTTCAATTAGAAGATGCAGGTGACGGTGCCCAACCTCTTAGATTATTGAAATGTGGCCATGTATTCCACGTAGGTGTATTCATGTTCATGTTCTTCAATAGTCCAGCTCACAATCTTTATAGAAAACATGTTTAGATCCCTGGCTGACTGAAGTTTCTGGGCGTTGTCCAGTCTGTCAGAGGCCGGTGGACATCCCCGTGCGGACAAAGAAAAAGAAGGGAGGCTCGTAGGGTTTCGAAGAGGAGGAGGATTGTACTAACCAATACTTATATCTACTCTTGATACGTTAGCTTACTGTACACTGAAAAACTTGTACATTATTTGTACCCTTTGTATACATCTCATCTTGATACCGACCGCCGACAGTGCACGATAAGCGGTCCTGTCGCTCCGGTGAACCCTCCTCTCAAAACTTTGTCTATCATGGGTTTCGGTCTTCTTATTCGCTCTTTCTCTGAAATTGAGTACGATGCCTTTTCCCTTAGTTCAACCGGACTGGTCTAATATTAAAGGTGCTTTGCATTTTGTTCCTATGGAATGGTCTTCTAGCTTGACTTGTGGGCTCTTTGCACAGTAATTCACAAAAACACTTTATCTCCCCGTGCTCATTTTTTCTCGTATTCGAAAGAGGAAGATGCCCTTTCTTATGATTATTCACGTTCTACCTCAATCTCATTGAACGGTGTCTGGAAGTTTCACATCGTGGACAACCCTCTGAGGGCATTGGATGATTCTTGGTCTCCGTCCTTCGATTACTCGTCATGGAGCGATATTGAAGTACCCGGCATGTGGCAGCTTCAGGGCTTTGGAAGACCTCAGTATACCAACACCGTTTTTCCCTTCCCAGTGAATCCTCCCAATGTACCCTTCGAGGGTAATCATACAGGAACCTACATCCGCCGCTTCACCACTCCCTCGCAGTTCGAAGGCACCCAGGTTCGTTTGCGTTTTGAGGGTGTTGACTCTGCATTCCATGTATGGATGAATGGAATGGAAGTTGGATATTCGCAGGGATCAAGAAATCCCTCTGAATTTGACGTTACTTCCCTTCTCCATCACGATGAAGAGAATTATATGGCCGTCAGAGTATATCAATTCTGCGATGGAAGCTACATTGAAGATCAGGATCAATGGTGGCTGAGTGGTATCTTTCGGGATGTCTTTCTCATCTCGTTTCCGGTTGACCATATAGAGGATATTCACGTTCAAACAAACCTGGACGACCAGTACCGCAATGCTACTCTCGTTGTGAATGTTGAATCCTCAGGAATTGAGCTGCCGATCTCATTGAAACTGCTTGACCCTTCCAATTCGGTGGTCGCAGCGTCCAAACAATTCGCTTGCCAGGGGTCAACAACGTCTTTTTCATTGCCCATATCAAACCCTCACAAGTGGACTGCAGAGACACCGTACTTGTATCATCTTGTTGTTGGCACGCCTGAACAATGTATTGCTATCAGAGTCGGTTTCCGTTCTGTAGAGGTCAAAGATGGCGTGTTCGTCGTGAACGGACAGCCAGTTATCTTTCGAGGCGCTAACAGACACGAACACCATCCTGATCATGGGCGGGCGGTACCGTACGAGTTTCTTCGAGCTGATCTCGTGCTTATGAAGAAGCACAATATCAACGCCATCCGAACGTCTCACTATCCCAATGATCCACGTCTCTACGACCTCGCTGATGAATTGGGTTTTTGGGTTATAGATGAAGCCGACTTGGAGGCTCATGGATTTGCCGACGTGGAAGAAGCAGCACTTGGGCCCGATAAGGATTATCTCAAAGGGAAAGAGAGGCAGAACTACTTCTACGACCTCGCTGCTCATTGGACGACAGATAATCCTGAGTGGGAAGAAGCCTATGTTGACCGAGCGCGCCAGTTGGTCTCACGCGATAGAAACCACGTCTGCGTGACCCTATGGTCTATGGGTAACGAGGCTTTCTATGGACGAAACTTCCAGAAAATGGTGTGTAGAGTGTTTCAGTGTTGTTCAAAGTTCTCATTCCGGAGCAGTACAATTGGATCAAAGGGCATGATTCTACTCGGCTTGTTCACTATGAAGCAGACCGCAAGGCCGAGACAACCGATATACACAGTCAGATGTATTCCTCCGTAGACATTATCACAGCCTATGCGGAAGATGCTTATTCAACTAAGCCGCTGGTTCTCTGCGAATATAGTCACGCCATGGGAAACGGGCCCGGCGCGATTAAAGAGTACATTGACGCCTTCTACAAGTACCCGCTGCTGATGGGAGGCTTCGTATGGGAATGGGCAAACCATGGTTTGCGCACGAAGAACAAAGATGCGAAAGAATACTATGCTTATGGCGGAGACTTTGGCGACGAGCCCAACGACGGCAATTTTGTCATGGATGGCGTGCTGTTTTCTGACCATACTCCGACACCCGGACTGCTGGAATATAAGAAAGCGATAGAGCCTGTCCAGGTCCTAAGTGGCGATGAGAATCATGTCACAATCGTAAACCGATATGATTTTCTCACTCTTGACCACCTCAAATGTGAATGGCAGATTGTTGGGGATGGCTATACCCTACCTGGAGGGGAAATTGTCATTCCAGCTGGCATCAAGCCAGGGGAGACTGCTTCATTGGAGGTCAACCATTCAATCAACATAAGCAGTCTTCCGGGTGAGGGGTATCTTGATTTGAAGTTCACCCTCCGAGAAGAGGTTACTTGGGCACAGGCCGGACACGAAGTGGCAACCGGGCAGATTCTCGTCAAGCCCTTCGCCTTCCGTAGTCCGAATGAGGCCTCCACCCTATCTTCAGTATACCGGATGATCAAACCGTTCGGTAATTCACTCTCCGTGACACAGCATAGTAACAACACACTAGTGGTCAAAAGTACAAATTCGCGGTGGACATTCGACATGACCTGTGGGTCTCTGGTCGATTGGACGAAGCAAGGAGAGAAAGTTCTTCACTCGTCACCCGTCATGGACTTCTATCGTGCTCTGACAGACAATGACCGCCCACAAGACGGGAAGAATTGGATCGAGAAACGAATACATCAAACTGAAGTGCATTTCCGTTCCATGAGTTGGAAGCACTCAACAAATGGTACCATCATTGTTTCCGTCGTTGCTCGGATTGCTCCTCCTGTGTTCGAATGGTCCGTTGACACCACGATCAGTTACACGTTTTCCGAGACTGGAGTGCATATTCATATAAGCGGAAAACCACAAGGGAAAAATCTGCCCAAAACATTCGCTCGCATTGGCCTCACTTTCCAAATCCCAGAAGAATTATGTTGTGTCCAGTGGTTCGGGCGTGGACCCGGGGAAAGCTACACGGACAAGAAACTATCTCAGAAGTTTGGATCGTGGAAGGCAGATGTCGATCAACTGTTTACCAACTACGAGTTCCCCCAGGAGTCTGGTAATCGAACGGACGTGCGGTGGGTCAGCTGTAGCTCCGAGTCAGGCAATCATTCAGTCAAGGCTGTCTTCCCGCAATCGGAAGGTGGCAATTTCTACGTTGGTCACTATACTGCACAAGCATTGGATCTCGCTGGACACCCTTATGAGCTGGAGAAGATGCGATTGAAGAACCTTGTCGTCAGACTGGACACCGTTCATCATGGTCTTGGTACCGGAAGCTGTGGGCCTAAGACCCTGGACAAATATGCATTGAAGGTCGAAGATTTTACGTACGAAGTGTGGCTAGAGTAGATAGTTGACCTGCATATGAAATATTTGAAGCACACAATGAGTACCGTTTGAATATATGTACTGCTGTCTTCTTGTTTATCTTCTTAGTCAGTAGACCGAAGTTCAAGCGGTACCCCGTCCAAGAAGCTAGATACACGGTCCTACCTGACCTCGATGTTCCTCCCTTCCCAGTCTTCCCTCAGCCTGGCTTCCACAAACGTGTCTAGCTCTTTTGCTTTTGTTACAGCGACATTGACTATCTTCAGCACGTCCTGTGGGTCAAGTGGCACGCCACCGCTTTTTTGTACTACGCAGAGCTCGCGCTGTGCATTGAGCGCTATAGACATAAGACCTCCGTTCAACCGCTGCTCCAGAAGATTGGGGTCAAGTACCGGGGGTATGGAATTATCGGAGAAGAAGGCGAATGTGAAGCAATACGGTGTGTGGTGTAGAGAGAGGGGAAGAGGCGCACGTGATGATGGAGGATGCTATCAAAAAACGAATGAGAAAAACGAACAGGAAAAGACCATTGATAGAAGATGACATACTACAGTGACTTCCTCCCCTATTACTTCGACATCAGGTTTACGAAAATGCTTGAGAGCCACAAGTCCCGCTAGACATGCACAGTCCAACAAATTCCCGGCATCGGATAAGCAATGCACGGTCAACCGTAAATGCCAGACCTGACGAGAAAGATTAGCTTAACCGTAGCAGAAGGGATATAAAGGTCAGTCACACGCTGTCCAGCCAAAATACATAGCGACTCCTTATCCAGGGTATCACCTCGACGAATGACCTTGTCCAGCATACGCGTTATAGCGACTTCCTCTTCTGAAGGCCTGTTTCGAGAAGGTAGGTCAAGCAATTAATAATATTTCAGTTCGCAAAATGGAAAGCGGGCAGGTAAACACACGTACCTACCGACCAAGTTCGTATTCAATCGAAGCCATAGGCGATATTTCAGAATGTATCGTTATCTGACCTTCAAAGGGTCGCTCGGGTAGTGGTTTCACCATTCTTGCCTCAACTTGAGCAAGAACTCTGAGGTTTAGATTGTAAAAGTCAGATCAGTCAGAACTTGCTAGAGAAAATCGATTACCGCGTTTTTCCTAGTCCGCACTCGACCCATCCTAGTTCTGGGCCAAAAGTTAGAGATATGGGACGCAATTCAAAAGCTTCACGACCGTCTAATCGTAAAGACTGTTTCAATGCAGAGAAAAGAAACTCCTTCTCTGGAATTGAAGGCGAAGGTGGACGCATGAAAGTGGAAGGCAAGCAAAAGTTGCCATTTTAGGCCACCGCGTTCTTCTCGCCTACACCGCGATGGTACGCCTAATAACACACAATCTCCTTGCTTGCCATGCAAAAGGATGCACGTCCAATAATTTTCCACTTCAATTTCAAGACGTACAGATCGAGCTACGCGAGGCTGAATTCAACCCTGATTTCCTCAAGACTTTTTTGCCCAAGCTTGAATGGAGGGCGTTGGTTGATAGCGCGAAGCAGCTATGGAAAGACTTCTGCTTTGAATTTTCATGCGCATATATTGACTGTTTTTTCTCGTTTAGCTAGGTGATACATCGCTCCCACAGGAACAACCTGAGATGGTCGATGATGATTTTTTGAAAAGTCTGCATCATGTCTTACTAGAGATTCACATTACTACTGTTGCGGTTACTCTGTAGCTGAAGGTCAATCCTTTAACAGATTCACGTCGAGGAGGGAAGCATGATTTGTCCTAATTGCCAGCACAACTACCCTATATCAAACGGCATCCCGAACATGGTACCTGGTTCTTTCATCTTCAACCCGCTTTGACTGATTCGATTATTAGCTCTTGGCCGAGCATGAAATCGGCTAAAGGCGCAGAACATAGATCTTTCCACAACTCACAAAAACTCTACGAGCACTCTGAAATTCCGATGTATTTTTGCAACCAACGTCCGAATTCGTGATTTTGAAACCTCGAGGAAACGCAACGGCCTCTTGTCGCAACAGAAAGGAAGTGAATGCCGACGAATGGACATGGTGTATAATGTCAAGTATCCATTAATGCAAGTAAAGACATTGAACAAACCGCACAAGATGCAATGAATAATGAGACTGATTTACAAGACTACACTTTTCTTGGGCCTTCCGCTCTGCCAAAAGTGCTCCAGTGTACCCGATACGATGCTTATCTTTTAAGCAAAACACATGAACCAAGCACTAACAAGGCCGGATTAAGTTTATTCCGCCGCAAGTTCAAGCTTAATCTTTGCAATGGCAGCGGCAGGATTGAGACCCTTCGGGCAAGTTCGGGCGCCTGCGATTGTAGGAGGATTAGTATAACGAATTGACCCGAACACATCTCAGTTAGATACTCACAGTTAAAGATAGTGTGACATCTGTACAAGCTCAACTCGTTCTGGAGAAGCTCCTTACGCTTTGCACCGTACGAGTCCTGGAAGAATATTGAGAGAGCTGCATATGAGACAAGTCAATTCACATACCCGAGAATCTGCAATCCATCGGTATGCTTGCATTAGGGTAGCTGGTCCGAGATACTCGTCCTGATTCCACCAATATGAAGGGCAAGATGTCGAACAACAAGCACATAGGATGCACTCGTATAGACCATCAAGCTTGCGACGGTCCTCCTGGGATTGAAGGAATTCACCTACGGAGATACGCGGAGTTAAGTGTTGAGCAAGGATAGGTGCGCGATCCACAGTGGAATCGAATCAAAGGCGATACTCACCCTTCTCAGGAGGATTGTCGTTCTGTAGGTAGGGCTGAATAGATTTGTATTGTTTGTAGAAGTGAGTCAGGTCGGGGACGAGATCCTTGACAATGTACACTAAGCCGAATTGAGTTTTTGATAGCTCGAATAAAGATATGAGTACAATACGCACTGTGGGGAAGGGGATAGATCTTGGTGTCCTTAGACGAGTCCCTGTCGATACGGCAGAGGCAGGCAAGCGTGTTTTGCCCATTGATATTCATTGCACAAGAGCCGCAAATACCCTCTCTGCAAGAACGACGGAAAGTCAAAGTAGGGTCAATCTCGTTCTTAATCTTGATGAGAGCATCAAGAATCTGAAAAAAGAGTTGTCTCAGATCACTGTAATACTCGGGAACTAGGCTGGTTGCTTGTTACTCACCATAGGGCCAGTCTGGTTGAGATCAATCGAATACGATTGCAGAGTGGGTTTGGCGGCGGGTTCATCTGGATTCTATCATAAAGATTTGATGAATACGAGTAAAAGTGACCCTGCCTAAGTACGAGTCTTACCCAACGGTAGATCTTGAACTCCTTCGTCAACACTGGTTTCTGAAGGGGCTCAGCTTGGAACCTGGAAGCAGATGTAGCAAAAGCGCGAGCTTCTGCGAGAGAGCTTGAGACACTCGCCCTGGGGAGACGACGAGCTACGGTAAGAAGAGACATGCTGGCGGTGAGCGGAGGAGAGTTGTCCAGCAAGTGTATATGGCTTCGGCCTCTGTCGCGTGAATATTCGGGATGCCGGGTCTTGCCGGTCGCCCAATCAAAACGCGCGAATTGATGAGAACGTACACTAGGTTAGGGTTACTCAAGCTACGCCACTCAGTCCTTTGTTTAACTTTATGCACACTTTATGCTTCAAAGCTTCAAGGCTTCAAATTTCAAACTTCACAAGCGTCAACTATGAACAATGCCGATCTCTTATCTACAAATTACTGGAAATGATGTCCATTTCATATGTGTACAGAGCATCTACACTGACGTCTTCACAAACGGAAACTTGATCCGTGTCTCAGCTAGCTCTTTGTCATTTGCCCCCTTGCATTGTTTCCTGGTCCACCTATATCATTTGTCCTCTCGAAGATGGCTCCCCTTTTCTTTTGCTCACGATGCGCAGGCCTGCATCTGCCTCTCAAACGACACAGGAAGCGTGTGCTCAGCCTGCAGCCAAGGTGTGTCACTCTTTCACTCTCAAGCATCATGGCTCACATAAAGTTTATACAGGGAACACGAGGGTTGATTCAGTCTTTCAGTCGCTTGCGCATGAATCGGATCGTACAAAAATCGAAGGTTTTACTGTCGTGGAGGAGAGATGAGCAAGTAAGAAATACAAACTCGGGGCATTGGTGAATATAACTTATTTCAATTTCAGGTAGAGCAAAGTCATTCGCGTTCACGGACAACACAATGTGGTCGTTTTCGAGGTCTGGGTTCGACCCGCGTTCTTGAATTGGTGCAACCTCGTCCTTCTCTTTCCCCTGACCTGATTTCCCGTCCCATGCGGCCAGGAAGCCACCACACTCGTCCCTCTTCTCATGTTCCACGCAGCGAAGTTGAACATAGGATTTCTTCTTCACGCCCTAGCGGTTCTCACCCACCTCGATTCGGTTCCGTCATTCGTAGCCAAGTTCCGAGGTATTCGACTGTCGCTCGTCCGACGCATAGGACTGTTATCGCTGGTGGAGCGGTCAATTTCACCTCCTCTGAAACGCCCAACTCTGTTAATGATCGATCTATGCCGCATACGCCTCCCCCGGCATACTCACGCTTTGACCCGGGCCTGTCCATATCCGAGCCGTAATTTCATGAACTCGATTGGGACAGTGCGCCACGTATTCTCGCCATTTCACCACTGTAGTAAACTCGTTGTGCTTTTTATTGTACCTCGCATTATATTCATAGCTTACATGCTACTAGTACTTGTAGCCATAGGATTTATTCATCTTTACGATTTTGTTTGGACTTTGGAAAGACTCATATCTGTGGGTGAGAGACTGTCGGAGTCGGTAATACTAACAGATTGAGTGCCACTGGCTGACGCGAAATAGTGTTGAATCTTCGCACGGCGACGTGACGCAAACCGAGGTTGCGGTCGACGATGACAACGTTCAAATACACACTCTGTTCCTCTCTTTTTCTTCAACCATGACGCTCTCATCTGCAAGATGGAGACCTTGCATGCACTCCATGTCTCGTTCTCTCGCATCTTTGCATAAAACGCCCTCAGCTGGAAAAAGGTAGCTTGTGTTCAATTATTGCGCTACTGATAGAGATTGACGTGGAATAGTCCTACAGGTTTGTGGTGTTATCCTTACAAGATATTGAATATATACCTATTTCATATTCAGCTATTGTCATGCTGAACATGGGCGGTCCTTCCACAGTGAGTTCTGGGCCATGTCGTCATGCAATCTCGCGTCTTCACCTACGCGCCTACAGGTTTCGGAGACTCATGACTTTTTAAAAAATCTGTTCTCCGATGGCGACCTAATCCCATTGCCATTCCAACGTATTCTGGCACCACTCATCGCGAGGAGACGGACACCCAAAATTGAACAACAGTACACCGATATTGGAGGAGGGTCTCCGATTCTCAAATACACACGAATTCAGGGAGATGGAATGGCTAAATTACTGGATGAATTGCACCCTGCAACTGCACCTCATAAGGCTTACGTCGCCTTCAGGTATGCCAACCCTTTGACCGAAGAAACTGCTCAACAGATGAAGGCCGACGGCGTGACGCGGGCTATTGCCTTCACGCAATATCCGCAATACAGTTGCAGTACGACCGGAAGCAGTTTAAACGAGCTTTTTAGGAGAGGCAAGAATGGACACTTCGGCCACGATATTGAATGGAGCGTCATTGACCGATGGGGAACTCATTCAGGTTTCATTGAGGTAAGTTATTAGCGATCTCTTCATTTTTATTATGAACCTGAATGGGTCATGACAACTGAAAACGACTGAAACAAATTCCTTTGTCGCTGCATGTATAGGCGGTTGCCCAGAACATTGAAGCTGCCCTGCAGAAGTTTCCCGAGTCCACACGCTCCGAAACCGTGTTGCTCTTCTCTGCGCATTCACTTCCCATGTCCGTAGTAAACCGCGGAGACCCTTATGTCCTCGAGGTTTCGGCCTCCGTGTCTGCTGTGATGGACAGACTCGGACATTCCAATCCTTATCGACTGGTCTGGCAATCCCAAGTCGGCCCTTCTGCATGGATGGGGATGCAAACCGGAGAGGCTCTCAAAGGATTAGCCCGTCTAGGAAAGAAGCAAGTGGTCCTGGTTCCTATAGCATTTACGAGCGATCACATCGAGACTTTGTACGAACTCGACTTGGAATATGCGAAGGAGGCGCGGGAGGTAAGTGATACGACTGGACCTGTTTCAACCTCAGACTAATGCCGTCGCGTAGCATGGAATAGAAGTGCAACGTGCTGAATCCCTGAATGACTCGGCCGTGTTCATTCGAGCGCTTGCGGACATCACATCTGAGCATCTCCGTCGGCAGACATCACACGAGGCCAACCCTACAAGCATTCAAATGGCACTACGTTGTCCGGGCTGTACGAACGCAACGTGTGGAGAACAAAAGGCATGGTTTGCTCGAGGAGGAAGATAAAATGGATAAAATGGATGTATTCTTAAGGGGATAGACCGGGTAGATTAGCGTTAGAATGAGTTACGATTACTTGTTGTTGCGCGGGGTTGGACCACTGTGGACCCAGACGTGTCTTGGCTTATCTCATCAGATATGTTGTGTGTAAATGAGCACTCAAATACCGCGAATTGTTTTTCCCCCCCTCAGAACGTACCTTCACAATGTCCCAGTCAACTGTCATCTCTGCTCCTGGCAAAGTCCTGGTCGCTGGCGGCTACCTTGTCCTCGATCCTGCGTATTCTGGCATTGTTGTGTCCACTTCTTCGCGTTTCTATACTGTCATACAGCCTTCAGCAAGTGCCCCAGGTACAGTTCAAGTTCGCTCACCCCAATTCGACAAGGCGACGTGGACATATACTGTTCATTTTGACCCCTCTGTCTCTGTACAAGATTCTCCAGAAAAGTGAGGTCTGCAATCATCCGATCGCTTGTAAATCCATCTTTGATCATCTTCGATCGCGACCTGTTAGCACGAGCAGGAATAAGTTTGTTCACCTAGCTCTACAAAACACAATATCCTTTGCTTCGGAAGTCAAGGGCACAAGCGCTCTCAAACAAATATTTTCTCATGGGCTAGACATCGCCATTGTTGGTGACAACGACTTTTATTCTCAAAGAGCACAGGTGTGGGTCCAACGTGTAAACTTCACTTGGGTTCGCTGACTGTTCTTCAAGTTGGAATCATTGAACCTGCCACGGACCTTGGCATCTCTGTCTTCAATACAGCCGTTCTGTCCACAAGGTGTACCGCTCTCTGACGTTCACAAGACCGGCCTAGGGTCATCTGCAGCTCTCATAACTTCTCTAGTCTCGGCGTTGCTCCTTCATTTAGATGTCATTCCGCCAAGTTCCTTCTCTGATGAACAGTCCGAAGGACGGAACTTGGCCCACAATCTAGCCCAGTTCATTCACTGTCTGGCCCAAGGCAAGGTCGGCAGTGGGTTCGATGTCTCTGCAGCGGTATTTGGAAGCCACCTGTACACTCGCTTTGACCCCGCCGTACTTCAACCACTCATGGGGGATGCCTCGGTAAACTCATTTCTGGGTAATTCAGCCTTTAAGGTTTACTTACAGAGTCGTTCACAGACACGGCCGAATGCTATTGCACCATTCGTATCGCCCTCTAACAAAGCTTGGAACCACCGTATACAGCCGTTTCAGCTTCCTCCCCTCACACGGCTCATGCTTGCCGATGTCGATGCAGGGAGCGATACTCCCTCTCTCGTAGGCAAAGTTCTCAAGTGGCGTAAGGAAGATAGCATCAAGGGTTCGTTCTTCCATTTCATTGACAGGACACTTAACTAGACGGTCCAATTAGCTAATAACTTATGGAACACCATCGATAAACTCAACCAATCGCTAGCTGCGACTCTCATGAAACTATCTTCTTTATACGCACAAGACCCCACGACTTATCGCAAGGTCATCAAATACATTTCCTCGTTACAGCCAGTACAGGTAGCGTATCTCAAGCCCGACATTCACATTACAAACATTGATATTTTGTGTCTTCTAGTGGACTGCCGATCCTTCCAGCCCACCGGAAGAAGC
Source organism: Omphalotus guepiniiformis (assembly GCA_028554645.1). NCBI lineage: Eukaryota > Fungi > Basidiomycota > Agaricomycetes > Agaricales > Omphalotaceae > Omphalotus > Omphalotus guepiniiformis. The sequence goes on along the minus strand of JAQOOI010000076.1, from coordinate 987,264 downwards.
TGTGGTGAATCAAACGTTCCATGAAGCGCATGATATATCAGAAGTACAGAGTTCCCCCCGCTATTTCCAATAAGAAGCTCCATGTACTGTTTAGGCAATACGAGCGAAGATGCGTGAGATGGGTAGCTTGGCTGCTGTACCTATCGAACCTATCGAACAGACAAAATTGCTGGATGCTTGCGTGTCACAAGCCGGAGTCATCGGAGGGGGAGTTCCTGGTGGTACGTTTCCTATAAAAATCTTTGCCGTCTCTGTCACCCATTACCGATATCACACAGCGGGTGGATATGATGCTGTCTGGCTGCTTGTTTGCGACCCGGAAAATTGTCATCCTGATCAATGGCCGAGAGAACGGATTGAACGTATTTGGAGCAACTATAAAGAACTTGACGTGTCGCCCTTGTCTGCAGTGGAGAGCACGGCGAAGGGTGTCAGACTGGAATCCTTGGACGAGATTAGAGGCCTAAGAGAAGCTATAACAGTCCATGGTAATTAATCCACGATAAATCTACGCGAATGCTACGATAGGATAACCGGGATGTCGGTATTATATATAGTTTTCCTAGTGAATAGTAGACTAGCAGCTAAGCATCTACTTTCGTCCAATACCATAGTATAAACTCATTTTACATGCACATTTTCGCTTCTCCCTCTCGAGTCCAAGATTTCCCAAGTGCAATAAATAATGAAAGTGTCATCACGATCAACCCAAAAGCGACGCAACAGAAGGCGGGTAATCTAGTGCGGCTATACCACGCATCAGATTGGTTGGAAAGCTTCAAATAGCATGCAGCAGGAAAAATGAAGGCTAGCGCTGTAGCAGATACTCCTCCTGTTATTTCGAGCATGACTCCGAGATCACAAGTGATCATAGCAACTAGATAAATAATTTACGGTGACTATGAGTGAGGTGGCGCTGGTAACGACACTGAGGAAGAACTGACGCGTCATTGAGGCAAAAAGTATTGTGGTTGTAAAGAATAAGTGCCGTTGTGGGTTGAAGCTTTCATGCGAGAAGAAATATTGCTCAATCACCTAAGGAGAGGTCTCGATCAGCGAACAACGATTCATTCTAAAAAATCACTCACTTCTCTGCATACGAAGAGCTCCAGTGGCAAGGTCGTGAACATATTCAGACCAAAGCAAAATCGTGCCACGTTGATTAAAGTATCATTCTAACGAGACGGTCAGATATGACTCGCTTTTCATTACTCATACCTTACAGATGGAAAGTTATTTAAGATGTTGCCTTGCGTTTTATCTGTGAATACCACATACGCTGAGATAGCCAGTGTACAGCATGACACCAATGATATTAATGTCGATATGTGGGTGACCTGTGTGAAGCGGTCTAGGGTAGGTGTTTTCAGGCTTCCATATATGAGCAGTGAGTTATGATGGCAGACTAATCTCGAAAATAAGCCAAAACTTGGGACCATCGCAAACCGCAACGTACCAAACGCAAAACTTATTACGCCGATGGCTTGAAAAACACCTGACCCGATAAACGAGAATCGTTTTGATGGATCCCCCTTCAGCTCAGGTGGAACGTGAGGCCCTTCTACTAGTACTGAGGTAACAATGATGAGCATGCCCACCAAAGCAAGCCCAGAAGCCCGCGAGAGTTTGTGTATGTCACGATACAATGACAGCGGATATGATACACAAGCAGTGCATAAGAAGATTACGAATTGACGGTTAGTGAGTAGCGAGAGCACAGGTATTGAATATAGGGTTGGGAATACCGAACGGATAACATGAGGTATGGTGTCGCCGATGATTATACCAAATGCACACATGCCTGCAGGTTCATGTCAGTATATTGACTGTATGTTAGCAGCCATGAGGTACATGCCCCCGAATGCAAACGAAAACTGAAAAAATGAGACTGCGGCACGACCGCTGGATCCAAAGCAGCGATTCATGATTTCGATGTAAGAGTGACTGCCGCTCAGCTTCGCGTTGATCACTATTAACCGAATTGTCCAGTCCGTGATCCCACACAAGACCACAAGGAGAACAATGCCCATAAAGAAGCCAGCTTGACTGACGGCGTATGGGAGCCCTAAATAAACACAAATGGCTCAGAGGTCGTGTAATCGAAAAAAAGAAAACTAAGAAAACTATTACCAATGATACCTGCATAACATAATTCAAGCATACCGTACTATGACCATTGGGAAATGTGCTTACCTGCACCTAAAATAGAGTTGGCCATGTTTGCGATAGAATCGAGCATCCCACCGCCAGCGGTTCGTTTTGCAGCTAATTCTTCTAGGTCAATATCATCTTCCGTCCCTTCGCTACGGCCATTTTGGTGCAGAGGTAGTGGGCTATCGAACCCACTGTGAGCCGTGGAACTGTCTAACAAGCCTACCAATAGAGGCATTGTAACGTCGGAGCGATCGCGGGGTGTCTCAACACGCTCATCGTCAAATTCGTCAGAATCAAGGTCGAATTCTATATTTTTGAATAAGAGCAGGTTTGGAAATTGCATAGACTAGACGTACCTGTTTCACGACTGGCAATGGTAGATCTTAGTGGCGGACCAATGACTTGTACATCCTCTTGAAACCTAACAGAATGAGCCTTGGGCGCAGGCACGTCGGTGTCTTCTTCCTCTAAGTCATCATCATCCACAGAGAACACGACATGATCTTCATGCAAATTTTCTTGTGAGCTACCAAGTAGAGGTCTTGTAGAGTCCTGCTCGGCGGTGTCGCCATTGATCTTATCCCTAGTAATTCTGTTGATATTGAACATTACAGGGAAACGAATGACATGAGTGGAAGACTGGAAGTAAAGCTGCGTGTAGGAGGCACGTGAGACGTTCTATCCTGTCTCTCTCCATCGTCCACTTTATACTAATAGAGGGCCGGTCCCACCGCAGCAACATAAATTCCCATAGCCATTCATTCATACACAGCACTAAAGTTCTGCTAGAGTTATGCATCTCTTTACTTTAGGTTGCTTCGTTCAGCTTGCTGCGGTAGCTCGCTCAGTCGCAGCAATACAGGCTTCTGCAGCACAGGTGGCTTCTCAATACTCGCTCACGACCAGTACATCCTTCGCTTTCCCGACGGCAACTCAATCTAGCTCAGATACGCAATCTTTCATTGTATCAGAGTGGTCGCTGAGCAGAGGCCGCATTCAAGACCTTGGCAGTGATCTCGCTTTCGTCGCTGATCCCTTCCCTAATGGAACGACGGATTCAAGTCCTGTACTTCAAGTAACCTATCCTGAAGGCAGTTTCTCTCATAACACTGGTGGCTCGCAATTCATCAACTTGTGGAACGCTAGTGACGGTTCGACATTCCAAAGCATGTTGCTGAGCTATGAGGTGGCTTTCGATGAAGAATTTGATTGGGTAAAAGGAGGAAAATTGCCCGGATTGCGAGGCGGTACAAATACCACAGGTTGCAGTGGCGGAAACAAGCCTACAGGACTAGATTGCTTCAGTACCAGACTGATGTGGAGGCCAAATGGTGCAGGAGAAAGTACAGTGTTTCTCCTTTCTCGCCCACTGATTCCTGACAGTGCAACGATCCATAGTCTACGCCTACATTCCTACCCCCAATGGGCTGTGTGATGAGAAGAGCATCATTTGCAATGATGACTTTGGAATCAGCATATCTCGAGGAGCATTTAGCTTCGTCAGCGGCCAGTGAGTTTCTTCCGTCTTCTTCTGAAAATATGTCCTCATAGGTCCTTTGGAGGTGGAATCGTATGACTCTTCTTGTCCAGCTGAATAACCCAGTCGATACCGCAAACGGCAATGTTCAACTTTAGTATGTTTTCACGTTGCAACGCTATTTATGGTTAATTCATTTGGCGCAGCTTCAATGACTTGCAAGTAATAACTCAGCAGGATCTCCAGCTCAGGAGCGGCTCCGCGGTGGACACCGATGGGTTGTATTTTTCGTGAGTAGTGATTGCCTAGTAGTTTCGTTAAGGTTGATAGTTGATGATGTCCTGTAGCACATTCTTTGGAGGTAAATTTACATCTTTCATTTTAATTTCCTGATCATCGACGCGTCTTATCAGGCTCCGATGATACCTGGGCGACACCAAATACCACGCATACCTATTTCCGGAACATACAATTATGGGGAGGTTCCAATCCGTCAAACCTCACGGGCTCAAAGGTTACGAGCGCCGCTGCCAAGCAGCCTCTGCCTTCAAGCTTCACTCCCCTCATTTTATCTTTCTTCCTTCTTTGGTTGTGTTCGTGAAGAAGTGGGATCTTTGCTTTGTATATTTGGCATTTAGCATAATCACGACCAATGGACGTTTTGTGACATGAATGATTCTGACAATATTGTGATACCCGTTGTATGTAGATGGAGCCTGGACTAGAACTATGTATATATCTTTACAATTAGCCTTATTCAACTACTAAACGGGAACACAATTGGCTAACTACTTCCAATATCACGGCACGCCTAAAATGTTACATTACTGACACGACTTCCCGGCCCAACGCAGTTCATTTTATTCAGTTCGTACGTTGATAAAAACACCAAATACACTATTTGAAGTAGAGCATTCCGTGATTTCGCTTTGACATCGCCATTTGTGGAGAGATGTAAGAATGGGTCGTTGCTAGAGCCCCCGACCGTTGAGACAGCCAATCAAAAAGTACTAGTGGATGAAGGCGCACTCTACATGCGACTCGTATAAGCCTTGAAGCTTGAGGCCAAGTTCGTCACCGAGTACCTTCTGAACGCGAGGTTGACGCTCCAAGAAAGGTCCTCGAATTCGTCGTATACTCTCCCCCTTTTCGCAACAGAGCTTGAACTGGGAGCACAGTTGGCGTATAAAAAACCTCGGATCTGCGACTGATGCAGGCTCGGATATTCATTCTATGATCCATGATATCGGAGTCAAGTTCGGCGTGTGGAACAGTCAGGAAAGCACAACTCTTCAGCCCTTTGGCTGTGTACATGGGAGCCCCAAGCGCGTATCATTCGTCGTAGAGCTTTGCGTCCTGCTGAAAGAGTCAGTATTGGTTCGATCTACACATTGAGTGAACAAAGAGAAAGTGAGTACTTCAAGTTCACGCAATTATTTATGAACTTCACCCGAACTTCACTGCCATCTTCAGCTCAGTTTCGTGCAAATTCAAATTGGAGGCCCAGGCGTGACACAGCCATCCTCGGTAATTACCACAGTACAGTCGTCAGCAGTGACATTTTCTGTCGATTTACCGTTCAATCTTCAAAGTCATACTCGAAGGTACTGCTTGTTTCGACGAAATACTGGATTGATGTGTTTCCTCGAACGTGGCCCAGCTCTTTGAACCTCTGAACGTCCAACATATGTCTTTTGATTATTATCAAAGCGATGTGGGGCTGAGGCCTGAGGTCGGGGTATCGGATAAGTAGTGCGCGCAAGACACTATTTTTCTGGGTACGGTCAGTTCATTCCGTCCGCGATACGATTTCATAATGATATATGTTTTCTCTTTCCATCACCACTACGGAAGGACACTGACCGTTGCATTCATTCATTCTTTGCTCGATCCGTTACACTCTGGTTTACTTTGTTGACCGCTGCTGTCCGTAGCTTCAAGGTCAGCTCCTTTATCTGCTAATTTCCGAGTCCCTTCTGATGTAGCTGCTGCTTTGAAGTTGCTTATCATGGCACTTCTCTTCATCAACAATCTCATTGCCAGTTTACACGCTCCTTATATCTCATCTCACCCGCCTGACTGGCCATATCGCAGCAATTTGTTTTCGCGATTCTTTGCCTCCGCCAGTTTCTCCGTGCTCGAAAACTCGAATCTTCGAGTTTTCGAACCTCCAATACTGGACTCCGGAGTCCATCGTCACTTGAGGCGCGATATCAATGGAATAAATACCTCCTTGGTTTGCCTTATCGTTGTGGCGGCTGTCATATTTCCAATCGTCGGTGTATGCAGTATCCAACTTTACTCGCACCTCCGAAGAACGTCAGCACGTAACAAACTCGCGCTCCTTCATCGTAGGACTGACCTTGAACGCATGATGGTGCCTGCCACTGTACCGTCCTTGGCAGAACCACCCCCACCTTACTTCCCCAGGCCGCCGTCTTATTGCTCATTCGAAGATTCACTTCCTTCTAATGCGAAGGTCGACCAATGTTGCAAAGAAGACTCAGAGGTTATACCAATTTCTAGACTTTCTCCGATCGTGCATCAACATCGATCGTCCAGCTTGACCTTTTTGTCTGAGCATAATACGCTTCGACCTATCCGATAGCTGTTATGCTCATTGTTTACGGACGCGATCGCGACCGTTCACTTCAATGTCTCGAGTAGAGTCTTTTTCCTACAGTATCCGTTATGTAATGATGTATTTCAGCAGGCATTCTATATACCAGCAAACACTTATCCCCTTGAAAGACTGTCAGACGATGTCCAATCATCGACTACAACCAATTAGAGCGCAATATGTATTGGTTTCCTGATAGATTGAAATATCACTCTCAATCAACTTTCATTCATACAGCCTGTATATTTTGCGACTAGATTGCATTGACTGCTGAGGAGTTATAGCCCAACGCATGAACGTTGTAGGACTCGAACCCGGGAGCATATTGCTTGTGAGGTCGGAGTATCGGACCCGACTACCCCGTGATCAACTCAGAGCTGAGTCATCCTAGCGTCATCTTGAAATTTTGCACAATCCTCTAAATCATGGCTTTCTCTGGTGCGCTCGTAGGTTTAGAATTTTGAAGTAACTTTCTGGAACACTGAACTTGTCACTTAGACGTTAACGGATCTCAATGACTTTATAACCCCATCACAGGCTTGTATCAAACCAGTGGAACAAGTGAAACCGAAGCAAACGAAAGAGCCAGGGGTTGCTTCTGTAGGTGTTGATGAAATTTGAAGGGGCGATAAATCTAACTATCTCTTTTGAGAGCGAAATTCGGATAGATTTGAACGGCTCCTACTACGAAGTCTCGCATGAATCGGATACAGGAACGATTGGCACTGAGGAGAAAGCGAAAGGCCAGAAGCTGGAACAAGCTCAGATCAGTCTGAATGATTGTTTGGCATGTAGGTGCGTTAGTTTTCCACTGGGTAGCTTCCCTGATTAATAACACGCGAATAGTGGATGCATAACTTCCGCGGAATCCATTTTAATCACTCTACAATCGCACACGGAGGTCCTGAATTTTCTCGAGTCAAATAAGATCGCCAGCTCGTCTTCACAAAAGATACCTGTCATATCTATAGCGCCTCAGACGCTTGCTTCCTTCGCTGCTTCTCTCTCTTCTTCATCATCATCTGTGGTCACACCGCGACAAATTCTTCGCCGCCTCCGCGTCTTTTGCAAAGACGTGCTTGGTTTCTCGTATGTTTTTGACACGACGTTTGCGAGACATGTGGCTTTGAAGGAACACGTGAAAGAGTACATAGAGCGGAAGGAGAATCATTGTCTCCGAAGGAGCGACTCTGTACGAGGCGATGGTTGTACGGAGAGCCAATACCATCTTCCTATGTTGGCGAGCGCATGTCCCGGATGGATCTGTTATGCCGAGAAAACCCATTCGGAGATGTTGCCGTTCATAGCCAAGACAAAAAGCCCACAACAAGTCATGGGAACCTTGGTCAAGACCTGGATGGGTGAAAAGTGGGGAAAGCGGTAAGTCGTGTGCTGGCTACAAAGCGGACTAAACTTAGTGTTGTATTCCCGCTTAGGCCGGATGAAATTTATCACGTCTCGGTAATGCCTTGCTATGACAAAAAGCTGGAAGCATCCCGGAGCGACTTCTACAATGAAATGTATTCTACTCGGGACATCGACTGCGTTATAACAACGGGAGAACTGGAGCTGTTGATACAAGATAAATGCTGGAACCTTTCGGCTCCGGTCCCGGAGGAAATGAATGCGGCGTTGCCTATTCCATGCAAAGACGAGACACGCATTAATAACGGCGTTCTGCCAGAATTAATACAACACGCAGGGTCATCTTCAGGTTCCTACCTTCACACAATCATTCAACATCTAGAATTAACGTCACCAACACCCCTCTCACTCTCGGTCAAGCAGGTCCGAAATGCTGATTACGAAGAGTACATCCTCACGCGACAGAGTGATGCCAACAACAAAGACGCGGAAATTGTGTTCAAAGGCGCCAAGTGTTACGGATTTCGAAATCTTCAGAACGTAGTAAGGAAAGTTGGCAAAGAAAGTGGAATACGAGTCGGTGTTGGCGCAGCTGGACGACTAACAGGAAGCAGGGAAGGAAGGACGATACGACGGGGGAAGAGAAGCGAAGAACAAATGAAAGAGTACGACTATATCGAGGTGATGGCTTGTCCTGGAGGATGCGTGAACGGGGGTGGGCAACTGAAACCGCCGGCAAACTGGGTTAGTGAAGGAGCGGCAGTTGAGGACGGCACCGGCATGACGGCGGCAAAATGGGGCAACAGGGAGTGGACGAAGCAAGTGGATGAAACATACTGGCATGATTTGCCCACCCCTCCGACTTGGCCATCGTTATCGGATTCGACAAACGGAGATGGTATGACGAAGTCTGGGGAAAAAGAAGTTGCGGGGAAGAAAGCCGAGATGGCGGATCGGCTACTGATCGATATAGAGAACGACCTCTGCTGGGGCCTGGACAAGACGAGCAGGGACGAAAGACTACGAGAACTGTTCAGAACACAATACAAGGCAGTCTCGAGCGAAGTCATCGGTCTAGCGGTGAAGTGGTAGGGTAGAGAATACGGCATAGGTTATATTATGATATTAGGCGTACAGGAATATACGTGCAAAGTTATACAGTGACGGTGATAAATATGAAAGCTAGGATAGCAATGATGCAATGGTGCCGTGATACAGAGAGCATTGATGGACGGACGATAAAAGGAGAGACTAGCTTGAGAATTAGATGCGCGTGCCGATAGAAATAAACCGTCAGGAAGTCGGTCCGTGGCGAGGCAAAAAAACACGGATCATCGACGAGCACGAGAGCCTTTGAACCAGTAATCACAATGCTGGCAGTATTCCGCGGTCGTAAATATCACTGTTTCAGACCGGTCGGGCCCATAATACTGAGCCCCATTCAGTGTCAGCCGCACCCGCCACGCTAGAGTCGAACAAAGACAAACCATGGCACAGTCACTCGAGGTACAATTTCTCGGATGTCGAACAGAGAGGGTACAGTTGCTTCGCATGCAATCAATCTTGGCTACATCCCTGGTCTTGGAAACACGAAGATGTGAGAACACCGAGACATGGATGGACGACATAACACACCTTTACATAGTGGCCACAGCCATACTTGGTGCCCTCACTGGGTAACGCAGGATCAGCTGAGACGACGAACAAGGAAGAAAAAGACGGTACGTTTCAAGGTTGCACATTGGGAAAGTAGAAAAAAAACTGAGCAAAGCACTGAAACAGGGGCCTGGTTGTAAGTAAAAGTAAATGCTTTGAACCGGTACATTTTATAGCAGTTGTCCTCATGGAGTAACTACTCCTCGCGGACCTCGAATTTGATTTATTACCTAATATTTAACCTAGTTATTTATTTATTTGCTTTTTGAATATTTCTGTCCCGATATGGCAAACTGCGCATAACATAAACTCTGCTCATGAACGTTACCACTCGCTCTCGCACTGGCCTCTTTCTATCTTACCGCGACTCTAGGGCTCCGTCTACAAGGTTTTCTCATCGACATTCTACCTATGATGATACAGACGCCGTCTTGGATGATGAGCAGCAGGGTCTCATGGCCAGTTCTCACCACGTAGTGGACGTTGAATTGCCTCCCAAATGGTGTGTGCAGCTATGACTCCCTCCTTGCTTATTTGCGTGTAAACTGGTGGAAAAGGGTCGATATATCAGAGCAGGTCCAGCTTATTCTGGTAGATACTCAAGCAAAGAGTTCGTGCGCTTATGTTCCTGTAATGTCTTCTAACTTTTTGTCAACAGTTGCGGCTCTCGAAAAACTTCACGCGAAACACGTTCTTCCCGGTTTCGCGGACCGGTCTCTGGAGGAGCAGGAAATTGAAGCGGCAACCACCGACATCACCAAGGTACTATTCCTTGCAGCAATCGCTCTTCATCTTTTCGTTAATCTTCCCTATTTGGTTTTGATAGGATTTTCGTCGCTGTCAAACTCTGGTGCAACGCATTGGCTCCGTTTCCTCTCACTCTTTCCCTCCGTCACATTCCGATATCAACAAGTCAAATTCCGAAGCACAAGCAGCTAAGAATCTTCAACGGGGCCTGGCTGCAAAGGTACAGGACCTTAGTGCTACGTTTCGAAAGAAGCAACGCGTTTACATGGAAAGTATGTACACTTCCTGGACCTTCCTGGACCCGCGTTTTCTCCGAATTCGTTGGTCGCGCGATATTCTGGTGTTCCATAGACTGCCACCATGTCCGCGTTTACATTAATCCGTTCCGTCATGAGACCTACCTCCGATCCTTAGTCTAACTTCGAGCTTGTTTTTCTTCTAGAACTTCAAGGTCACGCGATCAAGAACCAAGATCTATTGGTCGCCTCAGGTACTATTTCACTCAGAGGGTCGGCAGGCATGAGTGCGGTTGATGAAGATGTCGAAGCTGCGGTAGGGTTTCCTTTCACTGATCATCCTCCCGGCTGACTTCTACTCTCATCGATCACTTTCTGATTGTCTTCATTGACTTCCGTTCCTTCTCCGATGACTTTGAACGAAATCTACGCTATCTTGTCACAATTCACTGCACGTCTCGTGTTGATCGTCGTGGCGACTTTTGTGGTTGTAACTTTTCTGGAATCTACGATTGGCTCTGCTAATCCTATTCCTATCTCGTGTGTTATCTGTCTGATGTATACTGGGATAACATTCTGCTCTCTGTTGTGTCGCTCTTCCTCTTGTTGATCATCAAAATGTGGTGGTATATGACACCCCATTTCAACGCTCAAATTGTCGTGTTTCTTACTTACCCTCGGACTTCTTCGCCGTGACCACCGACAACAGTCAAATACACAATCCTTGTCACTTTCACAAGCCGACCCGAATACCGTGGACCTCCAGATGCGGGATCGTGAATTGACAGAGATTGCCAAGTCCATAGCCTCTCTAGCAGAGCTCTTCAAAGATCTTTCTGTCCTTGTCATTGATCAAGGCACGCTTCTCGACAGTGTGGAATACAATATCGAACAGACCGCAGTGCAAGTGAAGGAAGCCGTCAAGGAATTAGATACTGCAACGAGGCAAGTGTTCGTCCTATCTCGTTCTATTCAGACTCGGCAATGTATTTACAGATACCAAAAGAACACTGGGCGACGGAAATGCATATTTCTTTTATTGCTTATCATATTTGGACTCATTATCGCCATTATCTACAAGCCGAGGCGTCACTCTGCTCCGCCACCGCCACCGCCGACCTCCAGTGATTCTAAACATTAGACAAACCTCATAACATGTGCTTTCATAGGGATGTTTTGCGCTTCGTCTCTCATCTGGTATAGGAAACCGAAGATTCTCACTGGAGGAACGTGTTGCTAGGATGGGCTTAGTGGATAACCCGTGACTGGATCGTACATCCATATCACGTCGAAGGTTCTTACCCCCTGCGTTCTTCTGCCCAAACCTACGAAGACATTAGCTTCATCCTGCTCCATCGGACCAACTCTGTGGCTCTTAAAGTACTGTTGCTAACTGCGGCTGCAATCGAATGTTCCGGGAAATAGATGAAGAATCATAGCAAATTTGCCCTACCCGTGTCGCATGCATAGAGTCTAGGAGTTTCGTTCTTCAATAGAGCGCCGCATTTTGTAAGTTGACGAAAGAAAAGTGTGCTTTTCCTATTCGTGAAACCCGTGCACCACTACTTGCAGTGCCTTTCCATCATTTTCCCCCAAAGGATCATCGATTAATAGGCCTGGTTTTCACGGAGTTCCGAATAATAATACTTAGCATCAGCATAACTTGTAGCTGCCTGCAGGGCCCAGGTGCTTGCTTGCTTACTGTTTGAATTTCGCGTGGCCGCCATCCCTATCGATACCACACAGGGTCGAACTCCTTGGAGTTGGAGAACTGAAATAAGTCAAATACTTATTGGGCATGCAAGCCATGAATGCGGTACGCGTTATTTGGCAACAACTTCCGAGGTAAAGGTTTACCTCCATGTTCCGTTCCGACCCTCTAATACGGGCCTAGAATCTCTAGCACCTTAGGTATCAGCTGTTATGATGATATATTTCTGAAGTTTTACACAGCATCTATCTCCACAATCTACAACCGATTATCCACTAGCATCCATTGAGATTCGGAGCATGACAGATTCAGAACATCAGGATGATTCCAATGACGACAGCAACATATGTACTACGAGGCGTAGTGACCGTAAGAGGAGATGTGTTACTGTTCTGGTAACTGGTTACACGCCAATAGGCACGAATGATGTCCTTGATTTTCTAGTACATCTCGAACGCAGTGAAAAGATTCCCTTGTGGAATGCACATTGAAATTTTGTCGATTGTCGAACCTCGGGGTCACTACTCCGCTTCACCTTCCTGCTTCCTGCACGAGTTCAAAAGCCTCACATGTCTTGTCGCCAGAGACTTGGGCCACGATGCAACCAAACTAGGTAAGGAAGTTTACCTTGGAAGAGGCCTTGGATTACGGGTTCAATGACCAATTTGTAGATTTTATGACACAGTCGTCCACACCGAGGTTGAACACGATGCTATTGCGCCAAGGGTTTATGAGTGCAAATATACATTGTATCGCGGCGTCAAGTATTCAACCTGTTGGCAGTTGCCCAATATTGCAGGGTTCCTCTATCGTAGCTGAAATGGGTAAAGCATGTGAATGAGGCCCGATCCATGGTCGAGCGAAAGGTTTAACAATAGTGACTCCCTCATCGATTCACGTTTGGCCAACAGGAAATTACTAGTCAATCAAGGCTCACCTCATTCCTTCGAGTAAACCCAGCTCCATGGCCTTCCTGAGAGCTCGGCGCATGCGATCTTGATGATTGCAATCGACCAATAGCACATCTATCTCCGGAAAGGGGGCCATGGAAATCCTCTTCTCGAGCATCTAGTGTATGCACATAGGAAGTGAGTGGTCATTGGGTAGGTTGAAACGCAGGAGAAGTGACAAGTATGGAATTCCTATTTAAAGGGGCCGGGGTCTATAGGAAGACGAATGCGCATTGACAGCAAAGATATCGATTGAAAGAGACCACAAGTGATACAAAAAGATCGATGAGATGCAGCGAAAAGAATAGTAATGCCAGAAGTAAGAATGAGATACATGCAAGTCCAAGTTCTTGTAGTCCAAAGGTACAAGTGTATGTATGGTCCAAAGATGCAGACGTTTGGTAATCCTTGATCGACGGGCGGCATTGCATTTGCTACGTGTAACGATGTTTCAGTCAAGAAAGACAAAGAGGCAAAAATGTGTACTACATACACGAACGTTCATTCCCGTACCAACATCAAGTCAATGTTTGCCCGCCGCTCGCCGATTGTTAGGAGTCATGTAATATTCCGCACAGGACCCGGATTGTCCCTTCGTGCAAACCTCCTATGCTTCGTACATAACACGGCAATGGTGAAAACCAAGACACCCTCCATGACAACGAGCAGTAGCTCTATTACGGAGACTGCCTCATCACGTATGGTACCGACATCCACAAAGAAATATGTAGTCTCGATGCCCAGTATGGCAGCGCCGGCGGTCCATAGAAGACCTAGTAGCCAGGCACAAATGATGCATCCCAGGGAGGACGTGTACGTGTACGGTAAGGATGTCATGTCTGACTTTCCTTGCGGACGAGATAGACAAAGGATAGTGACATGATGAACGACGGTAAGAAAGGCTGCGATGGGGTCGAGGATCAGGGACGAGATGCCTAAATTTGTGGCCAAGGAAAATATGAAGATGACAGTAGAGAAAGCAAGAGAGATATAGAATAATATGTGAGTCTTTTCTCGAGCCATCTCCTAGAATATGAGCGGTGACTCCTAGGTCGTGTGTACACTAGGTGTACTATGTAGGAAGGACAGGTCACACACGGCCCGGCTGTGCTCAAATTCACCTCGGCCTCGGCTGGAATATTTGAATTCATTTATCGACGACATTCAGTGCCTGGAGTAGTGCAATTGTCAGTTGCTAGCGCAACGTTCTTGGTTTTCTGCAGGGAGACAGAGGGAGACTGGAAAAAAGATAGGAATTTGTCCGAATACAAGTACCTGGACGTCCATTCACAGTTTGTCGTTGAATGAAGATTGTGTAAGTATCGAATTCAGCAGTCATCGCAGCCGAATGCTATGTCGAGCGTCAATTTTCTTGATCGGAGAAAGGAGAAGTTTGAAGAGAAAAGGATTCAATTGGAAAGTTGATACTAGTAGTTGAAAAGCTTGTATCTAGCATTCAAAATGAGATTTCCATGTAGTATTCAAGTTTATGAGTTTGTGTCGCGCAGCAGCATGTTGTATTACTATAGATGGAGTGCTCTCTTAGCTTCACTACCATCGCTGACGCCGGATTTCAATGGCACCGACCCAAGCAGTGTACCACTATAACCCTGTCGATCACGACAGCACAGATTTTACCGTCAACCCACAATCTCTTTCTTTTTCTTCGTCGACCATGTATCCTCCTCGTCGCAATGACCCTTCTTCCTCTTCACTTCCGCTGGCTTCGGGAAACAAACGAGTTCAAATTGCAGATGATCCCTTTGCGTCCAATGCAAGTGACATCGAGCGTAATCCAAGCCCAGGTATGCCCCAGCCGAATCCTCGCCCAGGCTTCAGCAGTCGGCATTCTTCACGAAACTCTTCCTGGGACATCCTAAACGGAATCAAACACGGTTACGAGGAGTTTGACTCTAGAAATGCAAGTGAGCATCATTTGGCTTTCGCAGAAGGTGATATGCCCGACAACAAGGTAATCCAGCGTCGTTTACTTCAGATTTTGGTCCTTGATGTCTTTTTTTAGGTCGCTAAATTGTATAATTATCTACTCAATGTTTCCATCGTGACTAGATGGTTTCTGTTCATTGTACCTGTTTTGGCCATCCTGTGGATCCCAGGTGAGTACACTGGTTTTGCTATGCTCTTCGTACATATCACGTTAACGCCGGAATGTGTCAATTCTAGGTATACTACAATTGACTACTTTCCCAAATGCTAAAGTGAGCGCAACCGTATTGATCCTCTGCATATACACTCATCAGTAACCCTTAGATCTGGGGTGTCAAGCTCCTGTGGTGGAGTATCTGGCTGAGTGTCGCTTGGGGAGGTCCGTGGTACCGTTCTTTGGCCCGTTGTTACTCTGATGGTCTGTGTAGGCTGGTGGGCTTCATTAGCTGGTGCCCGCGTCCTTCCTCCTATCATACGCTCCACTGTTGGTGTTATTGCAGTCGGAACTCGCAAATACATAGACTGGGCTAGTGCCCTTCAACGTTATGTTGCTCTGTTCGCCTGGACACTGGGGATGTGGGTCGCTTGGAATCCGCTCATTGATAACAGGGAAGGCGAGGATACCTCTGAGAAGAGCAAGGGCATCATCAGCTTCATTTCGAAACTCCTGTTCGGCATATATTTGTGTTCCGCTGTCCTTCTTTTCGAGAAGTTTTCCATTCAGTGGATTGCGGGAAAATTCCACGAAAGGAGTTATGCTGGTGAGGCTCTTGTCATGTTGGACCGTTCTCCATTAAACTAAACAACTCCGTGATACCGCAGAGCGTATCGCTGACCAGAAATTTGCCGTAAGGTCACTTGTCACGCTCTATCGCAACTCGTCCGACATTCCTGGGCGCTCGGATACCTTGAAAGCTTCTCATACGAAACAGAGCTCCGTCAACCCGAAGAGGATCTTTAAGAGAGCTTTGAAAGGTGTGCGGAATGCGGCGACTACCACTACGACAGCACTCGGAAATGTTGCTGTGAGTGTTTCCGTTTTCGCAGAGCATATGAGGCTGATTCAGAGATGGGCTAGTCTGAAATCGCAGGCAGGCATGTGGCTTGTCATCTTCATTCAACATGCTCTATCAAACCTGACATCATTTTCCAGTTCTGTCCTTCAGCCAAATTCACCGCAAGCCGTCGTTAAAACGGCTTTGGAATCTGCCAACAAATCTCGCTTAGTGAGTACAGTATCTGGCTTTGAAGATCAGCAGTGAAGCGGAAACCGGGCTGGACAAGGCTAGACAGCGAGCGTTTTCCGGTGTTCTGCTGATCTGCTTTGAAAGTGAATATGAAGTACTCATGTTTATGTGACGTTCAGCTTGCGCGCCGTCTGTTCTACTCGTTTGCCAAACCTGGTGCAGATTACTTACTCGTGGATGACATTGCGAGATTCTTCATGACGCGCGACGAAGCCGATCGAGTCTTCGCGTTGTTCGATAAAGATTCAAACGGTGATGCGTCGAGAGATGAAATCGAACTGGCGTGCATGGACTTTCATCGTGAACAATTATCACTCGAGCATTCAATGCAAGATCTGGACAGCGCGGTCGGCAGATTGGATAACATCTTTATGAGTCTCTACGTGGTCGTTGCCGCACTCATCATCGCCGTTTGCTTGGTACCTGGCCTTCTTCTTGAACTAAAGCGCAGAACCTTCTGACCATTGAACACAATCACAGGAGGCGCAATTTACTACCCTAATCACTTCGGCCGGGACCCTTGTTCTTGGTATGTTGTCGGCGACAGATTGGATGTACCGCATACTTATTTCGTCCTTTCCAGGGCTCAGTTGGCTGATCGGGGGTAGTCTGACTGAAATACTAACAAGCATCATCTTTCTGTTCATCAAGCATCCATTCGATGTCGGTGACAGAGTAAATTTGAACAAAGTGAGCTATACTGTCAAAGAAATCCGGCTCCTCAGCACCATATTACTGGATGGGAATGGAGTTTCCGTGCAGGCACCAAATAGTGTACTTAACGATCTTGTAAGTTATCGGACATTTTCCAGGGCGACCCACTAACCTTTCTTATTATAGTTCATTGAAAATATCCGCAGGAGTCCACAAGTATGCTGCGCTATCTGTTACGGCCTATCATTTGATGGCTAATATTGCGAACAGATGTCGGAAACATTCACCTTTGATGTCAGCTTCAGTACGACTTTCGAGGACATAGAGCGATTACGTTCCAGGATGCTCAACTTCGTTCAATCTGAAAGGCGTGATTATCTACCCGCCTTTGATATTGCAGTAATAGGTACGCTGTTCTGCTATTCGGTTTATTGTCGTCAGTCGTACATACTCGCTCGCGTCTTTAGATTTCCCTGAGCAAGAGAAAATGACACTGTCTGCTGACATTAAATACAAGAGCAACTGGCAGCAGGGCGCTATCAAAGGTTTATTGAATCTCATTAATTTGGTTCAAAATACTGAGAATTCGGCACCGCCCAGCTAAACGTCGGAACAAATGGATTTGTGCGCTCAAAGATGCTCTTGCTGACCTTGAAATCTATGGTCCGAGCGGGAACCCTAGTGCCGTACCTGAGCCCAAACGCTACACGGAAATTCCATGGCAAGAAGTGAAGGAAGCAGAACAACACAAGTCGAGCCGACCTTTGAGCATGCCCGCCCCTGCTGGAGGATGGGATTTATCAGATTCAAATGCTGTTCTTCGTAAGTTCTTTGCGACCTTATCCCCGTCGTAGTGATACTTATACTTTACCAGACGACTCAGCGGATAACGTGTTTGATGATGCGAGCGAGCTGCAAATGCCTGAGCCACTAAGCAGAGGGTATTCGGAAAGCCAAGATGCATCGTCACGCGCTGGCCAAAGTAGTCGCTCTGGCACAGTAAATATGCCCAATGTTTCAGCTATGCCTTCACATCCACAAGCATCATCATATAATGCCAGATCCGACTATATCGAGATGTCAGAACGGCAGTAAATGGTTTGTCCTCATATGAACATCTAGGATTAGACGGACGAAATATCGTAGTGGTTTTTAGTACGTGCCGGTCACGTCCTACTATCTTTTGCATATTGGACTATCTCTGAGTGATCTTCAAATATCATGCCTCATACATAACTACCCTTGTCATTCTTGGTCTCTCGTGTAGATTCCAAAGATATAACCCTCCTCAGAGCATTGAACAAACGTCAGTCATAAAGTCAATAATACACTTGATGTCAGCATTCAAACGTTCCAGCCATTTGATTGCTGCGAAGGACTACCCCATCCACCAGTTGCACCCCACCCAGCACCACTCGCAGGACTGGTCGACCCCCATGTACTTGTGTTTCCCCCACGAGAAGGACTCGTACTACCCCAAGTGCTACTGCCGCCGCCACCCGCTGAGTCACCACCCCATGAACTACCTCCGGCATTCCATCCTCCGGTGGGTGGTACAGCTCCTTGATCTATAGCGGGCTGGTCTGCGCCGCCGAGCATATCAACTTCAGGGGCATTTCTCATGTGCAGGATCAAATTAGCCAGCTTCTTTTGTAATTCTGCTAAACCCTAAGCACAACAAGTTAGTCCAAACTACAAAAGATACTCATTCCAACAGAACGTGCCTTCATAACCACCTCCTGCGGCCCCAGACTACCATCAGTCTCAACATCAAAATAAAATTTACTGGGTTTGGCGTTGAAGTCGAATGGTTCGTCATCTCGCGGCGCGTCCTCCTCTCGTGCATTGTCGCTTAGAGGCCATTCTCCTCGTTCGTCTGTTTCAAACCAATGTGTTGTATGCCGCAGTTTGTTATGAGGGTCGTACTCGAAAGCAACCGCAGAACAGGGTGACCATTTGGCATGCTCCTTTGCGATCCCCTGGAGACGACACATGAATACGCTGGCCCGTCCATGAAACACAAGGCATACCTTTTTGGCAATACATCTGAGCTTCAGCGCCTGCCCTTTCCGTATCTTGCATAACAATACAGGTTCAACTCCTTGTTGATCTGGCCAGCATATGAGAAAAGAAAGAAATGCGAATCAAAAGTTGCACTCACTTTTGCCTACTGGCTGCCCGAATAATTCTGAGCGTTTTGAGAGCTCTTCTCCACCTTCTTCTAAGCCAACATCAGGGTGAGGCGAAACCTCCAAGTGATTGCTGGTAACGTCCATGGTGACGGAGTCATGACATGCGACATTTAGAACAAGAATAATAGAACAGTATGCGCAGGATGATATACATGTGCAATCCTGGATGAAGTAGTATCAGGCCAGCACGTCATGGTATGAAGCCGGCTACGCACTCTTGTATAGCGCATAGCTTCGTCGCAATTCGTGCTGACGAGTGGAACCATACCAAGCCGGTGTGAGATGAATTCGTCCGGGAGTACAGTCGTATTTGTCTCAATCTCAACCATATCGATTGCTTCAAAGTTTTCAGTTTTCGATGATGTGAACAGCAGTACAAAAATATTAAACTCACCAACGGTAGGCAGGTCCGCCATCATAACCCTCCGCAATGAATTTGCGAACCTATAGTTCTCAGTCAGACATCCTGATGTTATGAGAACATGGACACTTCGCACGCGAGATCGACATTTTCAAGAACAAAGTTGACTTTATCTCGTTTTAATTCGCGAATTCGGACGATGGGCTCGAATTCATCCGTACCGTTCATTATGAAGGAAGAGTAAGGGCTGTGGAACCTGATGACCTCTGACCATAATATTGACAAGCAAGGTACTCCCGGGAGGCCGGGCCGGACGCCAAAGCTGAACGAGTGACCCGGGCACATTCTGCGTTTAACTTCAACTCTCATCAGACCTCGAAGCACGAATGACCTCGAAGCTTGAAGATTCACGCTTACCTGGATGCAAGATCTTCTCTCATCCCCGTTTGAAGACCCCCTCCGAAGACCAGATCCAGGATTCAGACAATATTCAGCCCCAACTTGGCCCCGACTGCGTACATACCTCGCAACCGCACTCTTTCAGCTCTTATTCATTAGCGATCCAAGCATCCGAGAAAACGCGGAGGGCTTCACCTCAATCGATATACCGCCTTACTGTTCTTTTTTGGTTTAGCACCTTGACTTTTGCCTCGTCTCGCAATTTCTACTTGTGAGTCAAACTACATCATCATGATATACTCAAGCCTCGGTTTTTTTGTGATAAGGCGTCGATGCAGGTTGACAATCGTACAAGATAATACGTTTTTCTTCGCTGACCGAGACAAGCGGCCGAGCCAGCCGCAGAATATCGTGCGGAGGATTCAGAGCTCTTCTACACCCGAGTTCAACATAATGAGTCAGCTTCGTGATTCAATTGTCCACCATGGTTGCATGAGGTGATCGTCTCTAAGCGTCGAACTTCGATTTGGTGGACTGTTCACTTCCCTAGTCTTGCTGCGTCGATTGCAATCACTAGGCCCGAAAATACAGATCGTTGAGTGCTTCTGCACAATTTCCTAGTATCCACGAGGTACATTTACTTCATTCTTTGATGATGATTGTTGGTATGACACAAATCAGAACACTGTTTATGTTCAGCCTAAGGCATCATGATATTGAGCGGTATGTGACGTGTCGTAGGCTTTCTTCCAACGAAACAAATGATTAGTCGCTTTCTGATCTTTCAAGAAGGAAGAAAACCCGGCTTGTTTGGGTATGGTGCACGCCGTACGCTTCGGCTAATTTCTCAGAAACCGCGGACATCATATCGTTCCTCGGAGCTGTTTATTCTCATAACATAAGTGACTGTCAGCCGGGACATTCATAGGGAAACTTCCGTGAATGTCCATCCGGCTTCCTTCAAATCATCAAATGTATATAAAAGAAATCCCAGCGCGCTAATCTTGGTGTCTGGTAATCCCCCCTGCACTCACCACGATGCAGTGGACTCCGATACGGACACTAGCAGAAAGTAAGTGCCACCTGACCAGCCATTTGCTTCTGTACTCAGAGTCTTTGTAGCTGAAGCTTTGCTCTGTGCGCCTGGGGAATTACATGAAGTCGAGACTCGTTTCATTGAAGGAAGACTGCAACGCGTGTACAAAAACCTTTGGCCCTCTCTGCGTGTGAGTGCAGATATCGGCATTTGTACATGGATAATCTGAAAAAGGGGAAGGCATTTTGGCTTTGGGCAGTCGAGCAGCATGCGGAAAAGACGTATATGGTATTTGAGCAGCAGAGGCTTACTTATCGCCAGATGAACGTGCAAGTCTTATCGACTGCGAGCCTCTTCTACTACGAATATAAGATACGAAAGGGTACGTTGTCCCTTGTTTTACTGGCCTTTGACAGTTGGTTGATTTCATTGCAGGGGATCGAGTTGCCATATGCTCCAGGAATTGTGTTGAATTCCTGGTTGCGTTCTGGGCATGCCGTGCGTGTTTTGACGAGGTGTTGGTCCCTATTTCCCTGACGTGTTCCCTCTTTAGAGCTCATCGGTGCTGTTTCCGTCATGGTAAACGCGTAAGGCCAATTTAACTCAGATTAGCAATCGGGCACTGAGCGCGAGCTTTCTAGATGGCTTCCGTTAGAGCCTTTGCAACATTGCCTCGTGCACACTGAATGCAAGCTTATCATTGTTGATGGAGAACGAGCGGACAAGCTACAAATTGTTGTTGACAAGCTTTTCGACGAATATCATATCATCGGAATGTTGGTTCTCCTCGATAACAAGCACCAATGGCGAAGGATGAAGGCATTTGATCACGTCATGCAGCATTATTCCGGACCATCGCTGGATACGCGGTATGAAGAGATGGCGATTGAGCCAGAGGATAATGCTGCCATAATGTTCACGTCGGGTGAGCGTTGCCTCTTCGATTATCAATCTAACTTCACTCATATCAGCGATTAGGTACCACCGGGTTGCCGAAGGTGTGTGCACTTTCAAGATCATGTGTACAGCATCTAAAATTTCCCTTAAGGGTGTGCTTAGCACCCAACGTCAGTTCCTAACTAATGTACTCAATGTGAGACGCTCCTTCCCACTGACCACGATTAGTGACTAATATATGTTTCAATACCCTCGTTGGGCCGCGCAGAGCAGCACTGCGTCGGGGCGAGAATCCTTCCGAGCCTCCTCCTGAGGGTCCACAGAAAGCCGCCCTACTTGCTGTTCCGTTATTCCATGTCACTGGTCTCACGAGTTACACTGTGCGTATCCATTATTTGATGTTTGGTCTGTCTGCGAACTTCGGATGCAGATGATGGCCACTATGACGGGATTGAAGATCGTTCTGATGCGCAAATGGATCCCTGAAGAAGGCAGGTGTGATAAAACAGATTAAAAACAACTATTACTGACTTTGAAGAAGCGGCCAGGTCAAGCTATCTTCCTTTCGAGCAATAGTGCACTCGTTGATCTACAATCTATTTTGAAGGCTTATCAGGGCTGAAAACGTTGCGGTCGCTGGCGGAGTACCGGCTATGTATTATTTGCCATGGTCTTTTGCTTCAAGGCGTCTTCGCTGACTCGAGTCGTAGGGTGTCGGATCTCCTTGAGAGCTCATTAGTAGGATACCCCTTAGAAGGATTATTTTTTGGTGGTTCTGCGGCTCCCGAAATTTTGGCTGCGAAGGCAGTAGCTGCTTTTCCCACTGCGCGTTTGTAAGTGATGGGGCAAGGCTTCTCTCTTGTCAAGCTAACTCCTTTGCAGGTCGCAGGGGTACGGTATGACCGAAACCAACTCTGTGGCCGTTGGCGTGAGTCGTATGTTAGTGTTGCATTCGCGCATCGAGTCTCACTTTTGCCAGATTGCCGGAGAGGACCAGATGATGCGACCAGCAAGCACGTCAGGATTTTCTTCTCCAAGTATTCTCTTACGGGATTGAACTGATAGACTTTTAGAGGCTTGGCCTGCCCGGTCAACGACATGATGATAGTCGTCGGTGATAGAGTAGCATCATGTGGCGAAGTTGGAGAAGTCTATCTGCGTGGACCTAACGTCATGAGAGGTACTTCTTCTTCATTGTTAAGACCCTGGCGATCGCTGAATATAATGATCCTGAAGGTTACTATCGAGATCCAGGTGAATACATAAAATCCTCAGAGTCCATTGCCTTTGCCAAAACGCACCTTCTAGATGCTACAAGTAAAGTGATAACTGCAGACGGATGGTTAAAGACCGGAGACATTGGTATGTTAGATCAGGAGGGTTTCTTGTATGTCAAGGACAGGATAAAAGATATCATAATACGCGTACGTATGATTATGATGTTTTATGGAAATTCTCATCTAAGGGCACATACAGGGCGGAGAAAATATTGTAAGCCTGTAGCTGTATGATCTATTCGTTGCGCTGACCTTTCATCAGGCCTCGTTAGCAGTAGAAAACGCGCTGTATACGGATTCCCGACTACTCGAAGTTGCTGCGGTAGGTATTCCAGATAAACGTTTGGGTGAGCTTGTCGCAGCGGTTGTATCTGTCAAACCCGCCTACAAGGGTCAAGTAACGGAAGAATCGCTGATAGAAGTGGCCCGAAAGAAGTGAGTTGTTGATTGCTGTACCTCCGAAATTGCTTCTCACAAGTCTCCAGTCTTCCTAAATTCGCTGTACCAGTGATGATTGTAATTCGTGAAGAGCCTTTCGAGTTGACCCCCTCCGGTAAAATAATGAAGGGTCAGCTGCGTAAACTTGCTGAGCAGCATTGGAAAGATCGGCAACGTATTTCCGGAAGGGTGCCACGCGCAAACCTCTAGTAGATATAGTTTATGTCCCATACATATCAATCTTGATTATAATAATGTTCATTGTAATGCGACGAACTGGTTTTTCAACTGCCTTCGTATGATAACTATACTAATACAAGTTAGGTCTCGCGGCGTTTGCAACCCAGCGATCACATGACCTAGAACCACTTCTCTCCGAGTCTCTCTCGTCCTCAGTCTGGAACGTGGCTGAGCTTTTGACTTCATGGTCCCACATGGGTGACGATGAACCTCCATGTTATACGCGGTACCGGAACCATCTAGCACATCTGAAAGCACATCTGGCCGGGCATGAAGGAGTGGAAGAAGTGTCCATACCTCCGACTGAATCAAAGCTCTGGACTGCTGACGAAAACGACCGCTTTTTCCATGCTCTTCGCATATACTCTAGACTGCGACCTGATCTAATCTCCAATGCGGTCGCAACAAAAAGTGCGACCGATGTTTGTGTCTATCTCGATCTTCTCGAAAAGGCTTCGAGTAATCTAGAAAGTGAATGGTCTAGGGCAGACTATGATATAGCCCTGGAGGTCTCGGATCGTTGGGTTCAAAACGAGGAAGATCAGGCCTCTTTTATTCGCGACTCGGAGCTTCGTTGGGAGAATGCTTCAGGGAACAAGGAAGCAATGGATGCTGCACCTCTCTCAGGTAAAGACATACCTGATGATCCGAAGGCTTTGGAATTAGTGCGCAGGAGAAGGAACGCGCTCCAAATCTTGAGTATCGCTCATCTGAATGTCTTGGACAATATCTACCGGGAGGCGGATGATTATTCAGTCGCTGTGTCTGACAAGCCGGTACACCCACAGACAGCGGCCAATGAATTTCCTCTTCCCGCCTCTCCTTCAGGACAAGCTACTATGAATGTGGTGACTGCGTCCCCTTCATTGGTAGACACACGCACTGTAGTGGCGTCTTCTGCATCCTTACCGTGCGGCAATGATCCTGCTAACAACGAAGAGTCGCAGGTTCCTGCTCCTCTTAGCCCGGCGTCCCGCCGACGTCTTAGAAAGCGGCTTTACATGCGAAGAAAGCGCGCAGAAGCCTCTGGCTCAGAAATCAAAACAGACACCCCAGTGCTTCCTCGGGGAAGGCCAAGAGGCGCTGCGAACAAAGCAGAGTCTAGAGTAGAGGAAGATGTAGTCCAGAGAAACAACGATGAGTCTGTCGAGGTCGAGGCTCAATCGTCCATGGTCGAAGATGTCGAAGTTACCAAACGGAGACGAAGCGGGCCAAGCGGGAAGAAAAAATTCTATAAGATTAAAGAAGAATTGCAAGAGCTAGGGATTGATCAACTAAATGTGCACGATGAGGGTTTAGGCTTATTCCATCTTAGTTCTATAGGTCATCTCATGAAGTGCGCTTTTTAATACACTCTCCTGCTTGTCTGTCTAATGTCGATTCAGATTATATCAGGCCGCGTATGCTCCACTCGACCAGGAGAATTGGTCCATATCTATAGAAACGGTCCAACTTTTTCATACAATTGTTACTGACACTGTGACTGAAATATTGTATCGTACCATCATCCTGAAGGAGCAGGAGGCGAGGCTGAAAGGTCAAAGTAAAGCTTGGCGTGCACCAGGCGATGTGAGTGCTCCCGCGTATCACAGTTGGACAGTTGCTGATAGATGCATTAGGTTGGACGCGAACACGTAGAAAAAGCCCTTTCGATCATGGGACTGCCCTCGAACATAAAATCAGCTTTCGAATCCATGATCGGCGAGTCTACGAACTCCGAATCCCTGCAAGACGATCCCTTGAGTGCTGAAGACATGGATATAGACGATTGCAGATGTGACGACAATGAATCTGAATCCACCTCCGACACGGACAGCGTGGCTGAAACTCATTTCACACCGTCGCTGCACTCCGAATTGAATCTTGCACTCATCCGGCTTGCATTTTGCTCATCTACCGAATCATTACTTCCTATGGAGACAGATGACGACGAATACATGAAGGAGCTGGACGAAGAGGAGGAACTGGATGAACGGGATCAGACCTTGGAGAGGGAATATGAAGCTAAGTTATGGAAACATCCTGGAAAACAGTAAGATGTAGATACATTCTGTGTGCGCCCTCATAGTTTTGCTCTTGGCTCCTCATCTCGAATCTTAACAATTGCTTTACCCCACGTTTTCCTATGTTCCAAAGCAGATAGGCCCTCAGATATCCGCTCTAGAGAATACACCTCAGTATATATGACCGGCTTAGCGCGACCGGATTTGAATAAACTGCAAATACCATATTATCGTACATCGAGTCAAGTAGAAGAGGTGGACTCACTTGAGGACCTCCTCCCAAACCTGGGGAATACGACTGGTTTCATGGGCTGAAAAAATCGACCTCAGTATCAAACAAAAAAATATACTCAGTCGACGTACTCGCATACGCGCCCCAGTGCAGTCCGACAACAGAGACGTTCTTTAAGAGCACTAAATTCGTTGGGACCTAATTTGCAGTTCATCCATATCATTACACAAAACGGCGTCTTCCGTGATAATAATACCTTTTCGATAGTCCCGCCAGCGAAGCCAATGACAACGGCACGTCCCTTCCAAGCGATGCATTTCAAAGCGTCTACATATCGGCTCAAAGCATAATCTGGAATCCAGAACAAGAGGCACGAACCTTGTATCATTCCAACTGGATCATAGATGATATCAACGCCCTTCCCGCCAGTAATTTTGAGGACTTCCTTTTGCCACCCCGGTTTGGTGTAATCAACAGTGTAGTCGGCACCGCCGTAGCGCTTCGCTACTCCGAGTTTCTCGGCCGATCCAGCAGCTGCTATTACTCTCGCACCAAACACTGGAATGAAATCTCTTCGTCAAATATTCTTGGAGGGCCAAAGGTGGGTCCTAACCTTTGGCCAACTGCACTGCGGCAATTCCGACGCCCCCAGCAGCAGCAGTCACAAGAACCCAATCACCTGAAATGAAGACTTACAGGAATTCAGGTATTATTTTAAAATGGAACTGACCTGCTTTGATATCCGCTCGCCCCACCAAGGCTTCGTAGCTTGTTGGCCATGTCACGTACAATGATGAAGTCGGTCAGAATGGAGTTCAGTATGACAATGAACTATAGACGTACATGCCCCTTGGTCGTAAGTCAACTCGTCTGGAAGTGGCAGGACATCACTGATATGCGCGACCATTCTATCCGCGTAGGTACCCTGTCCTGCTCCAAAAACACGATCTCCTGGCTTGAGCGAACATCCTTTAGGAATGGGCGAGTTCTTGGATATTCTGCCAGCAAACTCTGTTCCGAGAACGAATGGTAAAGGAGGCTTTCTTTGATACTTTCCCTGGGTTTGTAGAATCTGTTGAAGTGTCAAGAGTTGACCGATTGTGTCAGAAATGCTTCACGAATCGAATTGCGTACTTACATCAAAGAAGTTGAGACCTGCGCTGTATACGTCAATTAAGACTTGGTCAGATTTCACTTGAGGTTCCGGAACTTCATTAGACAAGGAGATGTTTGTATGGTGAGTAAGTTCTTTTACTTGAAATCCTCTCATGTCCAGCGGCTGGGATGGTTCGGTATATTCGAAAGTCGAGTAACATTCATATATATATATACACAGAGAATGCGGGGAAACCGGGCATTAAAATTGCCGGAAGGAAGGAAGGAAGATGGTCCCTAAACAGAAACACCGAGCCTCGTCGACATCAATCGCAACCCTGGCAGGCCCATTAACCTAGCAGAGGCCGAGCTCATGGCGCATAGACCAAGGTAGAATATCTATCGGGCGTCACAGGTGCTATCTACTAAGACAAGTACTGTGCCCATCTACGATGTATCGTGAGGCGAGCATTGGCCAAACGACTATTTGATAATCGCGAGTCGGACTCCCTAAGGCTCTCGTTAATGGGCCATCATACCCCTCTCCGTAGGTAGAGACGCTCTCGTAAAATACCCTGGTCCAGCATAGTCAAAGCATAAATTAACACTAAGGAAGGAGCATGTATCAGAAATGTGCCATGCCGACTACATAAGTTGTATCATTCAGTAGCCCAGGAGGCATCTGATTGTGCGGCGCTCAGTCGCGCAGATGGGGTCGAGCGTGTATGCCGAGGGAATAGCAGAATTATCCCGGTTTTTCGACCTGAGTTTATTCTGGCCAGAGCAAGTATTTTGGAATGCCTGATACTGTAACAGAGATAGATGTATGATCGAGCAGCACCGGTCAAATACGGGGGACGCGTATGGTAGGAAAGACGGGCCAATGACAAACGCAAGGTACTCCAGAAGAGGGTCGACGGTCATCGTCCTTCAAGCTTCAAGATCAACAGCACCCGCCGACGGAATTAGTGAAAAATGAGATATGTAAATACTACTACAATGAGATGCTTTTATGTACTTGATGGACATTTCAATGATTGCGTTCTTCTATACAAAGCCAAACCCTTCTGCACCCTCGTTAATAGCAAGCAATAGTTGTTGTCTAAGCATTTCGTAAGACGAATACTGTGGCAGGTCGATTTGATTGAAGCCTGCAGGAAAGGCGGTCAGATAACACATTTGGAAGGGGTCAAAGATCAACATACAAGTATGAGCTTGTGGAAGCCGGTCTGACTCTCCGTATGCACGATGTATCGAGAATTTTTGAACTCCTTGAACTCCTTGAAGATCGACGAAGCCACTCAAGGGCACCCTGGAAGTACCAGTCGCGAAGCTCAGTACTTTTGCTCGTTCGTCACGATTGAATGATTTCAGGGCTCGCCACCACCAGACGATATTGGGATCCGAGCTAGTATACCCATTGTATTCCGTGGCCGCCCGCCATTCATCGACGTCAATGTCCGGGGTGCCAGAAATGAGTAACTCTAGCTCTTGCTCATTAAACTAGGGCACGAGGATGTTATTAAGACGTAAGCTTCGAGTGGGTAGCACTTACGATTGTAATGAGATCCTTGGGAATAATTTCGTAGAAGCCGCCTAACAAGTGCTCAATTTGCTCTTTGATAGAGGAGTAAAGGCGGTATTGGGCAGATAGTTGCACGAACTCCCGCTTGTTCTCTTGAGTGACTGGTAGTGTCTCGCCTCCCTCTTTCAGAGGCACTATTCGGTTGACTCCAAACTGAATCCCTGTCAGTATTCGAAGGTCCAGGAGTTTTAAACTAGAATTATTACCTCGTCAGCTTCCACACTGAATGTCAACTCCAGCAGGGTGGGATCATTCTCCAAAATCCAGCAAAGAGAGTTATAGTACTCCGGATCAACCCATTCTACGTCCCTGTAATCCACCGGTTTGCCAAGTATCTGGCGGTAAAGACTGCGAGCGAAATAGGCATCCAAGAGCCGCCCGTCATAGATAGCCTTTCCAATCACACGCCCAACAAACTTGAAAAACGACAAGTGCTCCGGGTTTACCCATGAGTTCTTGTTGGGTTGGTATGTCAACTTGTCGGCAGCACATGGTTGGAACAGAGCATTGTTAGGATCGAACATCTGGCGCGCCAGAATTTGGAACCATTCTCGCGTTAGTCCACCTGCATCCACACCTTCCTCATCGTAGAATCGAATGCTAAGCTTGCCATGTTTGATTTGATCGCCGGTCTTCCGCTGGAACTGCTGGAAGCTGTCTTCAAATACACGCGCCCGACGGATGTTTAACTGTATGGTGCCATGATGTTCACGTGCGTGAGGACGTCTATGTAGCTGCTGAGTGAAGTAGTTTCGCTTGTTGTCGAAGTCCAGAACGCGAGGGTTATGGACGAGTAGCGAAAACGAGCCACTCATTAATGACGGATTGTTCCGAACCATCACATTCAACACTTTGCGATGAGCATCAGTGAAAGTGACAAATAGATCCTCCATGGATTCTCGAGGTGTGGATGGAGTCTTCGGTGAGGATGTCGCTCGCAACAGTCGATTAGCGGACGATGCATTGGCGCCAACGTACTTGCACACCACCATCAGGGATTCAATGAGAGGAAGAAGTACTGTCGCGACGTGTTCAGTGTCCGGGTGTTCTTCAATTATTGCCAAGCAATCTCCTAGACGTTTCCATAGGGGAGCAAAACGGAACGACTCATATATAGCTTGTACCTTTTCCGTATCTTCAGTTTCGGGGGCGTTTGTCCCAGATGTTGGGGGACGAGGCGAGTACATGTAATCAATCGTCTTGAGGACCCGCAAAAGCTTCGCTTGGACAGAAGAAGGGGCGGAAAACTTGGAGGCCACTGAGCTCAACTGACTCTCTGTCCCCTGTAAAGCATCTACGAGCTGGTCTAGGTCGGAGTATAGAGTCTGCCCAAATTCTTGAGCTTTTCCTTTCAGCTCTTGAGCAATGACATCGCGAGTGTCAGGAATGTAGGACAGATGCTGAATCAGGTTTAAGCTCTGCTGGAATGTACGAGCCGAGCACTCGCCAACTGTGAGAATATTGACAATGAGACGGAGGACCGCGTGGGGTATCTGAGGGGGGTTTGCAAGAAGTATTTGCTGTTCTACGGCCTGAATCGTCAGATCACCTTTGGCAGTTGTCGCGGGCAAGTTGGACGGATCAGACGCTAAATGAGTGTCATTCAAAAAGCTCTCTGGATGATCATGATAGGACGCACCGACTGCAGGTTGAGGTGTGTCAGTGGCTGTATTACTTGGTGCTGAAGGTGGAGATGTGCTGGCTGATTCAGGTGGAACACTGTCACTTTGTGTGTTTTCGCTTGGTATAGCAGGAGTAGAGAGAGTGGCGCGATTGTCTGCCGGGGGGCTCGTCGTATTATCCGTAGCAATCTTAGAAGGTCCGGGCTGCAGTTGCGATTGCATTTTGGCATCTTTAATCGGCCGGGTTACTGTCGCTAGCAAGCCGACTACTGACTCCATGATGGTTGGAGTACGCAGTAAGGACTGACGGTCTAGTAGACCAAGCAGGAGTACAATTGGATAGTGGGTCTGCGGCATCTGCTTCTCCTTGCCCTTGCCCTTCTTTGATGTCGTCCGGCGTAAGCCTGCGGGAAGTTCGTGTTCTGTCAGGAAGAAGAGCGAGGACGACGGATTAGATGTAACAATATATGTCAGAGCCTCAAGACACCGTTGAGAGATGAGGTCAGGTACTGATTCTCCTTGACCGCTAGGTAATGCCAGTGTGGTAATGAGATCTGATCCGGCCTTTTGTTTGCCGACTGACTTAGGCTTGGAGCTTCGGAATGACATCTGCGAAAAACTCTTGTCTACAGCAGCCAAGTCACCAGTTCCATCCTGAAGGATGTTCAGGAGGAGATTGAATAGTTCAGTCCGCGTCTTCGCGTTCTCACACAAGTTCACCAATACCCTGAACAACAGTGTCTTCTTCAAGACTTGGGGGAAGAATAGGAGGCGGACAAGGACTGCGATCCCGGCCTTGTCCAGTAGTTGTATGGCATCATGCTGAGGTGCAAATTTCCGAGGAGCAGATGAACCGGGAATGGCTCGAATCCCACGCGATCCTACATGGATACGGCGGGCGTGTCCATTGCGGTAGGTACCCGCCTCTGCGATCATGTGTGAAGGGAGGGTTTGAATGAAACCATCATCCTGGTCCATGAGGACTGCCTGTCGCAGAGTGGGGTCAAGGCTAGCAATGAAGCTCGCGGGATCGATATCTGCTGATGCTCTGGTGGCACCAAGTGGTCCTTGACCGTCCTCAGCGGGGCGCCTAGCACGTTCCAAGGCTTCTTGCTGGATTATTTCTGCTCGAATTTCGGGAGGCAATGCGTCGAGGAACTCTACGCTGATCTGTGAATCTGCAGGGCGTTCGACACGAGAGGCACGCTGGTCGCGCACATGTTGATTCAAAACCTCTTCCCTCATGTCATCAGGAAGTGCTTCCAAGAACGTAGGATCAATTCCGGTGTCTGTTATGTCGACAGCGCTGCCATGAATCATGACCGTAACACGAGCTGTGGTATTGGAGGTTTCTGCATCATTGGAAGACTCCCCACCTTCGTCCGCTTGCTGATTAGACGCGAGTGCAGACACAGGAGCCGTGTCATCAGCCATTTCAGCATCAGTCTCTGTATCCGGCGGGGGAGCATCTTCCATTGGTTGATCGTCTGATATGGAGGACTCTCCTTCTGTAAGAACTGCAGACATAGAAGACTCCATTGGTATTTCTGTCCGGGTAGCGGCGGTTTCTGCCTTGATTGCTTCATCCCGGACTTTTGCCTCGGCCTCTTCCCGTGTCTTCGCATCTGCTTCCTCTTTAGCTTTGGCTTCGGCTTCTCGTTGACGAGCTGTCTCCTCCTCTTCCCGAAGTTTGGACAACCTGGCAGCCTCTACAGCAGCAGGAAGGAGGGCTACAACAGCGTGATTTGCTAACTTAGAGGCACGCTCGGTAACAAAATCACCATGCAAAATCTTGACTTCCTCGGCCCATCGTTGAAGTGTTAGCAGTGGATCTAACGACCGCGCCTGGGATGATGAGGGAGAGGGTCGCGGATTTCTTTCCATTCTGACAGAAGCTTGAATGACTTGAGGTCGACGCTGCGGCAGAAATCCGCGCCCCAAGTCCATGAATGCGCCCGCAGGTACGTCAAGACGGATCGTTTCTGGACCACCACCTCCACGACCACGCGTCATGATATGATGGAAAAACTGAATCGCACCACCTCCGACTAATTCTTCAATTGTCTGAAGAAGCTCGGTAGTTCCACCCGTGACGATACGTTGGGATTGACGAGAGCCTCTCAACTGCGAGGTAGGAGGGCGATTAGCAGCGGATGAAGTGTCAAGAAGAAGCGGATGTGTTGTAGCTTCAGGGGGTGAAGCACCGTTACTTCGAGTGCGTCCGAACATCGACACATTGTCATCTGCAAAAATGGGTCAGTGTCGCGGTATTATACTCGGGATTGCACCAACCTGCGCTGCGATGTCTGCGAGGGAAGAATCCAGGTCCAGCGCCAGCATTGCCTCCAAAACCAAATATATCCCGAACAATATCACCACTTTCAATAAGGTCTGTTCCTTGATCAAAACTGGAAGAATGTGAGTTCCGTTATACCGCAAGTATTGAAGAGTGACATACTCCTCTTCCGAAATCATATCTGGCTCTTCATCGTCTTCTTCGTGGATAATTTGAATCGGACCTGAGAATGATTTGTTTACCAATGCACACGAATGAATATGACAACATACCTCCACTATCGTCTTCATCTTCCACCTCATCCCCCATGTCCTCAGAATCAATTTCACCGCGGATGTCCTGCATAATGCGTGATTTTAACAAATGAATCATAGTCAGTTTATGTATGACCCACCTGCCACACCATTTCTCCATCGCCGCCGTCCATTTCGTCGTCACCTTGGGCATCTTCTTCATCTTCATCGTCTTCCTCATTCTCGTCACCAGCTTCTTGCACGAGATCTTCTTCGTCGCCCTCTTCGTCGCCATCGTCCCAAACTTCGCCTGTGTCTGCGTCATCTTCAATTTCTTCTTCGTCCTCCTCTTCAGTGTTAGAAGTGTCTTCGCTGCCAGTCTCGTCGTCAAAGTCCATCTCATCGTCTTCCTCGTCGATGTCTTCGTCGTCATCCATCTCTCCATCTTCATCGTTATAGTTCATGTCCTCCATATCCTGTGCAATGAAAGAGTAAGATAGTGCTCGATGTCTGCTATGAAATCTTAAATCGTACCCCGCCATACATCCCGAGTGCAGAATTCTGATACAAGTTAGGAGTCTCTTCACGTTCGTCTTCCATGTCGTCTTCCTCGTCCGAAGTAAGAGATGCAATGGATTCCGCTTTAGGACCCTCTAGTTGTTCTTTGCCTTTTCCAGGAGCCCTACTCATCTTGATGGCTATTTTGGTCCTGTGTCAAGATTCAGTGAGCTGGATGCTGATAAGGTTGACAAACACTCACAGGTATTCAAGTGGCCTCAGAATGGCAGCCACAAGAGTTCGAACATTAGGATAGTTGAGATCGACATCGGACAAAGCACTTGTAAGGGTCGAAACGAAACTTTTCTCCAACATCACTTTAGCGATTTGTGTAGGACTCTCTTCCTGTGATTTGCGGGAAGGCGAATTAAAGCGTACGGTCAAAAGTCGGTGACATAGATCACCTAATGCGAGTAGACGTCCGTAGTGTCGTTCGAGGCTCTCAGACGGCAAATCTTTGAGCGCACGACTGATGGATTCGAGCACAAATCTTCGTACGGCAACAAGTTCCGTTGATATCTCCTTGGACTCTTGACCGGTGGATGTGTCTACACAGAGAGCAACAATTACAGACATTGCCCAGTTACAGACAGTCATTCGACTGCGAGAGTCAGCACTATTCTGTGGATTAATGCTCTCAAAAGACACCAAGTCAGAAAGGAGAAAATTCAGGGTGACAGCTCTGAATTTTGTGGTGGTCTCCTTAGCCGGAGTGGCCGTCCGCTTTTTGGGAGAATATGACAAAAAAGCGATCTTGCAAGAATCATAGGAAAACAGGAGCTCAGTCATGCACTGCATAAGGAAGCACATATATTGATGTTGAGACTTCAGTTTGGCAGAATCCGCTGCAGGCGATACACCACTTGTTGTGTCCTGTGTCGCGTCGCCCGAAGCAGGCTGCAAAGAATCGGCCCCGGAGTCTACGTTCAAAGCAGGTATCTCATCAAGTGCTTTTGTTGCGCGCATGAGCTCAGCGATGAGAAAGTGCACCGTGGAATCAAGTGACTCCGTTGACTCAGCCGTCGAACTCGATAGAGGAGGGTCGACTTGCATTTCCGCATCTTGTTTCGAACTACCAGAGCTTGTACCACCCTTTGTCTCCAAAGCCTCCTGTTTAAGGGATATTTGGTGGGGGGAGGAGTAAGGAGCTGTGAGTTGACAAAGAGACTGTGTCACTTGTATGAACGTGCCAGTATCACGAAGAGCCATCGCACTACAATTTCGGACAAAAGTGGTGGCATCGGTTATACGAGTACGAGGAGATGCGAAGTAGCGCTTGATGGATTGCAACATGATGTTCTTGACAGTCTTGGGATCTTCTACTACGTGGCGCAAGATGTTGGCGACATAAGAAGAGCTGCCATTTACTGGAGACGCTTGCAGGCGCTTGAAAAGCATCGTGAGGCCGTCCCGTTTGACGAATTGTATAGCAAGCTCATGATTACGAGTTAGAAGAACGAATAGACGCAGGGTGGACAATAGCTCGTCGATCGGGAGATCAGGCATGCCCAAGAGGCGAAGACAGAAATCAAACACGATTGTGCGAGCTTCAGCTAGAGCCGGACCAACTGAGACAGGGTCAGAAGATATCAGCTCTCCTTCCTTGGGTATGCTGATGACACGGGGTTCCTCAGATAAGGTGAGTAATGCCTCTGTCACCAACAGGTGTGCTGCCAACCAACGAGGAATAGTAGGGCGTTCAGGGTCTATGCTGACCGGATTCGACAAGAGGAGTGCGAGCAACGTCTCCATCAAAGAAGCGCGAAGTTCTGGACTCAGGGAGGAGGGCGTTTCGCATAGAACTAGGGCAAGCAACCTACAGCGATTGGCCAATGGCTGCTCCTGTACATCATAGGCGAATGGCGAAAACGTCTTTATGTCTTCAACAAGATCTTCAACAGCCTTCTTCTGGTGAGTGGAACCTGGCCGAATGAACGCTGTATGAAGATCGAACAGAAGAGATAGATGCTCGTCAATCAACAACAACGCTTGACGGCTGATGTTAGCTCTCAAAGGTTCCCTTGCTTCATCTAGTTCCTTGCGCCATTGCTCTGAGGTTTTACCCACTGCAGAAGACTCTGGTGCAGGAGTCAGAGTGTCACCATCATTGACAGGTATACTACCAGAGGCTGATCCTACCCCGGTCTCGGCTGTAGGAGCATCCTCAGCGGTACTTGGCTCGGCAGAGGACCCAGAAGGTACCTCGGCCTCGGAATCAGCAGGAAATGGAAATGGTTGAGCTAGAAGTATCTCCGTTGCGGCAGGAACGTTATTATGAGTGCGCTGAAGAGCACGCACAGCCGCCGAGCGAGGGAAGCCCATATCTGTGAGTTGACGTATTCGATTTCCGTCGATTGCGCTAGAGCGCACGAATCCACTTGACGACGGACCACTCTCCACATCTGTCTTAACCTCTTCTTCGCCATTTACAAGCTCAAGGATTGACTGAACAATAGACCGGCTCACACCCAAAGGTGCCTGGATGAGCCAGGATGAATCCCAAATGCTTCGCAGAAGAGGAAGGACAGCAAGCCGAAGTCGGACAAGAAAGTTATGGGGTTCGAAGTAATCAGGATCAGTATCCCTTTTCTCCTTTGTGACAACAACGTTGGTCTGTCCAGAATCGAACAGAGGCTTCGAGGAAATGAGAGGCTGAAGTAAGTGCAGGGCAATCTTCAGTCCACCGTAAGCGTGAAGCAACTCCAGTGACTGAGTTTCTGTCCGATCCTCCTCTCGAACTTTGATGATCGTGTCGATCGACGAGGTGAAGCTGCGGCATACATCAAAGACTGCGTCCAAACCCCCTGCTTTATAGAATGCCAACAACTGCACGGTGTGAATCGTATGATTCGTTGTTCGCTCTAAGCACCACATTAGCAACACAGTAAAACAACATAACAAAATTAGTGTACCATCAATCAACAAGACAGTTACTAGGCCCAGCATGACACCGTGGTAAGTATAAACATTAGAAACTTCCTGGCCTGAAACGACATTGGATCACTATTATTTGGGATACTGTATTAGAACTTACTACTAGTCTGCAGAGTCAAGTGTTTGAGCATGATGTCGGCAACGACCGCCGAAGATTCCAACATCTGTTTCTTCTGAGAAGGTTCGGGTGTACGCCTTGCGTGGAACATCTTCACCATAGCTACCGCTTTCACAGTTAGTGCTAATTGGCAGAACTAGTATGAATGATCTTACCTTGGAAAAATGGAGCTAAAGCACTGGGCAAACCATGAGTGAGGTGCTTCAATGCTGCAGCGTTGTTTTCTCGAGGGCTGTCTCGTTTCACAGGCACTTCCTTTGCCGGTGTCGCAGAGGGTGTTTCGTTCTGAACATTACCAGCACCGTTGGGGGCAGAAACTGGCATGGAGGTTGCTTGATCAGGCAAATCCACAGTAGCGTGGTCAGGAGATCTCTCCAGAGGAGATATTGTTGGGGACAGGATGACCTCGATGCCACTCGCAGCAAGGCCTGTTTTCAAAGC
The DNA here is from genome assembly GCA_028554645.1 of Omphalotus guepiniiformis. Taxonomy (NCBI): domain Eukaryota; kingdom Fungi; phylum Basidiomycota; class Agaricomycetes; order Agaricales; family Omphalotaceae; genus Omphalotus; species Omphalotus guepiniiformis. Next base: position 950,543 of record JAQOOI010000076.1, on the reverse strand, counting down.
GATGTTTTCCCAAATGCTCACACGGTGCAGAGATCCAAGGTCCGTGACGACTTGGGGAGATGTGTTGCTCATCAAGGTTTGTAGGAGTCCAATCGCTGCGCGCCCATGAGCATATCCCGCGGTTGCGAAGACATCAGAAAGCAAAGTGATCCGAATGTGTAAGGTGACTAGATTGCGGAAGTGAAAGTTGACATTGACTTCATCTTCGCCTGCGAGAACAAAAATATTAAACCCTTGCCAACTGAATTATTTACAACTTACTGGTTACTTCCACGAGAGGCAAGAGCTTCGATTTGTCGTCCACTCGGCTCCAGAACTGCTCCGTGGCTTGCAGGGACTCTTTGACCAGCTGTGCGAGATGAAGTAGAGTATCACTCGTAGCCACCTCAATCATAGTTCTCATAACTTGGACCATAGAGTCTGATGCTACGCTATTGGCGAAATCATACGGGAGACAAGGTAGCGCAGTCAGCCGTCCCAAACGCACCAACCCATTGGTGGAGGATATAAAATCCCGACAATGAGGTGTGTGTTGGAATAGACCTTCCAAGAACTGTCAAGATAAATGAGCTCTTATATTTTGGTCAGTTAAGCAATCGTACTCACACGGCCAAGAATATCAATGAAAGACACAACATTATTATCATGAGGCCTTTGGGAAATGTCTTCGCCGTTATGTGGCGAGGAAAAGAGTTCTTCGGTGGAGGAAGCTGGAGGGACGGGAAGCGCGACAGAATCAGTAGACTCGACGCCTTCCATTGAACTGTCTTCTTGCACTGTCGCTGAAGAGGAAGGAGTCACGAGCAACTTGTACCACTGCCGATTCTCCTCGGGTGGCTCGAAAGCATCTCCAAGCTCCTCTATTTTCGTCATTGTAGTCTTGATTGCCTCAAAGACAGGAGCCTTGAGAAGTGGGTGGTGTCGGATAAGTTCGTCGATAGCGGTACCAATTAACACAGCATTCTCTTTTTCCAACAGGGTTTTGAGGTGCCGGTCAGAAGTGAAAATAGAGAAGATAGCGGGAATGATGCTCGGACGCGCAGTTAACTGAGCCTGACCAACTTCATTCAAGCAAAGAGCACCGATGGCGTTGGGAATTGCTTGTATCACCTGTTAAGAATAAGCTTATAGCAGAAGCTTTTAGATTTAAAAAAAAAACATACTTCGATAGCTGGCTCTAGTCCCAATTCCATGGATTTGTAGAAGGTTTCTGGTAAGCCAGCTTCTTGAATAACGGTCAGGGATGTAGGCTCATTATGGACAAAGGTGGCCATGATGTTAATAGCTGGAAAAAACGTGAGCATGTGTACAAACTGAAAGTGAAAAGTAAGCACCAATAGGGAGCACGCTGGGCCCAAAAAGTCCTCTATACTCAATGACCTTCTTGATGGATCTTAGTATCGACGTGTCAATGAGCCCTCGTAACCCTTCAGACGTGCCAGACGATTGCATCATGCGATGCATTGATCGAAGAATATGCTTCAAGACAGCGGCACGAACAACAGGAAGCTCGCCATGAGGAATGTTGAACTCTAGGAGATACTGCACAAGCAAGACGACACATACCATGAGACCCAAAGATCTGACGAGACCGTTGTTGATCCCCGTGCTCATGGATATCGAGATCAACCTCGAACTGTACAGCCAGATGAGACAGGTGGTGAAGTGATGGTCTAAATGACTTACCTCAATCCTGTCCACCAACGCCTCGATACCGTGAGAAGTGCAGAAGAGATTGAAAGCATTCGTGAAGCTGTATAGAACGTTGTCCACCAATTGCATTGTCTTTGATACTACTTGCAATCGGGTAGAAAGCCTGTTCTCGATGATTTGGATTAACAAAGGAATCAAGCCAGCGCCGACAACCATATTTCCTCCCGAAGCATGCGAAGCAATGAATGTCACGAATGAAAGGAGTGCTTCGACAAACGAATGTGGGATGGTGCACGCAGGGTCAGCGATGTCGTTAACGGTTTTGCGTAGAAGACCCATCAAGATCCCATGATTAACACCTGCGTTCACCGATGTGAGAGCCTCTTGGATCTTGGATCTATACCTAGCCAACGCATCCAAAGCCGAGATGGCGGCAGTCCGCACTTGTATCGGAACATCGCGATCGACTTGTAACAATTCTGCAATGTGTGTTATTAAGTCGGGCTCGAACAAAAAGAGCGACGACGAGGCTTGTGTCTCTGGATGAGTGTGTCCGAATATAGCGATGGCGAGTAGACGGACAACAACCAGCTTTTCCCGTTCGGCCTCTCTTCCTTTTGCAAGAACCGCGGAAGCACGTATACGGCAGAGTAGATCAAACTTTTCTGATTCGGGGACATTATATGTGTGAATAGTATCAGCCAAGACCTCCATGGGAGACTTGGACTGAAGAGTCTGCTCGTCCAAATGAATCGAAACAGCAGCTGAAGAGCTAGAGACAGCGCCAGTGGCCTTCCGTGCGATGTTATCGCTTCCACCATCTTCCGCTATTCCTTGCGAGCCTGGTGCATTAGCATCAGCTCGATAAAAACTGAAATTGACCTCCCGAGCTTCGTTAGGGAGGACGTCGATTTCCGGACCACCTGTGGCGTTAGCAAGATCCACCAGACTTACACCATATTCACGGAGATGGGGCCAGCGCTTCGCCAATGAAAGGAGGCGCGGAGTAGAGATGTGCAGTGCTTGAGAAACAGCTGGCTGAGCTGAGTATTGCTGCGATGGTCGCAAGAGAAGTTTCAAAGCAATGATTAAGACATCAAGATCTGCAGTGAAGAGCAGACTGTTCAATCGCTGAAGTCCCACAGATTTGTCAGATAGAACACTACAGCGAAGTACACAAGACTTACATCATAGGAATTGTACATTTTTCGATTAGTCGAGTTCTCCAACAACAACCTTTCAAACCGGAGAACTTCAGATAGCAATTTCTTCGACTTGGGCGTAAATTCGCGCGATTGTAGTTTGTCAATGTCATATTCACGGATGACGTCCTCAAGAATGGTGTCGAATTTGTTCAAAACCTTGATCCAGGCATTGAGATCCGACCGTTGCCACTTCCACTGGTCAATCTCTTCGAGACACCGTGCTAAATCATCGTTTGGCGTGTTTAGTAACTTGTTTATGAGATCTGCGACTTGAGGAGGCTAAGGAAACGAGGAACTCGTCAACGCGCGTCCCATATCGGCAAGCTCTCGAAACAGGTGCTTACTGGGGGCACCGTCCTCTTGGACTTGTGAAGGATCTTCATATTCCACGACAACTTTGTCGTAAAAAACGAAGATCGGTAAAGTCTCAGATGAAGGTAGCTAGATAATTGTTGAAAGAAAAAGCCAGTACGAAGGTCTCGTCTGGATTTGGGAGCTGTTACAGTAACGCTAATGTCACACTGAGGTAACGCAATTGCACGTCACGTATTACTCACCGGGAGCGCACGACCAGTTCCCATCCTCAAACTTGCTCGCACATCAGCCGTACCAATTTCATTCAGGTCAAAGTCACGAATTGTACATTTATGCACTTGATAGATATGCACCTCTCTTCGAGATATTGATTGATCAATGAATTGATAAGTATGGAAATTGGAATCGCTTAGGCCAGACGCGACGCGTCAGTCACGTGCACGACGATAATGAAACAAGGACTCCGACTGGTAGATTACTCTTCGACTCTCTTCCTTGAATCCTTCAATCATGGCAAAACGAAAATCTGATATCACGGACGAAGGCTCCAAATCTCCCGCATCCTCATCGAAGAGGGTAATATCAGTAAAGAAACCAAAAATCATTTTGGTAAGCTCATTTTATCTCCAAGGCTCAGTACTTCCTGAAGGAGCATTCGTTTCCTTCATGACAGGAGGAGGAACACACAGAGGACGACCAAGGGTCGAGCGAGGAAGAAGAAGAGAAAGTGCAGAATTCGAAGAAGAAAGTAAGAAATGAAACAAAAGACTCAGAGGTACGAGTCGCATATGCCGACGCGTCAAAGTCATTTTAAAGCCCCAGTCACAGAAGAAAGGCAAAAACATCGCGGTTCACAAGTCATCAGAAGGCGACAAATACATCGACCTTGGTAAAAAGAAACGCGCGACTGTTCGTAGTTTCAAAGGCAGCACCTTGGTTGACATACGCGAGTACTATGAGACAAATGGAGAAGAGAAGCCCGGGAAAAAAGGTATGTGTCTTCTGTTCTCGCAAAGAAACAATACTCAGCTAGCATGTACAAAGGTATTTCCCTGACTTTCGAACAGGTATGTCCCCCTTCTATCCAACTATCCTGGTTTCTGAAGGTGTTGTTGGTAGTGGGAAGTATTGAGAAATGGCGCCTCTGTAATTGATGAGTTGCTTGAGCAAGAGAAAAAGAAATGACCAGCGAGCGAATTAGCGTAATATTGACCAGATATTGACATACGAACTTTGTATCATAGCCTTGTATATACACTCTTCCATAACGCTCGCGCTTTTTTCTTGATTCTCATGTCCCGGTTGCTGGTCGACGGCTGGCAAGTAGTGATTGGCATTGAGACGCATGCACAGATCAGGTCTCGTCAGAAACTATTCTCAAGAGCATCGACTGCGCTACTCAGTCGTCCCCCAAATACGCGATACAATGTCTTTGATGCTGCGTTCCCTGGTACTCTACCGCGACTCAACGAAAAATGCATCGACCTTGCCCTTAGAGCTGCAATAGCACTCAACTGTACTGTTCGGTCCCGGTCGTTTTTCGACAGAAAACATTATTTCTATTCGGACCAACCTGCTGGTTATCAAATAACCCAACACTATGCTCCGTTCGCGCTCGATGGTCACCTCAATTTAGCCAAACTTAGTCGTTCGGTGCGAATCAAGCAAGTTCAGCTTGAACAGGTCTGTTCTTTATCTCATTAGCTTTTCTTCGCTAATTGTTTTCTCCAGGACACGGGAAAATCCATATTTTATCCACGCACACAGTCATCACTCATAGACCTTAACAGAGCAGGAACTGGGTTGCTTGAGATAGTCACAGAGCCGGATTTGACGTCTCCAGAAGAAGCTGCAGAATATGTGCGGTCTTTGCAGGCTCTTCTGCGTGCCATACATGTCAGCGACGGGAACATGGAAGCAGTCAGTAGTACCTAATTGCTCACAACACCTCCTAATGACTGTATTTTTTGTAGGGGTCCTTAAGGTGTGATGTCAACATATCAATTAATCGACCTGGCGAGCCTCCAGGTACTCGCTGCGAAATCAAAAATCTCAATAGTGTCAAGTTCATGGTTGCCGCTATCAGTCAGTCACTGGTTCTACCCACAACATTCTCGAAGTCTATCTTATGCGGACCATCCAGACCACGAAGTACAGCGGCAGCGAAATATTTTGACCGCATTGAATGCGACCAAGGTTCCTCAGGAGACGCGTGGTTTTGATCAAGACCGTTGGGAAACATTCAAAATGCGCTCGAAAGAAGACGCTCCTGACTATCGTTATATGCCTGATCCAAACCTTGGTGTACTTGTGATCCACAAGGTCTGTTTCAACTGCTGCACATTTAATGGCCTGGCATCGTGAGCTAACTCGTTCTACCAGGAACGAATAGAGCAAATTCGCGAAAGCTTACCTTCGCTCCCTGATGCCACTCGTGCTCGACTGATCAGCACATACGGTCACCAAGGGGTCACGGAGAACAACATTGACGTGCTGATGGGTTTGGACGCTAACAGAGAAGTCGGATACGACGGCGAAGAGAGTACAGCACTTGAGGACTCCGAAATGTCAATCGTGCAGGTACCTATCATGAGTGCTGTCGCTTACTTTGAATACCTTTGCGCAGGAGGGAGGAACCCAAAGGTGGTCATGAATTGGTCAGTCATGTTGTTTTCGCTCATTGTGTCTGTCTCATCAACGCGTAGGATAATACAAAACCTTCTTGGCCAGCTTTCCGCCCTTGAGATGTCTTTCACTACAAAGCAGATACCTGTCGAGCAACTGGGTGAACTGATTGACTTGGTCGCCTCTGGTCAAATGACGAGACCTTCTGGAAAATTGCTGCTGCGACACATACTGACCAGAGATGCTTCTGCACCTACCAGCGTGAAGCAACTCGCAATCGAGATGGATCTGATTTCCTCGAATACTCAAGAAGCAAGTGCCCTCTCCCCAGACGCGGAGCTACATGATACATGTGTCCGCGCTATGGACGCTCTCCCTTCGGAAATGGCTGCCATACGCGCAGGAAATAAGAATGTGATGAACAAAGTGGTTGGATGGGTTATGCGAGAGACTAAGGGGAAGGCTGACGTGAAGAAGGTGAAAGTCATTATAGACAATCTTTTGCGAGAACAATAAACTCTCTGCATTACAGTTCATGTGGTCCAAATTATAGAAATAATATAGTAACTAGGCAAGGCCAGCTGCGGCCTGGTGCGCTCCTTGTAAACCTTTTGTTCGTAACCCTCGTACCCAAGCCCGCAGTTTCACTAAGTATGCATTAAAGTCCATGAGAGATTCAGTCAGAAGTATAGCAGTATAGCCCTTTTCATATCGCCTAGACTATGATTCAGTTCTAATCCGAGAAAATCTTAAAACTGAATCGCTCACCACCAGCAGGCGAAGTATTCCAACAACAGACTGTATGACATGAGTCCTCTATCTCTCATCATGTCGATCAACCGTCTTTGATCGTCCTTCCACACTGCTCTCATGCAGTATTTTGCGGTTATCAAGAAGATACGAATCTAGCCACGAGATTATGAGTAAATACTAAAATAGTCGAAATTTTGAGTTCACATTTGAATGAGTGGTTACAAGGGCATGGTCAAGACTCCTGAATGAAAGACATTTGAGCTACAGACAGACTAATTCCAATGTGATGCTACTTGCCGTGTGAGATCGTTGAGTTTCAGCACCATCAGCACCCTCCGGGGTACCCGTCGCAGAACGTCAAAAACAGATACGAGTAGTCCTTCGCGAGTAACAACGGCGTTTCTTATGGCTTCCATCTCCTCTTCACTTTGAGTTGATAAATTCATCATGCCAGATGCTCTCTTGAACGTGGACTGAGCATCAGAAGGCTCCTCGCTATATGTCCCTTCAAGATTGGCTCGCCCGGTCATAGCAGCTTCAAATACAGGGTACTAGTTGAAAATTTAGAGGACGTCCTGACAGCGACTACGAAGGATGAGGTTACCAGATCTGGTCCAATGTTACCGACTAGCTGAGCATACTTTCTGCGATCAGCGTTTATGGAGGGGGAAGCAGACGCAATAAGAGACAGCCAAAACTTGCTGTAGTTGATCCTCAGGTCTGTATCTATATCGAAATATTGGCCATGGTCAAGAAGTACAATCTCGAAGTTGTACGGAGATTTTGAGTGTAAAGGCGCTGGGCGAATCAACAAATTACCTATGAGTAACGGAACGTCAGTCATATGAAGAATTATAAATGAAAATTTGAATACCGGGGTGAGGATCCTAATGAAATCGAATTAGAAACAAGACTTCAGCTACATAAAATACAAAGTCCACATACAGCGTGGAACCAGCCATTGAGAAACACCATTCTGTTGAATATTCGAGAGAGCTCTAGCGCGACCTTATTGCGATCAATGTTCGCTGCAGCCAAGAACTCTAAATCGTCAACTCGTCCGCCTTGAATATACTCCATTATCAAGACCCTCTTGTTCGCAGTAATGACTTTCGGGATATAGAGTGATGTCCTGACGTTGGCAAACTCTCGTACAGTCCTTTCAGTATTCGAAGCCTCATGCACGAAATCCATTTCCATCGGTAGATTGATTCGCATCTCTTCCTGAAAAAAATCGCTCGTTAGCACAAATCAAGAGACGTACAGATCCATACTTGCCCCTAGCCAAGTCAACTCGAACTCGGGAAACCAATATTTGATCCACCCTGGGATACATGATTCAACGAAAAATTTCGAGTCGAAAACACAAAACAATTTACCCAATGACGCCTCAACCATCTCCATATCAACATCGGCAAATTCTGCCAAATGAGGGTGTTGTAGCTAAGATACTCTTTCACTTAGCTCGAGAAGCATTCAGAGCTCAGAGAAAGCGAACGATACCTTGACGGCGACTTTAGTACCCGAATCTCGCAGACATGCGACGTGAACTTGAGCCAAACTTGCAACGCCAACCGGAACTGGGTCAAAGTCTTTAAATAACTCATCGATAGACTTGCCCATATCTGATAGAAGCATGGCATTCACATCTTCGTAAGGAGTTGGTTCACACTGATCTTGCAGACTACAGGCATGTTACGCGCATACGACAAAACATTCGGCAAAGAACTCACGGCCTCATTGTACTGGTCCATTCTTTTGGAAGAACGATGAGGGACGCCATATGTTGACCCAACTTGATGAATATACCTAAGTAAAGCCATGAGAATTCCAAGTTCTTTGAACGTATGCAAGCGCACCTCCATTGGCAAGTAACGCCTTTAATAACCTCTTTGCGCTCCGTGTATGACACTGCGAATAGGAAGACAAACGTTCATCCTCAGACTCATAGCTCTTGGCAAATGTCAACTTGTAATCAATAACACCGAGGATAGCCGCCTCTTCAACCAATGCCTGTCAGAAGCTGAAACTGCGACATGAAACCAACTCTCGACGTACCAGCCACACGAGAGCATCGAGCAAAAGCAAGTAATGAATGCCTAAATGGTTTCACATTATGATATGCGTATAGCCCCGCTCCCGACAGGACTAGTAATGAAAACGGGTATATGACCCATGGGTTCGGCTTGGGAGAAAAGAAATTCTCTGAGGCGCTATGTTTCGTGTTTATGAAACGAGAAGACGGTGTTGAACGACGAGAAGCACTTTGTAGAGGTCGAGAGAAGTGGACATGGAATCTTGCCCAGCTAGATGTTGGCTTGAAGCATTCCCGTCGAAGGTAAAAGGCTGAGAACATGGAGGTTCATGTCAAAGCGAGTAAAAAATGTTTGATAATATGTATGACGTCACGATCTACTAGCAATACAGGTATACTACATGTAAATGCTGGTTATTTGTTAGTGGTATCACTATCATGATGCTCTCGAGCCACCACTGCCTCGCTTCAAGCCGTTGAACATCTGGTTCAAGGATATCCGATGGGATGACTGCGCGTCCTGGTTTTCATGCATCGCTTCCGCATATCTGATAGAGCGAGTAAGGCAACGGAGAAATAAAGACGTTAGACACATTCTTACAGTAATTTGTACCGCACAAGTTGCTCCTCCATTTCCTCGTTTCGTAGCCTGGATTTTACCAACTCGTTCTGACCACAGCGTCAGACAAGAACCACCATTAATTGAACGTACTCACCAGCACTTCGACATGTTCAGTATTCAATTGGGCCAGGTTGGTCTCCAGGTTTTTACTAGACATGTCGAAACTGAGACAACGCAAGTGGAAAAGGAAATTCCCACTCTCACACTTGTAACGACAGAGCGCGATTGCTATTCCGCAGTTCATCCACCTCTACAGCATGCTTGTTCGTTTGTCGCTGAGTAACCCGCTGATCAAAAAGAGTCATAAACCAGAAGTCGGAGTGAGCCTCACAACTATTTCTTCATACTCGTGGCTGTAACTGTCAAGCATGAACGGAGTGATGCGAAGAGACACCGCGTCGTTGACAAAATCATCCACTCGATATTTTACATCCTTCTCAGCTCCATCTCCGTCAGAATCTATCTGCACTGAACATAAGAGAAGCGCTAGAGACGAGAAGAAAACATGATACATACCTTATATCTTTCAAACAATTTGGCATTTGAATTCAAGAACGCTAAAATTTCATCAAATTTGAGCGCCAGTAACACATCCTCGTTCTTGTGGAGCAATGCAATACTGAACCCAAAAATTGCCTCAATTCCACTTGCTAAACAATTGTCATAGATACGAAAAACAATCTCCAGCGGGAACCTAAGGGAAGGCGTAAATCCGGCATGATTAATTGCATGAACTAAATGCTGTACTGACCGATAGCTAAACATCGTCAAGAACCACTGGGAGCAGAACATGCTGGACTTGATGCCCTGCCGAAGAAAATGTACATGCAAGACCGGAAGCAATTCCTCGATCAAGCGATCAAACTACAATGGAGTCGGGGTCAAACTAACGACCAAATCGAATGAGTCAGTACCTGAAACTAGGAGAGGGTCATGTTAGATATTTGTCAATGGAAGGTAAGGCGTACCAATCGCAATTGCAGTTTGGGCATTTCAGGTAAAAAGTGTCCTCGGAGATCGTAAACTTGCATGAGCCGGACAAGCAAAGAGAATGCTTCTTCATCAGGCATCTAGGACGCGTAAGAATGAGATATGCTTTGTCATAAGATCTCCTCGTACATTCAACAGCAGAACCGCAACGACAAATGGTAGTCCTTGGCAGTATCCAACTTGAGGGTCAAAACTATCGATCACATCACTAGAGGTCACGACACAATGAGGACATGGCTTACAGGGAGTATGCCTTCAAAACATTGTACAAATTCTCTTGACCTATACCCTGGCCATCAGTGAAAAAATCATGATGCGGGAAGGTCCTGGTACCAGGTTTCAATCCAAAGTATTTTGAAAGAAAGGAGAACAATCTCTCACCTGCCTAGATCACGTAAAATGGCTTTCTCGTGTGTGCTACTCTCTTTGAGGAGTTTCAAGTATGTGCTCTCTAAATCGGCATCCTTTGACGCAGCCCTAAAAGTGAGTTTTAGTAGGTAGAGAAATTGCAGAAGTTGAGGTCGAAATACATTAGCTGCCACATCATTCCTCTCAGAGTTCCTGGAATGCCTTTCGCAATGGCTTGGGCTAATTCTTCCGATTTCTCAGCCGCAAACTGTTGGTAGTCTAGTACCTTGATGAGGCTCGTAATCATGTTTCACGACTTTCGGCACACCTGACATTACTGCCCCCCAGAAATCTGTCTTATCCATGTGAGCCTCATGAAGCGTAACTGTTAAATGTAAATTGCCACCCACCCCAATCAATTGCGCCGGCAACCGTAGAAGCGTGTTCCTCTCCATCATCCTCTCGCTCTTTTTGCAATCTAGCAAATTCCTCTTGTAACTTGTGTTGTCCATCAACACTGGCTCTATTGCTCTGTGCGGCAGCTTCGTCGCGATTGACCAGAAATGGCAGGTTATGTCCAGACCGGATTGTAGTAAGAGACGCCGATTTCTTGTGAGATGAGAAAGCGTCATCCAAGGCAGCTGGAGAGAGTGAGGATATACTGTCAGGCTGAGCGTCTTCCACGGATACCGACGGTTCAGCAACGCTTTGCCGCGCAGAAAGCGCGACCGGAGAAAGGCTTTCATCGTCCAGGGCTACTTCACTCAATTCCGATTCCGCAACAGAAGCTCTAACATTGACTTCGGCAGAATCAAAAGTGCTTGTTTGAGGTGAAAGTAAAGAGTCCAAAGGTACAGCCTCCGAGTCGGAGTTACTAGACCGAGGGCTGCTGGAGTCTGACTGAGATATAGACATTGTTTAGATCCCAGGATATTGTTCCATAAAGATAGGAGTAAGAAAGTTGAGATACGTCGATGTCAATGAAGGTTCCCGTGCATTGAATTATCGTTGTTGTTGAGGCGCGTCCAATAATTTTGTAGTAGTTGTTGTGCCATGCTTGTCTGGGGCGTCGTACCTTCCCGATCTGACTGCGGCCATGAACCCATTTTCGAGCAAAACGAACATACTCCTTCCCGCTTGAAGTGCAGTGTCGTGCACATACAATGATAAAACAAGTATGTGCTACTACTGACGGATATAGCTTTGTATAGCACCCAAACAACTGTATGTCGTGGACTCAACTCAGAGTCCGACGAGTCGGGATGGTAAGTATCATCATATACTAGTTCCCCGGTATAAAATCTGCGAGAGATGGTCCAGGTAGAGCACACACCACTGGTCTGGTTTGACACCTGCATAGGCTGGTCCTATCGATCCCATCTAATTCTCTCGAAATATGCTCCTAGTCCTGGCGACTTGCATCTATCTTGGCTTGCAATGCAATGCCGCTCCTTTATACCATCATAGACGGGATCCGGTCTGCTCAGTCTCTGGCAGCTGTAGCGATATACTCGTCAGAGAGGCTCCTCCTGCACCCAGCAGCAGCCTTCCTCCCTCCGCCCCTTCTCCTGCATCTGCTGGTTCAGTTCATCCTGCCGGAAGTGGGTCTGCTGCTGCTACAGGTATGCCAATTACCGGTCATTCACCTGCTGCTGCTCCGCATCCTGGTACTCCTCCATCCCCTGGTGCATCCAGTGTGATTCAGACCGGCGCAGCAAGTGCGGGTACTGTGGCGCCTACCCCTCCCGTCGGACCACCCGTGGACGGATCAAATGAAACTTTGCCTTCCTCTTCTCCTTCAGGCAATCCGAATGAAAAGCTTGTCTTTGCCCACTTCATGGTCGGAAACGCGTATTCTTATCAATCTGGCGACTGGCAGAAGGACATTAAATTAGCACATTCAGCGAGCATCGATGGTTTTGCTCTTAACATTGGCAAAGATGAATGGGGACCTGCAAGAGTCAAAGATGCGTAAGTTATACTGATCTCCCTACTATCTAGATATTATTCTGATGGTTAGACTAGGTACGACGCCGCACAAGGAAGCACTACTGGGTTCAAAATGTTTTTGTCGTTGGATATGTCGTACGTCTTCTGGCGATCGTGAAACACGGATCATCAGTTGACTGACGTGCCGACTCGCAGATCTTTAGGATGCGCGTCTGCAGGCGATGGTTCAAATCTGCGAAGCCTGGTGACAACCCTGTTAAGTCATCCCGCACAGTTGCAATATAACGGAAAGGCCGTTGTCTCCACCTTCAGTGGTGAGGCATGTACCTTTGGTGCAGGGAGTCCAGCAGATGGATGGAAGAGCCAGTTCACACAACACCCAGATCTTCAGGGGAAAGTTTTCTTCATTCCTTCGTTCATGAGTGATCCAAACACATTCTCGCAATTTAAAGGTGTTATGGACGGCGACTTCAGTGTAAGCACTATAGTGGCTGAGCAGCTCTCGTGTAACGAAATTAGTTAACATTTCTCATAGTGGAACAGTGCTTGGCCCGTCGATTTAACACCTTTGGGAAAGAGGGGCGCACCTCCAGCTGCAGCGCTCCCGCCTGCCTCTAGCGGCACTAGTGCTCCAGACGATCCTCACGCCAACGAAGTGGGCTCGTTCACACCAGACCAGTCGCATATATCCGGTTTGAAGGCTCTTGGAAATGCGGTATATATGGCTAGTGTTTCTCCGTGGTTCTTCACCCACTATTTGTCAAAGAATGTGAGTTTTTCTTGTCAGTTGTCGCATCTCCCTTGCTGATGAACCGTCAATCAGTGGATATATCTCTCCGACGACCATCTTTATGCCAAGCGATGGGAAACGCTAGTGAAAAATAGAAATCAAGTCAATCTAGCTGAGATCATCTCGTGGAACGACTATGGCGAATCCCATTATATCGGTCCTCTTGGTGAGGGTCAAGCACCTGATCAGACCACCTGGATAAGTGGAATGCCACATACAGGTACGCACCTATATTCAACTCTCTAGCGAAAATCTTATCGCTGCACAGGCTGGCTGGATATGACTTCTTACTATGCTACTGCATTCAAGACTGGCTCTTATCCTGCGATCACTAAGGATCAAATTTACATGTGGTCCCGCCCTCATCCCGCCAAAGCTCAAGCTTCAGGAGATTCTTTAGGTGCTCCGAAAGGCTCGGATTTGATGAGCACTTCTATAACCAGCTTGATGTGTTTTCGAGTTACTGATTTCATGCGATGACATAGATGACAGATAACATCTGGGCCGTGGTGATGGCAACTGCTGATGGTTCAGTCACACTGAAGACTTCCGACTCGTCCTCGCAGACTTTCAATGTGCAGAAAGGTGTCTCGAAGCTTTCGCTGCCTATAACATCTGGTGGTCATATGCAAGCAACACTTAGCAGGGGCGGTCAAACTGTCGTGACGCTCAACCCGCAGGACTTCAAGTTCAATGATACCGGAGCTACGTACAACTTCAATGCCTATGTAGCATCTACTGGTAGTTCATGATTGATGGTACTGATTGATATGGAAGTTATATTTGTTATCTCTCATTCGTACAATACATACTGTAATAACGTTCAATAATTCTATAGAAACCTTTTCATCTATCTGCATTTTCCTCAGTCCCTTTGAGTCGTTTCTTATTTCGCGAAAAAAATTTTTTGCACGCGCAAGCAAAACGCGTCTATCTGGCGCAATCGCTCAGAGAGTATCATCAACGCGTCATCGTTATCTCGTCCACCACGGTCAGTTGCGAACATCTTAAGCGATATTCCTTGCGCTGAGGACTGTGAGGACTAGATAGGACTGGAAGTTGATGCATGATGCCTAGCGGACCAGAGCTCGATACATGGGGGGAGCGGAGCAATAGAGACATCGAGAACATTTCCGGCCTCTCCCGGTCGTGGCAGTTCACTGAAGCAGGCGATCAATGAAGGGTTCGTTGATGAAAGTGCCACGTTAAGTATTAAGACATAGATTCGAGCGTACAACATTCACACATCGTTCCTATTCTCAGAGCTTATATCGATATCTTGAGAGCGAGGTTGTAGTAACGTCTCTGTAAACAGGCAAAACAAGTTAGCTGCGCTTGATATTGATCTAGGACGTCTTGTTCATAGTTCACTTTGCGGTACAGCTCAGACTAGAAGGCTTACCAAGTAATCGCCCTCTCAATCACATAGCCAGACTAAGCCAGTCTATTTGACAATTCGGATGACGATCTGCGTGGCGCGCGCTGCATTCACAGTCTCATGATCCAGACCCTGAAGGGTACTGCAAATCATTATATCATATACTCATATGACTAGAAGCATACTGACCTATTTAGCTTCGGGGGTCCCTTGCAAAGTTGAAGACCATACGATAGCCTGATAGCAGCGTAGGATATCCTGGTTTGACAAGGTGCAGTGACCACCTACGAGCATGCATAGGTCTAGAAAGCTTGGCGCAAGTCCTGCGATACACTCGACGCTCGAGTTACATACATGTCATTGAGGCGCTCGGCCTCGGAAGTTTAGGGCAGGTTGAGTGGTAACGGGCGCTGTTTGCGGAACCAGATTGGAATTTGTCGAATACCTAAACCTGGCCTAAACTCACCACCACTACATACACAGGTTCGGAAAGTGATACTCATCTCTATGTAATCTAGCTCAAGTTCTGTTGCAGTGCCTAGATTCCAAGTCGTTTGAGCCTAAGGCTTCAGTGAAGGTGAACATAATAACAATGTGAACGGACATTTGGTTGGGACAAGTGGGATAGCAAACTTTGGTTCACTCGTGGTATGTAAATTGTTCAAGCAGTGGCATTGGGCAAGTCTTGAGCTATAACGTTAAGTATCTCATAGCTTCGGATCCTGTCTTCCACTTCTCAAGCTGATTCTCCACCCGTTCCTCTTCTCGCATAGCCTGTGATGAGTTGGTGAATTCGATGGATAATGATGACAAGTTCATGATCATGAAGCTGAGGTTGCAGCGCGCAAGAAATGAACTAAACGAGCGAAGTATTCCCGTAACACGCCGGTTCCTGCGAACTGCGGTACGACTGGGTACGACTGAGTCGTAGCGAGTCATAGTCATTCCTTCCCATTCACTAATGGCAACTACTACATAAGATCTGTGATCAGGTTACAACCAGATATTGTAGGTAAATCATTTGTTCAACAGCTCTGACCGTGATTAGAAGTTACCGTGCGCGGTAGAGGCCTCTGATTCTACTTTGGATTCTATTCTACAAAGGCCCTTCTGATATCCAAACGTACGAGGTTGGGAAACTGATTCCTCGGACCTCCCTTGACAACTTGCCAGCCTTCTCCCAGTCGTACGGAGTGATTGACCATCACTGACTCTGGGCAATTGACTACACGGTACACCTGACAGGCCAGTTCCCGATTGAGCTAGCGAAGCCTCGAGCTGCTATTTCGGCAATTCGTAGATAGACCATCATTTATCATTGGTGACCATGTGGATAAGTGAAAGCCTTGACGAGTGTAAGTACTCGACACCGAGACATCGCAGGACATCGCCCTGTATCAGCCTGTATCCAAGCAGTGATCTGCATCGCATGATCTACTTACTAGCGACGAGCAATATGTCTGGACCGTGATGCGCAGTCGCTAGTTTATGTATGATAGTCGATGTATCATTGTATGATGAACTATGTATATCCTTTCATTTGAAAACGGCGAAAGTGGTAAATAAGGATAACATGAACGAGTGGTGTCGCAGAGTAGATACACGAAACGAAAGTAATAAACATATCCCAAGAGCTGAGGCAAGGGTCAAGAAGAAGCAAGTGTAAGAGAGTGGAGGGAGTCGGCGAACCTAGAAATACAAACTACTGTACAAAGCCTACTAAGGAACTACAAAGTCGCCCGATATTTGAACGGAAATGCGTGGGAGCCAAATTGATAAGATCATGATGGGAAAAAAAGTCGCAATCAGCAGCTATCTTCGGAATCCGTTGAGGACTGCCGACGCGGACGAGGTAAAGCGGATTCTATCCGGGCGGCAAGATTTTCGAGCTCCAGAAGGAAATGACCTTCCTTCCATCGTTCTGAGAGCTCGAAAGCTTTCACTATTCTCCACCCAAGGTAAGCTGTACATGTTGCACAGGTGATCTCCTGCATAGTATGTGCTCCAGTTGCCATCAGTTTGACACTGGGTGATGAGAGGTGGGTATGGTGACTGCAATAGGCCGGTAAGAAGAGAGAACAGTGGTTGGAGACAAGGAAACCTACACATCAGTGAAAAGTGAAGCTTTGCCGGAGAAACCTCTGAATGCCCTTGACTGAGGCGGTATCTGAAGAGAACAATGAATAAGCGACGACGGGTAGAATAGACGAAACCAAAAAACGTACTGCTTCAAGAGGTAAAAGATGGCTGACGGATGTGACGGATGTTTTGCATTTCTTACAACAGAGAGCACGGGGGATTGGAGGCAGAGGCCGTAAGGAATTCCGCTCAGCACGAGGGAGAGAAGGGAGACGACGAGGAGAACTCGGAGAAGGCTTTTCAAGAAAGTCCAGCTCTCCGACAGTAGTTATTGACTGAAAATCGGTAAGAGACATCGAAGTGAAGATGAGAAGGAAAGAACAGGACACCTACGATTGATTAAGTGAGGGTATATATGTTTCCTGAAGAAAGCGGTGCGCTTGTAAACCTCGCTTCTCTTCTGAATGATGGTATCTCGTAAAACCCAAATTGAACGATTAAACGCGATTTCCCCAGCTGGATATCTGAAGTCTGATGTGTGATTGTCCACTTCGTAGTGTCGGCCAGTGTCGGCCCATCGTTAACACGGCTAAGGCGCTCAAGCGCTCAAGGGAGGCAGTTCCTACTCGAAACATATTAGTAATTACTTCCATGCCCGACTCTCTCATCGTCTGTACTGGCTCCAGGGTCCTTCTTCCAGGCTCTCATGTTCTTCAGCCAGCCGCAGTCATCATTGACCTGGACACCGGGAAGATTACTGATATCCGTCTCGGTCACCAATCAAGGCACTCTCTCCCTCCCCATGCTCATTTGATCGATGCCGGTGACAAGGTCATTTTGCCTGGCTTAGTAGAGTATGTCGCTTCCACGTCTTCTATCCTTCAACTGTTCTCCTGTCTCACAGAATCCTCGAGTGCACACGTACATCTCAATGAACCAGGTCGTACCGATTGGGAGGGATTTTGCACTGGGACAAGGGCTGCCGCGTCCGGTGGTGTCACTACCCTGGTCGATATGCCTCTTAATTCTATTCCTCCTACGGTCAACGTCGGTAATCTTGAGACAAAACGTCAAGCAGCGCAAGGCCAATGTTATACCGATCTTGCTTTCTGGGGTGGTGTAATTCCTGGAAATCAGGTTTGCTCTCGTCTGATTGTCGATCAATTTGTCCATCCTCACTGCATCATCACCGTGATATGTAGGACCATCTTAGACCATTGGTACAAGCGGGCGTTAAAGGCTTCAAGTGTTTTCTAATCGAGAGCGGAGTAGAGGTCGGGACTTTCGGCTATCTTTTGATCAACTTTTCGACGCATTCATACAGGAATTTCCATGTGTGTCTGAGAATAATTTACACGCTTCTATGACTGTTCTCCAAGTGGGTCCTGGTCCAGTCAACACGTTTGTGATCTTACTCTCCCTTTACGATCAGGACGTCGACACAACTCTCTTATTTCATGCCGAATTGGACAGCTCTCACGATGATCATCACAGTTCAGATGCCGATCCGACTGCGTACAATACGTTTCTTGGCTCGCGTCCACAGAAGCTGGAGACTGATGCTATCTCTTTGATTACGAGGTTACAGAAGACCTACCCGGCTCTCCAATGCCATATCGTTCATCTTTCCGCATCATCTGCGCTCCCTTTGATTCGAGAAGCCAGGGCCTCCGGGTTGAAGCTCACAGTCGAGACATGTTTTCATTACCTCTGTCTCGCTGCTGATGACATACCAAACGGACATCCTGAATTCAAGTGCTGCCCGCCAGTCCGAGAAGAATACAACCGCGATTTACTGTGGGACGCCTTGAAAGATGGAACTATTGATTGCGTCGTTTCTGATCACAGCCCCTGCGTGCAAGAACTCAAAAGATTAGATGACGGCAATATCATGGAAGCTTGGGGTGGAATCAGCACCTTGGGATTGGGCCTGAGTCTCATGTGGACAGAGGGTTCTCGAAGAGGCGTCTCACTTGCTCAAATCGTAGATTGGTTGTCCGTCAAAACTGCCAAACATGCACGGCTTGATCATCAGAAAGGTCAGCTGAGTGTAGGCTACGATGGTGATTTTGTGATATGGGATCCTGATGCAGAATTTCAAGTAAGTTGCATATCACGTCTCAGCTAGGACCAGAACCGTTCACCAGGGAAATCAGGTTACGAAGGAATCCTTGAACTTCAAAAACCGAATCTCTCCTTACGTGGGTCAACGATTGCGAGGTCGAGTTGAGAAAACGTTTGTTCGCGGATCACAGGTTTACGATTTTAATGATGAAATTGAGGGATTGATTCCGATAGGGAAGTTGCTATGAAGTTTGACTGACCGTAAGTATTGCGGCTTTTACATAGGATACTTTGTATTTGTGACATCACGTGATGTATTTACTGTCACAACATCTCAGCATACAGACATTGCTTTGCAGCACGCCTCCATGTTGCCATGTTGTGCGGATGCTTGATTGTTCTCGTTCTGACTCTCGCCGCTTCTCTTGGTCGTTGCTATATTCCGGCTTCTCCAACAAACTCGACCAACTCTTCCATCGCCGGGAGTCCTAATGTCACTGATGTATCCGTAGTCCACCTCCAATGGTTTGCAAAAGGGTGAATTTACTACCATCATCGCTCAGAGCATATCTGATTTCTTCTAGGTCGTATGTGCAGACGGTTTCTTACGAGGTGGTCGGACAAGATAGTACAGGGGTCAGCCAGGTTAGCTACAATTACCCCCGAGTCTCATGGCTGCGACTGATATCTAATAGGGAGCTCTGGTCCATTTTTCAGAAGCTTCAGTAAATAATCAGACAAACGGCAGTAAGTCTCACGAATCTTGATAGGCTGGATCCATATTCATGCAGAACAGCAACAACGCCGTGGATTGCTCTGGTTTCCTGTGATTTCAATGCTACTGGAGCTTCCTTGGAAGAGGATATATTTACTCTTGCGCGCGATAAGGGTGCTGTTGCAGCGCTTCGTCCCCATCGTCTTCTAATGCCCATGGTTTCGGATTGATTGATAGTTGGCGATCTACAGCTTCTCTATTCTGAGTACTCTTCAGCCTGCGTTATCAACCCCGAGTATGCCGACCCCACAAAGTTTGACCAAGTTTTCGACATCTTCTCTACTCAGAGTCTGACCCAATCCCTCCTTATCGACTATCAGTTCGGTCAGATTGGTTCTTTGAATGAGACTCTTTACGGCTCTTATGATTCTCAGCGGTTAAACGATTCAGGAACCACGATACGGGAGACCATCAATGCACGGTATCTTGTCGCGCCTGGGTATCTTTTCGCTACTCTGGTTGCCTACAATGCTACCAATGCTTCCAGCTACACAAATGTTTCGTCAAACAATGAGAACCCAGGCAGTAACAGTTCTGGCTCCGGCTCCAATTCCAACGTCGCCATGTAAGTCTCCTTGCTTTGCACGCTTATGTGGCAGCTGAATTCCGTTCGTACTAGGGTTGTACTTTACGCAATAACGGGTTGCGTTTCGGCGCTCTTTTGTGTTGTCATTGTTTCCGGGGTACGTACTAGATCATTGTCTTGCGATTCTACCGACTAATCCCATTTCCTTGCAGGCTATCCGAGCTCTCAGACATCCGGAACGCTACGGTCCCCGCGCCCGGCGCGGTGATGGCGACGTCGGGATGCTTCAAAGTCGCGCGCAAGGACTTACTCGTGCAATCTTGGATACTTTCCCCATCGTAAAGTTTGGTAGTCAGCTCCCCGTAACCACAAGTGGTGAGCGGGACAAGGATCCCGAGGCAGGAAGTATAACAGAGACCGAGTTTAGAAGTTCACGAGTCTCCGTGGAGTTAAAGGAGTCATCATATTCTCGTGGTGTAGATCCTGAGTGCCCTCAAAAGGAGATTCAATTTCTGGGCAAGGCGACGGACGCTGGTTCAAACTTGAAGGCTGAAGTATCCCCAGTCGCAAAAGTGACTTGCATCAGTGCTAATGGCGCTTCTGGAGTCGATCGCGCGGAGGGCTCATCGCGCCCTGCTCAAGTTGTTGTCCGCGACGGGCCAGACGATGTAGTTCCGGATGCCATCGGCCGGGAAACATGTCCCATTTGCATCGTGGACTTTGAAGACGGCGATGATCTACGTGTTTTGCCCTGCGAGGGGCATCATCGCTTTCATCAACAGTGTGTTGACCCCTGGCTACTTGAGCTCTCTAGCGCATGTCCCCTCTGCCGTCACGGTGAATACAACCTTTTGGCTAGCACGTACTTTTCTAAACTTTTGCTTCACGACTTCCTTGCATTAGAGACAATGCTCTCTGGAGGAGCGGAAGAAGAAAATCTAGTTTTAAATTCCCCCATGCGCACAAATCGATTTTCTCGTTATATCCGATCAGCGATACACCGACGCCAGCACCGCCTTCACGACGAGCCAGACCCAACGAACCCGTATTTCCCCACTGCTCCTCATACCTCAATGTAGAAACGACCCTTTCCTTCATTTTTGGACTTGTAGTAACTTTCATTCATTCTCTATACAATCGCTGTAAGTGCTGTGTGTATTCCATTTGCTGTTGTACCTTGCATCTCCTGTATCATATCAAATGATTTTGAATCTTGTGTATACCTTTGGACATTCCTCTACTAAAGGAGATACTTGCGATCCTTGTGATCCTTTGATGTATGGCAATGCCTGTTTGCACATTAAGTAGTAGGAGTCGTAGAGGTTAAATGTGACAGCCCGAGGCGCTACAGTCCGCTCACCCGACTCTGAGTTTCATGTACTTAGATTCCATTCCCGGTTTCATAATTCCTTGAAACCCGGACTCGGAAGTGCCGTTTCAAGAACGTGCCTGTCCTGAGCGCTGAATTTTCATGTCGGGATATTCAATTAAAGGGCGAGATAGATTTGCGTACTCAAGCTACTCAAATAAAGTGCCATACAATTGCAAGTGCGCAAGTATTCAAAAAGTGAAGAATGGTGTGG
The DNA here is from genome assembly GCA_028554645.1 of Omphalotus guepiniiformis. NCBI lineage: Eukaryota > Fungi > Basidiomycota > Agaricomycetes > Agaricales > Omphalotaceae > Omphalotus > Omphalotus guepiniiformis. Next base: position 928,852 of record JAQOOI010000076.1, on the reverse strand, counting down.
CGTAATCACGTGATCGGTATGAGGACGCGTACACCCCGCGCGCCTCTCTCTGAGTCTTCAATATCATCCCTTCACGGTCGTCGTCGGTCGTAAACGCTATGGCCGACTTAATGCATCTGATCCCTCTGATCTATCATGAAAAGCAACAAGCTGGATCGATGCTATGTGCCCAACATGCCTTAAATTCGCTTCTTCGTCAGTTGAATCTTTCACTGCACCATTTCTGCACCATTTCTAATATCTTTCTCATCGTATAGAAGGACCATATGTGCGCTTATTATCCGTGAATCTGCTCAGAATATCTCAGATATATTTTCTGTCAGTTCACTGCGCCTGATCTATCGGAAATCGCGCGAAACATAGATGTGTTAGAGGAGAGTTTCGGTGACAGCAACATCGGCGCTAGTAGCGCGAACATGGACGATACTGGTGAGAACCATCTTCGTTCTCTGGCTGATTGCATCTGATTATACTCCACTAGGGTTTTTCTCTGTTCAAGTATTAGAAAGAGCACTTGAAGTGTGGGGGTTGAGGTTGGTAACTCTCAACTTGCGTTCATGATTATCTTTTGATATGTCTTAGCCTTGTACGGTGGAGGAGCGAGCATATGCGACCATATCAGGATCATCCCCAGTGAGTATCGCGTCCGAAGCTTGTTCGATTAATCTAAGTTCCTGTTAGCACTCAATTGGCTTTTATCTTGAACCAGCAGCAACATTGGTACACCCTTCGCCGGTTTGGACCAGCGGAAGCTAATCCGGACCACGATTTTGGACATGGTCTTTGGTTCAACTTGGATTCCTGCATTGAACAGCCACATTGGGTAGGAAAGCTCTATCTAGGCATGGTCCTGCAGCAGGCAGAAGCTGATGGCTATTCCTACTCTTGATTGTGATTGTTGACTGAATCTATATGGCACAGGCTATTCCGTTTTCGTCGTCGTTCAGACTGACCCCTCGGCCCAACTGGCACTTCCACGCACTCAAGCCGATGATGTCGCTGCCACTCTTCCTGAACCATCTTCATCACCTAGTGCATCACACACATCCGACTTTCAATCAACGCCTACGTCCTCGGCACCTCAACATCACGACTGGTCCGGCTTTGACGGTCTTGAAGACGAAGATTTGGAGTTGCAGGCTGTCCTACACGCGTCTCTTGGGGATCATCTTGGGGACCAGCCTCTGGCTACTCCGCCAGACCCTCCTCGACTTGTTCGGACATCCATCCCTCTACCGTCCGAGGAGTCCAACCCTTCATCCGCAACAGGCACTGGAACTCACACACCTTCGCAGTACTCAACGCCCCTTTTATCTCCGCTTGGATTGAACAGCAGAGAGATTGACAACTCAGATCCTGTTGCCGCTAGCATGGAACGTAATCGTAGAATGCTTGAGCAGATGAGAGCGGAGCAAGAGTATGCTCAGCGAGAACTATGGGCCGAGGGAGGTGGTCCTAGTTCTCGCCGAAGGGAGGAAGAGGAGGAAGAAGAGGAAATGCTTAGACGTGCTATCGCCGAAAGTGAAGCCATGGCCAAGGTCGAAGGACATGGACGGCCGGACGACGACGACGCTGGAAGTGCAATGGATGTTGAGCCTAGCTCGACCCAGTCCAGTAGCACTTCTCTTCCGCACGGACAACATCGTGTCTATGATGACGACGATGCTGAGTTGCAGGCAGCGCTGAAGGCTTCACTGGAACAGATGCCAGAAGGTTGGACGCCACCAGCACCTCAAACGCCAGCAGCATCGTCCATCAACGTCGCTCATTCTAGTTCAGTGCAGATGTCAGATGCAGATGATGATGCTTCAGTTGTTACTGAGGATAGTGATTTAGCGGAAGTTCAGTCTTCTCCAGTGATTCCAGCAACCTCAATTGACGTTGAGGAGATGCGACGGAAAAGACTAGCTCGATTCGGTGGTTGAACTAGAACTATACTTTTGGTTGTATGATTTGTATGATTTGTTATGAATAAGACTAAGATGTACAATAATACCCTTGTCATGTAACACTGTATGAGTGTATGAGTGTATGAGTGCACATGTTTCTCTGCTTGCTGCTCCTGACGTAAAAGGTCAAGTAGACACGCGCGTGTCGGTTCCTCTCTCAAACCCTTCAAGCTTTTACCATGATTCTACGGTACCATCTCACCGTATCGCCCATTTCGCTGTTCTTGTTCTTGTCATGCTATATATCTCTTATTTCAGCAGATGAGAGCTCGACTTTCAATTGCCAGCTGAACGTCGACTCAACAAAGTTCGACCTTACTACTTTATCAGGGGAACATACGGTTTCTCGAACGCGTGTAACGCCTCCCAGCTCTATGCTAGACACCGTTGTCTTCGACTTATGTGATGATTTGAAACCTCGAGAAGGTGTCGCTGAACAGGACCAGGTACGTAGTCGTTGTCATATCCAAGTTCATCCTCTCAAACTCTGACGCGACCTTCACAAGTGTCCAACTGGGACGAGAGCTTGTTTGACAAAGACCAACAAAAAGCAAGACGAGACAGATCGGATAACAGCAGTTATCCCAGTCGCTCAAACTTCCTCACTTGACGCGACGACGTCTATATTGACCTGTACGTGAGTTGTGTTGGTCTTGTGCGCGCTACTCACTAGGACTTACGCCTTGTAGCTCCAAAGGGATTATCACTGGTCTTTCACGGGGCCAAATACCCTAGTGACTCTGATTCACCGTCTCAGTCTTTCAATGTTACGCTTCTGTGCAGCGAAGAATTGTCTGACCCCAAGTTCTTATCGTATGACGGCCTTCAGGTTGCCGTAGAGTGGTCAGCACCTGCAGCATGTGGTGTCCAGGGTGACGGGGATCAGGGTGGCGACAAGGACAATAGTGAAGAGGGGAATAACGATTCGAAAGAAAGTGTAGGAAGTGGTATTGGATGGTTCTTCCTTGCGTGAGTTCCGATTAATTTCTTCTAGCACATACTCGGATTCACGTCTTATCTTCTCACAGACTCTTTCTCGCATTTTCTGCTTACTTTGGACTGGGAGCATACTATAACTATACCACTTATGGAGCTAGTGGTATGGATCTAATCCCGTACGTCTGCTGTTTCTGCTTCCTTTGAAAGTGTACTAATGAAAGCGGCGCTGGTAGGCATCGTGATTTCTGGAAAGAAGTACCGTACATGCTCAGTGACGTTGTCTCTCATCTCTGCTCTACCGTTAGACCACGGCGTTCCAGCCGAGGAGGTTATATTGCGGTATGAGGCTGTTCTATATTAGGTCGTCCGCGATGGCTGTTCTCTGGTTACCCACTGTCGCACTTATATGGGTGTCTGTCAGGCCGCCGCTGTTATTGTTTAGATCCAGTTATAATCGCTTTGAATCTAGTATCCTCGTACTTTCTGACTTGGCCAGTTCTGGCAAGATTGACGACAGGCTCTGCAAGCTATATTCGAGGACGAGAACGCACTGCCGTATTGCAACCCGCCATACTTCGCTCAAATAAGTAACCAGCCTGAGGTAGTTCAAACAGCTTTTGGTAGTTTACTTATTCGAGTTCATATCTAAGGGCTAAGACTTCTTTTCAGAAGACTTGAACAGTTACGACTGCTAGGCTGCATCAGAACACGTACGATGTTATTGTCGGACATCAGGTGGGTGACTTTACTGGTAAGTACGACATTCTATCGTCTCAGATGAATGTGAATATAGGTTAAGATTGCGCTTGTTGGCCGCGTTCCTGGATCTCAATACACAAGCTACAGCAGTGAAATTGAAGGCAGAAACGCTGTTTTACAACGACTCAGAGCGCTAGAAAGTGGACATGTCCGTGCAGTGAATTCCAACTTTACGCCACCAGACCTTCCAACCGCAACATTCTCGCCTCCTACTTCACAAATTGACCACAGATCACACTCGTCTTCTGTGCCCGAAGTGGTACGTTGTGAATGGTAAACCTTACTCTCACTCGTGTTCTTCTTTGTGACCATGATATGAGTTGAAAGTTCCTCCTCTTGTTGGTCACTGTGAATCCCCAACATAAGAGCTTTGCCATCGAAAGTGAGGCCAGAGCTGCTTTTCAGAGAGTGCTGAAGAATGGCCATGCAGGGAGACCTGAATCAAAATATAAGGTTGAAGTCAAATTTTGTCCACGGTCTCGTGTTTTCTGTGATTAGCTTTTTGGTTTTACTTATTCAACTTCAGTATAACGGCAGCGTTTCAACTTTCATTTGTGTTGGACAAAGCACATAACGATTGGAGTGTTTAAGCCCTGCACGTACGTTCCCAATTTCTAAGTAGTTACATATTCTTTTCACTACATTTCAAACACGTTACTCACTACCTTCCCGCCTCGCAACTAATGCGTTTTATATCCCGTACTTAATATATTCGAGACCGTCGCTAGTTACATATTACATATACACGCCTTCGTTACTGATACACGCTTTCGCTACCTACAGTCATTCCGTTTAGTTATAACTTACATACACGATCGTCGAGCCCCCCTCAGTTTTTACACACTTGATTGGTGTGCACTGAGGGTAAGCTCTATATTATACCTATGTACAAGTGATGTGCTAACCTGTTTGTAGATATCATACTTATTCTTGACTTACAGGTAGATACACAATACGAGTTTTTACACACTTGATTGGTGTGCACTGAGGATATCATACTTATTCTTGACTTACAGGTTATGGGCCCCGCCCGCTGCTAAACCCTGAAGAAAGAATAGCCAATCACAGAAAACTCACATCAACCCCGAAAGATACAAAGATATGGCCAGCAACGGAGCTATCCCTCCGCCGATTCTCGAAGTCGCAGAAGACCAGAAGTTCGATGGAGGAATCCGAGTCAGTTGGAAGCCAGTAAAACGCAAAATCGAAAACGCACTTCGCGCCCAAGGATTGATAGGCTACATAGATGATTCTATCAAGAAGCCATCCGAGGTTGTGGTAGTTGTCACGGCCCCCACCCCAGAAGCCGGAGAAGCGACGTCAACCCCGAGTCAGGCCCTTCCCACCACTGCGTCAACCCCAGTCTATTCGATTATCCCGTCGTTCGAGGAATGGAGGTTCCGCAACGATCGCGCGAAAGGAGTCATCGAGGCCCATGTGGACTATCTCCCTTCGCTTATTGCTGATGCCGACACTATGACTGCCCGCGAGTTGATGGTCGCATTCGACACCGAGTATGCGGCGAAGGACGAGATGCGGAAAGTGCTGACAGAGAGGAAACTTCGATCCTATGTCTTCAAGGGAGGAGAAGCTTTGGATAACTTCTTCAAGACCCTCAGGTCTCTACGTCAGGAGGCAGTGGAAGCAGGGAACAAGATAGACGACACAGCATTTCGGCAGATCATCCTGGCCGCATTTCCATCCAAAGATTTCGACACTATCATCCAGAATTTGCTCGCGTCATCGGCTTTATACCCCACGTCAGGTTCAGTAATCCAGCAGATTTCGTTATCTTACTCACGTGTGGAAAACCGTGGAGATGATGCCATGTCGGGATCCCAGCTTGGTTCGCAAGCGCATGCCGCAGTGTTGACCAAGATTGAAGAGCTAGAGCGCAGGATAAGCGCTAAGTTCTCCAAGGGTCCAAGGAATGGGAAGAAGTGCGAGAATTGTGCTCGAGACGGCCACACGAAGGAGGAATGCTATAGGAAGGGAGGAGGGAAGGAAGGCCAGTATCCCGCGTGGTGGCGAGGGAGGAAAGATTCTGTGGAAATAACCGTGCCTAGTGCTAACGCCGCTAGTGCCGAACCCCGCGAGCACTACGCGATGAACTCTGTGATGTCCGATCGCGTACCTGGCGAGGTATATGCAGACTCAGCTGCCACAGACCACTTCTTTCGCAGTCGGGAGGATTTCCTGACATATACTCCTTACGAGAGATCAGGTCAATCGTCCGAGGAGAGCACTTCGTTTAGGATCGTAGGCCGAGGACGTGCGAGGAAAGTCTTCTATGAGGGGGATCAGGAAGTAGTCCTTATTTTCGAGGAAGCCTTACACGCACCTAATATTACCAATGACCTGGTGTCTGTGGGGGCCTTAGACGAGTTGGGGTACCATTTGATCTTCGGAAACAAGCAGGCGAAGTTCTTTACACCCAGCGGCAAACACTTCCTAACCGGCATAGGGTCTCACCGCTTATACCGTCTTCCAAAAGCTCCTAAGAAAGCTCTCGCTGCTCAGACCCGTTCCCTGCGACGTCCTGTAGACCTCGAGACGTGGCATCGACGTTTTGCGCATGCAGGAATTGACCGTATCGAAACATTGCTTAGACAGAACCTCGTGGATGACTTGGAGGTGAAGGGTACTTCAGTGAATGGGAAATGCGTAGACTGCTTGGTGGGGAAAGCGACTCGAAGACCCTTCGACGCTGAAGTGCCGCGAGAGTCAAGGCCATTAGAACGCGTCCACGTTGATCTCACCGGCCCTATGAGGACCCCAGCACGGGGGGGTCTCCTATACTCCATGCCTATAGTAGACGGTCATACGTCTCGCACCACCGACTTCTACCTGAAGAATAAGGAGGCTGAGACTACCCTAGATGCGATGGAGAAGTTTAGAGTCAGTGCAGAGAAGGAGACAGGACAGAAACTACTAAGCGTACGCGTAGACAACGGTCGAGAATTTGACAACCAACTTTGGCATGCATGGGCAAACAAACATGGCATTCGGCTCGAGTTCATACCTGCCCACTCATCTGCGGCGAATGGTGTGGCAGAGCGACGTCACCGCTCCATTTTCGATCGCGTCCGAACTCTCTTGCACGACTCAGGTTTACCACCCTCACTGTGGGCGATGGCGGCTGCATATGTCGTCTACACCGACAATCTTCTCCCCGCGTCGCGTTCGAAGTCACAGGTTCCCTTGCAGTTATGGTTGAAACGACGGCAGAGTGTTGCTCATTTACGACCGTTTGGGGCACGTGCATGGGCAACAATTGTAGACGGTTCACCTGGAAAGTTGGACGGAAGGGCGGTTGAGGGGAGATTGGTAGGATACGGGGAGCGTGGTTGCTACCTACTCTACATGCCCTCAGGCTCCATCATCCAGAGTCGCGATGTTGTGTTTGAAGAAGGACGTGGGCATAGGACACTGGTACCGAATGTAGGGGAGAATGGAGAGGATGATACATCCGGCACTGCGACATCTTCACAACTCGACGAAGTCACTGGGGTTAATGCGGATGCCGAGGACGTCAGGGTCGAAATTGCCGATCAAATGCCAAACGTGGACCCACAGCCGCCCACAAACCAACCTGCTGTTCAACTTCGCCGTTCTCCTCGAAACCACACACCTTCTCCTGCTCTAGTCTCCTCTAACGAGTCTCAACAACGTGAGATCACGGCACGGGAATCAGGGGAAGCCTGGGCTACTGATGATAGACCTACGCGAGCCAACTTAGCCAAGATGGTGGACGATTTAGGAGAGGTCGACTGCGAGTTCAATGTTGCGTTAATCGCAATGGGTATTCCGCAGGTGCCAAAGAGTTTCAACGGAGCCATGCAAGAACCGGATAGATGGGCGGGAGCAATCGAGAAAGAAAAGACGAGGATGAAGGAATTTGGTGTTTTTGGGCCACTCCAAGATCCTCCCGCTAACGCGACAATTCTAGTACCTCTCTGGGTCTTCGCTCACAAACTCAACGGCGACGGAGACATAGTCGATGAAAAAGCTAGATTGGTGGTTAACGGAGGACGCCAAGAACCAGGGAAGGATTACCAGGAAACTTTTGCGGCGGTAATGCGTTTCGAATCCTTGCGTGTACTAATTGCGGTATGGGTAGTTCTCGGGTTCTACATATGGCAGATTGACTTCACATCTGCGTACCTGAACGCTGAGATGGATGAGGACATATATGTGTGGCCGCCTGAAGGTTTCGAAGGGAGAGGATCTGGGAAGGTCTTGAAGCTTAACAAGTCCATATACGGGACAATGCAAGCGGGACGGAACTGGTGGAGGAAGCTGGATGGTACATACCAGGAGCTGGGGTACCGAAGGTCGCAGGCTGACCAGTGTGTGCGTAGTCGTGTATCGACGTCAGGGGAGACGATCACGGGTACGTATACCGACGACACATTGGGGGGTTCGTCTTCAGAGCACGAGAGGGATCGTGCAAAGGGGGAGATTGGGAAGGCATATCGGATTAAGGACACGGAAAGCGTCCAGTTCGCTCTAGGTATGCGTCTCACACATGACAGGACCGAAGGAGTAGCGACCTTGTCCATGGAAGCGTACTGGGACCGACTTCTGGCGAAACATAGGATGCTGGACTTAAAACCCAAGGCTACACCTCTACCCCCAGGTCTTGTACTCTCCATTAATCAGGCACCGAAGACAGAGGAGGAGATAACATTTATGAAGGATAAGCCATACGCTGAAATTGTAGGGGCTGTACAATTTGGTCAGGCGGCGTGTCGACCAGACATTGCGTACGCTGCTAACCTCCTTAGTCGTTTCAATCATAATCCTGGTCGTGCCCACTGGAATGCCTTGCTCCACCTCCTTCGATATATCTCTGGCACGAAACATTACTCGATCACGTATCGACGTGACGCACCATCAGGTCTTAATCCGGTGACATACGTGGATGCGGACTTTGCTTCGTGTATCGACTCTCGAAGGTCTACTACTGGCGTCGTCACGTTCATAGCTGGGGGACCTACCTTCTGGATGTCCAAACGACAGGACGTCGTCGCTCTCTCTACAACGGAAGCGGAATACATTGCGTTGGCGAAAGGTGCTCAACAGGCTCGGTGGATCCACCACTTCCTTGTCGAGATTGGGCATGGTGTGCCTCTCCCGTCTCTCATTCACGCTGACAACAAAGGTTCAATCACGCTGGCTCAGAACCCTAAGTTCCATGCTAGGGTGAAGCATATTGACATTCGATATCATTATCTTCGCGACGCGGTCGATCGTGGTGATCTCAAGGTGGTCTACGTTCCCAGCGAGGATAACCCTGCGGATATCCTAACGAAGGGGCTAGGATCGATCCTGCATCGTCGGCAGATTGGTCTCATGTTATACGCCGGAACGAACATGCAGGTCTAGGGGAGTGTTGGACAAAGCACATAACGATTGGAGTGTTTAAGCCCTGCACGTACGTTCCCAATTTCTAAGTAGTTACATATTCTTTTCACTACATTTCAAACACGTTACTCACTACCTTCCCGCCTCGCAACTAATGCGTTTTATATCCCGTACTTAATATATTCGAGACCGTCGCTAGTTACATATTACATATACACGCCTTCGTTACTGATACACGCTTTCGCTACCTACAGTCATTCCGTTTAGTTATAACTTACATACACGATCGTCGAGCCCCCCTCAGTTTTTACACACTTGATTGGTGTGCACTGAGGGTAAGCTCTATATTATACCTATGTACAAGTGATGTGCTAACCTGTTTGTAGATATCATACTTATTCTTGACTTACAGGTAGATACACAATACGAGTTTTTACACACTTGATTGGTGTGCACTGAGGATATCATACTTATTCTTGACTTACAATTTGGAAAGACTTGAATGCTTCCTACGACTGTTGGGCTGCTTCACCAACTATGGCCAAGAAGTGGTATGTCGTTATTGTCGGACATCAGGTAGGGGTCTTTACGGACTGGTAAGTAGAGCATCCTAAACTTTGATTGTCGTCTCAAGTGCCGAGTGTCAATTATTATTTAATAGGTTAGACGTTGTACCGCTTGTCAGTCGCGTTGCTGGAGCTCAATACAGAAGCTACGGCAGTGAAAGTGAAGCCAGAATTGTTTATCAACGAGCGCTGGACAGTGGACATGTCCGCCGTGTAGTGGATTCCGAGTTTGTGCGTCCGCGAAACACAGCGTCCACATCAAGCGGAACAGACTCTCCAATGGCAACGTCCTTGCCTCCTACTTCACAACTTTGTTCTTCTCCGCTGGACCTCAAACCACACGCGACTTTTATACCCAAGAAGTGGTACGTTGTTATTGCTGGACGACGTGTTGGAGTATTTTCGGATTGGTAAATTCTATAGTCTCGTCCTGAATTCGTGTTCCTCATGAAGTGATTGTGACCATGATATAGGTTGGAAGTTGCTCCTCTTATTGGTCGTGCTGGATCCCAGCATAAGAGCTACGCCACCGAAAGTGAGGCCAGAGCCGCTTATCAAAAAGCGTTGGAGAATGGCTATGTGAGGGAGATAGACCCCATAACGTCCACTGTACGAGCACCAGGATCTCCAGTTTCAGCATCCGCATCCGCTTCGCCTGTTATAGGTCCTGGTTTTGAACCTGATACTCGCTATCCTGGTTTACATCCTAATGTCACCATCCGTGGTACGCCATCTCCGAAAACTAATAAAGCCATCGGCAAGAGGCGAGCGCATTGTGGGGAAGATAGTCAGAACGGTGCACGCGTGGCAAAGAAGGAATTCTTATCCCAGAGCGTGCCTGTATCAAACTCGCCCAATTGCAGTCGGCATGTTCATGGAGAGAGTGAGATGGTCTCTAAGAGGGAACATTCTCCTACCCTGCCAGTGAGATCGCTGCTTGGAAGCCCTGTAGCACCTGTTGATTCAAGGGTAAATGGACGAGAGAAGAGGCCCTCTAGAAATAAAACACCTCCCAGGACCCCTTCTCTGGCCCATTCATCCATCCGAGCAGTACACAGCGGTTCTTCGAGCACGCCATCCGTTCGTAATCGAACTCGCAGGAGGTCGTCTGCTGAAGCGACACGCTCTCCCACCGTCACTATCATCGTAGCAGATCTCTCGGACGTTGAGTCATATCCGTCTGATTCTGGGTCTGATTCCGATGAGTCTTCAGGACCAGAGGATGTCACCCCAGGAAGACTTCTCAGTCCAATTAACTCCCCTCATCTGTCTACTACACAGGATGTAATGCAAGGATTGAACTTTGAGCGGATCACTTTGCGCTGCGATGAAGAGCGAGAGACCAGGATGCAATGTACTCCAGGGAGTGCAGTGCACAAGCAAGTCAAAGATGTCGGCGTCACCACTAGTACTAGTCCACGATTCTGTAGTGCTGATGTCTCTTCAAGGCACAGCGGTAAGTCCAAGGAGGACTTGTTGGGTTTGATTGGGATGTCGCAGCCATCTCACGTCCAAAGCATTGTACATGAACCTAAATACGACCCTAGATCTCCAATCAGAGACCTACGAACGTTGATACCAGGACAAGCAAAGTAAGCTACTGTTTTGCCTTGAAGTTCTTTGACTGATTATCTAGAAAGTACCGCCTTTTTCGGGCGTCCTTCACCAAAGATCTTGGTCGATACATCCGTTTCATCGCCTGCGTTGTTCAAAAGGTAATTAGTGTACTTGATGAAGGCTCCTGAGAAGATCTATGTATCCTCTAGTATTTGTAGTATTTGTAGAAAGTAAGCTAAGCGGCAATCAACAAAGACAATCATCAATTTAGTATCTTGGACATGGACTCTTCGTCCGACCTGAACCTGTCTGCAAGCGGTTCGCGTCTCTTGTCAGAATCGCCAGTGCTACCAGGAAACGGAGATGACGAGTTTTCAATTTCCGAGTTATCCCTGGCAGATCGACCGCGCATCTTTGAGAAACCTTTCAGCTTGCTAGCCCGCCCTCCTTCGCCCACCACACCTGTTCCGACGCGTCGATCGCGTAGCGATGAGAACGAAGATGGTGAAGATTCGGACCATGAAGCAACTCAGCGAGACATCAGAGTTTCTGATGAGGAAGAGGAGATGAACGAGGAAGATCGAGAGAAGGCGAGGAGGCTTGCCGGAAAGATGCGAGAAGAAAAACTTCAAAGTGATATCTTCATACTCAAGAAATTGAATGCAGCCTTTTCGTCGTTCAACGACGCGCTCGAAGACGTTGGTTCTGCGAATGAGGTATGTGTGCATTGAAAGACCTCCATTCATGGCTGATTCAGTAGGTTTGGACAGCGCATTTCTCAGCAACTTGAACAAACGGAAGGCTTGTTGAATAGATATGTCAACATATTAGCGAAATCTGAGGATTTTGCTCGTTTGATCTTTGATGAGGACTGGGAGGGCGCTGACATGGACATAGTCACTCTCTCATGCTTCAGCTCATCACCCACTTGCAATTATTTATAGGACATAGTCACTCTCGAACGTGAAAGAGCAGAAGCGATCGAAAGAGCTCAGAAAGAGGCCGAGGAGCGTGCATTAGCTGCTAAACGGGAGCAAGAGCGCCTGGAAAGAGAAGCACAGGAACGAAGAGATCGAGAAGAAACAGAGCGGCTTGAGAAAGACAAAAAGACTCAAACCGCGTCCAGAGGTGGAGTCAGAGGCGTTAGAGGCACGAGAGCTTCTATGCGAGGAATGAGAGGTACATCTACGCGAGGTTTGTTGCGGCTATACTGTGCTACTTTTGCCCAAGGAGTGCTAATCTATTCCCTTCTGGTAGCGACAACAACTCGAGGGATATCACGCGCAAACCCAACAGCGAATTCATCCAGACTACCTACTACTGCTCGTGGTACGGCCAGACGGAGCTGAAGAATACCATTGGATGATACGGAAATGGTGCTTTGCATGCCACTCCGCATTATACGTGGATATAGGATCACCTCATCCTGCCTTCATCCTCGTTTCTTGTACTCCGGATCGCCCTATGGCGATCTTAGCACCCACATATTACCGAAACGCCTCATGGATCGCGTTCACTGATCCTCATGTTCAAGCAAGAACAACTCTCGTTTGCGGCAAGAAGATGTGCTTCGGGGACATTCCCCGGAAAAGAGGTCACATTGGAAAAGTCCATCAAGTATACAGTGTGGTGCTAAACTACTATGATTATGCAAAACATTACTGAGTGTGGTGTGTAGCTAAATCGTTCGAATCGATAGTCCGTCATGAATAATACAAAAAGTTCATCAAGTAAGTGTCCAAGTGGAATTTTGAAGTGTGCAGATGCGTATTTATGAACTTGCATCTGTTGAATTGGCAATCGTGAAGGTGGGGCTGAAGTTTCCAGAGTCTCCGAATACTAAGTGGGACGAAGAGAGTCAGCATATACATGAAAGAGCGATAAATGCGAACCACGTACAAACGATGGCATAGTCCTTATCAGGGGTGACGTTTGGAACGGTAACTGTAATGCTTCCTGCAAGAATGCTGAAGTTGCTCGCGAGAGTCACTAGAGCATCGTCATTCTGGTCAGTAATCCAAATGATAATGTTTACATTAAAGCGTACAGTTCGTCGTGAGCCCGCCTTTCCTCAGCAAGATCTTTCCGACCGGGTTTGTGATCTGCGCTGGAGGGGAAGAAACATTCCTTGCGTGTCACTATCAGCCCAAAGGTTCTGATCATCGACAAAACTACCTACCATGTTACCAGTTGGGACTCCCCAATATGCCACACCTCTCCTTCCACTGGAGTCAGGATCTCGGGTACAAAGACATCCCTGGTGACTATCTCAACAGGAAGAGCGTTGACCAGAGCGATGAAGGAGACAAGCAAGACGAAGAAGAAGTTGAAAGAGGAGAAAGTCGTGAATTTCATGGCGGTAGACGTGAAGAAGTGGTTTGGGTGTGTGTAGATTGGCAAATGCAATGAGGAAATGAGCCTACTGGGCCTGCGTTATATAAGTTTTCAGTGGGCACAGCCGCAACTGTGCACTTCTGCCGGCCCCAATCTGCCGACTATTTACCGGTTATTATTTCCCGTTTATGGCTGTGCCCTGACTCCAATCCCTCAACAATTGGCGAAAAAGACAACAGAAACTCCCACTCTCAGTATGTAAGTATTCAATAAATTTCAATCCGTAAAGACAATAACACTAGTCTCTCTGCTCTCTGCTAATATAAAAAGGTGGTCGAGAGCTGATATGTCTGCAATCTTTCTATACCCCCAACCGAGTGTCGTGGTACATATTCGATGGCGGATCCAGACTCGGACTCGTTCCTTCCTGCTTATTCCACCCTTGTCGGGCGCCTTCCTAGATATTCTAACGTATTCCATGATCGGCCGGCCACTCCTTCGAGCACTTTCCAATTGACCAACGGCAAAGGAAAGGCTTGGGTTTCATTAATTCTTCGAAATAACCGAAGGTTAACCAAGAACGTCCCCAAATTTGTCGAGGGTGATTATGTTACAGGTTCCGTAGAGCTTAATCTTGATAATCCCGAGAGCATTCAAGCAATTGGTTTGGTGGTCAATGCAGTTTAGAATGCTTCAACGGAGCAACACAACTGATCCGTATTCTGATAGGTCAAAGGACGTGCGATCACTGGAGCAAACGAGGGTGGCACTTTTACATTTCTCAGTCACTCGACTACGCTGTGGTCAAAAGATCAAGGGGACCCCCGTGTTGGAGACAATCTGTCGAGCTCCCGATTTAATGGAAAGTTACTTGGAGACTACGACTTTCCTTTCTCTTTCCCGGTCCCAGTAATGATGACCTCCCAAAAAGGCTCCGACACCCATCGTGTTGCCCTACCTCAGTCTTTCCAGGAACGAGCTTCCGGAGTACGCGTTCAATATGAGCTCGTTCTGCGTATCTATCGGGGCAAACTGAGAACAGATCAGAAGCAAGTGTATTTCCCGCATCTACTTCACTTCCTATTACTAACTGTTTTTTGAAATTCCAGGCTTCACGTTCCTTTTATCTATGTGCCCACGACAACACCTGCTCCCTTTTCAGAGCTGCGTCAGGTTGCATATCGAAACAACACTGCTATACCAGGCCCTGATGACGATCCTTGGGGCTGGTATACACTGCCTGCTGCGACTACCCTCGGTTCCATACTCAATTCACGGTCGACTATGTTGCGGTGCACGGTAGGGTGTCAAATTTATAGCTCGCGGCTTAAAAGGCTGATCGATGACCCTGTGCCATACATAGCTTTCGTTAGCAAACCCCGTAAGTGTTTTTCCATTCGACGTCGTTCATAACACGTTGTTAATGTCTGTCCAGCTCTCGTATACCAGAGGTTCCGTTATTCCTTGTCGTCTTCTCGTTGAAAGTGTCGATGAACAAGCGCTGGATCTACTTGTCTCAGCCAAGACCACCGTTATCAAGCTGCGGCGTTGCTTGAAGTACCTTCATGATGCTGGCCAAGGACTACAACACAACATGCAGAGTCGTGCAAGTACACCAAAATATGAATGCTCGGATGTGTCGGAAGCTGTGTTGTGGCCCATTAATCAAAGAAGCAGTGACGAGTCGCGTGTTCGCCAGCTGGAGGGAGAAATACATCTACCCAAAGATCTTCCTCCATCATTCGAGTCGGTACCCTTCACCGTAGAGGTTGGTTTTACACCCAAATTTTTTGTTGCTCAACCCGTAACATTCCTGCTACTTGTGTAGTACACGGTGGTCCTACTGCCCTTCGAATCCGTAACTTATTCTCCGTTGGAAAACAAGCCCCTTGGGACGCAAAGAGTGGACATTGCGACCGAGTACCCTGAAGGCCCTTTACCCCGAGCGTTTTCTAATGCTCAGGAGAGACGCTTGCGCGGTACAGAAAGCACCTCTCTTGAAGCGACGATACGATCCACAGTTGACAACCCCTTCCAGCTGGTTGGTACATAAGGGTGTCTGCTGTTCCCTGTTTGGACTGGTGTGTAATATTTCCAAGTATGTAGTACCTCTCCCCGTCTGTATCCCGATCTAAACGATACCACGATACCTCTCACTCTTGATGAGCGCTGTATTTATATATGTAGCTGGCTTCTAATCACAATCACAGGCTTGAAATGGTTCTAGGCGCATGTATTGAAAACAATGCTACTACCTCCTTCCTCGCTTCCCACCCTTGTGAGTGGGCCGCGCATTTTTTGCTCTCCGCTTATCCAGGAGCTTCCGAGATTTTCGAATTTCGTCTGCATTCTTGAGCTCGGACCTCACACGCCCTACCGACTTTCCGCCGTAACGTCCGCCGAGTTTGGTTCGTCCCTTGCCTTGGGAAGGACCGCCTGATTCCTCCGATCCATTCTGCGCATGCTTCCCAGCTTGTCGTTGCTTTCGCTCGTAGTCCTTACTCAACTTGTCCAGCGGTTTGGCCTCTGTGATCTTTCTGTGCTTAAATCTATGTCCGCCCGGCCCAGCCGAACCTTTAGATCGTACGGCCTCCCCTTCGGCCTCTCCCACCCTGGGTAAGCTGACATGGCTCTTCGCCTTCCACTCCTCAAAGCGACCGCTACGATATGATGCAGGAAGCTTCGTGCCGTTCTCGGTTTTGACAAGCTTCACGTTGTCGGCGCCGACGCCATCACCTTTGATGAATTTCTTCTTCTTTTTATCCCAATTGAGCTGGCGCTTTTTGCGATCTGCTACGGTCTCATCACCGGCTAGATCGAATGTCGCGCCTCGGGCTTGCTCGACAAAAGATGCACCATCTGTTAAAGAGTAACTAGTGTAGATGACGTTAAAATAAAGTTTCATTGAATAGAAGGCATGATCAAACTTACCCTTTCTCAGTCACGGCATCTTTTTGGTAGTGGGACATGTAGAAGTCGTTGTCTCTAAAGGTCTTTTTCTTGTTGTCGAATACGGCCTGAACATCCAATGGTCAGTTACAATAACTTTCAAAACACTAGCAGCGTGCTTACTGCGATGTCGTCTTCATCAGCCATCTCGACTTTGCTACTGGAGGCGCCATTGTCGGGAACAGAATCGTCTTCGACTGCAATCGAAGTCGATTGCTGTAATCTTAGAGCTGATTTGCTCAATGCTTTCCTACGCTCCTTCATCAAAGCGGCATTAGCTGTGTTCGCTTTCCCTCTCGTGCCAACCTCGAATACGGTTTCCGAAGGTTTGAAAGAATTCACGACGCGCAATAAAGACCGTCTGGCCTGCTCTTGGGCTCGTCGCTCAATTTCTCCCGAACCCCTTAGCAAGATAGGATGTATCCCGGAATCAGATCCTGCAAGAATCCACTTCTTATCTTTGATCATATCTTTGGCCCTTTTGTAGCTAGGAGGACTAGCTTTGCCCTTACTCCTTTCGTACATGGCCTGCCCTCTCTGCATCACAGTGCGTAATGAGGGAAGGGAATGATTTGCGTCATCCAAAGATCTAAGGTACTCCACGTCTTCGTCGATTTTGCTGCGTTCAAATGGCCCCAGGATCAGGGACTCGGTGTACACCTGATCTCCTTGTTCTGCAACCTCGCATTTTAAAGGGCGGCCCAGGAACAACTGTAAATCCAGAAGGTATGGTAATTCAGTGTTCGTGACGAAAGACCATGCCCAACCCTGACGACCAGCACGAGCTGTACGTCCGACACGATGCACGAATACCCTGGCTCCATGTGGAAAATCGTAATTCACGACGTTCTCAAGCACTGGGATGTCGATACCGCGAGCAGCCACATCAGTCACGACTAATATGCTGGTAGCGCCATGACGAAATTGGTCCATCTGGTACGTTCGAGCCTGTTGATCAAGAGTCCCGTATATGTGTGACACAGAATAGCCAGCAGTTGTGAGCAGATTGGTGAGGTACTCGACGTGATGTTTCGTAGCCGTGAAGATCAAGGTTTGGTGAGGCATAGTTGTGACTTCCCTGCGCTTGCCCTTGCGCTTACTCTGTTTGTCTGAGAGATCTTCTGTGTTCGGCTGGGCATCCACTAAAGGGACCTTGATGACATCTCTCAATAACGCCATTAGACAGGCGTCTTTTTCAGCCTGCTTGACAGAGAAAAATGCCATCTTTAGATCGGAGCTGATTTTACTCTCTGCGTCCAGCCGCACTAGCTTTGGATTCTCTAGTCCCGCTTTGGCGAATTCGACAAGAGATTTAGGAAGTGTAGCTGAGAACAACAACGTCTGACGCGACTTTGAAAGACGATGTATGATTTCGTTTAGTGCAGTTTCAAAACCCATTTCGAACAGACGATCTGCCTCATCGAATACGACGTATTGGACAGACTTGAGGTCCAGATTCATTTCCACAATGAGATGCAGAAGACGACCTGGAGTAGCGATGATTCTTTTATGATAATAAGTGAACAGGTCGAAGCAAGATGGCAAGTTATGGCTTACATGTCAGGATTATTCGTCATGGTCTCGAACTGTTCATCCAATCCTTCACCACCAACAATAAGACCCCATCGGAGATTGTGACCTTTTACAGGCTCGGTGTCTTCTCCATCTCCAGCGTGCTCGCCCTTCCCATGATCCCAACCTCGAGCCAACTCCTTCCCGACCTTCAAAATTTGAAGAGCGAGTTCTCGAGTGGGTAGTAATATCAGGGCTCGCGCACCGAACGTAGTAGCATGTCGTCCTCCCAGACGCTGAACAAGAGGAACCATATATGCCAAAGATTTTCCAGATCCTGTTCGAGCCATCCCAACAAGATCTTGCGGGGGATTACTCAGAAGAGCAGGAATTGAAAGTCGTTGAATCGGAGTAGGTATTCGATATCCCTGCAAATTAAGGGAGCGAAGCAACGATGGATACAGACCTAAATACAGACTCTTAGTGACTTGCGATGCAATTGTAAAGCTGCCACATACCCATGCTTTGGAAACTACCACCGCCAACTTCGCCCTTTGCGAACTTGGCTTTCCCCTTTGCCTTCTTCAGCAGCTCCGTCCCACTCTTCACGTTCCTCTTTGCTATAGAATCCTGAAGAAACGCGCTCAAATCATCCTCGTTTTCCGAACTATCATCCTCTTGGTTGTCAACCTTCCGCCTGTTTCCAGTCAAAGCGGATGAAATGTCGATCTCGTCCTCGTTGCCGCTGCCAAAACCTTCATCAATAGGCACTTCCTCTGCTGCTGATGACCAGTCTTCACTCGAAGCTTCCGAGTATTTTCGTTTATGAGCAGGCATCTTTCTTGGTCGAAGAATCCGTCAAACTCTGTCGAACAAATTGAAATGTACCAAAAATTTTGTCGGAAATGTAAACGTCACGTTTTTTTAGTGAATGCCAGCGGCAGGCAAAGCTGGAGGGATGCATTTCTCGGTTTGAATTTGATTTCAACACACTGGTATAATTTATATAAGTATCTACGAAGCATCAGAATACTCCCATCTAGAACCATCGCCTGGTATTATTGGGACTGGCGTGTTTTCAAGAAGATCAACACCCACGCTCCTCAACGCATTAACACACCATTCAGGGTATCCGCGATCGCCAAAATAGTTGGCAAAGAATGTGCGAAGGTAGCCTGGGAAGGTACCCGCTAAGATTGCATCCCTAGCGCGTCCCATCACTTGGGCCTGGAATGTAATATTATGTATTGTCAAAGCTACGAATATCAACTGTGAATTCTACGATGATTGCACAAATAGAAGGGACTGACCATGTGCAGCTGTAGTTTCATGAGTGACAATGTGGTGCAAGAAAGCCCGCGATGTATTGTCCTTGCATGTAAGGCAAGGGCATTCTTTGTCGATAGGGCTAAAGTCTTTCGCATGTCTACTGAGCCCTACAATAATGTTGAAGAAGTCAATCGTAGTAGCGACAAGCTGACAGTAGACCTACTCAGGTTGACAGGACCCGTGTGGGTTAAGGCAACCCCAAAGCGAGCCGTTCGCGTAGGAAAGACACAATCCGCCTGCATGGGTCGAAATCTGAGTATTCACTTGTGAAATAAGGTAAAAGGGGTACCATGTCGACCCCTAACGCGACACAAACGAGAAGGTCTAATAATGATCGTTGAGAAAATTGCAAAACCAAAGAGCAAGTTCTACCTTCAGCAAAGCCGATACCCATAGAGTATCGAGGTCCTAGTAAATCCTACATGTTAACTCTTGTGATACTGAGAGACAAAGCGGACGTACTATTCTCCGGAAGTTTATCTGCGCACTGTTTTATTCTGGAAATGAATTTCTGAGCATCATGATCCAGGACAGAACATGCTCCGTACATTCTCCAAAAGACATCTACCTAGCAGTCAGTTCAACCATGCTTACTCCCACTTACTGACTACTGACCTTTTTCTTCGCCGCCGCTGAGACCGCCAATCGCATATCCTGCTACTTGGTCACTGCGCGCAACCATAGCTTCTAAACATTGGTCACGAAGACTTGGATCAAGACCTCCTTGCACAATGGCAAACAAATTTTGTGTATCTTTTTTCCCTGAAAGCTCGTGTTGCTGGATGCATCTGTCCAGCCTAAAATGGAATGAGCCTATATAACCCGATCTTCTGATGGCACATAGTATACCATCTTACAGAGCGCTCCATGGCTTCACCGACGCGGGGTCCTGTCATCAGGCTAGGAACTCACATGATAACCCAAAAATCAAACGAGGATCGATTTGTAAGGAGGAGCATATTTTCTTACCGACATCGTCTAATTGCATGATGATATCTGCCCCGATCGTATGCTGTATTGAAATGCTTTCCTCGGGCTAAGGCATTGGCATAAGTACAAGTCCAGGCTGATGCAAAATATACCGACAGTCAGCATTGTTGGTTCGCCGTTGAATGGGCTTGAAAATAAGGCTCCTTCTTCCGTGATTGTAGTGAACTTGCTCAAGGATACAAGTTGAAAACCACCACTATCCTGCATTGACAACATGCAGAACACGAACATCCTCCGATTTGGGCACACATACAGTGAGCAAATTGTTCTTCCAACCTTGAAATTTGTGAGCGCCTCCAGCTTCTTTCAGAACCTCCATCCCAGGCCGGAGGTTGAGATGATAAGTGTTGTTCAATATCAACGTCACTCCTAAAGACTCTACTTGCTCTGGCGTTAGTCCCTTGATTGCTGCTTGGGTTGCGACAGGCATGAAAGTCGGTAGCATTGTTTCTCCATCTAAAACTAATCAGCAGATGAATTCTCTTGCGACACTGAGTGACTCACGAGCAAGGGTCATGCGAGAAACGCGTGCTCGTGTGGTATGGCATTTTGCGAGGATCTCGAATTGCATGATTCTATGGTGGTAATTAGGAGAAAAAGATATTTGAACGAATACGGAAATTGATCGGCGTTGAAGCGGAAGGCAAACAGGTGTACATGACAGGGCAATCCCAACAGTACCGTTCACGACGGGTTCACGACCACGATGAATCTAATATTCTTGGCCGCTTGGGCCTTTTCTTTCGCTCTTTCTGCCAATGCGTTCTATCTTCCTGGAGCAGCCCCTCACAATTTTGCAAGAGGAGAATCCATTGATCTTTTCGTCAATGCTTTAACTCCCATGCTCTCTGGCAGTGACGATGCAAAACTAGTATGTATTCTCTCCATACATAGCCTAGGTATCTCGCTGATGCACCTGACGCAGAAATCGTTGATAAATTGTGAGCATTAGTAGCTGTGTCATTGTCATATTTGTCTCAAAGCGGCCTGTCACTGGTCAGACGACTACTACAACCCGAAGTTTAAGTTTTGCGAGCCGGAAGGTGGTCCTCAGAAGCAGTCCGAGAGCTTAGGCGGAATTCTCTTCGGAGACAGGATCTTCAACTCTCCGTACAACGTATGTACTAGCCTAGCGCGTTGGTCGGTCTCCTTTAACGCTTCATTCCAGATCAGAATGTTAGAAAACAACCAAACGTGTCAAACCCTCTGCAGGACAGACATTGACGCAGAGGATGCGAAATTCATCAACGACCGCATCCGTGAGGACTATGCATTGAATTGGCTCGTCGACGGTCTTCCCGCGGCTGAAATGAAGGTCGATTTGAGGAGCGGAGACATGTTTTTTGATATGGGCTTCAACCTGGGAAATGACGACGGACCTTTTGAAGACAGGCCTGCCTTAAACAACCACTACGAAATAGTTCTAAGGTACCATAAGTATATTAATCATTCCTTTAGTGTGCAAGGTTGACCTCCTTCGTAGGTACCATAAGTATAGCGAAGACCAATACCGAATTGTAGGAGGTATGTCTTGATGCATTATAAGCAAGTTGCTTCTTGATCTTACGTTGCACTCTCGTCAGTCTTGGTATGGCCATACAGGTAGAGTTTTGTCTGGACTTCGGTATTCCCCGACAAGTACATCTCATACTTCGAATAGCATCGGTGGGGACCAAACTGTGGATGCAACTTGCGAGACTGAAAGCATTACTCCCCTTCTCCTGAAGGAGAGTCAAAGCCAAACTGTTCGCTATTCTTATCGCGTTACTTGGAACGAGTCAGACACGCCGTGGGCCACACGTTGGGATAATTATCTCAGGATAGCTGATCCTCGTATTCACTGGTGAGTCCTCTCGGGGTATAACGACGGGCGACTCTAGGCTTACAATTCGACCCAGGTTCAGTCTAGTTAACTCTATTGTCATCGTGATGTTCCTTCTGGGAATGGTATCGATGATTTTGTTCCGAAGTGTTTCTCGAGATGTAAGCATATATTTTGATATCTTATATCTCTGACGTTAATTGAGTTTTTTTCGCAGATCTCTAGGTACAATGCCATAGACATTAGTGTGAGCACATTGTGATCATCGCAACTTGCTATATTGCTTTGGCTGATGTGTTGTCATGATACAGGAAGATGTGCAGGAAGATTGGGGCTGGAAGCTGGTACATCATACTCACGCTTGCGAGTATTGCATGCCCCTTACCCCCTTACCCCCCTCACAGGTACATGGTGAAGTATTCCGTCAGCCGCAACACCCCATGCTTTTGTCTATCATGACTGGCAATGGTGCTCAGCTGTGTTCAATGGTCGGAGTCACGCTAGGTCAGCATTCTTTCTTTATCTTATATCTTTTAAAGTCTGATTCCATTTCAACGCCTTGTTTCCATCTAGTTTTTGCCTTGTTGGGTTTCCTTTCGCCTTCGAATCGTGGCTCCTTGGCTACGGTGATGATGGTGTGCTTCTCTTTCTTTGGAGGGTACGCATCTCGAATGGACCTCAGCTGTTTACTTGCAGCTCACCCGTGAATTACAGAGTCAGTGGATACTTCTCCAGTAGAGTGTACAGTTCCCTAGGTGGAACAGACAAGAGAAAGAACGCGTTTCTCACTGCTACTCTTCTTCCTACGTACGTACGATCATTTCTTCGGTGAAACAATCTCTCATCAGGATCACAGGCTCGTTTTTATCGTGGTCTTCCTACTAAACTTATGCCTACTGCTGGCTAATTCATCGGGCGCGGTACCGTTCGGTGAGCGATGTGCATAACCTGTAAATACTCTCTCTTAAATGACGCTCTGCTCCAGGTACCTTGCTTGTGATAGTGTTGCTCTGGTTTGGAATCTCAGCTCCGCTTTCTTCCGTTGGTTCCTATTACGGATCCAAACATGGGGTCAGTCTACTATTCCTTACTTTGTATGCCAGCCTACCAATAGCCCACATAGGCTGTACATCATCCTGTCAGAGTCAATGCTATTCCCCGTCAAATTCCTCCCTCTCCAAAGTATCTTCGACCATGGGTAAAGCGCTAATCACTTTTTCTCTTGATCGATCTAATTCATGATATTAGTCCGCGGCGCTCCTGAGTGGTATTCTTCCTTTCGGTGAGTCATTTGCATTTGGCGAGGCCTAGCTGTTGATACTTTCAAGGTGCTGCCTTTGTTGAGCTCTACTTTGTCATGTCGTCGCTATTTGCCTCGAGAGCTTATTACGCTTTCGGCTTTGTTTTTTTAACTGGTTGGTGTTATTCACTGTGCGCAGTCGCTTGAATAATGATGTCTTTCGCCTATAGCCACGGTCATGGGTTTGACGGTGGCGACCGTAAGCATCCTCTTCACGTATTTCATGCTATGTGCCGAAGAATATCGGTGGGCATCAGTTAAATTGCTTCACATTTTACTTTCTCAATTTTCACTCGAAGCTGGCACTGGCGCTCCTTCTTGATCGGAGGAGGAAATGCGTTTTGGCTCCTCGCATATGGTCTATTTTATTGGATCTCTCGTTTATCCCTCGACTCGTTCTCAAGCGTAATATTATATATGGTGTGCCTTTCACTACGTCGTTCTAGCTCAATTACTGATCATTTCCGAACAGGGATACCTCTTCTTGTTGGTATTACTTGACTTCCTCGTGACCGGTATGTATATCGTGCATATGCAGCTGTCTTCGCGTTCTCATATTGCTCTTTCTCAGGAACCATCGGATTTTTAGGTGTGTTCTGCAGTTCTGCTCTGATTAGACAGTGGCACTGACTCGGTTGTCGTAGCCTCATACTGGGCTGTTCGTAGACTCTATAGTGCGATCCGTATCGATTAGCATGTAGTTTGTACTAGTACTTTCCTTACAGCCCTCTAATCAAAAATGCAATTGCGTAGGTTAACGGTACGACAGAAGTTAGGCCAGCGATTTGAGTGTTCGTGACGAGCTTCAATGCCGAATTGCGAGGAGGATAACTTTGTCCTTCCCAGCTCGAATCAGAGCAAGTCGGCCATCAAGTAAATCAGACTCCTGCAGGACGAACCAAGCATCTGGAACGACATTATCATTATAGTACAAACCTCGAGATTGTACAAGTTGCCTTGCAGAAGCTACACATTCGTGAATGATAGTTAATATGACTGTAATAAAGTGTCCAAATCCGCACTCACAGGTAGATGAGACAAGGCTATATCTTGAAGCTAGTTTTGCCACAGGAGTCGTCGTTAGTTCCTCCTTGTCGCACCACGTCAGTCGCGAATCATTTTTAAAAGCCTCCAGCAGACTCTGTGCATCAAGAATCCGGCTTTGGGCATCCGGTTGTCTAAATACTGTTTTGGTGATTCTCTCTGCCTGCGCTACTCCATGTGCTGAATAACATCTGTGAGAGCTACGTCGGACAAAATCCAACTTATTTACCTCCATGCACCAGTTCAGTCACTTCCGCCGCGAGACGCCTTTGTGCCATCCTTTTCTCCGGTTCTTGCTACGTGAAGACTGCTACGTTAATGTCGCCCCCCACGCATTCTAATGGATTCTTTACGTACCTCTCGAGCAGATATCAAAGTCTGTATTGTTGAAAGCGGCAGCAGAGTAAAGAGCTTGAGGTATTTTTCCACGTCCGCATCCTCGACCTTCAGGAAGTACTGAGAAAGCATAGGTAAAAAAACCAACCAATCATTGGAAATAGATCATCGTACTTGATAAAAGTCAAAGATACTAGTCAGCTCTGGATTCAGCCATATTGCATTTCCTGCACTCTTGCCGAATTTCTCGCCAGACGCCGTTGTGAGGAGGGGAGTAGTCACGCCAAATGCCTTCTCATCGGCCGGAGTTTTGGATGGGTTCAAACGATTGATGAATTCTAATCCAGCGACAATGTTTCCCCACTGGTCGGAGCCTCCAATTTGAATAGTGCAACCAAAACGATGGTGAAGATGATAGAAATCGTACGCTTGGAGTAGTTGGTAGGTGAACTCAGTGAACGAGATACCACTACTAGATTCGAGACGCGTCCGTACACTTGAAGAAATGTGCAGTGTAAGTAAGCATGAACGAGAAGGTTTGGCAGAGAAAACCGACCTCTCCTTACTTAACATGGTGTTTACCCGAGCGTGAACGCCAACGGTGCGAAGAAAGTCGAGCAGGGTAACATCTTTGTGCCATTGCAAATTACTTTTCACTTCTGGTTCTTTGATCGAGTCGGGAATGGAAGGGAGACGGCTTCTTGCATACTCCAATCCACGGCTCAAGAATTGTCGTATACTTTCAGATAGTAACTCGACATTTTTCTCCACTTGCTGCACATTCGCAGGTTCTCTTTCAGTCTTCCGACCAGAAGGATCCCCAACAAGACCTGTCGCACCACCAATCTGCATACAAATTCAATCGCGTGAACAAGCCGAAATGTTAATGTCGCGTCTCACGAGTGGAATGACTGTGTGCCCATTGAGCTGGAAGTGCAAAAGACATATTAATGGGACTAGATGGCCGATGTGTAGAGAAGATGCTGTTGGATCTATTCCCGAATAGACCACTTGAGGTGACGAGGCAAGAGCATGTTTCAAATCCTGCGGCCTGACATGAATGAATTGCGAAACACATAGAGTAAGAAGCTAGCATTAGCCTACCGGGTGACTTGCTGAAGAAAGCCCCGATCGCTCAGTTCATCTAGAAGACTGCCATAGTATCGCCTCCGTGCAACGCTGCTTGCAAGTGAACGTGCTGCGCGTCCAACACGGCAGTGAACGTGAAAGAGCATGAAACGTGATCACATGATCATGAGTTGCGGTTACCGCCGCTGGCTGCTTGCACAGTTTGGGTGGGGCTATAGCACCCAGCTACAGAAGGTGAACTCCAAAAATGGTTTTCATGGATGTTGAACGTTGAACATCTGTTATACATATTTGTACAGTAATCATACAGAATAAACACACTAAGAATACATCATTCCTCTAGGAATTTCTTCACTTCAGATTGGACAAACTCATCATCCGTCGTATTAGAGCCACCTCCAGCTGGTTTAAATTGCCTGGATTAGTATGTTTTAGTGGCACTAGCAAGCCACTGTCTTACCCATATGACCCCATACCGAGTCGATTACGACAAGCGTGCCTTTGCCTTTCATATATTTGACTTCAATTTCGCTGTCCTCCGGCTAGAATCAGAAACGACTTATTAGTCTTGACGCGGCTGTGAGTGCGCGGGACCTCACCGGAAAGTACAAGTCCGTTTTGCATGGCATGATAAGGCCTTTCGCAGTGATAGACTCCAAACACTTCTCTAGATCTCCGCCATCGCGGACCTTGGAAACATCGCCTGTCTGCCAGGTCTCCAGTAAGATGAGTAAGTCATTTGCATCCCAGCCCTGGAGGAACCCTAGCTCCCATTCTTCGCGCAAGAAAGTATTGAGATTAGAATAGCTAAACGAGAATGTGTACGTTAGTGTCAACGGATGCGCGGGTCAGAAAAGACATACAGTCCATTATGGAGGTATTGGTGTTGGCGGAACCACTAAATGAATATCAAACTGAGTGCCCCCGCCGATAGCATGGAATGTTGAGAGAAGACATTTACGGTTTGGCCATACGCCCACGCGCTATACACACGTCCGAATGCACGAATTCCAAGCTGAGGCACGGCCTTGTAATGACCGCCCTCATAATCCTTCGATGCTACTAATGCCGCCTTGGGGCCTTCTAAGAAGCATTGGTTATGTCCCATTTGTCAAACATCATTCGAAAGATTACATCGCTGTTCCTTACCATTGGTTATGTGGGCTCGTGCGCGCAGAACCACAAACTGAGATAAATCTGGCATAACAATGAGTTGCACATAGATACAATTAATTAGGAGCTGCGAACCTTTGAACGAAGCCCGGATAGACGACAGGCCAGTAGTAGGCCTGCTTGGACGTGAAGAGAATTTATCATTAATCTCAAAGGTGTGATTTTACCTGTTGGGCACCCATGGAAAATCCGATAACACAGAACACTTCTTTAATACCCAGCACCTTGGTAAGAATAGCATATTGTGCACGACTGAACAAAGTATGCGTTTGTAGGCGTGATCAGTTGATGTTTACTTACATAGTAGGCATTTCACATGAGCTCACATGTTATCCTCATAGGAGACTGATGGAAAATAAGGTCCATTGTAGGGCGCAGGCTACAGATTGCGCCATTAAATGAGAATCATCATGAAAGAAGAGGGCAAGACTTACGGTATTCGAAGGGGAAGAAGACTGATAGCTAATGGTCAGGGGTAGATAGTCCATAACTATACAATAGGACTTACTTCGCCGTTTGAAAACAATGCAAACGTCACAATGTAGTATTGGTTTGGATTCAGCACCTACAGGGGAGTATGCATGTTTATTGCCGACTTTCTGGCGAAATTCACGGGTTCTGCCAAACCTTTTCCTCTCCGACCATGTATTCCTGGCCTAGTAAACCCGTGTCTCGAAGCCAAGACTAAGAGAGAGGATACGGAAGGATCGTAAGACATACTGTCAAGTTTGCCCCCGTAGCAGGTGGGAAAGACAATGCAGGGGTTCTTGGGATCACCGTAAGTACAATAAGCGGTTATCGCGTCAGGGAGCACCCCTCCTTGGACGCTGAATCGTCCATGGTGGTAGTACTGTATTTGAGGAGCCATGACTGTTGAAGATAAGAAAGAAGTAGCTGTGAATTTCTCAAAACCATTTCATGAGAAACTGCCTGACAGCGAGTCACAAGTGAACTGTGTGCTGCGCGGCGGAATCGCGGATTTGAGACGCGTCTCAGTCACCTGACTAGTTACTGACGGAGGCCGACTGGGTTCGAAGCGGAGATTGAACCACTGCCAGTTTTTGTGGATAAGGTTTCGGGTAAGAGCGGCGTTCGAGGCTACCGTTAGCACGTATCTCATCGACCTCGACCGCAAGCATGGGCTGTTCGTTGATTCCATTGCTCCATGTTCTCCATTCATTGACCATTGTTTTTTTATTTCTCTACAGCAAACAAACCTCGAGGACTTCAAGCCGCGCGTAAACTACGCAACGACCGACGGGAAAACCGCTGGGTACTGTCTTATCAGTTATATCTTGTCCTGGCATTTTCTGACACTTTTCTCTCAATAAACAGGCGGATAAAGCCTATAAAAAACGAGCTCTCGGAAACATTTACAAGACTTCGCCCACTGGAGGGTCGTCTCACGCTAAGGGAATCGTGCTGGAGAAGGTTGGCGTTGAAGCCAAGCAGCCCAACTCTGCCATCCGAAAATGTGTTAGGGTGCAGTTGATTAAGAATGGAAAGAAAGTCACTGCTTTCGTTCCCGTGCGTTTCTTTCTTTGTGCTCGTATCGAGCTCCAGCTCATCCAACGTTTTTTTCTCACAGAACGACGGTTGCCTAAACTTTGTAGATGAGAACGACGAAGTTCTTATCTCTGGTTTCGGTCGTCGTGGTAAGGCAAAGGGTGATATTCCTGGAGTACGTTTCAAGATTGTAAAGGTCTCCGGCGTCGGTCTGCTTGCACTCTGGAAGGAGAAGAAGGTCTGTGTTTTTTTTTTTTGGCCTTTCTCTCATGGAATACTGATGTCTGCATTGCCATTGCCTTTCCATCTGCAGGAGAAGCCACGATCATAAATTTCTTTTTTTCTTTGTAAGGGGATTATCTGTTTTTCTTGCCACCCTTCATACATATGAACATGCTGTATTGCCTCTGTCTATGCTTCCCCCTCTGAACTATCAGCCATGTCATGCCCCTTGCATGGATTGTGAGTCGATTGATGAGTTGTGAACGTTCTGAACTGGTGAGTGTCGTCAAGGCGGCTGAGCCAATGGGATGCGTTGTAAATGTCAGTAGCAACACCCCGTGTTTTGACAGGCATCGCCCCGGTCACAATTGAAACCCAAATGGATAAAATGAGGTCGAATTACATGTCTTTCAATGAATTATCACCTTGAAGCTGATGTCCTTGGTCAGAGGTGTGCCTCCGCCACCGCCACCTCGTCGTGCGAGCAGCAACTATGCTACGAAAACTGAGCACGAAATGGTCGAGAAGCCCATGGGCATCGCTGCCCGGATTGCTAGCTTACAGCTGAATCAGGTTGGCAGAAACCCTTTGAATCAGCGAGCACAGGAGGTTGAAAAAATAGAAGAGCCAGAGACGGTGCCGCCGCCGCCACCTCCACCGCCAGCACGTCGACAGCGGCCAGTTGCAGCTCGCTCGAATTCAAGAGGGCCGACAGAGGAAGAAATCCTGAGCAGAGGACAAGAGTACGTGAAGGCGTTGAGTCGTAAGCCACCTCCAATCCCTGTCTCACCTCCTGCTCCTGTTTCTCCCAAACGTGCCGTGCCACCGCCTCCCCCAGCCCTCCCAGGCAGACGTCTGCCTCCCAAACCGATTTCTCTCCCAACCCCTCTTCCAGAGCCAGAGCCAGAGCCAGAGCCTGAACCTGAATACCCACTGGTTGAAGGAGACCAGGAGTATGAGTCATGCATCAAGTGCCATGACTTTTCTGTTGTCGATGAGCACGCCGCTCAGTTCCCTCGTCATACGGCGACATCGCTGGATCAGCTTGCATATGATCTGACAGCACCCTGGCAGTCTGAGGTACGACCTTCACTCAATTCCCGTAATCAAAGCGTATTATCTCACATCCCTAATTATTCTGAGACTGAAAAATGTAGATGTATCTTCGTCTGGCTTCATCACAACATCGCATACGATGCCGACTCATTCTTTTCTGGCAATCTCAAACCCGCTAGCCCGGACTCGACACTGCAATCTGGTCTCGCAGTGTGCGACGGCTATGCCGGACTCTTTACGTACCTAGCTGAACGCGCTGGTCTGCAAGCTATGAAAGTGACAGGGCACGGTAAAGGCTTCGGATATGTAGCCGTTGAGCCTGGTGCACCTGTTCCTCAATATCAAGGAAATCACGCTTGGAATTGTGTCCTTATGGACGGCGAGTGGAGACTCATCGATAGCTGTTGGGGAGCAGGCGCGCTTAACGGCGCAACGTACACGAAGCGATTTGCACCTTTATGGTTCTCTTCATCTAATGCCGATTTTGGGAAACGCCATTTCCCAGAAGACCCATCCTATCAACTTATTTCTGAGGAAGAAGGTGGTCCAATTTCATGGGAAGAGTACATCATGGAACCCGAGAGCCCCACTATTTTCTCCAGCTTTTACGATCATGATCTGAGTCCTTACTATGTACAACCCAGCACGAAGTACGTTCAAGCGGGCACGCGAATTGAATTTACGATCTTCAAAGTCTGTGAACATATGTCCAGAGGAGAAGAAGATAATTATGTGTACTTCCTGAGTCTACCCGATGAGACTAGGATTCCAATGGTGGTGAATGCTGAAGGAGGTTGGAGCGCGAACATATATATCCCGCGGGTCAGCGGGGACCTGTCTTTGTATTATGTCACTCATGTCAATGGCCAGGACGCAAAGGGTTTAGGAGTACGAGGGTTCAATGAAGCTAATGGGCGAAAAGCCATGGCATTCGGTGGACTATGTAAATGGACGGTGATGTAACAATTTAATCCTACTTCAATTGGAGGTCCCCCGATGATTATAATCCAGGCGAGGATGTCACTATTAGATGCAATCTTGAAATATTTTGGTACGAGGTGTAAGCAATAGCAAGAATCATTTGTATCCACCCTAATTACAGGGTATATGGGCCCCAATGCCCTCCAAGTACTTGTGCAAGTCTGCAACCAATTCGAGTTGCTCATCAATCGTTAGTCCACTGACAATTGTTTGTA
Organism: Omphalotus guepiniiformis; assembly: GCA_028554645.1. NCBI lineage: Eukaryota > Fungi > Basidiomycota > Agaricomycetes > Agaricales > Omphalotaceae > Omphalotus > Omphalotus guepiniiformis. The sequence goes on along the minus strand of JAQOOI010000076.1, from coordinate 897,857 downwards.
AGATGGAGCCGACAGTGACGTTATGCTGGCGAATAAGGCTACTATGGTAGACATAGGTAAAGACACCCATCAAGAACCTAACAATACGAATCAGAAGAACTTCAGTGACAATAGAATTATGCAAAACCCTTACTGGCAGTCCATCCGATCTGTCATGCCTCCATGTCCTGGGATGCTGTGACCGAAATCCTTGATATTGAATGCACGCTTGAACCCAGACGCGAAGAAGCCCCCGAACGGAGCGACAAGAGAAGCAAAGCAAGACATAAAGAGTAGATGCAATTGATATGGGAGGTATGGTATCGTCGTGATCGGGCGTCCGAACTATAGGATTAGGTCACTATAGCACGCCCATACGCACTGCTGAGAAGCGAATCAACTCACTAGGGCTGAAAGCATAGCGGCAAGAGGAGCCCATATTTGCCAGTCTCTCCAGACAAAGACTGGATTGGGGACACAATCGACAGAGCTCCATGCACTGACGCCTAGATCATGTACAGGACAGATCATATAATTGAAACGCATGAAATAGGTGCCCCAAAGCAAGCTGAAAAGCACAGTACTTCCAAAGGCCCCAATGAACCCCTCCACAGTCTTCTTCGGAGACAACTTGATGAGAGGTGTGCGCCCGATTGTAATTCCCCAAACATAGGCGAACACGTCGTTACAAATGACCAACGAAGCAGGAACCCAGAACCAAATGAGGCCTTCAAGGATGTTGTTTACGATGAAGTGACTTCACATAGGCGTTGCTCAATAGTTACGGAAACAAGATAGCGCAGCAGCTTACCTCGAGACAACGATGAGCAATAGGCTCATATGGACCCAGCAGAACAAACCGAACTGCTGTTTCAAGTAACCTTTTTTGAGGGAAAGAACGAAGCCCATCAAACCAATTGTATAGAGCGTGAAGCTGATCAATCTATGATTCGTCGCAAATAGCAACATCTGGGCGTCGGAAAAGACTACATGCTGAGGAAAGCATTCAGTGAGTGCTCAAACGAGAAAATAAGAACAGAATCACCTTGAAATAGTAGATGATACTCTCCCCGTACAAAAAGTAGTTCGTGACAGCGAAAAAGTACCAATTCAGGGTTTTACTCCAGGGATCTTTCCCACGTTGATCCTCGGCATCTCTTGACTCGGGTGTTGCAGATTTCAAAGAAAATAGCCTAGTTACTTCTCGATATACAAGTGTCTGGCAAAGCATGACAAGTAGAACCATATAGGCGTGTCCCATCAATAATAGTCCTAGAAGATATCATGAGAAAAGACGATAACACGAAGAAATTTAGCTCACCAATGAAACCACCAATCATGATAAAAGTCCATAATGTTCGTGTCACGGCGTTCTGTCGTTTCTTGACGCTTTCGGGGTCCGGTTGAGTAGCAGGAGGAGCCTCCTTTGTGGGCATCTCTGATGGAGAAGAAGCCTCCTTTGGGGGCTTATCTGAGGGTGGGGGAGCGAACGTCTCTGGTTTTAGGGGTTGTGGAGGCTCTGATGGTTGTGTGGTTGGTGGGCCAAGCTGTACAGGTTCTGCTGCAGCAATTGTTGGGGACTCGGTAGTAAGACTGGGAATAGGCTCCACGTCTAATGTAGTTTGTGGCTGAGATACAGCTGACGCCGAGCCACCATTTGGCACGCTCGGAACCGAGTCGGAGGCGGAGATGCCATTTGTGGTAGTCTGAGTTTTAGCTTGCTGCTGCTGTCTCTCGAGACGGGCTGCTCTGGCTGCTTTCTTCATTGCAGTCTTGGTCATTTTAATTGAAGGTGCGGGCGGTTCTGCTGTTGAGCTACATGGAACCAAGTTTACTGCGTCATTTGTGGATAAGGACTGAAGGATATACGAACCTTGAAGTTGTAGACTCAGCCTCGGGCTCAGTGACTTGCTCCTCCTCACTCTCTTCGCCTTCGGACTCGACAGCCAGAGCAGCGAACATTGTGTTTGAAGCGAAGCGACTTTTAGAGCTCATGATGATGTGTTGGTGAAGAAAGCTTGTTCATGTGATTTTCTCAGCTAACGCGTATTCAGACTGAGACGTGTTTACAACGTGACACTGTCGCCAAACAATATAGTATAGTGGATACATTTTTACCTAGTCCGAATATGCATCTAGTAATAACTAAAAAATGAGATGTGCGCTGAGCCATGAATGCTATGGGAGAACAAATGTAACGCTAAATCGTCCTTGCCCATTGATGTGATGCGAGAATATTACAAATGATTTTAGAATTTCCATTCAGTATCGACCTCCATAGCCCAAGGAACTGCCGTGTAGTGCATTAGCGGGATCCTCACCAAGATACGAAGCACATACATTTGACCTGGAGCGTCTTTGAGAAAAGCTTCTCTATCGGGACGTCATGAATTTTACACCACGCAGCGGTAATACTTGATGCTCGAAGTGAATAACCATTTATGCTTGACAGGGTCGAGAGAGGCCTTACCGAGGATCCAGATAGTTGATTTTACTGTGTATAGTTTTTTCAACCAGTAGAATGTGCAGCGTGAAGTGATGGCTTACCTCGTACCAAGTGCGACTTCCTTGCCTTCATCCCGATCCACCATTTGCAGCTTGAAGGTTTTTATCCTGTCTGTCAATTTGTCAATGCCCTCCATGATTTTCTCTGTACTCTTGTTGCCTTTCAAAGTCGCCTTGCCGGTCCCGCGTTCGTTCGCCAGTTTCTCGAACTCCTCTTTGATGAGCTCTATCTTATCTTTGAGCATAGACTCAGGCTGCGGCTTCACACCATCTTCAACCGCTTTCTCGTTGTCTTTAGCAAACTTCTTCTCAGCCTTCTCAATCTCCTTGGCTTCCAGCTGTTCTTCGTACTCAACAACAAAATCATCGTCTATCTCCGACTCATCATCTTTGTACTTTGCTTGCTTCTTGTACTTCGAGTCCATGGCAAACAGGGCATGGCGGAGTTTCATGCGATCATATTTCAGACCTTTGTACTGGAATGAGGCTCCGTGAGCCAAGCAGGCAACAAAAAAGAGCAGCCAATACCTTGAATCGCATTTTCTCCATCGACTGGTCATGAGTCTTGGGAATACTTCTTTGATGGTTGCAAAGAATAGCCACCAGTCGATTGGCTTTGTTGTACGCATTGAGTTTTTCTTGCAAAGTAGCCCCCTCCAAAGCGTTCTCATCCAGCAGACGCTGGAAAGTGAAGGATGCATTATAGGTACGGAATACCTTGGCAGTAAGGCCCTTCATCTCTGACGTTAGGTGCTTGTTCAGTGAAGTCGTCTAGAGAATGAACAGAGTGCCCATCAACGACCCAGCAATCCTGAAATCAGGAGACTCGTACCGTGACACGATCGAAAAGACTATCATCATCATTCTTGTTCTCTTTAAAGATGCGAATATTCTTGAATACTTGAGCGTCGATTGCGACTCGATTGTAGTACCTGATTGAATCCTTTCCCAAGAAGTCGAAGACGACAAAGTTTGGAGGCTCAAGGGTGACGTGTTCACAGCGCAGCGAACAACAACCGACAGTATCAGCCTCATCTTCGCCCTTCTCGTTACCCGCACGAAGTGCCAACTTGTCGATAAAATACATCGCAGTCGCTCGCTGGCGCTCAGCCATGACTTTGGAGCGCAAATCAAGTGTATAATTTTCCCGGATGCGGTCAACGTGTTTCTGAGAGGTGGGCGTCAGTAATTAGATACCACTATCTCCCTTAGCACATTACCTTCAGTTCTCGGGCCTTCTCAAATTTCATCATGTCGCTCTGGCCCTTTAGAGAGCTGCCCGCAGCCAAAAATACATACTTATGGTTCTGGTTAATGTTCTCAGTCCATGTAGCCAGCCACGTAACAGTATTATCGTGCTGAATCGATTTCCATTTACCCGGCATGTTGGGGACAGGGATAGGAGCACCCTTGCCAATATTTAGGGTAATGTCCTCGGGCCTCACCCGCAGCTGAACAACAAATTGTCAGCTGAGGGAGACTATACATGTAACGTATAGGTAGCATTACCTTCAACGAGCCTTTCTTTGGATGCTCACCACGACCTCGAAAGAGACCTGGAGGTTCGACCCTGAAGTTGCCAACCTTCTCCTTGCGTCCATCTAAGAGGCAGGTCATGTATTTAGCCTCCATCTCTTCCTTCGCTTTCTTGGCCTCTTTCTTCTCTTTAGCCGTCATCGCTTTCTTCTTCGCCTTCTCCGCTTCGAAGTATTCGAACATGGGCCGAAAATCGCATTTCTCAAATTCAGCGATTTTGGTGCCGTCTCGCTACTTGAAATTGAGAACATCATTCGTAAAAAAACGAACGAGACTTACCGGAGGGTGCGCCTTCAACACAGACTTCCAGTCTGTGAAAAAGTTCTTGTTGAAGGTCGCATCTTGAGCATGGTCCGTCTCAATAAGGGCGGCGTAAAATCCGGCAACCTCCTCTGACTCGGGTGGAAGGTTGACTTCTCTACCTGTGACAGCGTGCAAATGATGAGTCCATCACAGTACGCAGACGGGTCGCAGCGCCATACCTTCGTACTTCATCTTGACATTAGAAGGAAGAGGTTCGTATGGTGGTGGAAATATAACACCATTATGTTCCAGAGTCTGCCATTTGATAGAGCCATCTTCGTGAGGCCTGGCATCCCACCATCTATAGATTTCTTCGTCCTCCTCGTCCGCTTTTTTCTTCTTGGCCTTCCCTTTGCTGGGGGACCCTGCCTCTGTTTCCTCCTCTTCCTTCTTCTTTGCTCTTCGTCTCGATTGGGATGGCTCTGGCGTTTCCTCCTCCTTCTTCGCCTTCTTTGGCGGTGCCTTCTTCGTGGCGACTCTTTTGGCCACGGGCTCGTCATCCTCCGAAGAGGATTCCGCATCGCTTTCCGCCTTCACCTTCCTCTTCCGAGCCGCAGACTGCTTTGGTGCAGGCGGCTCATCGTCAGATTCCGATTCCTCCTTCTTGACCCTCTTTGTAGCGGGTTTCTTTCTAGCCGGCTTCTTTCTCGCGCCCTCTCCGCTGTCGCTCGCTTGGCTCTCCGCTTTCGCGGCGGAGCGTTTGATTTGAGCCAACGAAGCAGGGCCTGTAGTAGCCCCAGCGGCACCGGACATGGGTAGTGCTGCAGAGGACGTTTGTTTTGCAGGTGAAGACGCAAGAGGTGTGTCGTCTTCACTGGAAGATTCTGCGGCAATAGCTTTCTTCCGCTTGAGATTTCTACGCGGAGGAACCACGGCCTGGGACTAAAAAAAGTGACAAGTAAACACAAAATCGTGAAAGTTAAGTTATAGATACCCTAAGCAATCATTAAGAACGCACTCACCAGTGGCAGATTGTCATCCTCGCTCATCGGCGAGTCGCGCGACGCTCCATTCACTGTGCCATTCGAATGGCCGTTGGAATTAGCGCCGTTGAGAACGGTAGTTGCTCCCAGAGGACGGTCGTCGTCCGACGAGGCGCCAGAGCCGCTAGACATAATTTAAAATATAGGAGCGACAGCGGAAGAGGAAGAGGAAAGCAAGAAAGAGAGTGTAGAGGGTGTGGTTCGAGTTCAAGTCTGAGAACGGGGGGTCAGGACGGGGGACTGATGTGATTTTGGCGAAGTTCGCCGGAGCCTGCCCTAAAGCTGCCAGGTCACGTTCTCCATTTCTGGTAAGCTCTCCGTTTCTTGCCCTTCGTATATCAATAAGCCACTCGGTCAGTCCTATCTCTTATTGCTTCTTTGCCAGTTCGCTGATCACCTCACAAAGATGTCCAACCTACCGCTTTATAGAGACCCTTGGGCCAAGTTAGATGCCTGGAGGAAGCATCCCGTGTTTTCAAGGACAACTGTTCTCCGCAACATGTTCCCTGGTTTCGGCATCGCTGTCGTAGCATTCACAGCCTATGTGATTGCAGACAACGTGTATCTCAGTGGCCAAAAGAAAACTGAAGAGAAACATCACTAGATGAGTGCGTATGTCCTAGTTCATTTGTCGTGCATTTTGTTGAGCACCTTAATAGTGGTACATAACTAGCTGAAGCGAAGATGATCTGACCGAAATACTCCGAATCGCTCCTCGTTATTTCCCAATGAATACATACTGTGTCAGCTGGAACTGTGCAACCGGAAGTCTGATGACTTCGACCACGTATGTACAGTATTACTATCGAGTATGGGTGTATGCCGCCTCTATATGTGTAACTGGCGCTCCAGATTTCGTCGGTTCGTCATTGAAGCTAACTGAAACAACACAACGCAGGAGTTCACTATACTCAGCTCTGGGGTGTCTCCGTAAACTAAATGAGTGCGAACGCGGATGTAGAAGTGTAGTTACATCAATCAGCAGCTGATGACTACATATCAAGCACACTGGAAGGGAATCGAATTCAAAGGTCCAAGCATGCTGTCATTTTCAGGCCAGACATCGGCTGATGAAGACTTAATAGTTTAGTAACTGAAAGGGTCAACAAAAATTAGCCTTCTGTATCTTAGTGGCTGGCCAATAGGTATCGCTTGTACACAGGATTATCGGTTTCTTCTATGTAAGTGTAATTCAGCTTCCTCAAGAAATCGTCGAAACTCTCGTATTCAGCTGGAGGTACCTGAATTCCAGCTAGTACTTTGCCGAGGTCTGTGAGCAACAATGCAACAATAAATAAAACATAATTTCGAGACAGCAACAATAGACCTACCAGCTCCATGATTTCTATAGTGGAACATCGTAATATTCCAATCATGTTGAAGACCTAGCAAGAAGTTGCGAAGGGCATTGGGTCGCTCCGGGAATTCTAAGATTCAATGAGTGCTACGTTCGCCATTTCTGAACAAAAACTCACCAAACCGAAAAATACGTTCATTGGGAACATGCTGAGACCCGCCAATCATGTACCGTGCATGGCTCTTCGCCATCTCGTTATCACTGATGTCGAAACCATTCATGTCTTGAGCCTCTAGCTCTTTTAGTAGCTTACTGATTTCAGCTTCTCGCGAGGTTGATTCCAATTTAAGGGAGAAGAGCAGATGTGCTCGACCTGGCGAGCTGTTGGCATTGTAGCGATAAATGAACTCGGTGACAGCTCTAGGGTGGATGACAGAATGCAGGGCAATGAAGCTATGACAATATGATCAGTTTGACCGACGGCAAACTCTACGAAAAAGTTTACCTTCCAGGCCTCTCGGGAATATCAATGCTGATGAGCGCCTCACGGCCCTCACCAAGTTCTGCACGCTCAGCGACAAAGCGCAGTCGATCGAAATTCATATTAGCGCCGCTCACGACGGCTACGAATCTTTTCCCGGCTCCGACGAGATTGTTTTGGAGGATGTAATGCTTTAACCCTGCTAAAGATAGAGCACCTGCGGGCTCAGTGATGGACCTTGTCTCTTTAATGTGTGAAAGGTGGTAAGACAAGAATCAAATGGTCAGATTAAGCTGATACTAACCTTCAAAGATATCTTTTATTGCTGCACAAATTTCATCATTGTTGGTTTTGACTATGCCATCTAGTAGCTCTTTACAGATTCTAAAGCCCTCGTTGCCGACAATTCTTACTGCGGTACCATCGCTAAAGGGCCCTACCTCAGGCAATGTGACTCTTTCGCCTTTGGCAAGACTTCGCTCCATGGCATCGCCATCAACAGTTTCTACTCCGAATACCTTGGTCTTTGGACCACCGATCCTCTTGACATATTCGCAGATACCAGATACTAAACCACCTCCTCCGACGGCGGCGAATATGCCATCCAGATTTTCGGCATCAGATGATTGTTTTAGGATCTCCATACCGACTGTACCCTGCCCTGCAATAACCAGCGGGTCATCGTATGGTGGAACGAATGTAAGGCCGTGGACAGTAACTAGCCTGGCACATTCGGCCTTTGCTTCATCAAAGTCTATCCCGTGCAAGATGACTTTTGCACCCAGACGCTCGACATTTCGCACTTTGATGCTGGGAGTTCCTGATGGCATGACGATAGTACATGGTATATGGAGACGCTGGCCAGAAAGAGCGACGCCTTGGGCATGATTTCCTACGATGACGAAGACAATGAGTACCAGAAATCAGGAATATATCAAAAGATACTGTCAGTATAAAGGCTTCGTATTGTACTTAAGGGTACGCACACTAACCCGCGCTACATGTGATGACCCCCTTCCATCTCTCCTCTTCAGTCAAGCTGGCCATGAAGTTGTACGCGCCCCGAATCTTGAAGCTGAATACCTCTTGCAGGTCTTCACGCTTCAGCCATATTTCGTTGCCCAGCTTGGCACTAAGGTTAGTTGCAAGTACAAGAGGCGTCTCTTGTAAGATTTCGTAGACTTTTGAGGTGAGTATTAGACGCAGGTAATCAGGAGTCTGGCCATTTAGGAGATGATGCTTCGCCAGACGAGGATAAGGCAGCGGTTCTGGAGCGTCCGAGGAGTATTCGAGCGTAGCTGTAGGGGCCATGGGCGAACTCACGAAAAACCGAAATCTATCGATGCTGGATCGGCGATCGAGTCACGGCCGGGGTTAGGCGGCCCGGAGCTCCTGAGCAATGTACACGTGACTATAATGTGCCGGAACCGGCGATCAATAGGCCCTGATTGCAAGTCTAGCCGGGGATGGGCCAATTCGAATCCGTCAAAGTCAAACCTATCCTTCCAAAATATGGCTCAGGCCATGGGTCCCCCTCTGTCCCCAAGAGAAACTCGGCGTTCCGGTCGTCGTTCAGCACCTTCTGTCTCGACGTCGAACTCAAAGTCTCCTGATTCAGATGCTGCACCTAAAGACCCACCTCAGCGTCCGGCTCTTGTTTCTTCTAGCAGCAGCGGTAGAAACAAGCGTCTCAAGCAGGAAGACGTAGAGGATCTCGTTGATGATCGTAAACACGGTCAATCGGCGTCGACTAGCTCTAATGCTTCAACCCAAGGTTCATCTAATGGTCGGGCGAAACGCAAAACAAAGGAAAAAGTACCCCCACTTCCTCCAGAGGATGGATCCGAAGTTCAACTGGGTATTGCAACAGCGGAGATACCAGCTGCCGAAGAAGAAGAGGAAGAACAAGGAGTTACGCGTTGTGTATGCGGCAGTACTGGTACGTGTGCTAAATTGTTTCCTTTGTGTTATCTGCTGACATGATTTTGGGAAAGGAGAGGACGATCCGGATGCTGGAGAATTCATGGTTCAGTGCGAGACATGCAAGGTCTGGCAACACGGCCTGTGTATGGGCTATGATTCGGAAGATCAACTACATGATGGGGACTACTATTGCGAGCAATGCAGACCCGAACTCCACACTGAACTGTTGAAGTGAGTCTATCCTTTGGTTTTCAGAGTTGGTCTCATGTTTCTAGCCGCTTTAGGCGAATGCAGCGTCGCCTTCGCCACTCCTCTTCGACCTCCCACCACGCCGCTGGACCTGTTTCTCGTCTATCACGTTCACATTCACCCACGCATTTAGCCAAGCAGCCATCCAAACGACGAAACACCATGAACAGCAGAGATGCGGCTTTCGATGAGAATCTGAAGGAAATACTTGAAAGTACTGCGGCAGAAGCGGGTGCTACCTACGACGCCAAAAGTGTCGCCTCGAACGGGCACACAAATGGTGCCAACGAAATAGATGATCCTACAGAACCGGTCTCGGCTAATCGCAAGAAAAGGAAACGTGCCGACATCGATACGTGCGTGTTAATCCGTCATATTGACAACCCTTTATTTATCCCGTCTTCTTAGGTCAAATACGAAGAAGCGTACAAGGTCAATGTCAACAACCTCCGATCGTCCAGGCAACCTTCCTCTTGGGCTCGAGGAAACCGTTGTGACCGCTGGAGCGCCTCCCTTAGCACCACCTCCCAAGACAAGTGCAAGGAATAAGCGCGCTGGACGCAAGCTGGCTGCTTCCCATGACCCTCCATCAATACCTGACGGTGCTGAAGGTTGATTTGGATCTTGATATTCTATTGAAACACGCTCATATGGGTTGAACAGGTATACCACCGCCACCTCCTACAAAACGCTCTGGAAATTCTCATAGGAAAGGCGCTAAGAGTGCACGGCCACCGCACTCTACAGCAGGGAACCAGGGTGCTGACTCAAACTCGAGGCGTGGTCAAGCTGGCGGTGCTGGTACACAAAACGCGGCTGAAGCGTCTCGTGCGTACCGAAACTCGCATGCGTACGTGGTATCACAACAACCTCTCTTCACGTCTTGGAACCTGCCCGATTACTTGACTCATTTGGAGGCTATGCTGCCGACGGAGACGCCGAGACCGCTTGAAGTCGTTGCGGGGTCTGCGGGGCGGGAGAGCGTTGAGCGAACGATGGAGCGGGGAGTCAAGGTTAAGTGGCCCAGTAAAAGGATGAGCGTAGCAGACATGAACAAGAGAGTTCGGGCATTGGTGGAGTGGGTCGGAAGAGAGCAAGCCAATGCGTCTGACCGGGCGAAGCGCCGTGACGCGTTGAAGAAAGCGCTCAATGAGGCGAACCGTGCAGTTGATGGAACTACAATGGTTTTGGATCAAGCTGCATACGTGGGTTCTCCGACAGACACTTCAGCGAAACAGGGTCAGAGTGGAGAAGATCTTCATCTTCCTTCTATATCTTCATCGATGAAGGATATGGAAGCGCTTATGGAGGAGTTGATTGGTTTTCAGGAACGGTTTGGTCCCGGTGTAAAACGAGAGAGGAGAGCCGTTGCGGCGTCCTGATATGCTGCATCGTTATTTCTTTTATTGGCTGAAGCTGCTATGTATTCTCCACTTACCCTAATGTTTGTCTGCTGTTCAGATCTTCTGTTGTACATGTAGAAGTTAAACCGCATTATTGACCTCACAATTGACACGGTAATTTTGATTATTGTTTGTGGGAAACAAACAAATCTACTCGTTTGAGGGTCGTTCGTTGCATTACGCTTAGAACTTCTTCCTTTGATTTCTCGGGCATGAATGGGAAGGATGAAGTACTCAGTTCGGACAATTTCGCGAACATGGAATTGTCTGACAACGAGGACGACGAAGAGTATGTCGAACACGCTGGCGACTATTCCACGCGCATGGAAGAGCTGTTAGCGGAAGATGGGTCGGACGGTCCTGATACTGAAGCTGACGAGAACGAGGACGACGGCTTCATATACACTGGAAATGACGCGAATTTGTCTGCCGGATATAAGGAACAGTTGCGAGACGTCCTGGGTCCCGACCACGAAGACGAGAGTGATGCGGAGGCCCACGAAGTTGAACGCTCTCTTCTCATTGACAATACGCATGTAGAGGTCGATAACACTGAGGACGACGACGAGCAATCGGTTGATTAATCTACTATTTCAACGTGTTTAGGTACTGAATTCAGCTTTTCTAGCCTTCTCCACCAACAACACCCCCCAGTGCTAGTTCTCCGACTCCTGCTGATACGCCGTCCAGGTTATCTCGGCCTTTCCTACATCCGAACGTCTCACGACTACGCTCGTACACACCTCAGGGCTCCCGATTACCTTCTGCCAGTAGCGTAGGCACATCCCAGTCCAATGCCTTCCACGCCGCGTCTCCTGCCCCCTCTCATTTCTCTTCCGTATCTCGCATGTCCTCCGTGTCCAATCTTCATGCTCCGTCATCTACCAACTCAGACATACCACCTCATGGGAAAGCCAAGCTTTCCGAACGAGACGTATGCAAATGGACCGAACTTCAGAACATCGGGCACCACATATATTCCTCGTCCTCATCCAAAGCTTCGTCTCTCCTAGGTGCATCATTTGGCTCGCCGACCGTACTGGCTGCGAATGGTTTGATATGTATAGGTACAGATGATGGAAAGATATGCGTTTACGATTTCAAACAGACCTTGAAGTGTGTATGCTCAAATAATGCTGCAGGTAAGGCGTCAAAGCCCTGATATCTATCTTGATTAATTGAATGGATTCTGTTCAGCCAATTTGGTGGGCGCGGTCACAGCACTAGCACTATCCCATGATCACACATACGTTGCGTCCGGTCATTCCACAGGCCACATCCAGCTATTTGACATTAAAACCCCTCACACACCTGCTCGTTCTGTACCACCAACAACACTCGCCGTCATCTCTTCTGGTCGCAAGGAAGGTCACGTATACGGCTCGAGGATTGTCAGCGTTGGATTTGTGGCTGGCAGGCACACTGCCCTTGTCTCTGCTGACGAGCACGGACTTGCCTTTTATCATAGTCTCGGGAAGGTTCTATTTGTTGAAGCACCTGATATTCTCCGTATTCTGGGGAAGTATCCTTTGGATGGTCCTGTCTTACCCAGTGCTGCACCACAAGCACCGTCACACAGGCCAGACGTGTCCTTGGATACTCCGACGTCGCCTTCTGGCACCCTTTGGAAGCGGAGGTCGCGCTACACAATACTCGGCATGATGCCCCTTCCTTTGGGCACCACTTCGCACCCAACTGATGCTTACCAGATCGTGGCAATGCTCACGCCATCTAAGCTTGTCGTCGTTGGTTTAAAGCCAACGCCCAAGACATACTTCAAGTTCTCCCGCGTGAATGAGGTGGATTTAGAGTTTAAAGTGAAATCCAAAAGGGGAACACTGTGCTGGTTTCCAAGTGTGCTACCTGGTTCAAATCCTAAAGATGATTGGGTAAAGTCTTCTCGCAAGGACGACTTGTCTATTCAAGCCACGGATCCTCAGTTGGTCTGTTCGTGGGGTCGCACACTGCACATTCTTCGGGTATTTGAATCACGAACCAAACAAGCCGTCCGTCTTTCCAGGGCAGGGAAGGCGAACGAAATGGAGGTCGGGAGTATCTCCTTCGAACAGATTGGGAAGTGGTGCGCCGGGGAGGATATCCTTGCAGTGCAATGGTTGAATCTCAATGTGGGTTCGTTTATGACGACTTAGCTTTGAATTGCCCGAGACTGACTTTGTCAAATTGTTTATGCCATTTTCTGCTGAAACACGTATACAGCAAGTAGTCGTGTTTACTGCTACCACTCTGCAAGTCTACGACGTGCACCACTCGAAAATCATCGAAACCGTCTTTTTCGATGGGCTATCCCTTGTCTCGCCGTCGCTGAGGCTCACTATATTTGGGGCTAGTTCGTATACCGATTCTGTGAGCGACATAGCGCACAGTGTAAGAGTGTATAAAGGTAAAATATTCTTGCTGGTACGTCCTGACTCTCGCTTGTGATTGACTACTTGAACTGATTTATTCACGCAAGGGCCGTGAGCATGTCCTAGTTGGCACTTTCTTGACGTGGGCCGACAAGATTTTGTCATTTGTTCAGGAAGGCGACTTTCTTAGCGCTATCAATCTCACGCGACTGTATTACACAGGGGAGGCGACTGGCAACACTAACGGTCTACCCGACAATCCAGATATTCGTAAAGAGATCGTCGGGCAAAAACTACGAGAGTTAATGAGTGCATCCGCTCAATATGCTTTCTCAGAAGATCGAATGACGGACGGGACACACGTTACTTCTGACAATCGTGGCGTCGATCGCACCTCCCTGTTTGAGGGCCTTGTCTCTACGTGTTGTCATGCTTGCATTGCCTTGCATGATTACGAATTCTTGTTCGAAGATTTGTTCCAGCAGTATGAAGACTGTGGCATTTCCAGGATTTTTCTGACGCAGTTGGAGAAATTTGTTCTCGATAGTGAGATACACTATGTTCCTCCACGAGTCACCCAGCGCTTGATTGCAATGCATGACGAAGACGGACGCCCCGATTTGGTGGAACGAGTGATCTGGCATATCGACGCAGAGTGTTTGGACATCAATCAAGCTATCCGACTTTGCCAGACGCACAGGTTGTATGATGCGCTAATATACGTCTACACTCGCGCTCTTCGGGACTATGTAGCTCCGGTTGTGGAGTTGCTTGGGCTGATTCGGAAGGCTCACCAATACCGCCGCCGACCGGAGTTCAGAAAGGCTTCAGCATCAGAGGACGCTGAACTGGAGCCTGTCATACTAAACGCGTATAAGATATATCCATATCTAGCGAATGTACTCTCGGGCTTGACTTACCCTAGCGAGGAGCCACTGGGGGAGGAAGAGGCTTCTCAAGCCAAAAAGGATATCTACACATTCCTCTTCTTCGGTCGATCTAGCGTTTGGCCCCCAGGGGAAGGCGGGATGCTCGTTCTCACTGCTGACGAAGAAGGTGGATCGGAGCCAACGTACCCGTATATACAACAACTACTACGCTTTGACTCTGAATCATTCCTTCATTCCCTCGACATCGCATTTGAGGACACCTATCTCAACGACGAGTCACAGGGAGTAAATCGGCTTGTCATCGTCCGAATACTGACGGAGATTGCATCGACATCCACCAATCTTTCCTCTGCTGATCTGACTTTCGTCAACATTTTCATTGCCCGTAATGTGCCAAAGTATCCGCAATTTCTCCCTGTTGCTCCCTCTGCTCTTCACAATATCCTCACAGGCCTCGCAGAAGATTCTCACCCCAACACCAGGGAAGATCGCCAACTAGCAGCCGAGTATCTATTGTCTGTCTATACTCCCCACGATAGCGAGCATATCTTGCATCTCTTCCAGGATGCAGGTTTCTATCGGATTCTGCGCACATGGCATCGTCATGATCGCAAGTGGGGCCCCTTGCTGTCCACTTTCTTAGACGACCCAGATTTCACTCCCTTCGAGCTCTTCCATAATGTCGATGAAGTGCTGGATATATCTACTCGAACACATCAAGGCGTCCTTCCACCAGAATTAGTCGCCTTCATTGCTGATGCTATTCCCCAGCTCGTTAGGAGCAATGTCGCGAGTACTGCGATTTTGCTGGATAAGCACGTTCCTACGCTTCACGATCAGGCCATAGACTGTCTAGGTGAAGATGCTGACAACGAACGCTTTACCTATTTGCGTTATTTGCTTGGGCCACCTGACGATGAGGAGTACGAGCTTCTCTCTCATAACCCTCATCCCTCGCAAAAACTGTCTTCACGGCTTCGCCAGTTATACATCACGCTTCAATGTAAACTGCAGCCGGAGGATGTCATTCGTGTCTTGAGATATCTTTCTTCGGATTTGCTAGACTGGGATAATGCCATTTTGACATGTGAATCCAACGAAGTCTATGATGCAGTGGTCTGGGCTTTGGACTCGCAAGGGCACCCTCTTGACGCACTGTCGAAAGCTGATGCTTTTGAGAAGCGCCTCGCGTTAAGAGTGGTCGACATCTTTTCCAACAGCTCAGCGACGGAGTCGTTTGATACTGTGAAACATATTGTTCACGCAATAGAGTCTGTGGGTAGAATAGGCATTTCCATATGCATGGGACGCTCCCAAAATTCTTCAGGGACAGATGTTCCCCTTGAAGATATCTGGTTCAAACTCCTGAACAGTCAGATTGACTGTGTGCAGACTCTGTCAAGTTGCTGTTCCGCAGAAGCATTATCACAGGAAATATATGCGAATTCCACCGATTCCCTTGTTCAGTCTCAGCGGAACACATTGTCTGCTCTGCGGGCTCTAGTTCAAGAGACCTTCGGGGCTCTTGTTTCCATAACCACCACGCGTGCAGTTTCATTCCCTCGTTTGTTCACCCGCTTGGTCAATTCTGCCACCCAATCCCATAAAACGACAGGCACTCAATACACAGAGTTTCGTACTATCCTCACTGGCATGCTCGAATCCTATCGTTCTGATGGTGACATGCTGATCATTACCAAACATCTTGTGGATAGAGATTTGTTTAAAGCCTTGGCGGAGGCAACAGAGGAACGTGTCCGAGGATGGGCGCCTTCTAGGACTGAGTGTTCGGTCTGCCGGAAACCATTACTGGACCGTAGAAATACTGAGCGTCCTTCCAAACCTTCTCATGAAGATTCTGAACGGCAGGCCATCGTTGTATCTCGCTCGGGACTTATGTACCATAGTAAATGCTCAGTAATTGATTAATATGTAAGAATATAACAGGCATTCGATCACTCCTAATTCTTCAATATAATTGGAGCAGCCGGAGGACTGACAGAGTTTTATGAGGTTTCCGGAGCTGAGGTTGTGAAACAGTTAAAAAGCAAGAACTTACACATTGAGTATCAAGGACTTACGATCGACTGCCCGGACTAAATTGTCCAACGATTGAAACGGTTCGCTCTTCTCAAGCTGAACTCCAAGTAATTTACCATCCCTTCCAAAAGCTTCGACATCGAGTATGAGTTGTGTTCGGATGCGCTCCTCATCCCGACCTTCATCTTCCTTTGCCGCACTCCCAAACAACGAGAAAGTATTCTTTTTGCCCTTCTTCAGACGCCTAAGTGATTCTTCTGTCTTCTTCATAGCTGCAATGTAGTAGACATATCTAACGATTACAGTAAGTCAAGTAACAATGCATAAGTTAGAGTTTCTGTGAATTACCTTTGGCAAACATTCTCAAAAACTTCAGAGGCAATCGGTTGAAGGTAGTCTTCTCTGAGGAGATTACCGACACCATCGCCCGTACCGATGCCGAAAAAGGATTTGACAGGACGTAGAATGGAGGATACGAACGGACTTGGTTCCGTTGGTGGCCGCTTGTTAGACATGGCTCGAAATTGAGAAGGGATTGATCTGACTGGAAGAAGTGCGTCGTTGCACCTTTTTGTAAGAATAGAAGAGATTGTCCTCGTCATAGGACTGATAAGCGACGATAAAGCAAGAAGCGTGTTCTGCAGGACATCTGGAAGATCTATGAGTAGATAGGTTCGCCTCAGTAGTGTCAAAACTGACCTTCGGTATTCGGGTCTTCGATATCACTTTCTTGTGTATCAGGCAGCATTATAGAGATCTCTTCAGTCCATAATGTCATTACACTCGACTGCAAGGTCTTGATATCTGCGGCGACAGCGACATATTTTCGTAACAGGGCCTCATCCATCGCGAAGGCTTCAGCAGAAGAGTTTTCAGAAGGGACCGGCGTTGATGACCTTGAGTTCGACCCTGAAGCCTTCAATCATTGAAAAATCATTTAGGTTGGCTGCTTGCATATATACTGAGACCTTACCTTATCATTTCCACTAGCTGTAGTGGACTGGGTAGATGTGTTGTCCAAAACCGTTTGATCCACCCACGACCGATATCTACTTAGGAGCTGCAATGCCACAGATGAGATAAGCATTTCACCCTTCGATATATACGAACCTGAAGGGTCAATCTCAAAAACCTATAGCTTAGCTCAGGTATATATACTTCAGCACTCCAGCATGCGGTGAGGCCGATCCAGATAGCGTTTGCCTGGGGCGTCACAAAGCTATTGCTACCTATTCCATTGCCTGAGTTTCACTCGACGAACCAACAATCAAGGGGAAACTGACCGCTTTTTGAGACCACATCGAGTTGAGATACGGCAAGAGCTCCCTCGACTTTGGAGACGATTTCCTTCCAGCGCATCTGAAAGTAAACAGGAAGCTGCCATCTCTTCTCGAAAGTAGCGTACACAGGATGAGAACGCATGCATTCAACTGAATGTACAGACGGTGCGAGGAACTCCAAGGAGCGTATGAATGCTTGCGTTATTTCATAGCTCTTCGCATCGAACACCCATTAGCAAAGTGCAAGCTCAGAGACGGGAAAATGATCACCTTTCTAAACTCATTGGGTCTGCCAGCAGCAAAGACGACAGTACCGAGGTCATCCATGATAGCTCTACCAAACTCTTCCCAAATTACGTTCGCCATTATTTGGAAGCCCTGGCCATCTGTATTGTCGGACACTTCTGCTATGCCTGTAGCTGGAAGGCTTGTGCTCGAAGCATGCGACTTGATGGATACCTTGTCGGCGATATCCATGATGCGACTAAGGTCTCGTTCTACAAATCGTAATATCTGGGTATAGAGTTTTGCTAGAGGCTCCTCGCTGTCATCCAATATACGAGCATAGGGTGAGGATAGATCCGTTGTGACAGATGTTCGAAAAGCACTTTGCTGAGTTGAAAAGGCCGTATAAGGCGTAAAGGGAGTCTTCGGAGGCACGGACGACGAAGACGTGAATGAAGTTATGGTCGAGGAGCGAAAAGGTGTGTGAGGAAGTAGGGGAGAATGCGGCGCACTCAATGCACCCGGAAAAACAGTCTAATATGAAAAACTGTTCACAACTGATGAACGAGGCATATACTTGGACCACAAACCTTTTTAATGAAGATACGAACAACTTCTTTCCTCAGAATGTCCTCTGCATCTCTCCATAAGCCGAGGACATCGTAGGTTCGAAGACATTCCGTCAGATCAGCTATTAATTTGCTTTTCTCCAACTCTGAACCCCCACTGCCAGTGAGCGAATTCAAAGTTGAGGCGAAAAGAAGGTCGAGGTCGGATGAAAGAGTCGATTGTATGCGATCAATCCTCTGTAGTAAAGGGTAAGTTGTAGCCCTAGCAGACAAGATAGCAGCTCACAAACCCATTGAATTTCGTTGACAAATGCACACTTTTCTCCACGCGCCTTTGATGCATGATAAAGAAGTTGAGTATATTCTGCTGCAACACGGCTGAGATGCTTCGCTCGATTTGTACGCGACCTTATGATCGTCTTAGTCTGACGTGACACGGAATATTGACTGCCAACCTTTCGTCATGTACATTGTCATTGGTGTTCGTGTTCATATTAGAGGATATACGAAACCGGTCAAAGTCTTCAGTGTCAGTAGTATCTTGACTGGGCGACGCAATGAGTAACAAAGACTCCAGACGTTCCACTGATTCCGATATTCGCAGCAGAAGGTGCAGTAAAGCCTAAATGATATGCTGTAGCACTGAAACACATCAAGACAGTGACCTCCTACCTTCTCCTCTCTCAGAACGGCTCTCTTTTCCAGTTTGTCTTCTATATCGGCTTGCACGGTGCATAATTCAGCTTTGGAAACCTACAGACATCAATATCACGTTGGAAACACGCATATACGAAGACGTAGCACACCAATATCTGCGACTTTAGACCTGAAAGAGGAGTTTTTAGCCTATTTAGCCTCGCCCCCTCGCCTTTCAGATCGGTACTAAGGCTAATGAACGCCTCGTAGTCATCATTAATGAGCTTGACGAGTTCTTCCTTAAGAGCAGACTGGTAGTCCCGCAACTCTATCCTGAGATCGTGCAAGGATGTATGCGACCGAGAAAGTAGAAATTCTTCGACGTCAAAGTTGGCAGCGGATAGGTAGGTATTGTCGTGCGAGAGAGGGACATATATTGGTAAATCATGAGCGCCAGAGTCATTGACCTTTGGCTCCGACAACTCTTTTGAAACCAGCTCTTCTGCTAACCTGTCCAGCTGAAAAGGATCCGAGGAGGAGGAGGCCTGGATATCTGGACTTGTCGCGGACATGTCTGCGTGCCAGCAGTCGGAGGCAGGCTAAACGATTGATGAGTAATAGAAATTACCTCAGATAGTCACGTGAGTGTTTGACACAGAATGACGTCACATATCCGCAGTCAAAGCGCGAACTACAAGCATCGCTTCAAACACAAACCAGTGAAAGCTACAGTCTGGGGATAGGCTAACATACGGAATAATTCTTTTCTTTTTTCTTTCCTGGAATGATGTGCATGCGGTTCAAACATGTATTGATTGTTCTGCTCCACTTCCTTCCGTCCTGATCGCGAAGCTTGAACATGAGATACGAAAGTATATCACCTCAGGGCGCAATTTGTCATAAACCCCCATTATCCTTCTCCAGACAAAGAGGTCAGTATTTTGTTCTTCACTTTCTGAATCGTCCATTGACCACTTCAGCAGAATGTCGGCGACAGGCGCAATTGTCTCCTTTCCTTCATTGCCAGCCGAACTTTTGCGGGAGATATTGGAGTTTGCGGCCTGCTCACACATCCCTACCGCACTATCTCTGACTCGCGTCTCTTCCTCATCCCGTCTTTGGGCTCTGCCTATTCTGTATGGCACAGTTATGCTTCGATCCGCTCGCGATGTGAAGAGTTTCCTGTATACGCTATCCTTGTCGCAGGAATCCGCCCTATCCAAGTTGACTCCCAACGTTCCGCTATCTCGACAAGTGAAGAATCTTGGCATTCTTGCACTAGGTCCTCTGCGATGCATTGAAGGAATCATTTCACGCTGCACTGGCATCCAGAGTCTTGCATGCGGTTTCTCATTGACTAGCTATGCCGCTGTCAGTTTGAAATTATCATCAGCCACTGCTATTGAAAAAAGCATCAATACTCACGTTCGAGAACAACATCTGCTTGGCCTTGCTTGCCGGGATGGACTTCCTTTCTCCTTGCTCAATCCTGATACCACACGATTGCACGTTCAACCATCTACAGAGCAAACCCTGCTTTCTCTGACAGAGATTCACCAACACCTTCCCGCTTTAACACATCTGGCACTTAGTGTCTCATCCAACCTTCTTCCCGCACGTCCTGCCGCATCAGCTTTGCTTCATACAATTTTGGAGCAAAACGAGCATCTGGAGGTCATCCTAGTGCAAGTGACCGATCTTTCTGAGGTAGCATTTCGAACTTGGGAGACGGTGTACTCCTTGTTAGATACAAGGGTAGTCGTCACCAGGGCGAAAGGTTCTGTCGTCACTCAGTGGCAGGACGCAAGTGCCACAGGACACGGAAGACTATGGCAAAGCGCGGAAAAGGAGGTGCAGCTACGAGGATTTTCTTTGATGGAGTCGACTGTATAAACGGCGCCGATGGAATAATGCAAGAACAATATGTTGTATACTGTAAGTAAGTACTGTATATTTAGTACCTTTTTAGCTTCACACTTTGATTATGTAATTATCACATTCATGACCTCTCCTCAACCATCAGAGTCTGTACCACCCGTCAATCGACATGCTCTTACAGCGGTCGAACGCCAGAGAGCACAACTTGAAAAACTGCTCAAGGATCCTACAAAGCCTGCTTATGTTCCTCCTGCCCCCAAAGAAAAGACCATCCGGCCGGCGCGGGAAATGATGAAGAATGTGCAAGGTTCCAGTGCAGGTGCCGGAAGTGGCGAATTTCATGTCTACAAGGCCAGTAGACGGAGAGAGTACGAGAGATTAAGTCTTCTAGAAGAGGCTGCTCGTAAGGTATGTAGCGGTATGCATTGTTCACGATATTCTTATTCACGGTCCATAACCTGTAGGAGGCTGAGGTTGCTGAGTTTGAGAGAAAAAGAAAGGAAGCGGAGGCTATTGCAGATGCAAAGACAGCGAAAAACCGTGCTAAACGTCAGAAGAAAAAGGAACGCGCGAAAACGAAAGGATCCCAGTCTGGCTCGACGGCGGACTCGATACCACGGACAGATGGTAGGGATGACAGCGATGTTCCTCTGAAGAAGCGGCGGCTTGTCAATGGAAAGGAGTTGGTTTTTAGGCCTCAGGGAGGCGATGAGAGTGAAGACGATGAAGGGCCGCAGCCTGAGCTGCAGAATGTTTCGGACGCTGGTTCAGCGGATACGCCTGGCACCGTCCCAAACACCTCGGATATTTCCCAGCTACCAGTGGCGCCTCCGAAAGTCACGATACATGAAGATGATTAATCGCATTCGTGCGCTTGATCTTCCTCAGGCAGATATTGATAGACACTGGCTGCGCGTTATCATTCGGAAAATCTACCTGCTTCCCGGCGACGTTGTATCACTATTCTGTATGATCTTTTATCTCCTGCTCCACTAGCATGTCTCATTGTGAATGAATTGGGCAGACTAAAAATGCCTCACATGGAAGAATTTGAACGACATAGCGTCAACTTTCTTCGTAAACTGTGCCGACACTGTCCTGTGACTTCCTCGTTTGCGAGGCAATTTTCCGCGTAGTTTGAGTCTATTGTCCGTCGGCTTCTCAGGATCGTTGACGTTGGAGTGCGCGGATTTTTGCTCGGACTGCTGTTATTTCAAGCCCTTGAGTCCTTTAACGGACTGATCAGGAACCATTTGAGCTCACTGGTAAAAATATCATCTATGTGCACGAATCTAATTTGGCTAGGTCTCAACTGGCTTTGGACTTGTTCCAATGCCCCAAATCTTGAATGCTTAACAGTTCCTCCGTGAGGGTCACTTCCAATCCAAAGAATTTCCGGTCTCCACTTTACTACACCGAAGTTTAGCCTTGTTGGGACTGCGATGGTACGGCTGCAACTTCTTGCCGCAAAGACTGATTACTTGAATACCCATAGCTTTGATTGGAGTTTTTGCGAGCAGGTATAAAGTGGGAGAGCCAATACGCTATTGTACGACAGTTCAGACACGATGCGTCTCTCTGCTGCTTTCGCTTCCCTCGTTGCCGCGCTATACCAGGTCTCTCAGGTGTCCGCCCACGGAGGAGTCTTGTATTACAAGTTTGGAGATGATTGGTACGATGGGTTCGTTCTAGGCGTAACTTAGGTCTCTTCCGCTATTGAAATGACTTATATCGATTAGCTTTGTCCCTTACAATACCCCTGTTGGACAGTCTTCGATCCAGGTACGTTCGGTCGTGAAGTTCAATGCTACTTATACTGACATTCAAATTCGTGTTGCTAGCGTGAATGGGACACGGTAATTCCACATTCCATGCAATTTCCCAAGACCACGCTCAAAATTCCTTTCTCGTGCATTCGTCGTCTAGTACAACCCTATTACAGGTATATGACACGTACACCCTGAGTTGCTTCTTGTTTGGCTCATCTTCATACTAGACCCGACTGACCCGCAACTGTCCTGCAATATTAATGGCGCGGCGCTTGCTGAGCAACAATCAGCGACCGTTGCTGGTAGGCTCGAACTATCGTATCTCAAGTCTCGTATTCTGATCAGCTACGTATAGCTGGTACACAGGTGACCGCCTATTGGAATCAATGGCCACACACCATCGGAGTATGCATAGTTTCTGCCGCCGTAGTAGTTTCTACTAAGAATCATTTCTCTCAGCCCGTCATGGTTTATATGGCGAAGTGCCCCTCAAGCTGCACCTCTGCCGATACTTCGACTCTAGAATTCGTGAATAATATTCATTCGCAATATCGTTCAACCAGAACTCAACTAGTTTTCTAGTTCAAAATCGATGAAGCCGGCCTGATTAGTGGCGACTTGGTGGATGGCACCTGGGGGATGGGCGAGCTGGTTGCCAACAACAACTCTTGGTGAGTGGAATCAACCACTTAGCAATGCTGCTGATTTGATGTTCTTCTGCAGGACTTCTACTATCCCTGCCTCTTTGGCTCCAGGAGAATACATGATTAGACATGAGGTAAACATATTGGCCCAAGCATCCCTCGGAACAAGGAATTTGACTGAATTCTGAAACAGCTCCTGGCTATCCACACCTCAAATCAACCTCAATTCTACCCGGAATGCGCTCAGCTGGTCATCACTGGTAGCGGAACTGCTTCGCCTCCCAGCTCGCTCACTGTGACTTTCCCTGGTGGTTACTCGGCGTGAGTTTTCTGTTCTTCAGAGGTCCGTACGCCATCGTATTGAAATGCTTTGCACTTACAGCTCCGACCCTGGTGTCACTATTGACATCTATTCTCACGAGACTGAGACCAACTACACCATTCCTGGACCTGCTGTGTGGTCTGGATGATTTTGAGTTGTCCTGTAGTGCATTTTTTGAATATTTCATCTCTTTCATTAGTTTAGTTCAATGTCATGCCCTTGTCCGAACAAACAACCGTACATAACGCGTGAATTATGGACTCTGACTCTGATGCAGGCATACATGCCTTGGCCCAGCTAGGGGAGTTGCTCATCTCTTCCATTCTTCAAGGCGAATCTATCGACAATATCAAGAGCTTTGTTGCACAAGGTGCTCCATTGTGGTATCAAAATGACAGTGAAGGGATTTCGCCCCTTCACGCCGCAGCGTACGTGCAAGATGAAGAGATGGTCAAGTTCCTACTCGAGGAGGGTGCAGTGTGGAATTCTGGTCAGCATAGGGAAACTGTGTCTTATCCATCGCGTTGATCTACCCAATATCAGTTGATAACCTGAAGAACACGGCTGGGGACATCGCATTATCATTCAATAACGAAGTAATATATTCTCTCATCCGAAATGCTGGCATTCGAGCTGGTGAAGTAACTTGTTCGCGTCATCTACATTCATACTGACGCTGAGCTTGAACGTTTTAGAAATGCTCCTTTCCTTGCTTTCGTCCCGTTCCTCATCGGAACCTTCCTCGTCTCTCTTAATCCGAAGTGAGGATGTGACAGCAGCAGCTTCGACGAATGTATTTCTGTCTTCAAGATTGAAATTCATGATAGATGAAAATGGCCAAGAGATCTGTGTGGTAACAGCGGGAGATGACGAGATAGGTGTCATGATGGGGTGGGAACAGAAAATTATGGAGGAGACCGTAAAGGGTGTCACTGAAGGGCATGAAAACTTACAAAATCTGAAAGTGCTCAACATAGGATTCGGACTGGGTATGGTAAGGACGTCCAGACAAGTGGAATCTGGTCAGAGCTTGATATAACGATTTTTAGATTGATTCGCTATTCCAAGCACTCACTTCACCTCCGGCCGTTCATTACATCGTCGAAGCTCACCCAGATGTCCTACAGCATATGAAGGAGCTGGGTTGGTACGAGAAGACAGGCGTCCGAATATTGGAAGGTAAATGGCAAGATTCGATGGATGAACTCATTTCAGTAGGCGGCTTCGATGTGGTGTATACTGACACCTTCTCGGAAAATTACAAGGACCTACACGGCTTTTTTGAATCCTTACCAGATCTGCTTGCTGGACCAGAATCTACATTTAGTTTCTTTAACGGCCTAGGTGCCACAAGTGAGTTCTCGTCTCAATCTAATAGACAACCGGGGCATTGCTAACGTGATGCGATAGATGCTCTTTTCTATGATGTGTACACGCATTTATCCGAACTACATCTCGCTGATGTCGGAGTAGATATTCAATGGAGAGATGTGCGTGTCTTTGACGACGAGTATGTAGATCGTTGGGGAAAGACCAGAGAATATTTCAAGCTACCTGTGTATCGACTTCCCATAGGGGCGATGAAGAGCTTTTAGATGCACTGTATATAACAGGAGTATTCAATAGCCAAATATTATATTCTCAACGTTCCTCTATCATATAAGTATGTACAGTTCACAAGTGAAGACGCGTTTCCCTTCCCAAAATACTGGATGTCTCCTTCGGATTGTTGGCCTAGAGTTATTCTCCTCCTTCAAGGAAGCCTGGTGCAATATCCAGTTGGATAGAGAATTGAGTACTTGAAGTAACCGTTGCCATCGAGCCACTTCCCCACGCGTCGACTTAAATTTCGATTGAGCACCATAAACCGATGAGCCGCGGTAACTTCATTTCTTTCCAGTTTCTTTCTCCTCTTTCATTCATCCTCCCACTCTGTCCCTGGTGGTCTACATTCTTCAACTTCGACGGGATCGATTCTACTCGTTCATATTTCTGCACTCCTTCTATTTGACTTTTTCTTTCTCGTTATTTCACCAGGAGTGACCAACTTTTGTACCAAACTTGTTGTATCACCCATTTCCGAAGAGACTCGCTGCTCAGATGGCCGCTGCTTATCATGGTGCCCAGAGGAATACCAATGACATCCGCTTGGTGAGCTTTATCTTCACTTGGGGTCAATGTCAGACTCATCGCAGCTCAACAGTACCTGTCTGCGGCACAACCAATTCCCGCAGTGCCCTTCGAGCTTCAGAGCCAGGCAAGTGCATGGACCTCATGCTCATGAACTAGCCACTTACAAACTCGAATCCCAATCTAAATAGATCACGCCAGCCGTTTGGTCTATCCGTATCTCGTCTCTCGCCCAAGCTTCGAAGCGATACTCGAAACTGTACTTTGAACGTGCTTGGATGCTCACAGGACTGCTGTGCGTCTTACAAAATTAGACGAGACGAGACCATGACAACTGACGGTCATTTAAACACTGATTTAGCGCATCCTTGATACTCCCTGTTGCGTTGAACAACATCATCTACTCCAATTTACATATCCGTCGACCGGATGGAAGTATTGATGTAGACCATGTTATTCAGGTGAGTACACGCCAGAAGCAGAGATTACTATGCTAATATGTACAACCACTCTAGGCGCGCGTAAGTATTGATAGATGACTTCCACGACAATATTGATTTTGATGATTCAACTTATTAGATCATCTCAGTTGCAATCTTCGTTGGTGTGATTCTGTTTTTCATACTGCCTATGGCAGTGTGGAAGTTTATTGTGCGTTGCTGCGTAAACATCGCCGTCAGGAAGACACTGAATAACTCTTAGGGTCACAAACAAATGAATCGCTTGGCAGAGCAATGGACAAGGGCAGACCGTATGAATTTTGGTCAGAACGCTTCTTCCATCTGGAAGGTGAAAACCCCTGGCGTGTTTAAAGACCAGCTAGTACGTTCACTATATCCCTCGCCTGATGTCACCACTCAGGATTTCTATGCAGGTTCTCATCATCAGTCTTCCGCCTAGTATGGCGCCTTCTTCGTTCCATCCAAATGCTTATCTTCCCTCTTACATCAACGGACCTATGGACGCCGATGCCAACTATTACTATCCGTACAAGCATGAACCAGGCTTACCCAGAATGAGTGTAGTGGGAAACGTTCCGCTCTACGTAGATGAGAAACGAGGCTTCGAGGACTCTAGAGTTTGAAGAGCATATTCATAGTAAGCCTTGACTCTGCAAAGTCTTCTGCAGAAACGATTATATCGTACTATGTAATGAATATGTATTACACAAGAAGAAACAAAAAAAAAAAAGGAGGAAAAGAAGACCATCATAGCGACTCATCTATAAGGTTCATAAAGTACACTATATCAATACACTGTCGGTAGGTGTAATAATGGGTTACTCATTGCAATTCCTGGTTCGTTGAAGATTGAGTACCTTCGTGTGTAAGTTGAAGTTCGTCCACGACTTGACGGCCAGTGCCTACGAGCAGGCTTAGTATCGACTGAATGCAATTTCGACACCTAATTATGTGGGTGCAAATGCAATCCTTGCAATTTTGAGCCCAGAAAATTCTGATGAATGGGTCTGGAATTATAGCTCTAACTAAACTTTAAGCTATACTCTGAATCTCTTACATCTTCCTCAATGACGATCTTTAGTCTGTATATCTACGATAGGTGTATTTGCTCGTCAATTCCTTCTAACTTCAACTTACACTATTCGATGAAACAGACACTGTACTTGCGTTTACTACCAAGACTGGCACAGAACACGACGCCCAAAGCTAGCCGTTGAAGGAGGGATTCTTCCCGCAGTCTCGCAGGCTGTATCTGCTCCTGCTTCAGAGACGAATCCCGCTTTGATATCTGCATACGGGAGCCCCAGGAACACACTATCTTCGTCGTCCGGAGTTGTCGTAGCAGTCAATGACTTGATTTCCCAATCCAATACATCCACTGCTTCTCCGTTACTTCAAAATCCTGCATCTCCAGTTGCCGCATCAAGCACGGGATTGTCTTTCGACGAAGAGGCTAAATTAGTTTATGGTGTCATATTATCATTGAGGAACATGATAAGAAAGCTTTCTGGGAGGTCAGCAATTCCCATCCCTTTGGTGTCCTTTTCGCAAGCTTACTTGCCCTACGCAGAGAGGAGCAATTTGTCTGTTATCGAACTTCGGCTTACAAGCTTCACCTGTACGAAACCATTTCAGGATATAAGTTTGTCATGCTGAGCGATCCCAGCGCCGATTCGCTGCGATTCGTTTTGCGCCAAGTGTACGTCGGCCCATTCCTCGAGTATGTCGTTCGCAATCCGCTCGTTGGCATGGACTCGAAAGAACAGGGGATCGACAACGAGTATTTCCGTTCCAGCGTGGATAGATTGCTTAGAGGGCTTTCAGTCTTTCCGTAGTACACTCTAAGGCTGTTCAATAGTTTGTAATAATATGTGCACAGAGATAATAATATACACGGGCCCAGGGCCCTCTATACCTGGACGCTATGTACTAGGTATTGACAAGTCTGTCGAAACGACCTGCTCCTGTTCAAACTGTTTCCTCAAAACGCTCATCAAAGATTTCTTCATCTCCCGCTCCTTCACTTCGTCGCCGTTTTCATCATCCCCAGCAACCGCCTCGTCTAGAGCAAGCTTCATCTCTCCAAGCTTGAGCATGTCTTCCTCTATTGTACCACGCGAGATCAATTTGACGACCTCTACATCGCGTTTCTGACCTATACGGTAGGCACGATCCTGTGCTTGCCGGTCATTGTGCGGATTGAAATCTTGGTCGAACCTAAAGAAATTGTCTCAGTACAACCATCAAGAAGAAGGACAGGAACTTACATGATTACCACCGATGCTGCTGTTAGGTTGATCCCCATCCCTGACAAACAGTGAGCCCAAGAACGGACCGATGACCCTTTCCAAAGTACGTACCGCCTGCTTTAGTCGACAGCAGAAAGACCGCTATCGAGTCATCCTCCGTGAACTCGTCCACTAATGATTGGCGAACATCTACCGGTGTAGACCCAGTGAGAACAAGATAATTTATTTCCCTCTCCTTGAGGATGACTTCAAGAATATCCAAGACCTGAGTGAACTGAAAACTTGGGCATCAGGGAGCATTCACTTTAGCGAGGTGTAGACCCGCACTTGAGAGAATATCAAGATTTTCCGATCCTGCTCTTTATATGCCGCTAGGAGCTTTAAGAGCATTTGAACCTTTCCAGAGTCAACGAAACAGTCAGCTTGCTGCTGAAATTTCCGTATTGACTGCAGAAAGCGATGAGCTTGGAGCTTGCAAAGAACTGGAACACGATCACCTTGTATGTGCCACAGAAATGCTGTAGTTCTGCATCGGTCATGACACTCATGTCCTCATGGACCATCTCAAACACCGCTCCGCGCTTCCTAAAATCGGGCTCTTTGAGTAGAAGTTTGGCGATCGCGGTGAGAGCATCGTCGGTAAAGCGTGAGCGAAAGAGCATCGGATGCAGTGCCGCCTTGCGCAGGTCCATCAAGACGTTGGTGCTATTTTCGAGGTATTGCTTATCTTTGCTTTTGGCGACCTTCTTCGGACCTTTACCTCGTCCGTTGGATAGACCATTCTCTGTTGAATCAACGTCCGCCTCGAGAACTGTTTTCCTTGACCGTTGAATTGTGTCTCGGTAAATAGACTTCTGAAGCGTAGTCATCTCACACCACTCTATTCGTTCGGTCTTCCTCGGCAAGTCAGTGAGAACCTGGACATCAGGACATCTGCTCAGAAAACTGAATAGGCGGGAGATAAGAAACACTCACTTGATCTTTTCGACGACGGAGAACGAAAGGAGTCATCATTTTCTTGGCCCGAGACACACGCTCCTGAGCAAGCAAGCTGACTTTGGAATCGCCTTTCACCTTGAAGATTTGCCGAAGGTTATCAATTGCATCCGCGAACTGGTCTGGGAGGATGAAGTTCATCAACGACTGTTCGGATCGGATTAGTCATCGGTATACATGAGAAACGTTAAGGCAGACGCACCACCAATTCTTGAAGATTGTTCTGGAGGGGCGTCCCGGTCAATAGGAGACGCCATTTAGATTGCACTCGGAGGAGTGATGAGTAACGCTGGGACTGGAAGTTCTTCAACACATGTCCTTCATCGAAGACGCAGCACTAAAACAATGGTTATGTTCTGGGACCCGGAAGAGTGGACCACTAGTGCTCACATCCCATTCAATTCTTCTAAAAAATTTCCTGTCACTGTCTCCCTGAGCCAAATTATAAGTGGTAATCAATACATCCCATCCTTGATCGTCTTCGCTGTCGCATCGCTTTGTGTCCAAAAGGGTTTGGCGAAGTTGAATCCGCTCGTCCTTCCCACCGTAGTACGTCTGTACCGAAATCGAAGGAGCGAACCGAGCAAATTCTCGGCACCAGTTCTCCAAAGTGGATGAGCTAAAGTGACTTGAGACAGTGATGGAAAGGTGTTATATTTCGTACGCACGGGACGACGACAAGATGAGGACCCTTATTCCCTTGCTCTCGAAGATGGGCAAAGAAGCTAATGACTTGAATAGTTTTCCCAAGACCTGGAGACTACCTGTCAGTGTGGTGGAGAGTTATTATGATGATGATGACAAACCCATTTCGTCAGCTAATATGCAACTCAAGTTGTTTTGATACAAGAGATTCAACCAATTGACACCGGTTAGCTGATAGTCTTTGAGCTTGACAGAACTTGAAAGCAGGGTTGGCTGGTTGACGAGATACCCTTTCGGTGAATGATCACTTGTTTCGACTGATCGTAAGCTGAGAGCACCGTCCTCCAACTCAGTCAAAGTCTGCTTTTCCTTCCCCTTGACTGTCCAACTTGCGATAGACGAACGTAGTTTGGCACCTATTTGTTCACAATCCTCTAGTACGTCATCTACGACGCCATAACCACGAAAGATCTCGACAGATTCTTCAAACACACGAGGACTTATGCCAGAGGGACCGGCTTTTTTCTTGCCTTGACCGAGTTTTGTGTTCAGGTCTTGGACAGACTCGAACTTGCGAAGCTGAATTATAGTGTCTGCTTGCTCGGCCGTACAACCTGTCAAGGACTGAAGAGCTTCAGAGCTTTTAGTGTTGAAGAAGGCAAGCACCTGGAGAGCATCAGCGTCTTCGTGACGAGTTCGCTTTGCAAGTCTATCGTCATCGCTGTCGGCATCAGAATCAGAGTCTACAATCAAATTTGTATTCCTTTTCTTGCGAATAGGTTGAGACATGACTGGCGAAGTGTTGGTGGTGGTAATGGTGTTTGTCCTGACCGGAGTGACGACTGGAGGAGCAGGTTTTGGTTGAGGACGATTAGCGTAGATAGCAGATTTTTTCCCCTTTTCCTTTACAGCAGCACGATGAGCCCTATTAGCCTCTACGAAGCCATCTACTCTTCCGTTTACAACAGGTTGAGGGATCCAATTTGGGTCAGACAAGAGAGCAGTAGCAATCTTTACATCGAAGTTTGCACGAAGCCAAGCAGCCTTCACACGATGAGGAGGCTCAGTGGGCATTGTGAGCTTGAACCGCGTAAATTTTTCATCCCCGAACACATCCTCAGAGGGAGTAGTGGACGGAGCTTCCGCGGAACTCTCCGCATGCCGGCGTACAATCCGTGGTTTTGCAGAAAGGGACTCGGACATTGACTCTTCGGAAGAGTCGGCGTGTTCCGCTACATGTCTGCGTCTCTGTCCTGCGAGTTGTACGCCGGGGGAGAAGGCTGAGTCGTCCGGTCCCCTGTTCTGTCGTTTGCGAGGTGGTCCTTCGTCCGGTGAGCCAGTGAACGACCTCACTGCTACTCTGCTGCTGCTCGATATGAATCCGCTCGTCGATGTCGAAGGGTCAAATTCAAATCCGTGCCCTTTGTTCGACAGGCTCCATGGTCCACCCCGAGGTACGCTCTCATTGCTCGCCACGTCACCCCCTCGTGCATGTTTTTGACTTTGATTTGGTGGAGAGTTCAGAGGGCTAGAGCTGGGAACGAGCACTCTGCCGATAGGTGACCCATGTTGTGGTGGAAAGTAGCGCGACGACAGACTGCCGTCTCGAGATTGTGCGGGCTGGGTTGATACCAACGACGACGACGACGACGACGAAGAGGGTGTAGCCCCATTAAAGGTAGATAGTGTGGATGGTTTGTTCGCTGCATTACGCTTGAATCGCAAGTCGTTTAGTGTAGCAGCTCGCTTCAAGGTGAAATGTCCCCAAGTTGGCGCATATAGTCAGTGCCCAAGATAGGTCGCCCTGTGCAACTCAAACTCACTTTTGCCCTAAGCTCATCCTCCATGCTTGATGACATCGTCGACGACAATAGTACTTGATAGCGACGCAGTTTAATTGTCGAGTGTGTACACTGTACTCGGTCAGCAACCAGCCGTGTTGAAGCAGAGTGATGACAGTAACAGCTTCAAACTTTATTCTCAAATGGTTTACACGTCGGAGAGTAAATTGGTGTGGCACAAAAGTACACAATATATATTCACAACTAGTAATACAACAATGGTATCCTGTACACACAATCGATCGTCCACACAGAAGCGTGTACCACTGACCAGTTACCCCCTTTTCGAAAGCAGGAAAGCATGAGCTCCAAAGAATAGAGGAACAGTGCGAGGGACGGCCGGCGACAACAAAGGTAGCAATGCCGAATAGGCGAGGTAGTCGGTATGCTTTTCCACCGACACAACAGTGTCCAAAGGCCAGAACCGGAACGCGCGTGTCCACGAGCGATGCAAGTGACAAGATTGGGCGAGTAGACATAGGAATGGAGGTACTCGCGACGTTCTGGTAGGCTCAATCGATATCCCAAAAGACCTGGCAAATGCACCCGGACAATGGACAAGGAGCCTCAATTCTTCAAGCGAACAAGCAAATGTTATTTCAAGCAGTGTCCATCCTAGAACGGGGGGCGCATGATTCAATATCGATGTCCAATCTCACAAATAGAAGGTAGACACACCTAGAATACGACACCAAAATAGGACTAGGACTGACATCAACGAGAGAGAAGATAGCAGAGAGGACATCGCGAAAAACAAAAGAAACAATCATTAGTATTACCCAGCACTTCATTCGAAACTCCATTCAATATATAAAAGCCCAGCTACGTCCACGTACAACCAAGATATCTGCGTAGCCATAGATCTTGCAACACCAAGGTTCCGCCGAAAAGTTTGCGAGCAAACTCCCAGTCTGAGTTTCACAAAGCATACAGTTTTAATCCACAAGTCACAGACCAACCTGCAGAAGCAGAAATCATCACTTTCAAGCCAAAAAAACGATCTAATTCATCGACAAACGTTTTTTTTTTCATTTAGCTTCCAACATACGTATTTGACGTATTCTTGGTAAAGCCACGGAAAACCACGGTGGGAAGCTATCGAGCACAAAACGCAAGCTAAGGTACATTTAAAACGGTCTTGAAGAATCAAGATAACCGGCAGCTTGATATTGCTCCTGCTTGAAGAAAGTAATATGACGAACTGACATAGTGAACCCAGATGATGGTGGTACAAAAGAGAAAAGCATTACACATCCCGCAGGGCTTATATACCCTTCGGTAAACCACGTGCCTTGCCGCGTAATCGAGTTCGGCAGCCAGGCGGTGCATCGCCCGCAGCATCAAAATACGTCTCGTGGCTGTCTCCTACCTACTACGTACCACATACAATGATTTTGGATCTCCTACTCCTGCTGGGCTCGCTGGCACTCAGCCTCGCGATCGTTGTACCTCTAACTGGCGTTCTAATACGATTCAGAGCCAATTACAATCCCAAGGGACTTCAATTAGATGCGGAAGGTGGTGCTCAACCACACACAGGTTGTTTTGTATCGGTCTTGGGCAGACGGGAATTTAACTCCTCTTTGGCTGCTTTTCTAGGACCTGTTGTTTCGTCGTACTTTGGTATGATGAAGAGGGTGTATAATATTGAGGTGCGCGAGCTTGTGTGGATACCGTCTAAAGTGAAAACTAACGGACCTGAAGGGATGGAAAGGATTGTACAAGGGATTAAGTGAGCGTTGTAGCCCACAAGTCTTTCTACTCATTCTAAATTATTCCCCAAGTGCCTACTCTCCTCAGCACCCTGTTGGTCACTGTCCTGCTCATTTCATTCATGGATACATCCAGAGCCAATCACGGACGATACCGAGCGCCTGAAACCGGCCTACTTGGAACTCTACTCTACAGCGTCGGGATGATGCTCCTAGCTTTACCAACAGCTATTATCACATACCGGTAAAAAAAACTCCAATTTCTTGTTACCCCTCGCTCAACTGCTTCGGGACAGTTCCATAACTACACCTCTCCAGCTGTCATACTTCAATGCCGCAAAGGCCCTTCGAGTTTTGCTCACGCCCACCGAACGTCGTCGGCCATGGATCCTTTACCTTACCCCAGGTCTTTTGGCCGCGGAGGTTCTGCACATCGCAGTTGTTGTCCTCGGTCTGGGCCCTATACGTCGTCTACTTCTACCGGTACCCGAATCCGGGTATACCGATATCTCCCCCGTGAAACTCAGCATCTACATTGTCATCGTGCTCCTGACTACCGCGGTCCTTACTCCTTTGGAAGTCATCTCCACCAGGCTTGCCATCCAGCGGAACCACGCTTCCGCAGAGTACAATTCAGTGTCACAGGAAGTGGACGGTGATGCGGAAGATGTCGCTGAGTATTCAGGCTCAGAAGAGGATGTCATTGGGTCAGTCTGGCATGTGGCATTTTGTCTTGTTTTGAAGGAACTGATAGACAGATTTATAGGTTGCGCAGCGAATCCGATCCGTATGTCGGTCTCGTTGACTGTGGAAAGAGGATTTTGAATGAAGAAGGGTGGAGGGCACTTTATCGAGCATGGTGGATTACTCTGTTGGGTACATTGGGTAGTGTTGTTTCCTACTAAGTCAGTGTATTACTATTACAGTCCCGATTCTGTCAAGACGCAGTATAATGTAAATATCCTAAATTTGGTTTTATTTCCTCTTCGCGCCGACATATGACAATAGTTCTTTTACCCTAGTGCGCCTTCCCGCTTGACAAGCAACTTTCTGACAACTGCAACTTTCGATAAGCACAGAAGATTAGGTTAACCGAGGAGGGAGGAGCCTTAATTCGCTGTTAATCCGTGATGTCATCTGCAGTTGAACAGATAGAATGAATGCAAGTAACAACAGCTAAGCCTAGATGAAACAGCGAATGACATCCGTTTTGTGGCGACCTTTAGCTGGAGACGACCGACACTAGCATTTAATTTTTGTAATAAAAAAAAAGGTCAGCATTAGAACGCACGGGAGGGTGACTACCTATGGCACTGAAACACACTGAACGATGGATAGCAAGTAGCCGCCATGCACTAACCGTGACATACTCAATCGCTGGTCGCAGAACTTGAAAGAGATACGAGGAGAAATTTTTCTTTCAGGCGATCTTATAGTTCGGAACACTGACTCAGAACAGGCCAACTGCAATATGTCAGAGGATCGTGTTATGGAACAGACTATATATGATTTAGACGTAACGAAAGTATAGCGGATGGCGCGGGCTCAAGGCGAGTTTTCGACTGCATCGCCAGGTGAGGTAGATGTTCTCTTGACATATGTCATCACCGTTGGAAATTCTTTGGAGGCACCGAGATGAATATGTACTTAGCCCGATGGTCCAATATGCAAATGCTGTTTTCAAATTATCTAAATGGATTCGGACTTGGCAATTAAGGCCGATCTCACAGAATATATACTGTACAGATGTAGCCCACTAAGTGGCGTATTACGGGCCATGTTTCCGATCCTTGGCACCGTGACAGTTGGGTAAGAAAGGCAGGTAAAAATTGTTGAAAC
The DNA here is from genome assembly GCA_028554645.1 of Omphalotus guepiniiformis. NCBI lineage: Eukaryota > Fungi > Basidiomycota > Agaricomycetes > Agaricales > Omphalotaceae > Omphalotus > Omphalotus guepiniiformis. The sequence goes on along the minus strand of JAQOOI010000076.1, from coordinate 862,706 downwards.
AAAGGAAACGAACCACCATATGCAGGCAGAACAACCCGACTTGTCGTGAGTTGTCCAAGGGGGGGAATTCTTGAGCTTGATAACGAGCTTGAGAAACTTGGCAAAGCATGAATCTGATCAGAACGGAACCTGAGTTTACTTCAAGTCAAGGGCAGGACGGACATATCAAAGCCCCTAAGCGGGATGATTTCGTCTCGAAATAAACAGTGACAATCGCACAACATATTTGTTGCTGTTGATCCAATCACCTTGTCTTCTCATTATTTTGACAGAATTACTTTGATAATTCGCCGCGACTTCGCATGCTTAACTCTTTTCTTTACCCCAACTTGTTAGCGGGGCACCGTATGATTGTCATTCTTTAATGACTTGACTATTGTACGTATGGATATTTCCCCGCATGGCACTTGATTCCGGTGTTTTACAGTATGTAGCACATCAGATTCAAAATTTCTTTTCTATCCACAGTTCCCGAATCTCTTCGAGCTCAGGCAGGCTCCCATCAGCCAAGCAAATATTCTCAAATCTCTCTCAAGGGTTCATGACGAGGTTCGCATGCCATCACGCAATCTGAGAGCAGCTTACTTCTGTAATTTATGCTCCGATATTGAGATAGCAACAATGTGCCTTTCTTACTTGCAATTGTGAGCCCTGTCCCTCTTGCAACACAAGTTGAGCGGTTCGGAGGCTGGATTCAGAACACGACCGACTCGGACAAATGCGATGCCATGACAAAACAATAATCAAGCCAGGTTTATCGTCTAAGTACTCGACATTTACGCAATCGTTGTTTTCTTTCGTCCGTTCGGATTATGGTCTGTCTTGTTTGCTGGCAGCTTTCAATACGGTTCCGTAAATGCAAAGTCCCGAAATCATGACCAGTCATAACCTTCCGGACGTGTTTTTCCCTCGGTTCCTCTTGCCCTGAAGAAGGAAATCAATCTGGGAATTCATCGTATACCTTCGAAATCGGAAACATCTCTCAACAAACTTGATTCAGTATATCAGAATGCCAAGAACATCAGGTCAGTACAAATACTATATATGCCGAAACCGACCTCCTCGACATACTACTCGTCCTAGCCATCCTACTAGTAGCTTGATAATAACTTGGCAATGTCGACCGCTGAGCCTATTTCCAAGAAGAAGAGGTCTGCTCCTGAGAGTACAACTCAACCACCTGCCGAAGGTGACCATCGCAAACGGTAGGTTTCCAATTCTTCCTCCACTCTTGGCGTAACCGGAGACTGACGAACCCCACAATAACTAGGCGACGCAATCGTACAACGCAATCATGTTTGAACTGCCATACTTCGAAGCGCATGGTTTGTCCTCGTCTTACTAGCTTCTTCATCGGATTGACGGCCGTTGTCAGTGCGATAGAAAGCGCCCTGCATGTGCGCGTTGTACTCAGCTCGGTCTTGTATGTATCTATTTCATTGTATGGTTCACAACACTAAAGATAATGACTTATTCAGACTGGGTTGTGTGTCTACGAAGTAGACGATCCCAATCAGCGGCCAGACGCACAGGATGAAAGCTCAAGGCTACTCAAGCGGGTTGCGGAACTCGAAGGCGTTATCCGCGAGGTAATCAGGTATTCTTTCTGCTGGACAGCGTGCTCATATGTCCTCAGTTGAAAAATAAACCGCATCCACGATGGACACAGGCCAGCAGTCCTGGTTCTGGATCACAGGAGCCATGTCACTCTCCTTCACGCATTGAGGAGGGCTCCGATTTGTCTCCTTCCCCCTCCAAGAGCGTGTTCGGTCACTCTGATGGAGGCAAACATGCATCTTTATCCTCTACGCCTCCATCTATGGGGGTACCTGAAGAGCTCAGTCCGTTACCCGAGCTCACAACATTTACCGCGTCACCTCTGAGCTCACCTTCGCCTGTCACAACACCATGCAACGACTTCGCGCCATCCCGAGTACTCATAAACGATGACAGCAGCGGTGGATCGTCCTGCCTTGACTTACGCTCAATATTTGCCTCGTACCCGTCACTTGCTGGCTACCACGATAGTTCCTGCAACCGATACATGGGTGAATCCGGTGATATACCATTGAACGATATATCGCCGCTCAAGCAGGGTCATCTACAATGCAATTGTCTTTCTGAATCGTCTGCTTACGGTGTTGTTCTTGAGCTATCACTTCGTCTGCGAAGAGCAGCCGAGATGTTGGCCAAGTCACCATGCCATCGAGCAGGTGCACATTGTATTCTCAACCAGAGGATCTGCGAATTGGATACACTTGCAGCGTAAGTCATGATTGACTTTACTTGCGCAGTAGACGCTCATAAATCTTATTTCAATTAGCAATATGTTGCCTCAAGTCGATACGGTTCCTTATCTGAATGTTTCCCCTTACAATATGTGCTCACCCCCATTTTACGAGAGATCGGCCGGGATGCATAACACAATATCCAATCAATCATTGCCATTGAGTACAATCTCACCATCGAGCCTACCTGGTCTGCTCTCTTGGCCCGCTATGAACGTATCTAGTGCCTGTGAAGATACCTTCATGTCTTGGGAACCTCCTCGGCGATGTTAGGTCTGTTAGACACTCCTACTTTCTATTATTTCTATTTTGGACATTTATTTAACAATATCCGAGATACCCTAGCGGGCACATTACTACCGTTTTGGTAGTACATTGGTTGCCACATATACATGTGTACAATAATCTGGTCCAGAGTGTGTCAATACAAGCAGCATTTTTCTGTGGAAAAGATAAGCATAATCAATGCTTGAACACATTGAAGGTGACTCACCGACAAATTGGCACAAAGGTCGGAGTGGACGATATGAGAGTATACAAGAGAAGGCACAATTGTGTTTGATATTGACAGAAGTGGCCAAGACAGAATGCCTGCATCGAAGAAGCCAAGAAGAAGCCAAGCTTTTCTAAGTAACAGCTTTGAGGCTGTATACGGAAAGAACACTCAAAGCCCGCAGTTTAGTGCAAGGCCACAGTGGGTATATCGAGGTAACATTCCACGTTCTCTGCATGAGGTCGCTCGGAAAGACTCGGGAAAAGAGTACAATTCCACCTGAGAGCGCTTCTTCGGGTCTGGTAGTACGGATGTGCGATGTGAATGTACGACAACAAATTAACATGGAAAAAAAATTAGAGACAGTAATCCGGGAACACTGGGTCACCTCAGCGTTTTTAAGTTTCAAGCTTGACGTAAAAGTGGATGAAATGTAGGTGCGCTGAGTGAGACTGAACGCCACCGATTGAACCGGAAGGAGGTCAAGCAACATGTAAGAAATGTGAATAATTCATTTAAGCACCTCATAAGTAACGTCAAAGCCGTATTCATCCACTCAAATTGCTTTTATAGCAAGCCGTGCGATCACCCGGAGATCTCCGCCGGCACCGACCTGCCGCGGCATCCCCAGCTCCAAGTCGATATTTCAAGTCGATTCAGCTCAGGGGCCTAGCTATCGGTCTCTTGGCTGTAGCGCCAGCCAAAAATGTCAAACTATCTCTGTAGATGCTAGTAAATGCCAGCTAATTGAAGACGCAAGTATAGAGCATTCTCACCCCATCCCGCGGACTTCTGTTTACCGCTCGACCCTCCCAAGAGGAATACCGCCGGAAGTGCATGTTTGAAATATCGGAAAAATATAGCCCTGTTGCTCGTATTCCTTGTGCTTTACGGAAGCAATTTCCAGACCACTCAGGCTGAAATTGGCAAAATCACTGAGAGCTTGCCGTGGCAGTCGTTGATGTACTATGAATATCTCTAATTCACGATTTGCTACGCGTACCAGCTGGAATGTACCGTGGTAATTAGTCCAACGGTCTCAAGCAATACTTCATAACACAATTGTTTGAAGAATGAGGCCCAATATTTTTTCGTCATTAAGTCAATAATGGAAACATAGCACACAAGGGCCCACCTTGGATCATCTTGGAGCTTCCCGATCACAGGTACCTGCAGGGGGTGCCAAGATCTCGTCGTATGTGGGGTCGTAAAGAGCGAGCTGAGAATAACTCCGTCGCATTCGTTGATACCAGCTCCTCCACGCTTGGCGAACACGATTGGTTGTATGTGGAGGGCAGTGTTATACTGACAGAAGTTTGGACAGCGAGTCAGCCGCGGTCGTTAGTCAATTCAGTTCCTTTACGAGCAAGATGCCCAAAATAAAGCCACCGTAAATGTACCCAGGTTAGCGAGACGACATGTATCCTCCTTCATTTGGACCAGACTGCATGTTTACCATTTGCTTCATGACATCAACGCACCGGGCGGTCCGACAAGTCATATAGTCATGTTGTTCCATAGAGCAAAGAGAGCGCTGGCCATTTCGCAAATTTCTGATTCGTGCCTCCAGTCTTGGCAAGCACATCAGGGACATTCTGATCGATGGCATAATGAAGGTGAATGCGTGAATGCTTGGCCGGCGGGATTCAATATGTCACGACATGACCAGATTCAAGAATCGTGTCCAAAAAAGCCAAGCTCGGACCTTTCAGCGAATCACATTGATTCAGCAGACCAAACGTGATGATCAACAAACGTCTAAATGGCGGCCTCTTTTTTGTCACGATCGGCTGGGATACTGACAGATAATTTAGTACAGACATCATGGATATGATCCCGTCATTCATCCACTACACCTCAGCCTGCTTGCGAATGTCAAGCATGTACAAGTTCTACAAATGGACTGGCTTAAACTAGCCAGCCATGATATTCTCCTCGCCTGTTGTCTCTCAGCAGCTGTGGCCATTGTACAATGAACCTAAGGAAACATGCTGCGTGAGATATGAAGCAAACAATGGATTTCTGACGCACTCGCCTGTCCACTAGGTAGCGCAACAGTTTTCCAGACAAAGATAGACTTCGCACGCGTGCGAATGACTCAATGTAAATAAGAACAGGTGCACGCAGACCAATGATCTACCATGAGAAGGAAACTCAGAGCATTTCAAGAAGAAAATTTATTCTGATACTCACTTTATTAAGATACACAGCAAAACAAAGGACAAGACAGGTACCCGGACCATTGAGAATAAGCAAGTCTGCGAAATAAGAGTCTTCCCTAGTCGGAGAAATTAAAGGCTTGATAGTTGTATAGTATATACATTTCAATAAGGAAAACATTGCGGTGGGAGGCGTAGATAGAAGAGATTGGTGCACTCTTCTCGCTCGTGGAATCGTTAGCACCATATAATTCTGGAGATACAATAGGTTTGAATAACCAGGTGCGTTCAAGAGACTACATTGAAAAAACTCACGTCTTGCGTCGGATTCTTCTTGCCTTTTTCTGACTCCAAAGCTGTAGCTTTCTTCTCGCTGAGGAAGTCGCCTTCGCTAATAATATAAAGTCTCGGGGAGTACGTATTGAAATCTAAGCCAGAAAGAAGCGCAAGAGCTTCGCTGGTATGACCCCCTAACGAAGAATGAGTTTAGGCAACCGGAAGCGAGAAATTTGATACTGTAATTCCTACCTGAACCCAAGAAAATGGCGAGTTTTCGACGTGACGCGGCTCCACTGTCCCAGGCCTTTCTAGATGTCTTCCGCGGCAGAACAGCACACAGCCTCGCAGAGAATATCAGAGCAAAGAATACGGCAGCCGAAATGAAAGATATCATTCTATCGTAAAGATTGAGCGGAGAAAAAGAAGCTCCAGAACTTAGGGTGCGAAATCCTGAAGATCGAGCCTCTCTACTCTCACTCCAAGGACCCGGGTCTGGTCGGTTATGGAGATGGGTAATGGACGACCTTTCTCAACGGACTCTTAAGTTGTAATCCGAGATTGTTCTGCTGCTCCTGTAGACCTGTCTAGGCCAGAGATATGTAGTAGGTTCTGTCGATAGACCAGCCGGATGGTAACTACTAGAGTTGCTGATTGTTACGGTCAATGGTTTGTTTAGAGCGCAGTGTTGAGCACAGGCTTCACACACATGAGATCTTCGGAGGTGCCACGCTGAGCACTGAAGTGTATAGTCGGTTGGCAGTGATGCTTTCGAGCTAGCCGACATGTCTCCATTAGCCACAGCCTAGTTGGAGAAACAGACGAACTCACTGGATGTTAGGCCAAGATCTTACAGAAGTTCTAATGATAGCAAGAAACAACGAAACGACTCCAGAGTCCAAAGTAGCTAACGAAGTGATCCGTGACGCGACTTGGTACAAAAGGGCCGGCCCTGAAGTTAATTGCGGTCACGCGCCTGGCTCATGGCAAATGACAACAAACCCAAGCGTAGATGTCGAAAGACGTTGAATCAAGTTTTTCACCTTTATCTTCTTCCACGTCTACCCCGGGAGCCTTGAATGTCTCTTCTGTGCATAATTCTTCATACCCTGGAGCCCCACTGCGGCAAAGCTCTTCATCACAAGCAGGTCCTTCGACTTGGCGTCCCCCATCTCATTGGAACATAAATGGCACCTCTACTAGTCCATCTTTTCCTAAAAAAACTTTGAGAAAAGCTACCAGAACAGCAGAGGAGGAACAAATCATAAGTGATACTGCTGCTAGGTAAATAGTGGACTTCTCCATTCCCGACTGGCTTTTCATTAATGTTACTTCTCAGGGTTGCGTCGCGACTTGGTGCAGATCATGCAGCTACTCTCCTTCCCGATGTTGATACCCCATTCTCAAGCGTTGAAGATGCTATAGATCGACTTCTTCCATATCATATATACCTTCAGCCGAAAGAAGATTTGCGCCCACTTATTCCTACTAGTAATAGGAAAGGGAAAACAAAAGCTGCAGAATCCGATGAGCAAGAAATACAAGGTCTGTGAATCTCGTCTTTACATTGTGTTACCTTTAATTCATTCTATTTCAGAAACTAGATTTGCTTTGGAGTGTTTTCGCCGCCGAAGGAAGTTGCAAGAACGATTCCGAAAAGCTAGGGTCAAAATGGGCAATGTGAAGAACTATCTTCTTTCGATTGAGATTTTGTTCGCTCATACTGTGCAGGGATCCTATTTGAATGAGCAAGCAATTGCCCTGTCGCAGGGTGTCTTGGATGCTGACCGCGCCGACCTCGCTTTACTCACCAGCGAACTTCGTGCAGCTCGCAGCGAGTTGGAGAAATTGGATCGAGCGAAGCGGGCTGCCGCCAATCCGCCGCCACCACCGCGTCCGTATTATATTGCCCAGTCTCAGCCTCCAGTAGTGAATGGGCAACCGACATATTATCGATATCCTTACTCTTATGGTCAATACGCTGTAGCGACCACGGCAATACCGCCCGCCCCTACTTTTAGCGTCGCGTCTACACCACCTTCATCTACAGCAACACCTTCTCAGCCAGCAACATATGCACCCGTCCAAACAGGAGCTGCCATTCCTGTGCAATTACCTGTCTCATCAATTCCAGCTCTAAATCAGCTTGGCATCATTCCTGTCCCTGCGGCCTCCGTTCCTTCAGATGGTCAGCCACCACCACCAGCCGTCCTTCGGGGGTCCTCTGCAAACGGGACGATGGTGAACTTGGAGATCAACGTATCGCTACTGCAGTCTGCTCAAATGAGTGGTCTTGCACTAATCCTTAATTCGCTTATGTCCCGGACAAGTGCTTCGTCGACTGGGGGTGGCGTTGCGGCTACCACCGGGACTGGAACTTTTGTGAATAGCTCTGTTGCCACTACATCTGAGACGTCGCAACCCGCGAGCAATGCATCCTGAAGTACTATAAAAAGAATGACCCAGAAGTAGTGTATGAATTGAAGAAGTAATATATGTACATAACAAAATGTGCTACCCATCAGTGGCAGTGTCAGCACAGTAGTCGCACGTAACCTGAAATTGCTTTGTTTGTGAACGTATTCCAAGATGACAGGCGCAGAGTCGCTGGCAGATAGTACGGTCCTCAACGCACCCTCTTCAACTGATTTGCGTCGGCAGCGTCTGCTACGAATTGGAACGTCTGCATCTATTCCTTCAAATGCTCATATTGCTGCTGCTGCACCAAGTTCTCCTACAGATACACCTCAGGCATCTGCAAATGAATCTACCTCTTTGAGGCCTGACGATCTTTCTGCTGGTCGTTCATATGGCACACTTCCTATTCCTCGTCGTTTGTTTCACAAAGCTTCACTCACTTTCTCTCGCAGGAGGAAGAATGTACCGAGTCTCTCTCTTCCCCGCACTGCTATGTCCTCTCCATCAAGCCCTACCTTCACCCCGTCGTCCTTTCGGGACCTCACCTTTTCGCGTTTGAGTGCGCAACGTCCTATTTCGGCCTACGATGCACCTATAGAGTCCAAGGACGACGTTGATCAGGGGCTTAATCTCGACATTAAACGTAATGGCATCCGAGTCTGGTATTCGTCTTATTCGTCCATTGACTGGATGCATGATGCCATCAAAGAATCTCTTCGTTATTCTCGTCTTCGCAAACGAAAGTCACTCCGGTCTCATGTTCGCCTTGCTCTCGATAGGTGTGTACATTATGCCTTTTTCTGTCTCATCGTCAGCCCTTACAAGGACATTAGGTTTTTGGGCTGGTTCATCGTTACTGTCGTGGGCGTCCTTACTGCTGTCGTAGCTTTTCTCGTGGTCCGGGGCGAACAGTGGTTGTTTGATCTCAAAGAAGGATATTGTCATGATGGCTGGTGGAAGGCTAAACGTTTCTGCTGCCCACAGCGAGAAGGCTTGTTGTTACTGCCGGATGCCACCACTGAAGCGGAGTGTCCGTCCTGGAAGCCGTGGTCAGAGGCTTTCTTCGGAAGACTTGGCGAGAAAGGAGAGTGGGCAGTTGAATTTGGGACTTATACCATAGTCGCTGTATGTGTCTCATTTCACGCGTCAATCGGTAACTCATTTCTTCTTAGTTGCTTTTAGCTACCGCATCGTGTATGCTCACGCTCGTATTGACGAATTCGAGTTCATTCGTGACCCGTAAAGAGTCTGGTGTTCTTGCGCCTGATTTCCCGGGTGTTGGCAAGGACGGAAATGACGCCGCTCAACCCAAACGTAAGATTTCTTACTATGTAAGCCACTCATCAGTTCTGCCACATCACATTGACTGTACTTACTTGCACTGTAGGCTGCAGGTAGCGGAATACCGGAATTGAAAGCAATCCTTTCGGGTGAGCCCATTTCCGACTTGTATATATATTCCACTCATAATTATACGCACCGCAGGATTTGTGATACATGGTTATTTGGGTTTTCGAGTTCTGGTCGCAAAGTCAGTTGGTTTAGCTCTCTCCGTCGCCTCGGGATTGCAGCTTGGAAAGGAAGGTCCTGTAAGCTCTAAAACTTCCTAACAAGCTGCTTTCCGATGCTACAACTTAGTCGTTGTAGTTTGTTCACATAGCTAGTTGTATTGGCAATATTGTCAGCCGACTCGTTGGCAAATATGAAAACAACGAAGGTAAGTACCCTTTCGTGACCTTTATGTCCCGAAAACTGATTTATGACTTTGATAGCTAAACGACGGGAGATTCTCAGGTGATTTATTGTGCTGGCTCCGCTGCATGAAAGTAAAAAATAAATGTGTGACATCTAGCGCTGCCTGTGCAGCAGGTGTTGCTGTTGCTTTCGGAGCTCCTATAGGTGGTACTCTCTTCAGTTTGGAAGAGGTTTCCTACTTCTTCCCTGCAAAAGTGATGTGGCGAAGGTACACTGAATTACTCGCCTTTGCCATTGTTCTTCTAACGAATTGAAGCCAGTTTTTTCTGTGCAATGATCGCTGCAATATCCTTGAAATTGCTCAACCCCTTCGGGACCGGAAAACTCGTTTTATTCCAAGGTCTGTAAGCATTGAGCTGTGCACAAAAATGTTCCACTACTCACTTGTCCCGCTTTCGGGATTTCTAGTCACTTACGACAAGGTTTGTAATTGCATCACATGCAGTAGGCCTTTTGATCACATGAGTTGCATTCTAGGATTGGCATGCGTATGAAATATTACCTTTCATCGTACTGGGAGTGTTTGGAGGAGTATATGGCGCCTACTTTTCTAAGCTCAACTTCCGTTGGAGTCGAGATGTTCGTAACGCAACTTGGCTCAAGAGTCACCCTCTCATTGAAGTGATGCTTGTAAGCCCTTCATGGACACCAGTTAGGACACAAATCTTAATCAAGCATTCAGGTGACACTCGCGACCTCTACGTTTTGTTTCCTCAACTCGTACACCCGCATGGGTGGCACGGAACTCGTATCTGCATTATTTTCAGAATGCGAAAAGGGTGTCGAGGACGAATTCGGTCTATGCATGACTGATCCTGGCTCGTGGTCGCATGTATGGCCGGTAGTTAATGCACTCCTGCTTGCTGGAGTGGTCAGAGGTGCATTTTCTGTGGTGGATTGTATCATTCGAGACTGACTTTTTGTGTGTCGACAGGCGCTTTAACTCTTGTGACCTTTGGCATTCGATTACCAGCAGGAATTTTTATTCCTTCACTCGCTGCAGGTGCTATCGCAGGCAGAATTGTGGGAATACTCTTCCAGTATTTGCATTACCAAAGTCCCGATTCACGATTTTTCAGTGCGTGTGGCGGAGATCTTGATTGTAGGTACAATTTTGACTAGGGCACTATTGCCGTAGAGTGCTAATATTTGCTGGGTCAAGGTATCATCCCCGGTTTGTACGCTATGGTGTGTTCTATCGCGTTGTGCACGACTTTCAATAACTGACCTACAATCTGAAGGTTGGTGCGGCTGCCAGTCTTGCAGGCGTGACGCGCACTACAGTGTCTCTGGCAGTTATTATGTTTGAGTAAGTGTGAATTAATAGGTGCTAGATCCCTCAGATAACATGATTTTTCTAGGCTTACAGACACTCTTTCATATACCATCCCGGTCATGGTTGCAGTACTTTGCGCCAAGACTACTGCTGACGCACTTGAGGAGAAGGGTATATATGATCTGGTCATCGATCTTGCTCAACTTCCCTACCTGGATGCCAAGAAGACATACCTCTGGGGCGACTATGAGATCACAGATGTGGTACGGCACTTGCTATTATTCGCGGGTTCAGCTGAATTTTCAATTATATACTCAACAGGTTGCCCGTGACGTTGATGTCATCAACGTTGACAAGGAGAATACTGTGGAAAGTCTTCGCGATCAGCTCCAAGAGCTGGTCTCTGTTTCCGGGAATGACGATGCTAGCTTCCCTATCGTGAGGACAAGTGGGCTTGAAGAAGAAACAAAACTAGTTGGCGTCATCGGCGCTCGTGAACTCGAGCATGCTTTATGTACGTTTTTCACTTGTCCAAGTGCGGCTAGACATAACATTCTCTTCATAGTCATCGTGGCAGATCATCCTGATGAGGCAGTGACATTCAGTGCGACATCTTCACACCAACAATTGGCTTCGTCCTCAATCTCTTCCTTGCTCGAGGATGCCCATAGATCTAGCGCTGATGTGTTTGACTTCTCCGTATATATGGATCAGGTTTGTGGGTTTTCAGGTGCATCCATCACTGTCCTAATGTGTCTCCGTTTTGTTTAGGGACCACTTACAATCAACTCAAACTCGCCTCTCGAGCTGGTCCAACAGTTGTTCGTGAAACTAGGAGCTCGCTACGTCATTGTTGCCGACTCAAACGGTAATTGTAAGTATTCTCTGTCCCTCGTATGAACTTGAAGTAATAATACTCGTTTCAGATGAGGGTATGATTGACAAGAAGACTTGGCTTGCATTTTTGAGCGAGCTGGAGGAGACAGCTTGAATCTATATCTAATCTACAACAGGCATCTGCACTCACAATCATGGATTTTGTTTCAGCACTATCTATTGCTTTACGACCTATGTAATGAATTGACGACTACAATAATACTGTCGAACCTTTTCTTCTAAACCGGCTGCCGTTTTAAAACCGTTTTTGTTTATCGATGTTTGGTCTAGAGGAGCCCAGCGGATAATCCACACGCTCTTACCCAAACTCACTCTCAAAAAACTATCTCTGCACGATGGCGAATGCGGGACTAGGTGTTCCTGTCAAGCTGCTTCATGAATCTTTGGGACATATCATCACTGTTGAACTAAAAACAGGCCAACTCTACCGTGGCAAACTTGCAGAAGGCACTTCCATCCGATTCTTGGCCTGTATTGCGATGCTCATGATTCCACTCACTCTTTAATAGCTGAGGATAATTTGAACATCTCACTCAGGGACATCACTGTAACCGGCCGGGATGGACGTGTTTCTCAGTTAGATCAAGTGTATATTCGAGGGAGTATGATTCGTTTCTTCATTGTCCCAGACATGTTACAGAATGCTCCGATGTGCGTAGCCTGTTCTTCTCTCTATTCATTCGTATGTTTGAACTTATTCATGCTTTATTCTAGGTTCAAGAGGGTAGGGCCTAACGCGATGAGAGGGAGAGGTATTGGAACAGCACGTGGGCGTGCAACCATTATGCGAGGTGCGTTTTGCTCACCTTTGTTTTCGTATTCTCTTGCTAATGCATCTTTCTCCTCATAGCAAATGGTACCGTTTCCCTTTATTTCTGTGCTCTTTACAACAATTCTAATCTGATATTTTCGGGTAGCTCGTCGTGGTCGCGGTGTAGCTCCAACGGCATCTCGAGGCATTCGAAGATAAAATGTCTGTCACGCTTCCTTATTCCTGTTCTCAGTGTTTTGGTTGTGTTGTAGTATACGAAAAGTCATGTAATTCAAACACTTGAAATAAGAATCAGGTTTGATGATATTAGCTATCTATTATGAACGAAGGAGATATGTTAGAAGGCATCTACAAGTCCAGAGAAACAATCAAGATATACAACATGTGGATATTGTCATGTTTATGCGACGACAGCAGGTATCTTGGAGCGGTAATACAACATAAGCTCGGACGATTGTCTCCAGATGTATTGTCGCACAGTAGCAAGTGTCATGTCTAACGGTAGAGGGACATCGTTGCAAAGGATTTCGAAAAGGTCTTCAGCAGCTGGTCGGGCAGATTTAAAAGTGCTTTGGCTATCAATAGATGTACGCGTAGAATCTGTCGCAGAGTTGGAAGCTATTTTTTCTAGCCTATCATTTACGTGGAATGCGAGTCACATTACTTTTCGACGCTGACACCTGGGAACGAATACTTACGTGATTGACCAGCTTTCTGACTCTTAACCATCGGCTTGCAGTAAGCTTTGACTGCGTTCTGCGCGGCGTGGTTAGCAGAGGCTAACAGGCAGGAAAGATCACTTACATATTCAACAGTTCCGGTAACTGTTCTCCACCAGAATCTTTGTTGGGCCACGGAAGGAGAATGAAGCTCACTTTCACTATCGGTGGCGGGGAAGGCACCTTGTTGGTGAGCAGATATTCTATTAACCACAATGGCAGAGTTTCCTCAAGGGCCGAGACGTCGTATCCAGCAGAGTTGACTGTTCCGCGGTAGACAGTAGTAAACCCGGAGGATGTCTCTTCAGAGATTGTGAGTGTGATATGCGCTGGTAGACTGTGAAGAGGCGCTTCGTTCGAAGGCGGAGGGGTCAGAGGTCCAGCGAGTATAGTCTGCAGCACATTTTTTATTTCTCTGGAATCACCGACAGTGGTATCCTTTAAAAAACTGTGAGCAGTGGGTTTGAACACAAAACACAAGACGAACCTCGGACGAAAATGTAGTTTCCAACGCAGCGGTCACAGGTCCGATGGCTGGAGAGCTAGGTGTATCGCTAGCTGCTTTCTTCGTCTTTCCGAACCCCTTCAACCGACCTATCAAACCCGATGGCGTGATCGGAGTTTGTGGACCGGATTCGAATCTTCCTGGCCCACCCCACCCCGAAAACTCATCAGGAGTGCCTACACCAGGTAATGAGTTTTTCCGAGTGGGTACAGAGAAGTAATCCAGATCTTTTGTGGAGGAGGCTGCAGTGGCTTGTTGTGTACTATCCATAGTTCCCGATCTCACTCTTCGAGGCATGGGAGTCGCGTCGTTGCTATTTGGCGATTGGGGAATGGCCGGGAGTGGTAACGAGTTTTCTTTTGACAACACAAGGGGTATCATCGGTGTAAGTAGTGGCGATGTACGAGCAGATGAGGACACCGCTGGAGCCGTAGCGGGTATCATCTTCGGCGATTGCATGACAAGGACGGATGGTGACTTAGGAGATCGTTTTGAAAGTTCGAAATCGCGAGGGTAGTTGCCGTCGTGACTGTTACTTCTTTCGCGTTTCCTTCGCAGACGTTGCTCCTCACGGATAAATGCCAAAAACAGATTCCTTAGAACCCATTTCCCAATGTTCACTGCTCAAAGAGTTAAGAGGTCAATGCATTCCAGCGTAAAGATTGACTCACATTTAGACTCGTCATTGACGTAACGGTCGTGCACAAAACCAACCTCGTCTGCATAGACTTCCGCGTCAAAACACCTCTCCGTTACATGGACTGTAAGAACTCCGCCCTTAGTATCCACTGTCGCCCACCGAAGGACGACTACCTCGCCCTCGATCCTTTCGCGAATGCTTTCCAACGCTTCTCTAGGACTTATCCTTCGCCCATGCTCTTCGCCGCCATTAGAATTCCCAGCACTTCCAGCACTACCATTCATGCTCACGACGGCGACATCGTTCTTGGAAAATCTGCCCTTGCACACACATCGAACGATATCCCACACAGCCACTTCTCCAGATGTATCGACCGTCAGTACATGTATCCTGTCGTTAAGCATAATTGACCGCACAAGACCGTTATTGCCACGTATAACGTCATCAGGCTCGTGATATAGCGGCGTCGCATCGGCAGCGATTTCGCGCTCTTCATATTTTGCGCGAGCTGTAGAGTCGAATATTGTATCTTCAGTTCGTGAACTTCGGATTGGGCTCGTATGACTGTGTCCAAGGCTGTGACTGTGGCTTTGACCAGGTCGGTGATGCGAATGTCTATGACCAAAGCTGGATTGCATCGGGGAGCGAGGGTTTGCCTTGGGAACAGACATGATAGAGGCAGCGGAATACAACGTCGCTACTTCAGGGTCCCTGCCTCTGTGTGGTGTATAAGACGCGAAAGGGTCGTTCGGGGACGTCAGTTTCACGAGCGACTCGAATGGGACGCCGTATAGGGTACTCTCATCTTCCCTCTCTCGAAAAGGCAAGCCATGATCAGATTTAAGAGAGGGAGAGAAAGAAGACGAGTCGCCGATACTAACCCGTGTCTGGGTGAAAGGTCCACTGACTGGCGAGTCGTTAAGTGGATATCTGTCGGCTTCAGGGTCCAAAATCAGCGCGTTTGCTCTCACAGCTCGCCTTTGGGGAACACGCCAACGTCTAATCATGGAACATCCCGAAGCAGTCCAGAGAAGATTGTCATCCATTGCGACAATCTTGTTGATACCCTCAGCGTTATTACTACCGTCCGAATCTTGACACAGCAGGATGCATTCTCCTTCCGAGACATCCGTGCAATCCTCAACATCAACCTTGCAGACGAGACCAGTGCGGTCACCAGAGTAAAATACTTCAAGGGATGGGTGAGAAGAGAAGAGTGACCAGACAGAATCTGTGTGGTACGTGAAGGTGTGCAGACACCTTTGGGAGGCGAGGGACCAGAGCTTGACCGACGCGTCGGCTGAACCAGTGAGAAGCTAAGGGGAAATTTTAATTGATGCATGTGACACAAGAGTTGTGACCACTCACGTATCTCGAATCCTCCGATATCAGAATGGCACGAATGTTATCAGTGTGACCAACAAGTTTGCCTAGATAATGTTGAGCACTATCATGCTAGCCAGCGGGGTGAACAACATACACGTTCTCTTTCCGGAACGAGGGTCCCACATTCGCACTGTCTTTTCTGGTGAGCCAGTCGCAATCGCATGACCGAAGGGGTCTGCAGCAATAGCGTAGACAGATGATTTTGGTGCTGAAGTGTCTGTGGGATTGAGGGTGACAAGAGCATCGGAATTGGATGTCCGGGACAGATCCCAAAGCTTAACGGTGCGATCAAATGATCCAGAGGCAATCCAGTTCTGTTCTCGACTTCGTGGGGTCAATGAAAAGGCAAGCAACTTGTTACATAGAACGTACCAGTATGCCAAACATCGCACGTAGTCACTATGTGTTCCCAGAGTCGATGGTTCGGAGGATGTATGCGAATGAGGATTCCAAGTCCTGAGCGTGCCGTCGGAAGATGCAGAGACAACTGGTGGTAATTTTGAGAACAAGAAAAGAAACGATGGCTTAGTACTAACCAGTCTGATTGTAATTACACAAAATAATGTCGTTTATCCAGTCTGTATGCATCTGCGCACACTGGCGGAATGAACTGGGCTGACCAGGTTGGAAAACCTCAAGATCCGTCTCCCACTGTTGTTCGTAAGGGAGGTTGTCATTGCTTTTGGAAGGTTTGCTTCTCTTGGACATTGTGCCTGTAACATCTCCAAGGATGTCACCACTCGTGAATCGTTCGTCCTCCTCACCCTCTTCGTCGATTACGTCGTCAGCCCAACCTGTCATGAGTTCCCATCGCCTCCCAGACCGGGGTTGCACTTCAGCGTCATCCTTCTGTCGTTTCTTCATGGGAATACGAAGGTCCCAAGAGATAAGAAGACCATCTCTACCACCGGAGTAGAGTATACCTTCAGGTCCGGCGCGTCCCGCAAGCTGCGTCGAGCAGTCCAAAGCCAACGATGACACCCCTAGTCGATGGCGAGGATACCGAGACCACTTGTGAGCTTCGTCTGTGGATGGACTACTGCTATCAGCGGGGATTAAGAGTGGTCCCGTCGATCCCAATCGTGAGATGCCATAAGGCGGAAGCTGCAGACGCGGCACTGGTTCTGTTGGGGTAGGAACGACATACGAAACACGCCGTCTAGAAGCCATAGGTCCGTTATGAAGAGAACGAGATTATCCACATCAAAGCCCTTGAACTTGAATCGAATTCATTCTTGAAAATGAGCAATCCAATAGTTTGTTATTGTTGCCATCACGCGCTCATGAATCAAAGCTTAAATCGCAACATGCCATGGCTAAGATGTAAGTGATTAAACGACGAATGCGACGTAAATATGATATTCATTGCGTTGAGCACTAAGCACATAATACTCTACTGCTGATATTGTATGTATATAAACCGTGCGGCGACAGGCTGATCATGAGGCTGGCTGATTGGGATATGTATCACGTTCAAGTTTTCTTAAAATATTGCTGGATACTCTTCGACCTGCCGTTGTTCTGTCCCGACTTCAACACAGCGATTCGCTGGTAGTGTATGCGATGTGAAAGACTTTTCAAGGCCGCTTTAACCCTCGTACGTTCCAGATGGTTCCCATCAACTAGCAAAAGGTCAGCGAGGAATACAATATGTATTGACAGGAAGTGTCATACCAATTTTTGAGTGAACAAAATCAATTCGAGATTTGACATGTTCCAAAGCTGTTTCGCTCCTGTCAGATTTACTAGGGCTCCCTAGCTTCACCGTCTTTGAGATCGCCATCTCTTCTTTAACATATGCAGGAATATCGGAAAGAGACATTGCTAGAATGTTCGTGTAGTGACCCAAGTCTATGTAATCTGTGTCCTGGTCCACTCGAAACGCCGTGCATCTTGCAGAGGTTGGAGTCAAAACGGCCGACAGTTCTTTGATCGAAGGAAGATCACAATACTCATCCTGATGGGTAATTAGTCTTGTAATGGTAGCACAAACACTTATACGTACCGCGCATACTGCTTTGTTCCCTAAAAGCACAGAGCGTGCCACCCAGCGAGCAATGCGTGTAGTTCGACCAGAACCACGAGCCATTAAGGATACGACGAAGGACTTATTTAAGGGGTCAAAGTCCGCTATGTATGCAAGGATTCTGGTACAGATAGCAGCTTCCTGTGTAGTGAAAAGATGTCGGTCAGTGAATTATAGAGCCAAGCACATATACAAACAATATTCGGTGATACAGAATCTCCATCAGCAATAGAATGACACAGGGTGTCTAGCGCAATTGTAATGTCTATTCTCAGCATTGTGGAAGTCGAGGGATCCAATGAAATGGCAAGCAGGAGGAGTATGATACTTGGTAAATCGGCTGAATTTAGTAGTCGTAAACTACAGCCAAATTTAGGAGGGGACATCAAATCAAGACAGATGATCTCACCGAGCACACGAGGTCACTAACGAGACAAGCCTGAACAAGAGTGCCTCTCTTTCACAGTAATCAACTAGGTTGACAGTAGCAGATTGAGCGCCAGACAGACCGATCCTGTCCATGTCTGCTCCCATCCGCGCAACTGCGTCAATGCAACTCTGCAAAGTGATTCCAGGCGTCGAAGCAGCAGCGCTGTTCCATCTATTGAGCAGCGCATAATAAGCAGCACGGCCAAGTTCATTTCCTTTAGCAGACAGTGCTTCAACAGGATATCAGAACCCAATTATAGTCATAGCCGCGAATATTTCTTACCCAAGTTGCAGAAATATTCAGTAAGCCCAGCACAATTTCTTAGCTCAATCCCACCCAAAACACCAGCATTTAGAAGAAGAATTGCTTGAGTGGTACCTGGAATATTGCATATTTAAGCACACGACAGCAAGTAGAGTTATGTGCTTACTATTTTGTATAGTATTTCTCAGCATACACGCAATAGGGTCTTGGCCTATATCTCCAAAATCACAAGATGGCATTCCGTCACTCATAACCTGGTCATTGTATCTGGACTTTATCCACAGAGGTATGCCCGCGTTGCTATTTCGAAGTTGGGCAGCCCTACGCTGTTCTCGCTCGCTGGTAATAGTGCTCCTGATAGCGTCACCCTTTTCATCACCGAAGAGGCGTTGTCCGTCACTCTCATCGAAATCCATCTCCTCTATTTCCATACCTTGGGCGGGACTGGATGAATGGTGGCCCACTTCGTGTTGTAGGACAGCCTCTCTGGCTGCAGTCTCGTCCTGCCAATTCTGGTAGTCGTCATCTTCTTTGTTATCCGTCGCTGAATTTTTCCCAGCAAGCGCCTTTTCCGCTCGTTCCAAAGCTTCAGCGCCTCCGCCCCTCCGATCGTCCTGCTTCTTTTCCCTCAACAAAGCGTCCAAAGGGTTGGAAATCTTCTTGTGATTTTCTGGCCTTTTCCTTGGTATATTTCGGGTGGGCGAGACAGATCTTCTCTTTGTTCTCGAGGCAAGAGCAGATGAACCTCTGAGATTGTAGCGAGAATTGTTGAGTGTCTCAACTAAAACACTTTTGTCTTTTCCTTCTTTGCGAGTTACTAACGGACTTAGCAACATGTCGTCGTCCTCGCTATCAGACAGCTCCTCTTTAAAGATGATAGGAGCATCTTCTGGGCTGGAATTGGCTGCAGCTTGGGCTCTCGCTCTAATTTGCGCTATTATTTGCGCTGTCTTGGTCGCTTGATCTAAGACGGGCGGTGTTTGATTCGTTTCAGTAAGGCAGCTCGGAGGGGGTGTGAGCTGATGGCAGAAAGGAGGAGTGACGTTTTTCATGCTCGAATCGTTTGTATCCAGTGCGAAAGAAACAGGAGTGTGGAACTCGTCCACTTCCATAGAGGTATCTGGAGAAGTGAAAGAAGTCATTTGATGCCACTGGGCTATGGTTCCACCGTCTTTCGTTCTCGGTGAAGATGTTTCCTTCCCGATTTCCTTGTGAGATGGCATTATCTCGTCTTCTTCAGACTGACTTCCAGGTATCTCATCTAACTCTGGACCAGATTCCGGAGATGAAAAGCGAATTCTCTTTCTAGCCTCGCGTCGAGAAGATCTTTGCAGAGGCGAGAGAGGTGTAGGAAGAGCGGTGGAACTGCCATCGTTGGTTCCACAAGTAGGACGCAGAGAGCCACCTCGAGGTATGTAAAGCACGGAGTCGTCGGGCTCTGTATCAACGTTGAGTCCAAACTTGGCCTTCCTTTTCTCCGCAGGTTTCATTGGCGACATTGTACTCGTACGCGACAGTGAGCCTGATCGTGATACCTCTGGGGTTGAGGAACGCGTGAGCGAGTGGTGCTCAACGGAAGGCGATCGACGCGAATCTGTAATCCGGGAAGAAATAGGCTCTGGCATGGCTTTGCTGCTAGACGCACGAGCTAAACGCTCAGGTATGCTGGGGGAAGGTGAAGTCTCAGGAAAAGATGGGGTCGTCATCTTGTGGCCAGCCCGCGAAGAGGGAGTGGCTTTTGAAGGTTTGCATTGATACTCTGTGGATGACTGCGACGACTTTGGCTGAGAAGGTCTACGTGAGAAATAATCAGTTATAGTTTTTCCACTGTGATTGGCAGCATTCTTTGAGCTTTTGGCCATCGTCAAGGTTAATAGGTGAAGGCGAAAGCAAGAAGAGACGCGCTCAAATCGCCTCACAACGCGACTGCTGATCTACCGTGACTTGGTCTGTGCGCACAGCAAAACAATTACGTAAGTACGACGAGCCAAAACGTCAATTGATCATGAATGTGTCCTTTTTGTCCAGATAAATTACGTCTATATACCGGGACAGAACAGATTGCTCAAAACATGTCCACCAACCGACGGCGAGGGGACAGTATACCAGCAACTTTGCCTTCAAACAGATCACCGCCACTCCTTGCCACCATGTCAGCGTACTCGCCTTCGACTTCAGCACCCAGTAGTTTCTCAAGATTCACAGAGCCCAGAGCGAGCGCCTCCTCCTTGCTTAAAATCCCATTAGCATCAAGTGATGACCAAGCAACATCGAATGCAAGGTTGCGAGCGTCCCAGATCTCTTGCGTACGGAGGCCCACTGTGACATTGTGCGAGACTAGTTTTGCTATAGCACTCTCCGAAAGAGGTGGTCCCGGTGATCTGTGGTGTTACGGTCAGCAGGATTTGTAACATAGGTGAACCACCTACATTCTCCGCATTTCCCAGGTTGTCGGGAATGGCCTAGCATAGACAATCACACCCACGCCGGCTTTTCCTAGATGTTCAGCAAGCAGATGAGCTTCGTTAGCACCAGCAATAGTCATCTTCATTTGTCTCCCTTTGGCCAACTCCACCTCAGATTTTAAAATCAGGAGTGTTGCAATCACCTGATAGGCCGTCAGAGTGTCAAAAGAAAGAATGTGCTGGTACTTACGTCCGCGCTGTTCGTCTCAACTACCAGCGGAATCCGACCCTGATGAAGGATGAATACTACAAACCAAGGAATAAGCCATGAACCTCACATCGGTGACCTTCTTGAACCAAACGCCTGCAGCGCCATCCAGAGGGTCCAGAAGAAGCCTCCGTAGGGTCGCGACTTGAGTGCTAATACTTGCACTACCGCCGAAAGTAATAGCAGTATGAAGTGCAGTCACCTCTTGTATCAAGGCCCCTTCTTCAAGCTTGTGAGGAGATCCGGTCGAGAACATTGTTCCAAGACCGAGGAAAAATCCTCCACTACTAGGAGCTACAATTCCTCTAGTCACGCCCGCTCGGTACGCTAACTGTGCGTCCCGTGTGTTGAAAAGCAGACCGTCGACGGCACGAGCAACTGCGGAACTACCGCCGACGATTTTAGGGACAGAATGGGCAAGTGGGTCATATACAAGACCGTCATTGGTGGATGGCTCTTGATCAATGTGTTGCAGTCCAAGGGGCGATCCATATGATGTCAATGCAGGCTCAACAGAACCGCCTTTCAAATTAATGAAAGTCGGTTCCATTAAGGCACTCAGCACAGAGTCCGTGAGGCAGGCCGGCGAAGAGCCCGCACATAAGATACGTCCGCCGTGAGCAACTACTACACCATCGCGGGCGCCATCTTGAGCGGTATAGAGTGTTTTTACAGTGTCAGAGCTGCGTGTCAGAACATCTGTTACATTTGTGAAGACAACAGTGCCAAATGACGTTTTCGAGGGCGTCAAGGGAGGGAGACCATCATACTTGAGAGCTGCTTGAGCTTCCTCGTCAAAATCCGGTACCTTAGGCAACTTCTGGAACGCGACGGGTTTCTCTGCCACAACTGGGGATTGAATTTGGGCAATGCCATCAATGAAAACTTGAACGGGAGTGGCGCCAAGAGCAAGTGGATGACTGTCCCATATAACCAGATCTTGGACAGCTATTCAAAAGTTTTATATGAAGCCCGAGAGTTAAACTCACCCGCATCCCAACCTAAAGAACTCGGGAATAATAAAGCTTTTCGCTATCGAACACGAGAAACACAAACCTTTCTTGATGTATCCAACTCGATGGCCCATTCCTATAGCGTAGTGAATACAGAGTTACTGACAAGCAAGGCGAAAGCTATTACCCATGATTTCAGCAGAATTACTGAATCGCTAGTCAGTTCTTGTTGAATACTCTTTTGTATGAACAATTTTCTCACCTAGTCACGGAAGCAAGCGCCAGGTTGTCAGGAAAGCCGTAGTAATGAGCCTATCATGAGAGTCAGAACAATTAGGGGGATGTTAAAAATGCGCCACCTGCTGAGCTTCATAAAGAAGATATCGACTATTGAGAACAGGATGGTCACTCTGTCGAGATAAAAATTAGACGTATCGTAGACCGACTGAAATCATTGTAGAACCTTCATGAGAACAGTGAGACCGTTTTCGGCTAAGATGCGAGGAGCAAATTCCGAGCCACG
This sequence comes from Omphalotus guepiniiformis, assembly GCA_028554645.1. Taxonomy (NCBI): domain Eukaryota; kingdom Fungi; phylum Basidiomycota; class Agaricomycetes; order Agaricales; family Omphalotaceae; genus Omphalotus; species Omphalotus guepiniiformis. The sequence continues at coordinate 840,253 of JAQOOI010000076.1, read as the reverse complement.
ATAAGCCTCTCTTTTATACCGCGCATTCGTTGCAAACAAGGCGACCGCAGGAGGTTTTCCTTTGCAGAAACAATTTTGAGTAAGTGGAAAAACGCATTGTACGTTTAACTTTCGTACCATACGCTCGTTTAAGAAGGTCAGGGACAAGATACGTTTCATGAGCATGATGAAAGGCAGCGATAGGAAACTTGAACTCGTTTGAAAGCTAGTGTTACTCAGTATCAGACAAGTGCACTAAGCTCCGCTTAAACGCATGCTTACCCTGACCAGGCCATCCAAGTCAACAGCTTCGTAACAATGTATATTGACCTGAGTGAAGGTCAGTTAGAATGCCACCAGTTTGAGATAGCTCAAACCTTAACTCTCCCTCGAAGTACATCTACAAGAGATTCCCACTGCAGATCTTCCGGAAAGTCTCCGAAGTCTTTGAACATTCCGGATTCTACCTTTGCACAGTATTCGTCTTGTTCCTTCATGATTGTTCTGGCCTTGTTATAGCTGGTTCGGGAATATTTAGATACAGCTTTCGGCTAATCATCAGATACACTTACGCCTCACGGAAAGCCCAAATGGTATCCATTCGGGTATTTGAATATACTCGACTAGTTTTTCAAATACCTCATTCATATATACTGACTGTAACTGTTTGAATAATGCATACTAGGATTCTCTCCTAAACAGTGGCGATTTTAGAAGTATTTCGTAACACGGGTGTAGAAAGAGTCGCATACCACAGGCATGTCTAGGTGGAAGGATCAGTACGCAATCAAGTGAGGATGAACTCCAATTACATACTTCATATGACGCCAACGAGGGGGAAGCGAAGGGTCAAGAGGAGTCGAAGAATTGACTTGAAAGGGTGGTTCTAACAACATTGAGGAGGGCGAACGTTCTGTTGTCTTCCGCAATTTGATAGGAAATGCCTGGCCCCCAATGGCATTCGCAGATCCGGGAAGAATCAGAGCGGTAGTGACCCCTCCTGATATGGAGAGGGCATACGAAGCATCATGAGTGTTGAGACCGTCTAAAGAACGCATCCAAGGCGATATTGTGCCCTTCAAACTTTTTGAGCAGGTAGTAGACGTGAGTCTTGATCGCGTGATATACCATGGAAAGACAACGTACGAATTGTCATCTAATGCGCCCTCGAGCTCAGGGCTTGCTATCGAAAAGGTTTGAAAGCATATCTCAACAAGAAAAACGAATGACACACCTGCGTCACCTAGATGGGAGTGGAGGTCCACAATCCCAGGTGTCACCCAACGACCCTTGGCATCTACAACTAGAAGGTCATTTAATTCCTTCAGTTGTGTTCTTCCGAAATGGCCAACCCCCATAATCAACCCTTTGTCAAGTAGTATGTCGCCATAGATAACTTCCGTCCCATTGATCGCACCAGTCCAAACTTTAGCATTCTTTACAAGGGTTGGCTTAGTTCCTGTAACGTAACGGTCCGATTCCTTGCGGTTCTGAAAGTTAGGTGGTGGACCAGGTTGCTGCTTGAAAGCTTGGCAACGTTCAAGCACTACTTGCACATTGTGAGGAGGTGGAGAGCGGATACCCGGGAGTAGATAGACGAAGGCTGAAAACACAATGCACAGAATTACCAGAACTTGTTTTCCAAGCCAACTTCGTTTCTGCCTGGAATAAGAAGTATCCTTGTCCATCGTGAAGGGAAGAGCAAGCAAGCAGTTTTAGACACTAGCTTTCAGACGCGATGTAGTTGCACCGTTACCACGTGTCGGATCCTTCCTTACGTTATAATAATATTGGTCAAAGCTGGTCCAACAAACCCCGCCTCAGACTTGAATTCAAACCATGTCCGAAGCATGCATACTTTGGTACAATAAAAGATGTATAATGATTTCAATCTCTATAAAAACAACCTATGCGAATATATCCACCATTACTTTCTGAAATTTCCCGTCTCGAATAGCCTAAACAAAGATCTTCAGTATCAATTGGAGGAAACAATAGAAGAATTACGTCGTAAATCATTGAGATCTGCTGTCCGATTGTGTCATTATCGCCAAGCTCTGTAGAAAATTTAAAGTGATTTTCTCCGCCATGCATTTTGATACCCAGGGTCAACCTGATAAATTCGTAGATAGACCTTGTCTTCCCAAGATGTGCGCTAGCGGGTGATGCGCCACGTTCTCCCTTTAAATAACTGGTACGAAGCTGATCGAGCGCATTGGAGCCGCGTGCAGACACATTAGAACGAAAGTGAAAGATAGATGACAAGATTGATGAGTCCACACTGGGTTGCGAGCTAAAGAAATCAACCAGGATCGTAGTGCTAGAGGCAGCAACGACATTCATCTGATCCGCCGCATCCATGGTTGTTGATTTATCGAACGCTGCATGCATTGCTTTGAGCAGTCTGCCAACCAGAATGTCGGGTGAAATCGGCGATAAAATATCCCCAAAGGACTGAGCGAGTTCATCCGTAACTATAACCTTGAGTGCGTCGTTGAATTCCAAACGCATCGACCTTAAATCAAGAGCTTGGCACAAAGCATAGAGATACGTTGCAACCAAAAGCGACAGAACTTGCAGTGAATTGACGGTTGCTCGAGCAGATATCAACGCCAAAGAGCTATAAAGGCTCTAATCGGCATTTATCAGAGAATGATGAAACAAAACCTACTTGATTGCTTGATCTACCAGCAGCAGATAATTCAGATAAAACATCGTTAAAAAGTGGAAGATTGCGTACTGTGCATTTCAGCTGACTGGATGTGAGTAGACACAGGGTTCGCTAGATAACCTAGTTCAGCGACGTACGCGGCTGTAGCAATATCAGCGCCCTTGCAATGGTAATCAAGGGAAGGGTTCGACGCAGCCAAAGACGGAGGAAGTCCATTATTCATGGCAGGATTTGTGAGCTCCGTACATTGAGCAAAAAGAAGCTTTCCGACATGATGAAGAGCTACGCGTGCCTTTTCCATTGCATTCGTAACGGCCATAGCTTGGAAGTTACCACCATGATGAATTGTGCCGGTAGAACCGTCGATGAGGGGATTGTCCGTAGCTGCAACCCCGTCTCGTTAAGAAAAGTAGCAAAAGAAAGAAACGACGTGTACACACTGGAGTTGCATTCTTGTGTGACGGCCAAAAACGCTGACAACAAATCATCTAACTGTGGTCCAAGAAATTGAGGAGATGTTCGCAGAGGATATCGGTCCTGACGTAAAGAGTATTTATCCTCTTCAAGAGTTACTTCCTCCTCGTGGGATTGAGCAAAGCTACTCCCTTCTAGTAGACTTGCAATGTTCCGTGCACATTCAACCTTCCCATAATTGTAAGCGCGGTGAGAATAAACTGAGCGTGAAACCCATACCTGGCCGTGATGAGGACGTGCGACGACATGAATGAATGGATGGAATGAATCTTTACTACCCAGGAGAGCCTCTACGCCCATTGCAGTACACACTTGGGAAAGGATAGCTAATTGTACCGCATCGTGTAGAGCAAGCGCAGCTACTGATGCTGAAAACGCTGTCCCATTCAAGATTCCCAGCGGTTCCTTCGATGCAAGGGTCAAAGGCTGCCAAATAGGTCAGTAGAAAAAAACACCTCAAATGCAAAAAAAGTTCGCGTGCCTCAATGTGATGGTCATTTAATGCGTCACGGGACGAGCGAATCTTGCGCACACCGGAGGTCCGAGGACCATCAAAGACGCGAATTGAAGGGTTACCAACTATCTGACGGGTTGGGCAAAGTAACAAAAAAATCCGCTTCAATACGAACCTATGGTACCGGCAATATACGAAAGTGGTGAAAGGTCTGACAAAAGTGAGTGTCAGACAGACTGCCCACTTCCAACGCAACGTACCTCCTGAAGCTGATATACTACCGCGCATGGGAACGAGAGGTGTGATGTCAGCATTGAGAAGTTCGCTTATCTTCTCAATGAGCTCCCATCGTACACCAGAATGTCCTCGAATCAAAGAGTTCGCGCGTATAAGCATAGCGCCACTAAGTTCAGAGTTGTAAGGTTGTCGAAAACTTCCGGCCTGTTCACTTACCGTACCCAAGACTCGGACATACTCAAAGAACTCTCGGGGTCCAGAAGCGGAAGTATTTCCGGAGGGTTGGCGCGGGTTGGAAGAACACCTTTGCAGCAAATGAGGAAGCGCATAACATCGACGAGAAAGAAAACTTGCCAGCTTGTTGATGTTGTAGAAGAGCTTTGCCGAGCAAAATTGGCTCATTCGTTCGGGTATCCGCTTCAAGAGACTGGGTCAATTCCCCAAACCCTAACTCATGGGCGATACACTTACCACTACCGCCAAACCCAGTGCTTAAACCATATACACTGGCGCCAGATTCAACCTTTTGTGCTATCACATGTCGACTCTTTGCAACACGCTCTTGTATATGGGTGGAGTCATTCAACGAAACATGGGCACCGCATCTGGCGGCGGCTGTGACCGCAGCAATGGAAAGTGTGCGTCCGTCAATCCTTACCGACTCTCCACCGTTCCTTTGAAAAGTTTCAGTGAGATGCGTAGTGGTACCTAGTTGCTCGACTTACTTGTAGGCTTCAAGTTCATTGAAGCTTTCAATGAATTTGCTAAGGAGAGTCGCAGAAGTGGCTGAGGGAGACGCCATTTGACGACCAGTCGATCCAACCACACGAGAAGCGTTGAGCTCGCCCTTTACTAGCCTTGTGAGACCTTTGTCGTCGAACACCATCGAGCAAGATTGAGTTAGGCTTAGGAAGAATCGTTGAAAAAGTTCAACGATGGATTCGACTTGAATGTGTTCAAACCTTTATACGCGGTCGGATTAGATCCGGTCTACATGATCGAAGCAACTTATGATTATACTTCGGATGGTTTAAGCACATATCGTCATTTTCTACAAACGGCGGGGCCTGAATTAGTCGATATCAGTTTATGTCAACACTTCATAGTTTTGGTTCTGCACTCTCACAAGCTACTCCTTCAAAGCTTCATACATCATATGGCACGCCAGGTCCTGAGGTCCAAAGAACCCTAAATTCTATGCAGAATTCCCCAATTTTGAGTCTTCACCAGTGCAGGGATTCAATTGGCCTATGATCCTCCCGGTCGAACTAGGACCAAGGTAAGTAGGTTGCGATATGTTAATTATAAGATTTTACGCTCTATGATCACACACCTCAGTTATGGTACGGTATCGTGTCTCTGGGTAGCATGTTCGATTGTCAGCGAAAGACAGGAATGAAATAAATAAGTGTGATATCATACACGTACCAAGGATTTTCTGTCTGAGACCTGCTACAGCAGGAAGGCATATCATATGTGAGCCCGTTGCAGATAGAATGTCTAGCAGCCTCGTAAAATCATACAGACGAGAACTGAGAATGGTGTGTACACTAGCGCTTCGGACGCTGTTAAGCTGCCACTATAGATGGATTTACCATCTTGCCTGAGCTTGAAAGGAAAGCGGTCAGCGCCAATATAGTAGTAGTACATAATTGAATGATATTTCAGTGTGGGTTGTGCAAGAGAATGGAGGTTATGTAATGTCCAATGACTAAAGCCGTACTACGCGACTTTCCGTTCGCCCTTTTGAACATATTCTCTCTAATTCTCTAATTCTCTTTTATAATCCATTTGCATGGATGAACCTACTTTGAGCTCATCTTCCCTGTTAGCTCTTCCAACCCTTATCTCAGAATCACTTGAATCACCTTCCCCGGATTCAGTACCGGCTCATCATGCTAGTCCAGTGATAGCGTTCATTATTGGCCTAGCAATTGTTCTGCTGGCATCTATACTAAACGCAGCAGGCTTAAACCTTACAAAACTAGATCATGTTGGTTTGACTTGGCGCCTTTTCTTCCATTGCCCAGTTTCTTATTTCATTCTAGGTACGGACAAGTGTTATACCTAAAGCTTCGAGGCGGAGGGACTGGTTACGACCGTTGTGGCTATTGGGGATGTTACTTTACATGTAAGTTTGTGGTTGTTTCGCTCAAGCATAGCTGACGTGCAGTACATTCTATCTCAGTTGATTGGGAGTACTCTTGCTCTTGAGTATATGCGTGCAGGTATGCCCCGCGGTCATTCTCATGGAAATCGACCTTATTCGACCCCAAACAGAATACGTCGCACCACTTGGCTCCACTTCGCTCGTCTTCAACTTCCTATTTGCGCGTTTCCTCGTAGGAACTCCTGTTACGAGCACGGACATCTATGTATGTCCCTTACAGTTGGTTTTTACACGTTCTCTGACGAGAAAACTACAGGGAACGATAATTGTTGTTCTTGGTGTTATTGGTATAGTTGCTTTCGGATCAATAAACAGCGGACTTGCCACGGAGACAGATGTCGTCCATCTCACTTATCTCTGGAGACGAGGAGGGTGGCTTGTCTTCTTTTTCTTCATGACCTTTGCGCTGCTCCTCCTTCTGTTATGCACATCAAAGTTGGACGCAATACTCGCGGCTAGAGCTGATATCAGCGCTGGCTATGGTGGCAGTCCTGCATCGCCTGACAAACCTGTGTCAAGCAGAAGACAAGGCAACAGTATCGTTATGGGTGGAATATATACTTTAAGGCGTGCTTGGAGCTCGTTGATGACAAAACTTAGCGAATGGCTGGAATTTTGGACCGCGGCGAAAGATGACAAGACGATTGCTTGGACCCTAGGGATAGGCTGGTCATGTTGCGGGGGTGGTCTTGCCGGAGGCTGTCTAGTGTTTGCTAAAGCTACGTGAGTCTTCAGATGAACTTCATTGGTTACTATCGTCACTCAGTTTACTTCGATGAAGGGTCAAACTGCTATCAGGATCTCTATCACATGAAAACCCTGGAAACCAGTTTGGACATGCCGCGCCTATATTTACCATAATATTTCTTGCAATCACCGCTGTGCTCCAAATCATCTGTCTGAATCGTGGGCTGAAGGCCTACGACTCTACTCTTGTTGTGCCTGTGTTTTACGGTGTATACACTGCTACTGGGTATGTTCTCATGCATCATTGTCTAGACTGTTCTTCCGATACTGACTTGTTGTCACGACTTGTTGGCACAGCTTTTTAAACTCACTGGTACGAGTGTGCTTATTAGTAACCTCCTGGACTGATCATCATTAATGCAATAGATTTTCAACGATGAAGTCGATGCGTACCACTCATGGACTTTGTTCCTTATATTTGTCTCTATTCTCATCCTAATATCTGGCGTTGTGTTATTGACACACAAAAAGCCAGAACCTGGCGCCCCCATCAAGTCCGCAACCTTGGCTTCTGCACCTTTACCGTTGTCGAGACTTCGCAATAGAGTTTCCAGAAAGGTATCTGGCAGTAAAGTGGATCTTGAAAGCGGGGATGCTGAAGACCGCGCGAGCGCTCATGGGGATGGAGAAGAGGAGGTATTATGGGCAGTCGGAAATGCTAGTGACGACGAAGGCGAAGACGAGGATATTGATCACCATCAGCATCCGTTGCAGCAACATAGATCCATGCCCGCTGCCAGGAGCAGCGCCAGGCTTGCAGCGTATGGAGAAGAGGGTCGGGGCTTGATGAGTACGGGCGGTGGTCATGAAGAAGACAGTTGAGATTGTGAGTAGATCCTGTGTCAGGATAGGGAAGACTTTGCACAATGGACTGGTTTTAGAACGAGATGCAATCGGATTATGACCATACGAGTTCACGATCATTTACCGGAGAGAATCTTTTGCATATTGTATAGTACATACATTTCATGTTTAATGCTGCTCACTCGTTCGCAATATGTCCATATGAAAGTAATTATAATAGCAATCCTAATGGAAATTTTGAAAGTCAAGAATAGTCAATTGAGGTCTAGTTCGATATCCCACACAGGTGATGGCGTGCGGGGACGTGCAGGAGATCGGAAATGTGGCGACGAAGACTCCGGTGCAATGTTCAAGGGAGGACTAGGATCTTGAAGGGGCCTATTAGAAGATGATGTGGACGGTTTGTGTGTAGAGATAGCCTTTCGTTTATCCTCGCTAACCACACTAGCAGATGGTGTGTTCTCATCCCCAGCCTCAGCCTGTAACTGTGATGATGCCATAAGAGCAAGGGTATTAGTTGCATGGTTGCGAAAAGGCTTTTCGAACGCATTTTTGATATTCTTGACTTTGACTTGCCCAAAACCAGGCAAGTTGGCCAGCTGGTCAGAATTCGTCTTCGCTATGTTAGCGATGCTCTACGCTGGTGTTAGACACATCCAAAGCAGAAGTAGACAAACACCATACACCAAAGGAACTGCGAAGTGTTTCAACGTCCGTTTTGTTGACTTTGCTGATACTAGTCAAGGACGTGCGAAGCATAGACGTATAATCCTTGTCCACCCTTTCTTTTATCATATTGGGTGGCTTATATTCGAATTGTTTGAAAACCGAGAGATAATGTCCTGCTTCTTCGAATCTATACAAAGTCAACGAGCGAGGTTATTGTAAACGGGCTTGACTCACGAGAATGCAACAATCACTGTGAGATTGTTGATCAAGCAAACCTGTAGGAAAGTAAGACGTTGTCATACACCAATTACCAGCTGGCTGGCTCGCCTTTGTCAGTTCGCGGATGGCATCTTTGTGTTCGGTCTGGTCACAGAGAAATCAGTTCGTCATACAAGCGAGACGTAGTAGGTGTTGCTTACAATGTCGGACAATATCAGCAGGACTCTGAGACTATACGAGTGACCAAGTTTCTCGATTCGTGTGTGAATATATTCGGGATGCAGACGATGGTATTTCAAGCTAGAAAACGACGTCAAAGGGTTCATCAAATACAGCAATGGTATTCGTACCTGAGAAACAGAACGCCAGTAGTGCGACCTACTTGATAGTCGGCCACAATATCGCCATATTCTTTACCGACATTACGAATGCAGTCAAGGACAGGATTTCCACGCTGGATACGCTCAATACCAGAAGACAACGACTTAGAAGTGCCGTACAATACCTGCAGAGGATTGAGAATGATGTTGTTTCCTGATCCCGGGACAACCACTGGGGGTTTAGGATTGGAGGATGGGGCTTGCATACCCTCGCCTCAGAGAGAAATCTGACCACTGAGTCGATTGCGTTCAACCCATGACCGGCTCTACCGTCGGCACGAGAGTTACGTAAACTCGAGCAACGCGACGCGTCTGCGGTTATCCGCGTCTGATCAAGGCTTCATACATTGCTCAGCGAATTACTTCTCTGGATTACACCCTATTACACCGTTTCAACTTCAAGGGTATAGTAACGGCATTCATTTGTAAAGCTTCTCCTCTGAACGTCCCTACCGCCTGTTAATGCGACATGTAAGAAAGCTGAGGAGTGTACATAGTTATTAGTACATCCTAAAATAACCTAAACGTCTTGACGGGTCTGTATCACGGTATCTTCAGCTCGTCGCTCGTCATTATCATGCGACGTTTCTCGAATAGCTGTCATTGGGCTGAAAGACATGTTTGACTATAAGGAAACGACGTAAGCAATGAACCACTTACTATGATTCAAGAAAGCGAGCGCGGTCATGAGTCAGAATTGTCGTGAACTCCGGAGTAGCAGTCCATGTAGTAGCTGGAATGGGTAGTTGTTGAAGGTTAAGTATCAGGCGGCACTCCTGCAACAACGTCAGTGAGTGTCTATTGAACCTGACTATTGCTTACGGTGACAGATGTCAGAGTGATGGCCCAACTTCATATTGGTTTAATAGCAGAATGTGAGCTGAGACAAGCGACGTACGCGTATTCACAGGCGGCAAAAGGAACGTCAAGAGTATGGTAAATCACCATCAAAACGCAAATGACTAGTAGACAAGCTCAGCGTCATGCACGAACAACTACTGCTCCATTTGCTTACCAAATAAGACGCCGAAAGCAAGCGTCCCATCACGCATCATGAGTTTCACGATGCGCGCCCTGGCCCAATTCCCCCGAAGATAACGCGCGGCTGATAGAGAAAGCACAATCAGCTGCGAGACAATCGTCGCAATGCTGAAGCAAGGAAAGTCAGCTTAGGCAGGCAATATCCAAGGAAATCACGAACCCAGAATACACAAATGTCCCCGGTGTATTTGTTACAAACAGAGTAGGGTCAAAAGGTGAGGAGGGAAACGTTAACCCAATGCCTATTAAGGTAGCCGAAAGCTCAATCACGAGCATGGCTGAGAATCCATAGAGAATCCATTGACTTTTGTTGTACAAGGCATAGACTGATCCCAACTGAACAATCTGGCACGAAGTGTCATAGCAAATAAACTAAACTTACCGCGGATCATCATGACAATTTCTGCATTGGTGAAGTATAAGAACCCAAGTAATCCTTGAGCTGCAAACCAGATCCTTATAGCGTTGCTATGGGTAGTAGACAACGAATATGTCACCAGTAGGTCGGTGGCCCGGTTACAGCTTGCAACTCATCGTGAACGGTCTGTACAAGTGATGGTCAAGGGAAGCGCTCACATCTGCGTGGCAAGTGCGAAATAGCGAGCGAAAAGGAAAGCCCATTTGACCCACGAGCCTCTGGGCTTGCTGTAATTGGATCAACTCGTCGGATAATGCATAGATGGCAGTACCACCCTACCTCCAAATGAACTCAACTTCGTCATCCAGCGTAATAAGAATGTCCCTTCTCGCGTATTCAAGGCGTGCATAGAGAATGTGGTCGAATGAACACACCAAGCAAGAAAGAATAGAGCAGAACCTGCACAATCAAAGAGAATGAAGTCCTAGGTACCACTCGGAGATCAGAATTACTGACCAGAGCCAGCCTCCAAGTCACGCGTCAGCCTCGTCACAGGCATCCAATTATGGGTCCAGAGCCCAAGCCTTAACGCACGGAGCCAGAGCGAATATTTTCAAGCCTGATATAGCAGAGAAAGGGAACGGAGGTGATGGTGTATGAGCAAGGGAAACATAACACTCATGCCGTATTGCAGGGTCGACGTCGACATCACCTGTATCAATGCCACTGGCGATGATTGAATATTGACTAGCGGTTTATCCCAGGTTTTTTCCTGTAGAAGGCTGATGTAAGCTGCTGCAATTGTAGTAGAATAGCCCATCTATATGTTCATCCAACTCAGAAATAGAAACTCGAGTGGTACACTATCATAGGAGTACAACGAAGCCCCCTCAAGAAATATTACACCATTCATTACAACCCCACAGGTCTTACGGCATTGATGTGTTGAGTGAGGAGTGTGGGAACGAATCGTATCGTGGAATGGGATCAACTTCTCGGGGAGGCGGTGGTGCTGGTGATTTTGCATCACGTCTGGACTGTCCGTCCATATTTACAGGTACGGATGCCTTGGTATCCGAACCCATGCCCATTTCCTCGGTCTGGTCCATTTCTTGCAGCTTCAGCTTCTCCTCTCTCTCAATCTCCTCGTGCGACCAGAAACCTCCCCCGTAACCTTCTTCAAACGCAGGAACAGCATCATATTCCCTCGAAACAGGGCTGTATTCGTGGGACGGACCACGGGGATGTGACATGTCTTCGTATGGATCAAATTCACGCGTTTTGATTAATGAAGACCCCGGCGACACCACTTCAGTTTGGCCTTCTGAAAGGACGACATACCGCGCTTCGTTAGGATTACTGGAGCGACCAGCTTGATCCAACATCGCCATACGTGTCGAACGAATGGTGCGTTTCTCGGATTGTATCTGGTTGACGTAGCGCGCGAGAATCAGAGCGCCATCTAGAATTGCAACGCTGAAATTAGACACGAAAACAATAGGTCCAAGATCTAGCATACAGAGTTCAATCAGAAGAACAACCAAAGCGACGACGATGAAAACATTTCGAGAGGTTTGCAGTAGTCCGGTACATTGAGACTGTGCTTGATGGTCTTTGATAGTGTTATCGCATGCGTCGGTCACTGCAGTAGATGAGACGTGTGTTATGACATAAAGAAAATATCCAGCGACGCCAACATTGAGGAGAAAGTGGACATAGGTGAAGTAGGCATATGTTTGAATAAAGGTCTGTTTACGAACGACAGCACCTACAAACCTGCGAGCGCAGAGACGTCAGACGACAAGAATATTCTGAGAACTAACTTACCCCAACACCGACGCGACAAGTAGAAGCGTTTCGACCAGGCCAGCCAATATAAAAGCAGTTCGCTCAGTGCTGCTCATCCCAGACGAGTCTGTCCCCATTAGTATTAGTCACTCGGCAAGTCGAATCTGAAATCTGAAAGAACTGAACATACTGGCAACTTCAAACCAAAGCAAAATCGACAACAATCCTCCAAAGAGGACACCTAGAAGAGACATAGTTATGACGCCGAACCTATGACGCCCACTTAGCGACAGCACACAGCGACCAGGGCAATCGAGAGTGGCGCACCTAACAGGTAGACAACAACAAAATGTTTTGCCTCCGAATATGAACTCCTTCAAGTAAATCTTGGGCATCTCTGAAGAGGGTCTAGAGAAGTAACAAAATCTTGATATACAAAGAGAAGGTTGCTGGAAGGTTGTGCGCAGGGATAGGCAGGGATGCAGTGATGCATGTTGGTCACTCGACACGTTCTCACACAGCCCCGGCGCCTATTGTCTTGCATTATTGCTACTAGAAAAAGAGCTGACTTGGGGGGAAATGCTTAGAGTTTGTTCATTGCAAAAGCACTCGAAACCCAGAGCGTAGGCGAAAACACTAGGGACTTTTACTTCTGACAGTGCGAGTGTCACTAAAGCTGAGAGGGTAGAATTAGTCATCTTGTATGACAGAGTCTGGTATACAGGCGCAAACATTCACTTTGGCTTCCACTGTTTCCACTGGCAAGTGCAGGCACGAGACCGTCGTACTCGACGAGCCCAGTGGTCAGAGCACTTGATGACATGCCCAGGCGCTACAATGCACAAAGAAAGCATATCATCTATTCCGTCAGTTCTCTGAAATAATCGTCTCTGAAGTATTTTTGACTCATCATCATTCAATTAGCTTGATACACTGCTGTACCAGTTCCACTGCTTGTCCTTCTTGTTGTCGCCATCGTTGTTCACCTTGTTACTTCGTTCGTTGTCTCAAGTCATATGTACCGCACCAAGGGAATCATCTCCAACCTGTCCTTTGGGAGGTTTCTTCGGCATCCTCCTCTTCTTCAACGGCTTCAGCGTTTGGAACCACGCAATCAAGGGAGCGACTGAGGGAAGAGCTATCATACTCGATTTCGTTGGTTTGGGTGAGTCCTTCGTTAGTTGTTGGCGTGCGATGATTAAAAGGCGTCCCGATTACAGCATACACTCCCTCAAAATTCCAGCTGCTCTTACTTGACTTCACCATTATCTTTCTCCAAATGCTGCTTACAACAATATCGTTCGATATGCATACATCGGAACGCAGTGCCCATGATACACCAGTTCATCTCTTGCCCACGCCCACGCCCACGCCGCAGACCTCTGAGACCTCGGCATCACTCGAACACTCTCTATCCACTCAGAAGATATCTGAATTCCAAAACGCCGACTCGCAGTATGTTATTAACGTACAGCTCTCCTCAATCCTGTCGCGACTCCGAAGCGCTCCCACTATCATTCGTTCCAGTTCCCGCGACACGCTACTTCCTATGCCGAATACCACTAGTTGGCCTTTATCCATCAGGATGACTCGACTCATGCAGCAGAACGGCCCTGGTCAGGCGGGGACTACTGGGAATGCGAATCAGCGCTCGCGTGAAGCAAGGGATGAAGCTAGAACATTACCTGGAGGAATGGACACTACTGATTGAATTATTTCAATATGATTGATTTCAACGCATCGTTTCTTGTGCTCACAATAAGTATCACCACTTTCGTTTCATCTAGTAAGATTGGAGTATAAGTCCCAGCACAGTTTTTGACAACGGCACATACCGCTTCACGAAGGCATTGACCAAACTTGGCGAATTCTTCCTTGCAAGCGTCCTTTCTAACATCTGTATAAGTAGCAAGTATACATTTTCCGTAAATTGTTGCTTGTGTAGCGCACGTCGTCGTCGAGTGCAGCGCAAGACGCTGAAGAGGTTTGGACGTCTGAGCGATGCTCGACGTCATAAAGAGAGTGCAAAAATTGCTTACTAAGCACCGTATAACCCTTCAATTCACCTCGAACCCGCCGCCGCAACCTTCAAGTTGGCTTGAGGACGTCCGCCTTCGCCATCTCAGAGGCGTGCTGCCCGACATGCTGAACGGTCTTCTTCTAACTGCCTGCATATGTATCGTAATTGCTTCTTTCATCTACTTTTTCTACTGGAATAGGTTCATTGCATGGGTACTTGGTCTCATATTCCGTTTGCTATATTGGGGTGAAGGGTCTTCCAGCATATGGCTTGAAATTGGCATGTGCTGTATTTCTTTGCGCTGTTCTTTTATTCTGATTGTCATGTCTAACCATTAGGTTCAATTCATTTCTCTTTGCTAACCGGAAGAATACTATTGAAGGATGTACGATATCACTCGAGTAACCAGACTCTTAAGATCGTGAAGGCTCAGGTAGCTTGGCGGTACTGGATTCGTAGACCCACATCAGCAGAAGAGATTGGTTTGTCCCTTGGAGAGGAAGGTATGGTACTTCATTAGTCTCCTGAACCTATCCCCACTAACACCTCCCCTGACAGCCAAACCTTCCATTCGAACGTCGTCTTGTCGAATTCACCTGTCGCTCCATGGGTTTGAATGGTTCTTGTACAATCGAACAGCTGCCTTTGACAACATAGTGTCGCAAATGCAAGCGCAAACTTTTGGACCTGGAAGGAATTCTGAGAGGCGTGCTTCGTTTCAGAAAAGCTCAGGTGTGTTTGAAGGAGCGCAATTTCACGCAATGCTCACTGGTGCTTTGCAGAGCCTAATGCTTTATTTCCTTCCGCATCCTTGCTTGCAGGCTCTCTTCGATCGCATACGCCTGATTTTGTAAAGCGTGTCGTGACGTGGGTTAGATCTCAGCTACCCAAGCTCGACCCAAAGGACCTGCTCCCACTAGGCCTTGAAATTGTGAAGGGCGCTATTGTTTGCGGAAATTCATCAACTCCCAACCTATTGGTAGCAGAGTTCCAACGTTCTGAAGGGACATTCGGAATCGTTCGAGTGAGTAGATAATAATACTTTCATTTTCTCCTAAATTCATTTCTTTATGACCGCAAGTCGAGGTCAAAACACGATCTCTACAAGCACTTGCTTACGTTGAGCTTCAGGCGTGCCTTGGTCCAATACGTGGAGAACGACAGCTATTGCTGCCCAATGACTACCACGGGAGAGGTTGTTGAGAAACTTATGGATCGGTATGCAAGTATATTGTCTTTCAATGTACTTCATTTCACGTCTTCCTGCATAGTGCTGGTGTCAAATCTACTGCCCCGCGTGCGTCGTACCCCGCATTCGCAAAATTATGGAATAGTGTCAGATTGTATACTCCCATCATGAAGTATATGTCGGCCCGTAGGAAGGCTTCTTCTCGTAGTATTCGCCATATGCGCAAGAGAACCAAGAAGAGTCTGGACGAAGACACTCCGATAGGAATTGACTTCTCTTCCTTTGAATACGCTATGGAACGGAAGATCTTGGAAGCGCCGTTGCTGGAGCTGTCTTACCATGCAGATGTAGCCGGGATTGTACCTCAACTTCCTCATCAGAGGGATCATATTACATTTGATGCCTTTGATATCGGAAATGGGGATATGGGGCCTGAGTGGGGTATCGATCTGGTCATACATGGTGGTTTTGTCAGGTATGGTCCTTGGGCAGATAGACAACGGTCGGGTGTATTTGTCCCTCTCAAGAAATTTCAACTCACTCCCAATCAGGGCAGAACTCCAGCGAGCTTTCTTCCCTCCCACCTGTCACGATGCGGAGGAGACTCGGCGTCTGCAACCTGGTGATCAACGAATGTGGACGGCTATGCGAATTTTTGTCGAATTGCGCGATGAGACGACTCTGCACATACCTTTTCGAGAGTCCTCCAAGGTGTGTCATGGCCCCGGGTTAAACTACTCTCTGTAGACCAATAGCTGCCTTCCACAGAACTGGCAATGGGACGGCATCACGAAAGACATAGAACGGCCCAGGAAGCGCGAACCCGCACTGCTTCATGTTACTGCTGAAGATCGTTCTTCTATCACCTATCTGATGCCCATGGTAGCCAGCTCACAAGGCTATGAACCGGTTTTAGAGGTTCATCTTGATACGGTCGCTGTCACTTCCAGCCTGAACGACATACGATTGGTCGTTGCCGAATCATTCCGTGTATTGTTGGACTTTCATTCTTCGCCGTCGCCGTTTGTTCATATTACTTACCCAGATCCATTGCGAGCTACCCACACCATTAAAATGGAACGGTGAACGCCTTTGGTCCATTGTGGTGACCCTTCGACGGCCGACTTTGTTTTTACTTCGTGACCACATCAACATGTTCACTGATCTCGGGAAGGACTGGGCCTCAGGGCCTCCCAGCGACTACCAACGTTTCATTCCGATGCTGTACAAAATTGAACTCGACTTGCACCACTACGACCTCAATCTTTACGGAAACGATCATAACGTAATTGACAAACCCCTGATCAAAGAAGAGAACGGTATGCACTGACAAATCTCAAAGATCCTCAGCGCGCTCATATTTAAATAGCCATTTTTTCATTGACGGGAGCACGATTGAAGAGTCAGACCACAATACCTTCGAACGTGTTCAGACCTGACTCAACGACTATATCATTCACCGTTGATGTGCCCGACGTGTCCCTTGGGCTCTCACTTCCACGGTGGAATACCAATGCTTTGCACACTCCTAAGGACGGCAATAGCTTAGCAAGAGTAAGGACACTCAGCATTAAAGGATCATACGAATATTTTGCGGAAGTCCATCCGGAAAATGTGGAGCACCTCAGGCTCACATTCATGGTAAGAACAAGTCTTACATGAGTCCATTGTGCTCTCGACAGTTTTTCAGACAGAAGATATTTCCTTCAAGTGCCTTGGATGGTCCATTCGCTACTTCATGATTTTGAAGGACAATTACTTTGGTTCATTCACGCACTTTGCCACGTTATACGAGTATCTGGACAAACGAAGGAAGGGGATTCCGCCTGGTGACCCTGTTGTCCAGAAGTATCGCCCCGGAAAAGTAAGTGTTCAACAATCTACGATACTTCCAATGTGTATTCACGGACATGAACATCAGTCGAACATGATGCAGGTGGACATGACTGTGGTGGTTCGGAGCGGGTTGGTGATCTTGCCTGCTGGGTTGCCAGGGTACGAAATGGGAGCTCTTTACCAGGAGTCATCCATTGGGCACTCTACCGTCCTCACAGTGCCATATCTTCAGCTGCAATTCCGGATGCACGATCACTTCATGGGCGAGTATTGAATTCATTTTTTTGCAGGCATGATATCTTCTTACCCCAGTGTTGTAGAAATGTCTCTGAACATAGACACCATATACAGCTGTATTGAGCCAGATTATCCTGAAAACCTGATCTACCCCAATTTTCGAAACAAGAAATCTCGAGATGTACTGGTCATTGATGGTTGGATCTCTTATACCTATGTTTGAATTTTTGCTGAAAAGACATCAGGTATCGATGTCGCAGCCAACAGGCTGTTCGGCCCTGTTCCCCGTACCCTCACGTACGTATGCATATGGGAGGTACATTTGGGTAGTATCAAAGCGTCCTTGTCCGCCTTCGAGGCAGACATCCTCGAAGCATCTGGATCAGCATTTCGCATCAATTTCTCAGATACCTTGAATGCCCCTGCCGAAGACTATGCAACTCCAATTTTTCCTGATCGTGAGTCAAGCATTCACAGTTCAGAAGTTTACAGCTCACTTAACAAACTCCTCAGTCACGTTTGTCAAGCTATCCATAGATGGCATTGACTTGTCTTGGCGTGCAGGGAATGCAGTCTTGCAGGTCGCCGTCCCTTACGGCTTGTCAGTCGATAACAATGACCTTGGTGGTCATTTCCATCATAAGTTAACAAGCTTGAGACTGCCTTACGTGTCAATCAAGGGTCTGCTGACATATGATCAGAATAACACCTGGTTTGAGGCAGCTGAATTATCGACCGACCTCTACGTCGATATCTACTCTTCGCCTGCGGGATGGCGCCAGTTGGCTCATAAACAGGCCGAGTTTGTTCGAGAGCAAGATGAGTCTACAGGAAGAGCAAAGAGGATGATCGAATTGTTGCAAGGTTGTGAAAAGTCCGCTTGTGGTATGCATCCTCCTTGGTCAATCATCATGCAACAGTGCTAAGGGGTATTAGGAGGACAAACTCATAGCAACGGTGTCTACATACCAGCCATGTCACTGTCAGACTTGAACACCTATCGCAGGACCGCTTTTCAGGCACGCCGCAATTCATCCGGCAAATCTTTTGGTGCTAGTGCTTTTCAGTCTTCGGAATCGGAGGAAGAACCTCAAGAGCTTTTTGTGCAAGCTGTTCACGAAGCTCGTGCTGCGTATGTATCCAATTAATATGATTGCAACGCTGACAGAACTCGTACGTTAGCGCGCGCTCACAGGTGTCCCCGAAGAATGTTGAAGACGACTTGAGCATCGAGGATGAATCCGATGACGAGGACCTGACCGAACATTCGGACAGTGACTGGCCAGAAGCAGAAGCAGGTAAATAAGCCGATTTGTGATAATGTTCCCCATTTTCTCATTCGAGCATTCCTCTAGATGTCATCGAAGCTGGCGTCTCGATCTCCTTACTCAAGCAATATGCCCCGTTCGTTACGCACTATGCTGCCTACCATGTTCACGATCCCTCACAGTGGGAGGACGGGCCGTTCATGCTCAATAAAGTACGCACCGGCGGGTAATTCGGTCTTCATACTTATACTCAAAGCAAATACAGCGGAGTGAAATATTTTCCTCTTCATCTGATCGAAAGGAGGAAGGCCCAAAGGATGACGAGAAGATGCCTCCACCATTGATCCTCACACCTCCCGACAACAAAAAGGACACCACTGTTTATCGGGTCGCACAGCGAAAAGGGCTTGAAATAACGGTGACACCCCTCGCCGTCTCTGTCATGGCAGCTTTAGAATCGGACATCAGAAGCGTAGTAAGTTGAGTTATTTTGCATCCCAATGAGTATTGACAAACATCTGCTAAGGTTACGAGTGCGGAGCGTCGCATAGACTCCCTGATGGCAACACATTTAGGCGGAGTGTCAGATGCCAAGGCGTCCGTGCCGCAGTGTACTGTGTTGCATGTCCGGCTTGAGGCTATAAAGCTCTCTGCTTTGCAGCACACAGCATTGCCCAAAGGCGTGTCCATCGAGATTGACCATGCTTTAGAGAAGTTCTCCCTCGTTGAATGTCACCTGGACAGTATCCAAATTTATGGTGAAGTCTCCGATGTGCACCGCTCTATTAGCAGTGACCTTCGTAGTGTTAAACTCGAATGTAGTGCTGTTAGTGGAAGGCATCGTGCCCTCAACACGTCGCAGCCTGCCTTGTCACTCTCTGTCAGTAGCTTTCGCGTGCTGTATTATACAGATGACGCCGAGATTCTTGTGGGCGCTATCTCATCGGAAATGACGCATTACTTCCCAGAGCTGTTGATGTCTACAGGCCTAGCTGCTGCCGATCAATGCTCTCGGTTAATGCAGATCTACAGACAATTCCGGGAATCCTCAATGGATAGGCTGCACTCAGTCACATTTCATATTCTGCAACGCTCCGAAGATCATACTATCGTTGACCCACTTTCCACCATTCAGCCTTCTTTTCTCGTACAAGTTGGTACTCCTCAGAAACTGCGAACTGATCCTACCTTCCGGTTTTTGTACCATCTGCGCAACTGCCTGTGGCATATAAGGAGAAGTGACCCGACATGGGATGCTGGTCTTGCTGCTCATGTCCCACTGAACGATCTCATACCGCTTTTGGAAACCCGTTTGACCACTCTGGATCCGGATACACACTCTCTATTTCGTCTACGGCCTGTGGAGCACCTATTGCCTTCTATCAAATCTCCAAAAATTCAGATAGAAAGGCCTATATATTGGAGGTTTTACGCATGCGTGAAGCTTGAGCAATTACACTTTACTGTTCTTGATGCTACGGGTCGTTTGGCCTGTAATATCACTCTGGAGGGCTTCGTTTCATACTTGCGAGTACGGCATTTTGACATGGTGATTAGTGGGAATCGATGGTTGGCTACGTCCCAGTCTTCAATGCAACCTAAATGGTACCGGGTTACGCGGAAAGTTTCAGCATCGGTTTCTCTCAGTACCTTGCAGCTCGCGATTTATCCACCCTTGATGTCTTTTGCCCAGGAATGCCTTCGAACACAAAGGTTGTACACGAATACTTCCGTACCCGCTCAGGCAGGGATCAGTCGGGCGGATGAAAGCTCGCCTTCAAATATCTATTGTGTGCTTTTCGATGTCGCGTTGTCCTGTCGTCTCTTTCGATTGCAGGCTGTAGCTGAAAAGCTAACCTTTGAGATTGGTGCCTCTGACTTCCAGTCTGTGTCAACAACATCACATCATCCAAAGACCGAACCTACGAACACTGTAGCCATGAATCACTCCGTAATAACACGAGAGATCTTGGTTAAAGCTTGTTCACCTTCTGCAATATCCCAGCTGAACGATCAAGATAACCTTGCGTTCTTGGTCTTTTCGGATACAAGATTGGATACTTCATTACGAAAATCAGAAGGAGCGGGCTCGGATGCCTTACTTGCATTCATTATCGGAGGTCTACGTCTAACTGTTCCTCGTAGTGCTCTACGTCTTTACCGATTCGTTGAAGACTGGAGAGCGGATTTTCTACCCGGCATCGAGACAACCATCCAAGCATTTTTGTCAGAACTTGAACAGGTTCCTGTTAAGGAGAATTCCACCTGGGCGCATTCTAAGACTTCGCCACCCAGATTGCACGTAAATGGACGAGTTCTGTCTTTTGGAATATATCTTCGTACCATGCATGATACTTGGCTTTCCTGGGAAGTCAATGATACCATTGTACGATTGCTTTCCTGTGACACAAATTCTCGGGGCTGGTGCCAAGCTCTCGACGTGCATCTTTCTTCCCAGATTTTTTCAGTGTTCTCTCACTCTCAAGAATCAGGAGAACATCCTCGAGTAAGATTGGAACTTCCGTCTATCCACTTCTCTGGCCAGCTAGAGCAAGAGTCTGTACATGCCATCGCTCTCATACGGTTTTTAGAGTTGAAAGTCAAGCCTTCTCATTGGGACATGCTCCTAGCAGTCCAGCAAAAGTTTGGACAAGACTTCAATGACTTGATGGTGTTGATTCAGGAAACTCAGTCCAGGCGAGCCGCTGCACCCCTTCCTTCTAGCAGAACCGCGGAGACCAAAACACTGAAATATTCTGTTCACCTGAAGATGGAGGGTTTTCGCATCGGTTTCGAGGGTCTCTCTTCCATATTGTTACTGGAGTGTCCAAAAATCGGGGGAAGGTTGGAAAGTTTCCCAGGGCAACGATGGTCTGTCACTGTCACGGACCTTGCGCTGTCTCTCGCGCCACGTACAAGTCTACAGTTCCAAACAGCTCTATCAAACAGACGCCAACGATCCGCTTTCGTCATCATAGACTTCAAAGTATCCTCCAAGAGCGAAGGGAAGGATCGAACCCGCACGAGCGAAGTTTTGGAGGTCAATGTGACAAAAATTCACGCTGTAATGCAACCCAGCTCAATCGGTGAAATAGGTGACTTCATAGATGACCTTCAGGTTGAAATTTTTGTTTTTTTGCTCGTGCTTGAATAACATTATCTCAGGTTGAAATTATGGATCGTCGAGAACGACGTGCTCAAGAATTGGCAGCGTTCAAGCAGAAGACCCAGAGGCTACTACAGACATTTGATGTCAAATCTCGAAATCGCCCTCCCGCTCATGAATTGCCCTGGCTTAATCGGTATACCATTGAATTCGCCTTTCGCAACATCGGGGTGGCTTTTCCTCTTGCCCTCGATCACGACATGGATCTACCTTCGACAGGGACTCGTGACGCTACTGCTGTCCGGGCCTTCTTGTTTTCGATCAGATCGGTCAATTTTGGAACTGAGCGAGGAGAGACTGGTCAAGCAAATATGCAGGGCTTCTCGTTCCAGTTCGTTCCTCGGTAAGAGTATACATAAATTTTCGGTTGGAATCCTGCTGAGCAGTCACAGTTTTCGGCAATCTGTTCCCGAAGATTTCTGTGGCGATAAACATGAAACGCGGAATCGACTTCTCTATCCCGAAATGACAGCTCAGTTGAAATCTTTGAGATCCGCAACGTCGAGCGAAGTCTTCGTGAAGGCGACCGTGAGCGGCTTTATTTTGGACTTGGATTCCACTATCCCAGACTATGTCTTCTCTTTATTCGATGTATATCGAAAAGGCAAGGAACGAATGGCGAAACTTACGGCCAGTCTTCCTCGCGCAGGGTCAAGCACAAATCAGAGCTCCGAAGCCGAAAATATGCAAAGGAGAAAAACGACGCATCTTCCTACGTCTAATTTCTTTGCTTCTTTGACATTTCTTAGCGGAAAGGTGTGCATATACAGCGCAGAGGTTTCTAATTCTTCCCGGGCTAGAGCATACTCAGGGGTTTGGGACAAGCCTGACCAGCCGATAGGTGATGTTGGTGCTGAGGTGTTTAATCTTCCTGTAGTTTCAGTTTGGACCGAGTATCGTGCTGTACCTCCTCGACAACCTCGTGCTGGGCGAGACGTGGAACCATCAATTCTGATGTTCAAGAGCACAGTCCACTCGAGTCACAATACACTCAGGCCGACACTTCTATGCTTCGTCACCGAAGTAATGACCCTCGTAGAGACCAGGCTTCGAACTGTCCATCGGCCACCGCTATTGGCCGCGACCGTAGAAGATACACTTTCTGCGCCTACGGTGCCCGATGTCAGCGCATCACCCTCTAGTCTTCAGATCAGTTTCAGTCTGCGTATTGATCAATCGAAGTTGGAGCTGACTTGCCATCCGGACGTCAATGTTGTAGCAGGTCTTAACTGGGACAGTGGAGGATTCGTAATTAACGCATCACCGGGCGCACGGAAGGTCACATTTACAGGAAGTGTCGGTGGCTTGACCGTAGGCCTGAAGCACGGATTCCTGAGCGAAGACTGTGTCCAATTAGATGCTCGAAACCTGGCGTTCTCTGTTACCTTCGCGAAAAGTGATGTCGAAACTGGGCGAACCGTCAGTTCTATCTCTCTGGCCTTAGAAACGGAGTTTTTGGGAGGTGTTCGGTTCTCCCGATTGCAAGATATACTCTGTTTCAAGGCGGTTTGGCTAGATCGAATCCCGGTGTTCAATGGAAACAGCACAGCACTTGCCGAATCTCATGGCAAGGCCGCCTCGAGCACCTCGACAACCGCAGCTGCCAAGCAAGAGTTCACCACTGCTGTTCTCATTCGCATACGACAAATAAAATTAGACATTGATCTCGGCCAGTCGATAAGCACGGTGGTGTTACACCTCAAAAATTCGGTACTAAGATCCAAGTTGACCGAATCGTTCAGCGAGCTTTCGTTCGTGGTTGGTGATGTGGCAATAGCAGCGAAAGGGAATGTTGCCGGCCATGCGAATGTCTCGAATTTTGTTTTCCAAACTATTCGGAGGACAGAAAACCCACAAGTGGACGTTCATTATGATCGCATGCTGGAGCTTCGCATGACCAGCGGACCTCTCATAGTGATGTTAGAGTCCGACTATCAAAAACTCTTACATTATCGGTGAGTATCTGACTATCACGCAGCATTTGAGAGATCCTGATATTCGAGTATGATAGCGCTGAGCCTCTGAAAGTCGAGATTTCAGACGATTGGTCAATGACACTACCATCCCGTCAGAATGCTCGTCCTCTTCAGCTATCCTTCACTGTCAAAAGCCCAGAAGTTGTTGTGATTGCAACTGTCGGTACTATCCCCAAGTTGCTCTCGTATGCAAATAAATTCAAAGCCAACCTAGAGGCACAACGGGCTGGTGCGAGTCGGGAGTCGAAGACCTTCCGGATTTCAAGGGCACCGAAGCCTGACAACCCGCTATCAGCTGTAGCAGAGGCAATGATTCACTCTGCACGAACACGTTTCAAGGAAGCAGATCCGACCTTGATATACACTATCAAACAGAACATGAGGCTCGGACTGGATCATCTCCGTTTGGTTGTATTTCCTCGAACAATGGCCGATGCTGAAGTGGCTCAATTTGTCGGACGAAATGTTCGCGGACGACTTGATCGTCTTGTTGAGTCCGAAGCAACTAGAGATATTCGGCTCTCGTTCACTTCGATGAAAATATCCCGATTTACACAACTTGGACATGCTATCATGCCACCCAGTACCGAAATTTCGGACGGGAGAAAATGGTTGGATGATTTGCTCAAGGATGCGAGTAGTGCAGACATCGTTGGTTTACCCTCCATGAAAATACATATGACGAGTGAAGAACGCAGGGAAACGACTCGCCGAAGACTTCACTACGATTTTGATAGTCAGTTCCTTCGCACTGGCGGTCTCGAGCGTACAGAGGACATTTACATCACACTCAACGTTGGCTTGTATTCCTGGTTGACAGTACTGCGTAAAACGCTTGCCAGGGAGATGGATCAAGTCAAAGCAACCGCAGAATGGCGGACAGTGACTACATCTGTCGGAGTCACTCGCAAGAAAGTCCCGGAACCGTTGAACTTGGATGATGGCCCCAAGTCTGCCACTGTATCTCGACCGTTTTCCCCAGCACCTCCTTTGTCGCCGTACACTATCCGATCCCCCTCTGCAATCAATGTATCCTTTACCTTACCAGAAACACCTGCACCTCCTTCTCGACAAGCGTCGCAAGCTCCGCACACTGCAGATGAGGAGCTAGGCACCGCCCCGATGAGCAATCAAGGGGAATCTTCGGCTCTTATTTACGAGCCAGGTAACCGGCGTATCGAACGGTTGACGATGAAACAGCTTGGAGATGCTACACCAGATGTGATGCATCCCTTCTTCATGAAAAAGGCTGGTTTCAGTTTAGAAGACTCACTGCCGCAGTACGTGCACGAATATGCGACAGCACCTCTTGAAGAGATTATGGAGGCACTGCTCAATTTATACAGCAAGCAGCTGCTGGCAGGATAGTAATAGTAAATAGTAATGTATAGTATTAGTAGTTCTAGTTGTATATTGTATACTCATATAGGCGTGCACGTAATATTCTTTAATTCACGAGAAAGTTAGTCATATAGTCTTACATAGTTGGTTTCTTTTGTACCCTATTTTCCGCTGAACACGCTGAGGAGAGCAAAGCAACCATATAAAAGACCAACAGGATAAGCCACCAAAAGCCGCTGGTCGGACATTCGCAACACCGCTACAAATATGCCCGATGCGGAGTAGGTGCACCATAGGATGGAAATAGAAGCAAGTATATAGCCAAAGAGGTCACTGATTTGGAGTCAGTCATTGCTGTATGTTTAGAACAGACCACATACTCTAGAGTCATCATCACACTTAAGGCGCCTACACCTACCATAGGAAGCAGGCAGTACCCCAGTACAGAAGTTACGCGGTAGGCGTCAATTGCTTTCTCGGCCATGAGGTTGAGGAGTGTATATATTGAAATGGAACCAAAAAGACCAACTCCGTATATGTATCCGAAATTAGGTTTGCCAGACTGGTGTGCCTCTATAGATGAACAAGTAGACTTGTGAGAGCAGGTTCTAGGACACTCACAAAAAGAAGAAATATTCCAAAACAGAAGACGAATAAAATCGGGCCAGCCAGATCTGCATCGTCCATAATGTGCTCGTCGACGCCACTGAGAGGATTCAACACAGTCATTGATTTAAGCCGTATGTGAGAGAAATTTATTCCAAGTTCTTTGAAAGAACAAAATAAGAATGCTGTTCAAGACCAGGATATCTTGTGAGGAATACCTTCTAACAACGGCGGTTCACCTTCGAACCCGCCCGTTCCGAAAGCGGTCCACCATCCACCTGCAGACTGTATGTTCCCCCCATAGCCCGACACGCCAACCTGGGCTATATTTCCCTGAGCAGCCACACTTCCGTCTAGACTTGGTCGCGAGCCAGGATAGAAATTTGGATCGACTGCAGCGGACGCTGGGGAGTAAAACTGAAGAGGCTGATCCTGGGGCTGTTGAGCATAGTAGGAATTCTGGGAGGAAGTGCCATATGCATTGTCTTGCCACATTGAAACAAAACTTATCGACTTCCGCAGCTTCAAGTTCAAGTTCCTGGTCGGACACGCTGGCTGTAAATCACGTGCCCCTGCAGTCGATATTTCGCTGTCTGTTGTTTGGCTATAGCCTCAGCTTTTACTTCCATATTCTCACTTCATGGTAGGAAAATTATCTTATTTCCCTCAACTGCTTGTGCTGATTTTACTTCAATCTATATAGCCTCAGGTAATACACAAGCCGCTAGACGTGCGCTATCTTGAAAGAGCTCACGTCAGATCTTCAGAACGAGTATATTGAGGAGCATATCAAGCGACATGGTCGACGGTTAGATTACTTCGAGCGCAAGTACGTCGGGTCATTTTCACATCGAACGTTTTATCCAATGATTCTCACTCCAGGCGTAAACGAGAGGCACGCGCAGCTCACAAATCGTCAGCTACTGCACAGAAAGCTTTCGGTATCAAAGCCAAGTTACTTCATGCTAAACGCCATGCCGAAAAAGTGCAGCTCAAAAAGACTCTTAAAGCACATGACGAACGAAATGTCAAGCAAGCCGACTCTTCAGCAGTTCCTGACGGCGCTCTGCCTACATATTTGCTAGACCGTGAGGGCCAGAAGGATGCCAAAGCATTGTCAAGCGCCATCAAGCAGAAGAGGAAGGATAAGGCAGCCAAGTATGCTGTGCCATTACCCAAGGTTCGGGGGATTGCAGAGGATGAGATGTTCAAGGTGATGAAGACTGGGAAGAGTAAGAGCAAGTCGTGGAAGCGGATGGTCACAAAGGCGACGTTTGTGGGGGAAGGATTTACAAGGAAGCCAGTGAAGATGGAGAGATTCGTGAGGCCTATGGCTTTACGCTACAAAAAAGCAAATGTTACACATCGTACGCTACCACTGTTGTCTTTGTCACCGTGTCGCATTGACAATTCATTTCGTTCTTTTCAGCTGACCTAAAAGCAACCTTCCAGTTGCAGATTCTCGGCGTAAAGAAAAACCCACAATCTCCCATGTACACGCAGCTCGGTGTCATGACAAAAGGCACAGTTATAGAAGTAAATGTTTCCGAGCTTGGTATGGTAACTGCTGGTGGTAAGGTTGTGTTCGGGAAATATGCCCAGATCACGAACAATCCTGAAAATGACGGTTGCATAAACGCCGTCCTACGTGAGTGACCTTGTTTGCTCGTCGCTGTTTTTGTTCTGATGACCATTTGTCCCCTACTCGTGTAATGCTTCTCTACTTGCTTAATGACCCACTGTATTTCTATACACATGCTATCTATGCTATATAGGCTGTGAAATGTGACCCGTGCTGGTCATCTTGATCTTCTGTGGCGATGTACTTGAGCCCGTCTAATGTATCAACCGTTTTTCCACTCGAAACTATTATCTTGCCAAGATTGACAGCCACTGAACTTTCTTCTGTACGTTGCCAGGTATCAGTGGCCACTAGAGACCTCTGTGTATGAAAGATTCGCAACTGTTTGACAAACATTCGAGATTTGGAATATACACAGCACAGTAGTTACAGGATACAGCGTTAATAATGATATACTAAAGTTATAGCAAAGTAAGGTATGCGTACAAATGATTCGATTGAGAGCTGTGAACGTCGAAATGAATCTAGGAAGTACAAATTGCGAATAGATGTGTTGAAAGGCAGTTCAGAACTTCAGCTAATACTGCATTCGACGGTTATGGGAAGGGGCAGACTCTGCGTAGCTTTGCGAATGGTCCCAAGACGCGCGATCGTTGCTTTCACGAAGAAAATTGACATCGGGAAAGTGATACCTTTCCCATTCGGCACTCCTGTGATTTGAGAGTGTCAGTTTAGAATCGAATGACACAAAGATTTGCCTACCGGACATCCCGTCTATCATATGCTGTAGGGGTAGAACGCGTATCTGAGGTAGGAAGCTGTTGCTGATACACATCTCGCATATCAGGAATACTTTGTCCTCTGTAAACGGTATGAGACGGTCTTGACTGGCCTGTATGAGAAGCCTCGGATCCTTCCGGTAGATGCAGAGACCGTAGGGAGTTTGAAGACGACCGTCGCAATGAGCTGATGAACGGAAGCCCGCGCTCTGAGGCATTGTGAGATCTCAATTCTGAGTAGCTGTTTCCAGTAGAAGCTGGAAAAGAAGAAGACGATAGTTCAGGCGATGGCCAAAAAGAAGTTGCTCTTTGCAAATTTGGGTACATGTTTGGTGCCTCGTGTCTGAGCGAGACCGGATCACAGTCGCGATGGTACAGTTCGTGCTGAATACGGTCGGTAGTGGGAACAGAATGAGAACTTGTACTAAGTGGTATGGTTCGACTAAATGTATGATTTTCAATAGGAGGGTGGAGTGTAGAGTCCCATGAGGAGGAGGAGGGAAAATGCAAGGAGGGAACTTCCCATTGCCAAGGGTTTTGAGTTTCGAGTGCTTGACGTGATGATCCTGGCAAACTGAAAGGTAGCCTGCCTCTTGCAGAATATTGAGTGCTATCACCCAAAATATCTGATGCTGAAGGACGACGATCTATGTCCGCACCAGGCAGAGACTTTCGAAGCTGTTGTCTGTAAGATTCATTCAAGATTAATGTCGAGAGCGAAAGAATTGAAGACTTACAGCCAGCCAGTCAAGTTCGAAAACCGGGGTTCTGCCCATTCCAGCGCGCTCATCAAAATGTCTATGTCACCCCTGAGAGACTCGATTGGCTGAACATACAGCGGCTTGATATCCTCCAATGGATTTGTGAGTTGAAGCTTCTCTTTGACCTTCAATTCCCAAAGATTGATGATAAGGATGCCGGCAGATACATGGGCAGCGTTAATGAGATTGGGAACACTGCAGATTGCACGCTGCATCTGAGCCTCGATGATACGAGCACATGATTTAGCTGCATGACTGCAGATCGGTAAGGCCGACGAGTGTAGAGATATGCGCCCGTTGCTCTTCAGCTCCGAGGGCGTTCTCCGAGGGCACGAAATGAACGGCCGATGTACAAGCATCTGCGCCCAGTAGAACGTCGTATACAACATAGCAGCTTGGTTGAACAAAACGGGGTCATCAATTTTTATTGACCATTTGACTTCCACAATTATAAGCGAAACATATAAATAATGTGAACCAAGCAGCTTACGATGATCTGGCACGGAGTTCATCCACTCGGACATAACGTCATCGAGCTGTTTGACAATGGCTTCGGAATCAGGCATGGGAAGCCGCTCTAAAAAGAGCTTTGAGGGACCAAGTGCGTACTACAAACTTGTCAACGATAGACGACACTAGACAAAAATGAAAGCTACACACCAATGTCCGAAGAATGAATGCAATGATTTGAGTCAATTTGATCCACAATATGAAGGCCGAAATCTTGGAGGGAACGCCTGGAGGTTGTTGAAAGGCCGCAGCGGGATCTGACATGTTCCAATACTCGTCGTCGACATCCAGAGGGAAATCAAGGTCGAAACTACAGAGGCTCAGCGTGGTGAATGAGTCATACAAAAGTCTGGGCTCACTCTTCCTCGTAGGTCCCGCATGCTCGACCCAAAGATGCACTTCCAACGCGATCAAATGCAACCAGTAGCCAAAACGCACGCTTCCACAGCTCGTCGTCGGCACTGAGATCCTTACTGTACACGGTCTTGCGGTGTGCACCGACATCTTGAGCCTTCCGAATACCGATACTGACAAATGTCCAGCCGACAGGTTCATCCACAGTACCTCTCAAATACATCGCCAGAAGCTGAGCAATGTCCGTAAGCATTAAAAAATAGGAAACGAGAGCTAAATAGTCACAGTAAAAGTCTGCACTTCAAATAGAGTGGCAGGATATAGCAGAGAACGGCGCGCCCGATGGATGTCTGGGAAACTCCAAGTCAATATGAATACGCAATAAAAGTCAATAACAAAAACTGACCTAGACCAATCAAGAAGAAATTCCATCCCGATAGGCTCCAATCCAATAGGTCAGTTCCTGGCTTGTACGCCTCCCGAGGCAGAACACGCGGATCATCACTCCATCGGCTTGCCACTGCGAACATCGAGGCCGACACACACGCAAACCAAATGTTATCGTTTTGTAAGCCTTCTTTCCATTGTTTTTCAAAGGTTGGGCGATGAAGGAGAGGAAAGTAAGGGTTGATGTGTCGGAAGTAAAGCTCAATAAGGTGCTCCGCTAGATCTTCAGGAGGGAAACGTTTGAGAACCGAGTCCAACAGTTCTGGGGAATCGACATGGAGGCCTTCATAGACTAGCTCCCACTAGAAAAACGAACGGTCAAGTGAGAGAATACGCGCAGTGAAGCCAATGTTACGTACTCGGCAAGAACGCCAGAACTGAGGGCGACGCATAGAATTTAAAGAGGCTGCAGGACTTGGAGAAGAGTTGGTGGCAGAAGAGCTTGATTCCCCACTTCCACCGACATATTCAGTCGTTTCCATCAAGTGCTGTTGCTTGTATTTCCGTGTTGCGTCAATCAGTTTCATCGAACTAGTTTGCCCGTGAAAACGAGCGTGTGGTTCATCGGGCTGTGGACCGTGTGTGTGGAGTGTCAGGCGCCGCATGCCATTCTCAAAGTCGTCTATAAGGTCGTCTGTATCCGATGAGTAGGAATATTCAGAAGACGCAGATTCCTCATCTGATTTTCCAATGAGGTGTTGATCTTGGCGTGACCTTCGATGTCTAGATTTGCTGCGACTAGAACTTTCATCAAAGCTTATCGCCAAATGTGATGACACTGGAAGGGGTGTGCCACTATAAAGAGGAGAGCGATGAGGAGAGCGAGAGTTTGAGACATTAGAAGAAGACGCCTGTCCAATTCGAGAATGGGAACGAGAATTGGAAGCAGAATCTTCTCTGGAAGAAGGTCGGGCTTCAAGATCTTTCCAGGAATCTCGAATCACCGAAGGACCCAACTCATCCGAAAAATCCTGATCGGGACGCAACTAAACAAGTAGTTTGGTCAGAGACTATGGGTAACGATCCGAAATCCATTTAGAGTAACGCCTGAGCGGACCGTACGAACAAATATTGCTCCTGGTGCGTAGATGGCTGGTACGCCTACTCACCTGCTTCAAGATCGCCTCCATTCTTTCCAGTCTGTCCTCGAGTCCCGTCACGTATCTAAGACATGAATGGGTAACTTACAGACCAGGAACAAAGGATTGGGCAACTTACGCTTTCGGCGGGCCCCTAGGCTTGGAAGCCTCTCTGAAACGTCCAGGTGAGCTATATTTCAAATGGTAAGATTGTAAAGGACGCACAGATAGGTACAAGCTTTACGACTCTGGATGCAATTGGAGCATATATTGTCAGACATTTTGGGACCGTCACATTTCGTCTTCCTGCGTCGACATAAGTCGCAAGCTCTATCTATTCTGCGCCTCTTGAGGGAGTTGCGGGAGGAGGAATCGGCATTGTAGGAGGACACAGGAGAAGCAGTAGATGGATGTCTTTGAGATGTTGAGATTCCCGGAGGATTGTTAGTATATGAAGATGAGCTTTGCATACAGCAAAGGGACAGAAGAAAGTGAAGTGAAGGAAGGAGCAGAGAAACCTCCTGCTGAATAAGGCCTAAAATCAATGTCGGGGCGGATCAGCAGAAACGCGAAACTTTGTCCCTTTGTCACGTGCGTCCTGCCGCCGGGATATTTATATTATTCTGTCACCGAGACTCGTCAAACTTGCACTTATATCTGCTTTCATCTGCTTTCATCTGTTTTCTTCTGCTCTTATCCGTGGATAACTGTTGTCATGCGAATTCGTGCAGTTTCTTTACAACTATCGTGTATTTGTGCCTGTCTTTTTGAGCCATGCTTGTCCCCGGCTGTTGAATGTTATACCTTTCCATCGAAATCCGTTTCTATCGTATTCTATGATCTATTCGTGTTTCAGCTTTGAACTGCGCATGATCATCATCACTTCCGAAACCCAGCATTCTTGCATTGAACTTGAAGTCATACTAGGACACTACCAGTACGTTGATCGGACGGATCAGGCACATCGGTCATTACGATTCATATCTATCCTCCTGCATTGAAAGTAGACTCTTTCGACTCTCTAATCCGGCTCTGACAACCACTTGAGCAACCAGGGCTCCCCTGGGCTCCCTGACAAGTTGTTGGGCTAAACGTCTCTGAGACGAATCGTCCCAACTTGGTAGTCTTACGCATTACGTAGGCATGGGGATGGATTGGCGCAGAGTTTACCGCTTGGCGCATGAATATCAGACGTGTCTGGAAAACGATTGTCGCTTTGCCAGGGGTAGTCGTCCGTAGGTGATCGCATTTTGGAAGCTGACTCGTGGGAATGTTCAGATCTCTCTCTGTCCAATTGGCAGTATGTTTAATATTATTAAATAATTCAAGGATTTCGAAATAAACATCTCTGTTACGTCTCCACATGTCACTAAAACTGACCATCTTGGGTATCCTCTTCGCACTTTTTGCCGGAATCTACCAGATTTATCTCTCTCCACTTGTGGATGGACTTGGTTTATTCTATACTGTGCAGCCATTTGGGTTAAAGGAGTCTGACTGTTCGAAAATAGCAGATCTCCAAGCTTGCGAGAGTGGGTCATGGCATTACCCCGCAAACACTTTTACTGATCAATATGCAGAACTTGTTTTACACCAGCCTTCGGGTATTCTGTATCTCGCATGCTCCAGTCCCGAATCTCGAGTCAATTGGCTTCCTGCTGTGGGGCACCTAGTCAAGGCCAGCAAGACCGACTATATCGCCACTTTTGATCCCAACACATCTCAAGTCACACGACTAGCTTTAGAGAGTTTCGACTCGGTGCTAAATGTTCATGGCATGGACGTCGTTCCTTCGTCCTCTGACCCTAGCGAGTTGTTCGTGTACTTGGTAAACCATCGTCCCCCAGCAGACGGCCAAGACGCCAGTAAGGTTGGGGCGGACTCCGTCATTGAAGTTTTCAAGACGACAGTTTCGGCAAAGAGCCTGATACATCTAAGGACGGTCGAAGATCCTGCGATTATATGTCCCAATGACATCGCTGGCTTTTCTGACGGCAAGAGATTCTATTTCACTAACGACAACGACTACAAAACTGGTTTCGTAAGAATTAGATATTGACCTCTTGGCGCGAACGATCATACTTATTTATCACAGGGACGGTCCATAAGAGCTGGCTTATTTCCTTCGTCGTCCGTGGGTTACTGTCAAGTCGACCAGGGTTGTAAAATAGCGGTCCCAGATATGCTGAGCAGCAACGGTATCGCAAAAGCGGTCAATGACACCGTCTACGTAGCAAGCACTTTGGGGAAGAAACTCAGCATTTTCGAGAAACAGGAAGACGACTCTTTGGTCTTGACCGATGTTATACCGCTAGGTAACGGTTGTCTAATGGTGAGCGCCTGATACAACCACTCATGTTAATAAAAAGGAACTTTCCTGGACAATGTCGCTATCGACAATGACGGTTACGTATGGTTGGCTGGTGAGTCTTAACGTTCTGTCTGTAATCTGCAATCTCAAGTCGCTCGAATTGTAGGGTTTCCGAAAGGAGCTGAGATGACAGCACATATGGATCATCCTGAGCGACCAGCTTCTGGATGTGCATGGAAGGTCAGCGTGAACACAGGACCCTCCTCATTTTATGGAGAGAAATATAAGGTGGAAAAGGTACGCATATACACATGCCTGCTATGATCATTCTGACCATTCATGCTAGGTTTTTGAGGACGATGGTAAGATAGCCTCCGGGTCGACTTCGGCTGTTTATGATTCTGAGCGGAGGCGCTTATTTTTACACGGTGAGCATGGTCAGTAACATCCGAAACATACCATTAACAATGAGTAAAGGCGTTTGCGCGCCACACCTCACGATGTGCAACCTTTGATAAATGCAGTAGTAGGAGCAGAATTGTACGATATTCGAATTCAATCATATTACATACCTGAGCGCTTTCTAAATTGTAGATATACTACAGCCAGTGCTCTGGATCCGTCAGGTGTATGCACCAGGAATGATTATGGCTAGTTGATGAAATAGACGTCGTTCCAATACCTATCAATCTTGTGCACTCCTGTCCTTCTCTGAAAGTCTACGCACATCATCTCGCACGGCCTTCCATGAATAGCGAGGCAAATTGAAGCCTTCCAAAAGCCTGGAATAAGTGGCTCCTCCTAGACGGGCGACAGGTCGTAACTGGGCAGGATCAAGCTCAATGCCGTTCTCTGCAAGAGCAGACTCTCGGACATGCACCCTCTTGATGAGCCCCAAGACGAGCGTATGTGTGATGTCGGAGGAGTTGAGGTCAGTGATATCATGAGAGAAATGGAGCTAACATATGAGAACAAACTGAGTATGTAGGTACGAAAGTTTGATGGGTGATATTTGGACTTACTTTGCATTCCATGCTGACGATACTCTCTTTGACACACGGAGGCTTCACTTCTGTCTGCAATACTTCTGTTGGATATGATCACCGCATACATGGCGATAATCCACATACACTCGGTTCAGCTGTCAGTCCACTGACGATCCATTCATTGACATCCGCTGGAGCTTCGACAGAACAGGCATTGGCTGCTTCGACAAAATGTTCGCTGATGATGTTGACGGTAAACTCTTTAGTGCTTAATATGTTCTCCCTTGTGTCCTTTGGCCGTCTCGGGGATAAACTGAAAGAAATACTGAGCAGCGGCGGATTGTGCGAGACCTGAAATTTGAGATGAATATCAGCTACGTTTCTTCATTGGGATGCGCGACTGACCATGGAAAAATAGCTAGTCGTCACCAAAGTCATACATGCATACTTGACCTACAGTTGAAGAACACTACTTGCCTGAAAGGCGCGAGATTTGGGGTACCATCCGGAGCCAAAGAAGATATGAACGCGATTGGCCGTGGAACGATGGCAGACGTCAACAAGCGATAAGTATCTCTAGATTTGCAACGTAAACTCGAGCACAACTAGTTCATCAAAGTCAACACATTTGGCGGAAGTTTTGTTCATTACCCACGTCTTTCTGGGAGAATTTGTGTGGTTCTGGAGTGCTCCTGGACCATCCCCAAACTTCCAAGAGGGAGTAGGTGGAGGAGTAGTGATGAAGGATTTTGAAGGGTCAAAGGTGCTGTTCCATCTACGAGTCGTTTGAGCGAGAGACCTTTGAATTATTTTCCAGTTCATCGCAGCTGGACTGGAAGGACGGAAGGACGTTTTTGTCCGAGTCGCGTCGGCCGCCAGTGGATTTTTTCTCACAAGCTTACTTTCTGGAATCTCCCCTAGTACTACTTATATTGTATCCTTGCCTTGAATTAGTAAGTCCTGTTCTTCCTCAGTCAAACAACATGTCTGCGATGGATACAACTAAACACTCCTCAGAACCTGTCGCTCTTCATGGCTTTTATGGGTGGACTGAGACATTGAAAGGCATACAGTATGGCCCAGGCTCCACGGCTACTGCTCTACCCAAGTTTTTCAAGCTTCTTAATGCATCGAAGGCGTTGATCGTTACCGGTAAGAGTCTTCACGACAAGGTATACTATATTTCCCTAGGCGCAGCGGAGCCATAATCTGATTGCCTTTGTGTAGACCGATGTTGTGAAGAAAGTGGAAGAAATCCTTAAATCGATGAATGCTTTCGGTGGGACTTTCTATGAGATCGGAGAGCATTCTCCCATTGCTGGAATTCGTAGAGGAATGAAAGTATTTACCGAGACGGGATGCGACGTGATTGTCGCTGTTGGAGGTGGTTCCCCTGTTGACGCTGCCAAGGCTATGTTATACTTTATTCAGCAAGAGAGGGGAGGAGAAATCCTACCCCAAATTGCTATCCCCACTACTCTGAGCGCTGCGGAATATACGGTAACTAACATGACTTTGACTAATACTAAGAACCTGATGTGATGAACTTTTGCTACTAGATCGGGGCAGGATATACCAATGACGAAGGAGTCAAAGTTGCTGTCAGCTCTCCGAGGCTTGCCCCTGCTGCCATTATCCTTGACGCTGAACTCACACTTGCCACACCTGAAAGACTTTGGTATGTCTACGTCTTTTCTTGTGCTTGCCTTCTAACTTGTGTGTATAGGTTATCCACTGGGATCCGAGCACTTGATCATGCTGTTGGTATGTCCTTTGAACCGTATCAAGCCATACTGCGTCAACTCGCAATTTTCAAGAAAATCTGTATAGACCGCACATTCCCCACCCGTTGAGAATGCTATGTTACCCTGCTTTGGCAGACCTTTTCAAGTACCTTCCAGAGGCCAAAGCTAATCCACAGTCTGTGGAAATACGCCAAAGGCTCCAGGTTGCGTCATGGATGAGTATCTGGCCAGTCAGACTCGAGAAATACAGGTTAGTCAGATTCTGAGAATTCATCGGCGGTATTGAAAGTTCTCCAGTGCGTTGGGCCTCTCACACGCGCTTGGTCATAAACTTGGTGCAGCCTATTCGATCCCACATGGAATCACATCGGTATGTGCATGCGCTAAGGCGATGGTGTCACCCGTCTGATAAAGGGAAATTTATACAGTGTCTGACATTAGCCCCTGTGGTCGAATTGATGACCGAAATCGGGACGCAGGAAGACAAAGAGTACCTTGCTCAGGCGCTTTTCTATCTGCACAAGACCAGCACGGGAACGCTTGACGGAGACGTGAAACTCCTTTCGGCTTCCATCAGACAGTGCGTATCCGAGGTTGAATCTTTGGAGATGATGTAATTAAGGTTTATGCAGATTGGTGGTAGACCTTGGTCTAAAGTCGACACTCACACAGTACAATGTGCCCAAGGGAGACATCCCCAAGATCGCAGGAAATGCTCTAGGTCATGAGAATGACCCAGTATTTGACAAAGTGAAGCAGCTGCTAGAGGATTTGTATTAAAAACGGAGATTCGAGTGTACAGTAATAAGTAAAAGAATGTATAAGAAAGCGGTGTAGGAACGATCTAGACTGGGAAAGGACATATATACTGATCAAAGTGAAATTGAAAGTGTTAAATTGGGGAAATGACGGTTTCTCATCGACCCTCTCGTTGTTTTCTCCTTGCCTCTTCCTTCTCTCGTTGTTGCCATCTCCTTCGTCGTTCAGCTGCTCAGCAGTGCGCAGTATTCCGAACATCGGGTCCACTTCGTTTCAGTGTCCTGAGAAACGCAGACGTGTCAGGTCACCCCCTCTTAATCGGTTCACTCGCTTCACGTCCTTTCATTCATCCCACAGTTCTCTATTCACCCATGTCTTTGCGAAAACTACACTCTACATCTCAAAACGGCTCACCCAAGCAGAACTCTGATCCTAAAAATGACCATAATCACGAACACGATCATGACCACGACCATGAACACTCTCATTCTCACTCCTTTTTTGGCGGCCACTCTCATTCCCATGGCGAGGAGTACAACTATGGTGCAGAGAAGATCATGGCTGCTTGGGAAGGTTCTGGTACGCGTTACATTCTGTTGCTCCGCTTAAGGTGAACCTGACGCTCTCTTCTGCAGCCGACCGAGGTAGTCGGATCACCATCATTGGCTTGTTCTCCAATGTTGGGTTGACAGCGGCGAAAGGGCTTGCTGGATGGTACATGCACTCTGCCTCGTTATTAGCGGATGCAGGCCATTCCTTGAGCGGTAAGTATTCCCAGTCCTTTTCGCATGTCTCATGAATTCTTACGATCTGGTACGTGTTCAGATCTCTTGGGCGACTTTGTTACCCTCTTTTGCTGGAGGCTGTCGCGAAAGCCCCCATCAGAACGTTATCCCTATGGATTCGCCAAGTTTGAAACTCTTGGCACGACTACAGTTTCCCTGCTTCTCATTGGTGG
This sequence comes from Omphalotus guepiniiformis, assembly GCA_028554645.1. Taxonomy (NCBI): domain Eukaryota; kingdom Fungi; phylum Basidiomycota; class Agaricomycetes; order Agaricales; family Omphalotaceae; genus Omphalotus; species Omphalotus guepiniiformis. Next base: position 802,352 of record JAQOOI010000076.1, on the reverse strand, counting down.
AGCTTTGGGCATTGGTTTTCACTCCTATCACCTTCTGCTATCCGCCTTAACGGAAACTGCGTCTACTCTACCGTCGGGGCCTCTACAGGAGATACTGACCAACGTCACGAATGTGGCTCCCGATCTACCACAGTCTATCGCACATCACTCACACGTAGATACGGTGGACCCGAACGCTGCTTGGTTCGCTGCAATCAGCGTCTTGACAAAGGAATGGTTATATAGAGCAACGAAGGCAGTTGCCGATGCGGAGAGCAGCCCGGTCTTGTTGGCGAATGCCATTCATCATCGTAGCGATGCGTACTCTAGCTTCGTCGCTCTGTTCGCCATCCTGGGTTCTTGGTTATTTCCCAAGCTGCCTTTAGATCCTATCGGCGGTACGTGCTATAGTGCTTATTGCTCTGCTATCATCTTAACAGACACCCTCAACAGGCCTTCTCGTTTCATTTGTCATATTGCAGCAAGGATTTGGACTACTCGCCGGGGCTTGGGGTGATCTTACTGATGCTGGTGTCTCTGCGAAAACGAGACAATCTTTAAAACACACCATTGACCATCTCCTATCATCTCCCAGCTCATCTGCTACCCCATCTATACTTTCAATAAGCAATTTACGAGCTCGTCGCGCCGGCTCGCTCTTATATGTCGATCTAGTCGCAGAAGTTCCAGGTGATTCTACTGTCCAGAATCTTTCTATGCTCGAAGACGAGATTCTCCGAGCGATGCAAGAGAAAAGAAAAGAAGTTGCGGAGGTTCGCGTCAGGTTCAAGCCTGTTGACCACTAAGTTCAGGCTGGAGAAACATTTTACGTCGGTCATTTCATTATTATTATTAGAGCATTGTGAATATAGGTCCATAGTGTATACATACTATTGCATTTGCTCCGGCATTTGGTACATGTACATTAATTCAAAAACATGAAATTCACTCCATGTGATGCACGAACTACCGCGAGAATACTGCGCAGCCAAGGCCCAACCCATATTACCATTGTACTCAGACGTAGCAGTGATACGTAGAACGACCTGTCGAACACTTGGTATAGCAACGGCGCAGTTCAACACATAGTACGATGAATTGAGGACACGCAAAGGAGTTATTTCGTTTGGTTATTAATACTTCGACTGGAAACTAGCGCGAACTACCGCGTGTCTGAAAGAAATTTTCGTCAGCAATGGTAAGGTGAATGAAAGGAATCGAAACAAAAAGTAGCTCAGTAAAAGATTTGTCCACAAACCCGCAGGATCGGACTCATTAAATCAGTATGTATTTTGGTTTGAAATCATAGCAAAGATGAAGGCACTGGGAGTGCCATATAGTAAAATTGACCTTGAAAGACTCACCAGTAGTCAGAGTGGCCCAACACTGAACACACGCAAATGTCCTAAAATAATCACCGCCAACATTCAAGATAGGGAGCAAAAACCGTCAGCGTGGCTACGGAACCTGAAGAGAAAAGAAAATGCGCAAGCCTCAAGGTTTGCACTTTTTTAAAGCCGAGGAAATTAGAGCTCCGACCCAAAAAAAAAAAAAAAAAGCTTCCGTATGCGCACAATTTCACATCCGCAAACCACACATAAATTATTTGACTGTAGGTAAAGACGTAGACGGGTGAATAGAACTATAGAACGGGAGACTGCACGTCCATAACGATAACTTATAAGCGATTATCTATTTAATTGAACAACAATCAAAACCGACGAGATGATGGATATGATGATAGTGAGGGAATGATATGAGAGCAGCAAATTGACTTGAATAAAGCATACGAGGAACATGAACGAGCGAGATCAAAGCAATAAGAGAGACCGTGAAACCTAGATAACTGAAAAGCGGTCAGAAAACGGGACGTCGAACGTTCGAGAATGAAGACTTACAATAAAGAGAAAAGCGGACACCCGACATAACGAAGGGTGCAACACATAGGCTATGAAGTGTTGCGTAATACGTGTTCTGGCGACCCAACTTGAAGGTAAGAAAGCACCAAAGCTATGGAGCTGTTCTGTAGACACTGCATTTCCAGATCCCGACCAGTCCACAGTGGGGCATCAGGGCGCGACAAGTCAGACGAAGTAGGACTGTCCTTCGACGGAGCGCGATAGGAGCCACGGCTCTCTCGCCCGTCAGTCCCAATATCAAGCTCGTTTCTACCTGCTTTTGATTGGAGGTAGACCTTACTACGTGACTTGGACCGAATGTGTATAGATTTGATACGCAGGCCTTTAGTGCCATCTCGGGAGGAGGATAAGAAGGGATCAGATGAGCCGGTACGAGAGCTCCCGACACTGTTGAGGTGCTGAACAGCATGATCGATTAGTGACGAAGGTCCTGCTGAAGCTTCCTGGCCGATCAAAGTTTCTTGCAAAACCTTGAAGGCAACAATCTCTGCAGCCCGATAGAACTTGGATGATCCGGGAGACGCCGAAGACAAGGATGCTGTAGAAGATAAAATGGCGGCTTGAATGTGGTCCTTCAGAGATATAGTCCATTGGTGCCGGATTAAGGGGTCATCCACACTGAACATGTACCTCCGCTTCAAGTCGCAATGATTCATGAATGCAACTTGAAACGTGTTGCGCATGAATGCACGCTCGATGGTGATACTGTGACCCAAGGGCAGCCCTGAGTAACTCAACGCATTAGGTCCAGATCGACACATTATGATCGTCTTCGACCCCAATGAATTGCCCGTTATCCGGAAAGAAACCTCCGAGGACTTGTGGAATGTGAGGACAGGCGGATCGAAAATTAGATCGTGTCCAAAGAGCTGGATGGACAAATGAGGGTCGGGTTGAGGTATGCGAAGGATGATAGGGTCGGACTGTAATTTGTACGTTATGCGTGTTGGAAGTGGGCGTTTGATGGTGATCAATATGTCTGGAGGGGCTGCTACATCTGTTGAATCTCGCGCGTGCGCAAGTCTCTCGCTCCGAATAGATTGGTAGATATCCTCTAGAAGCTCATCCGAAACCAGGTATCGCGTGTCATATCTTCTGAATGCATCGACGAAGTTACGCACGGTGATGTCACGTCGTGGACGCAAAGTCGCACCAGGATACTGGGCGATACCATCATGGAGGAGGTCGTTTAGCTGAATGATAGCTCGAACGAGGCGCACGGCAAGATCCTTGTCGTATGCGACAAATCTGGCGTTGGCCTCATACCATCGACTGGCAAATGCATCCAACAGGTACTCGAACGGATTATGGTGGTTGACTGGCCTTGAAGGCACATGCAGTGACAGCAAGAACACACGCAGCGCTTTATCTATCTGAAGTGAAACGAACCCAAAGCTATCCACGAAGCTCTTTAGTACAATTTTAGAGGTTCTCTGCGACAAATAGTGACCAAGCTTCACTCGGTCCAAGTCTACTGTCTTGAACAGAAGTTGCCCTAATAAGGAAGGGTCGTCTGTCATGCCCGATTTTGCAAACAACGCTGCGATTGCGTGATCAGGATCCCTGCTAAACTGTTGGATGAACGTTCTGATTAGAGGATTGCGAGGAAGTGTGCCCATCGTGGACGTCCTTGTAGGTGCTTCACTCCGATCTCCACAGAAGCGGAGATTCTGCAACTGTACAACACTCTTTACAATGAATTTCCGTTCGGGTGTCGGCCTGTCGATAACATTATGGTCGCCTTGAGCGACAGGTTTGGCAATGACGAGGATGTCGCTGAAGAGGAACAAAAACCGGTCCTTCACGGTGTTGGGATTGACAACCTGCAATACCGGCGATGAAAGAATCAACTTCCGAGAAGGATCTTCAATCGCAGCCGCCCACATCGGACTCCGAGATCCTCTAGCTAGATTTTCTTCCAGCTTCTCCAAGACTAGGGAGCCTTGACGACCTGGAAGCTCAATGGCTGAATAATGCGAAGACAAACTAGACGATGAATCCGAAGTCGAAGGCGGAGGATAATCACTGAGCGATGAGGAAGGGTCAGGGGTGGTGGAGTTGGGATCTGGAGGAGAGGGGAGAGCTGGGGGTTGTCCGAGGGAAGGAATTGTCGATCGTTCATCGTACGGAACAGGAGAGGTAATGAGTCTGTGAGCTTTCGGAGTCTTTTCAACTTCTTGGGGGTCTTTACGAGTTTGAGGAGTAGCAGTTGTTGCTAACGAGTAGCTTTGAGACGGTGGTGTTGTGGGCATAGTAGAGTCTTTGCTCAAGGTGAAGTCACTATCGTCATTTGAAGACTGAACTCTTCCTGTGGCGGCGCTGGCCTCGGTGGAGGTGCCACCCAGCTCTTCCCAGTCAGTTCCTAATTCATTATCTTTCCGAATCCGTAGAAGGTCGGAAAGTGACGGTTTTTTGAAGCCAGAACCATTTCGCATTTCACCATTCGGTGAGGTGGGTACCGAGGGTGAGCCTTGAGAAGAAAAGATCTTCTTATTATTTTTGCTTAGCCACTGCTTGACACCAGGAAGAGTCATTGGGAGTTTGATAGAATTAGCGTTCGGCGTGGATGGAGAAGAACCAACAGTGAAGTAGTCAGGATAAGTTGGTGAAGATGACGACGCTGCCGACAACGTAGGGGAAGTAAAGTACTTTCCAACCAAATTCGGGTCAGAGGCTTGCTGCACTAAGCCACGATCTTTATTCAAGTCAAAATATCCCGGATTGTTGTGAGGAAGTGCAGAAAGAGGTCCCGCGTTCTCCACGTTGCCATTGTAAAAGGCGTTGACATCCGGTGTGGAGGCAGAGGCAGTGATTAATCCCTTTGCACGGTTGCGCTCTTCTTCCAGCTTCTGAATCCCAGGGAAAGGGTTGAGCTTCTCACTCTGATACTTCGACATACCGACAGATGCCGGAGGTATCGGTGAGACGCGGGAACCAGCCTGAGGCGCCAATGACAAGATAGACGCAGAAGCAGAGGGTGACAACGTAGGGTTCTGGGGTTGCTGTAGTGAAAATACACCACTGTTGTCATTCTTGTCCAGCCTCGGGCCAGTGATACTGGCACCGCTCTCGCGACTAATGCTTGAATCAGTTTGCTCTCGTCGCTCGCGATTCGCGATGCTGTTACTGCGGGAGCGCCTACCGCTCACTGAGTTGGATCGGGTGAACGTGCTTTTGACTTTCTCCCAAGTACTAGTTGACACGGAATCCCCACTACGTTTCGACAGGTTATCGTGCAAGACGGCCCGGTCGTCCAGATCCCCAAACTCAGCACTTAGAGGAGAGCGTTCACCTTGTAACGGAGAAGCTACCGATAGACGAGCCGGATACGACTGCGGCGACATGGAGCCGTCACTTCCGCGAGGTATGGATGCCGTGTGGGAAAGAGCAGCCACAGATGACGGTGAAGGAGGAACGTATGAAGGATTGTTCTCTGGAGAAAGCTCGGACTCGAACAGTATATTCTGGGAGTCCGAAGAAGCGCGTGGAGAGATGTCCTCTTGCGGAGAGAAGCCATTAGAAGATCCAGCTGAGCGCGAGCGGGCGTTGTATCCTAGATCCTCTTCTTCGTCCTCATCACCTTCGTCATCATCATCATCATGTATCGGCATGCGTATTTCAGGAACTAGAGGAACTAGAGGGAAAAGATGATTAGCATTGCAAGAGAGCGCCGGCTGAGATCTTACCGGGAGATGCAATCCAACTTATTTCACGTTCAAACTCGTTGTCATAGATCGAGCGCTCCCTCAAAGCGTCTGCGGGATATAAAACTTCTTCTTCCTCATCCTCCTCCCGAGCCGGCCTCTCCTTCAGCGGGGTATTGAAAGGGCTGTTGGGAAAAAGGTCATCCCTAGATGTCTCTCTATGACTTAGATACACAGGAACACCGACGCCGGACGTCATAGTGTAATCTGTCATTTCAGATGGTGCTGTAGACGAATTGGGCACCCGAGCAGCATAGTTATTAAGCCCAAAGTGTTGAGGTGGAGTCGCAGGCAACGGAGGGTATCGCGACTGAGCAAAAGCTTCCTCGTCTTCTTCAACCACAACACTTCTCCGTCTCGCAGTAGGCTCTGGTCGATCACGTTCCGCGAAACCGTTGATTTGAAAGGCAGGATCGGGCGATTCAGGTTTGGACGCTGGACTGGGAACTCGGGAATTGACAATTTGGGGACTGGGTATTTGGTTGGGAGTCGTTGACCGCGCTCTCAGATCAGCATGAACATCCAGAGAAGGCGGGAGAGGTGTAGGGGGAACTATAGGCGTATTCGGGGAAGTAGAGGGGAAGTCTGAGTCTGAGATGCCGGTGTTCGCGCCTGAAGATCCTCGCCGAGAACGCCTCCTCCTGCGCTTAGGTGTTGGAGACGGGGACGGTGCTTGTATCTCATCGTTCCCACTGCCCTGTTCGCCATCTGTTTCCTTTGCTGCCCTAGCTCTGCCTCCCAAAGTATCCATCAATAACTTTCGCGCAGCATTCCGCTCGCCACCGGAAACAGTGTTGTTCCGCCGAATATTTGCATTGATCGGCGGAGTGGGTGAAGGGGACTCATACGTCTCTGTGCCTCCAGTTAGTTTATGCATCGCCAACATTCTCCCTGCACTATTTGACCGAAAAAGTCCTTTTTGAAGTGCTTCTAGCGAAGGCAGAGGGGTGGGCGGAGACGTTCCTGGATATTGGAACAAAGACGGATCTTGAGAATTAGGTGTAGGCGATCTCAGCAGCCGAGAGCGCTGCAGATTCGAGGGAATGGGTGACATGAGAGAAGGAATAACGGGTAGAGTAATTGTAGGTGAAGGAATAAAAGCTTCGTCCTGAGAAGAATCTCCCGGAATTAGAGGGCTGGGAGTCGGCGATTGAAGTGCTCTAGCTTTTCCCTTCAAGTCCTTAGAGCCCCTCGAGCGTGATCTTGAGCGCGAACGACGTTTTGACCGACTGGCAGGAGGTTGAATAGTGACATCCTCAACTTCGACTTCGTTGTCCGCCTCTACCTCAGCAGCATCTTCGTGTCTCTCCTCCGGAGGTGGTGGGGTATCAGCTTCAGGTTTTTGCTCTTCATCAGCAGACCCTTTCTCACCCTCACTCATGCCCTCATTATGCATCGGTGGTCGCCGTCCGTCCTTTAACCGAGGAAGTGATGCGGCCCTTTTAAGTTTCGCAACAGCGAGCATACGCTGCTCGCGATGATCAGAGGCGGAGAATTGCTCGTTCTCCATGGCGAAGAAGGAGAGAAGTAGTGAGGCACTTCAGAACCTGGGTTTAGATGATATTAGCGTACAGGAAGCAAAACAAAGGGCGTACCTGGGAGCACTCGGGACACCTTGACGGTGGTAAGGAGAAAGATGGAATACGTGACCTAAGGGAGAAAGAAAGAAGTAAATTAAAAGCGGATGTTCTGGTGAGAAAGGACTGACGAGAACGGAATTTGGACTTTGAAAAGAGAAGGGATCGTTAAAGAGCTTTTCAACACGTGGCGCGTAGATTACATCCAATACTGACACACTTGCCTCGCTTCTGCCTTGTGCTTGTACTTGTAAGTACTATCATAATCTTTCATTTTCCCGTTGCATCCCAACATCTTCTTGCTTTCTTCCCAGTTGGTACTTCTCCTTGTATGTACTTTTTAATATATATGTCATCTTTGCTCCCGTTCTGCTCCATAAGTATTGACTAAGTGTATGAAATACAATCTTCAAATTGTAAATTGCTATTAAGTACATTTGATACAGTCTAGCAACTTACAAGAGTTTAGAAACATAAGGCAAGTGAATCGGATTAGCCTCATTCCCGTAAAAGGAAACGGCCCTTTCGGCACTAAGAAGCTGACAACAGCAGCATGTTATGAGGGCTGCACAACGACATACAATGAGGCATGCAAAGAGTTACCTGTCGGCATGCTGATACAACGTGGTCAGTAATATACTAAACCAACGCTTCCAAGGGAAGGGAGAGCTAGTCGACTCCCAACGACCCACACCGAGCCCCTTGCCATCCAGGCAGGCGACTACCATTAGCAGCAAATAGTAGTCTGCAAGCATTCCTCGATGGATGGTATTCGGCCTGAACCTCTCAAGTCGCACCGGTCGCAGAAGTCTCATCACAGCTCACGGCCTCACGCCGATGCTCCCGGTCGAAGGCATGGTCGCCATCATCCTGATGCTCCTACGAAGCCATGGCAGGATATGGCCAACACCTATGCTTGGGTTGTGGAGCAGGAGTTTGTGAAAGTGGACAGGGTACACCGGACCACCGAACAATGGATTTTCGAGCAGCAGATCAGATTCCCTAGCGGCGCTGCACGGCAAGATATTGAAGAGAGAGTACGGCGGAGGATGTGGGAAGAGGCGATGGACAACTACGAGCTGAAAACCGAGAGATGGATGAGACGTGAGGAGGAACTGAGGCGCATCGCAGTCGAAAGAGAAAGAGAAAAGGTTAAGGCTGTACAAGAGGAATTACGACGACTAGAAGCACGGCTCCGACAAGGACGAGAAGCAGAGAAACGAAGAGCAGCGGAGCAGAAGCAGAGGGAGCGGCACGAACAGAAGAAACGCGAGAGAAGGGAACGCGAAGAGGCGGCAGAGAATGCTGCGACTAACGCGTGGCAGAGATACGAGACAGAGTGGAACAGAATTTCAGGTTCATCGGAGCCTCTTGCTTTTGCGGATATACCCTGGCCCTTGGTGTCAGCGCCATCCAAGCCTGAGGACATTACACTGGCGAGCCTGTCCTCGTTTCTCTTCTCTCCAGTTCATTCCCAACATCAGACACGTAAAGAGAGGATTCGAAACGCACAGTTGCGGTGGCATCCTGACCGATTCCAGCGAATGATGCGGAGGGTTCAGGAATCTGAGAAAGATTTAGTGCAGGAGGGAGTTGGTATCGTGGCCAGGTGCTTGAATGACTTGATGTCCCAGTAAAAGACGAGCAAAGTGAGTGAATGCCTGAAATACAACTGCAGGAACAAGTTACTCATTTCGTCGTCGACGGTTAGTGATTTGCAGGACAACCTTGACTTGAATTGATGTATGTAATATGTATTATTAGTGTTTGTAATATGTTTTAGTAATGCTTATCTAATACACTTATTTATGCTTGTTATGCTCGGGGAATGATTACGTTGGCAGGATTCCTCAGCACAACTCTTTCATGTTCTCCCACTTGCGACGCCTTCCTTTGCGCAGATGTCTGCACACTCAAACGCCCCGTATTCAATCTCAAATTCTTTCTAGTCGTGTTCGACTTGCTCTTGGTGCTTCTGCTGCAGTAACTTCTTTCGTGATATGGCGGCTGACATGGGACCAACGTATTGCGCTCGATAGCGCGACAAGTCTGAAACGTACGTGTCTTTCTGGTCTCAAACAGTGTCGGTATCCAACTCACGCTTCATTAACCCTCAAAAAAGCCTGTCCTTGACGGCCCTTCTCCTGACATATCTCATTCACATACTTCCGAGTTTGACGCTAAGCCTGACACCTCCCCCGAATCCGAGTCTGACGCTAAGTCTGACGTCCCCTCCGAATCCGAGAAAACTGAAGCCGAGGGTGAGCAATCGGCAGACGGTGCTTCCCAAGGTGCTTTCAACCCAGTGACCGGTGAAATCAATTGGGATTGTCCATGCCTCGGCGGTATGGCACATGGACCTTGTGGTCCCGAGTTCCGTGAAGCGTTTTCTTGTTTTGTGTTCTCGGAAGAGGAACCCAAAGGTATCAACTGTGTAGAAAAATTTCAGGCGATGCAGACGTGCTTTAGAGCGCATCCCGAAGTGTACGCCGATGGTACGTCTCCGTGATTTCCATAAACCTTTCATTAACTCATTCACTTGCTGTAGAAATAATGGACGATGACGAAGATCAGGGTCAGTCAAGTCCTGAGAGTGCAGAAGTAGAAAAGACGGCGGAAAGCCCTACTGCTGAGCCAGAGAATCCGCCCTTACCGTCACCGCAAAAACCAGTCCCTACCCCTGAAGTCTCTTCATGACCTCCGGCTCGTCTATCACCTCCCTACTCCATTGTCTTATTTAGAATAATCAATACAACAAAAACATCAGTAATAGTACAACAACACAGGTGCGAAGACCGAAAAACAAGCCGGTATCAAAAAATCCTCAATCCATCTTAAATCTTTTCTCAATGGTATCATCCGCAACTTTGTAACCATTCGCAGAGAACAACTTGGAATTCAGGAAAGGTGTCACATCGTATATCTCATGTTCTTTGGCCTAATGAATATGTGTAAGGTGAAGAAGAATGGGGTAATAATCAAACTGCACATACCCTTTCCTCGAGTTCCTTGATTTTCACCTCGATCAGCTCAGGCTGTTCGTGGCGTTGCAGCATATGATATCGTGCTTTCTCTTTGACAACTTGACCAAGCAAGAACGACAGCAGCTCCTCGTGGTCCCGAGATTGCGTCAAATACTTCCTGAAGCCCTGTTCTCCCAAATATCCATTAGTCACCATTTTACCTTATAAAGCGAAACTACCCACTCTTTGCAAAGTTTTCTTGATACTCATTTTTTGGGCGCTAACGAAACTGCCAACAGCCACCTCAATAGCTAGGTCGATATCGTCAGCACGGACGTATTCCCTCAGAGCCATCTTCGCGCTGGCCTCCGCCATTCGGATCATGCTCTCCAGATGACGAACAGTAATGGGGTATGATCCAGTAGCCATCGACTCGCGTCGCAAGTCAGCGAACAACTTGGAAAGTTTTTCTTCGTCGAGTTGGTAAAGTTTAGGTTTTACCTTGTCCCGCGCGTACATGATGTACTTGCGAAGCACGTCTTGTGGAATAAGCTTGAAGGATTCAGGTCAGAATCGAGCGCATATTTCAAAAGGAGTGCGACTGACATCTTCATCAACAGCTGTTTGAACATCCATCTCATCCGTCTCCTTGTCGAACCCAGGATGGCTTCTCAAATGACTCCCTACAACGAAGCGCGCCAGTAGCTCATCCATAACGGGATCCACTGTGTCCTTTACGACGCACAGAACATCGAACCGAGATAAAATCGGCTCTGTCAGCTCCACATTCTGTTGGAACGGTATTGTAGGGTTGTATCTCCCACGAATAGGATTAGCTGCAGCAATGATCGCACAACGAGCTTGAAGAGTGGTGACAATTCCGGCCTTGGAGATGGATATAGTCTGCTGCTCCATAGCCTCATGAATAGACGTCCGATCTCCATCGTTCATTTTGTCAAACTCGTCAATGAGACAGGTACCCTTGTCAGCAAGGACTAAAGCACCTCCTTCGAGTGTCCATTCTCGCGTCACTGGATCTTTCCGCACACTAGCAGTAAGACCCACGGCGGAAGCACCTTGGCCAGTGGCAAAAACAGATCGGTGTGCAGTTTTTTCGACGTACTTCAGGAATTGGGATTTAGCTGTTCCCGGATCACCTAACAGGAGAACATTTATATCACCGCGGATAGAGAGCTTGTGGTTGATGTCTTTAGGAACGCCACCGAAGAGGGATAGGGCAATAGCGGTTTTAATGTCTTCGTGGCCATAGATAGAAGGCGCGATAGATTTGATGATGCGTTTTCGAATCCGCTCGTCTCGAGCGAGTGCGCGCATTGCTTTTTCGTCCTCTTCGGTAAGACGGAAAGCAGCAAACAGATCCTCCTTTTTGTTAACATGATTGGCCTCTATGATGGTCGAGAATACTGGGAAACCGTTCTTGGAATTCAATGACGCATCAAAGTTATTTCGATATACTCCCGTGATTTCCTAAATTCTGAGGGTCAGAAACAGAGAATATCGGGCGGAGATTTGAGCAACATACAACTTCTTCTCCTGGTTTCGCACTGTCGACGAGATCCCAGAGTAGAATTACTTCGCGATGACGAGGTAAACGACCTGCAGGAACAGAACCAGGAGATTCCTGTAAGGTCATCCTCTGGTAGTTTCTATACACCGTCTATCGATGAGGATTAATTAATTGGTATTTGCAGCGGCAATTTGGTTGGTACGCACCTGCTCAGAATTGACTGGAAATGGTCCCTTACTTTCACAGTTTGCACAATAGCTGACTTTGACCTCTTTAGTGGCATCTTGATAGAAGGGACCCAAGACAGCGCCACATTTTTTGCAGTCAAATTTGACGTATTTCAGCTGAGGAAACACGCCACTACGTCGCGTCACTACTCCCGTTACGCGAACAAGATTGTTCAAATTCACGCGCCGGAGATCTCGTAGGGACGACGCGAAGGGTAGATCACATATCCGAACGTGAACTTCGGAATGGATTCGTTCGTATGCAGGGTAGTAAACGAGAATGGCGTTGAGGGCTACTTCATCGAAGATGGACAGCATGGCAGCGGGTGCATTAGTCAGGAAGTAGGCGAGAATGGGCTTGGAGTGGGCTAAGTGACTGTATGACACCTCGAGAGATTCCGAGTTGGCTAGCGGAACAGTCTGTCAGGAGGCATGCTGCAAATGAAGCATGACCACGTACTTTCTCCCAGGATACGAATTCGTTGACCATACACAGACCCGCCTGTCTCGTCAACGTAGGTCATGAGGAATTGACGAAAGTGTCTGACGATAGTGCGTCTGACACGAGGATTTGCTATCCATTCTACTATTGATTTAGCTTTGATGTCACTGAGTTGCTCAAGAGGAATTTCCTATGCTCAGATGCGTTCAAACCGGGGCATTCAAGAGAAAACGCGCAACTCACATCTTCGACACCATCCATATCATCAAGGTCACGTCTTTCATCATATTGCCTTCTAGTTCGTCTTTTCATTCTGCGAAGTTCGACATCTTCCTCCTCATCGTCTATCTCATCGTCATCTAAAAAGGGAAGAGCTCTAGAACGTTGAGCAGCTCGCGCGCCTCTCCTGCCATTTCTTTCCATTCGGTCTCGTCGGTCCATCTTTGCCTCAGCTGCACGGCGAGCAGCAGCAGAGAGCTCTGCAACGTCTTGGGCATCATCGAGGTCTGCATCAGAGTATTGATCGAGAAGTTCGTTCACTTGGTAGTCCCTATGAAATTAAGAGTGTCAATAGCAAGCAAACGCGTGGCAATGGTCGACGCACTGGTGTAAATTGTCACCGAAGAGGTCTTCGCCTTCATCGTCTTCTTCCTCATCATTGAGGTCCTGTACGGCATCTCTGTCGTCCAGGCTATCATCTGTATCTGAGAACGCGAGTGGAGAAGACGGGGGTAGGGACGAAGACTGGGAATCACGACGACGGGGAGTACGAGGAACGGCCACTGGGGACGAGCCTGCTGGAGGAGAAACTGATCTTTGACGTTTTGCACGTCTTGGGGTAGATGAAGACTGACAATAAATGAGAATTAGAAGGAAATTGACGCGACATTAAAGAGACAAACCATTGTTGAAGATGGGAGATACTAATTGAAACGCGTCGTCGGACTTTCAAAAGCGTGAACGGAATTTCAGCGCTACTTGGTACTCACTTGAATGTTTGATACTTACTGTGTATTTAGTTTGTCCTTTGAGCTTGTATTATAATGTCACTCTAATCTATACAACATGTAATATATATAACCTATCAGATAACAGCGCTCGAATCAGACTCGAGGTCCTTTTCGGTCAACATTCTCGGAAAACCTTTGGCCGGCTCTCTGAAGTTATGCACGTCAGTACAGGAAATAGTCACAATGAGAAAGCTTACTCTCTAATATCCCATACGTCCTCACTACTCTTCCCGAGTCGCCTGCGAGCCCACCACTCTGCTCTCCGTCGTATCCAGGCGTCTCGTCTCTCGTCCAATTCCATCCCTCGCAGTCCCAGGCAAAACTTGAAATCTTCCAGCTTCTGGCTGCATTGCGTGCCCTCTCCGAATCTATAGAATGATTTTATCTGGGTCCGAATGGCTGTTTGGAGACTAAATGTGAGGCTGGTCAGAATTTAAAAGTAGTGGGTTGTACGCGCCATTGCAGGAGAGATAAGTGTCGAAAAGATTTATGCATGTCGGGGTCTCCTCTGGAGTAGGGTGTACGAGACGCAAATATGCCTCTTCTTGCTTGACAATTTTTTCAAAATCGGCGTTGGACATGAGAGAATCGTTTTGAGTGAAAACCGGACCGGCAGTGTGGGCACGCTGGTTGCCATAATACACTACAATATCATTATGATTATGGCTTCCTTCGTGGTATTAACCCGGGATTAACTCATCAACGTCAACGTCAACCCCCATGAGCTCTCTCTTTCGCTACCAGCCTTTCAAGGCTGTGTATCTTACATACGAGCTCGTCGCTTTACTCTTCGTACGTGCTCCCGTATGGTTCTTACTCGCTATTCCAAGGTACGCTGTCTCTCCATGTCCTTTATCTCAGCCTCTTACACTCCTCTCTCAGATCCTGGCGTCCGAGACGTTCATGGGATATACGCAGAGTTATGATGTGTCGTTTGATTCGCCATCTTGGTGTGGTCACTTCAAGGTGAACGCCCAAGCGCTGCAGACACGCAAGGAAATGTTCATGTACTGACCTAACACGCAGGACTGGTCCCCTGAGATCCACACCAAACCATCTCGCAATAACACCAGGTCCCGATGTGAATGGGGTATGGGTTCCAGGCGCTCCCAAACAGATTGTTGGTGAAGTCAGACTATGGGCCAACGTAGCGGGCGTTGTACCTATTTCGATACCTGGGTATTGGCTGCACAAGAAAGGTTCTACTATCAAGGTAGCGGCCCCACCCATGCCAGGAGAGAAGGTCGTATATGCACTCCACGGTGGCGCTTACGCACGTTTGTCGGCGCATCCGTCAGATATAACCGCAAGTATCGCTCGTGGCTTGCTTCAGCACGTCGACACTGTGCACCGTATATTCTCGATCGAATATAGACTTTCATCTGACAAGCCCGGCCCAGAGGCTAACCCCTTCCCTGCAGCACTTCTCGACGCTATAGCTGGATACAAATACCTCATACACGACGTAGGATTTGACCCATCCGACATCATCGTCGAAGGCGACTCTGCAGGCGGTAATCTCGCTCTGGCACTCGCTATGTACCTCGTTGAACATCCAGACAATGGCCTTTCAGCCCCGTCTGCGTTGATCCTGCTTTCTCCATGGGTAGATTTAAGCTTGCTACCCTTCTCACCCAGTTCGTCATTCGCAAAGAATTGCAAGTGTGACTATATTGGCGAGCCGAAGCCAAACAACTTCTTCGGCACAATCAAGGCTTTCCTTGGTCCTCACGGACTGGGTGCGGGAGAGATTAATCCTTATATTTCACCCGCATCCACTAACCCCGCCATGACGATTAGCTTCAAGGGTTTCCCAAGAACTTTCATTTCTGCTGGGGGTGCTGAGGTATTATACGATCAGATATCACACTTGAAGAGCAGAATGGTGAAAGATCTTGGAGAAGGAGACGGTGTACGGGTCGGAGATGGGAAGGTCCGATTCCATGTTGCAGAGGATGGAGTGCATGACTACGTAGTTTTCGGTTTCCACGAACCAGAGAGGACCGAAACTCTGAAAGAAATAGCAAATTGGGTCGCTGCATAATAGGTAATTCTTTCATAGGGATGTGTGGCGTAGCTATATGCACTTCATTAAATAGGCAGGCAATTTGCTGGTGCAGCTACTTGTACTTCAAGGACGTTCGGTGTAGGCAGATGAAGAATAAATACAGTGTAATAGCTACATGCAGTGATAATTATTGGCAGCAGACACGCTGCTTGAATTGGCAGGAATTGGCGCCCACATCCTCAACGTAACTCTGACGTGAATTGGCCGCAGTGAGGGCGGTTCTATCTTTCAATATTTCTCACTTTCGGTTTCTTTGGAAGATTTGTTCATCAGAGCTCTATGGCTTCCACTCAGCGTCCCAAGTTACAGCATCGCGTAGAGGTTACTAACGGAGCTTCAGGCCATGGCGTCCAAGACCGTCATGGTTTATCACTCGTTCATGGTGGCTCATACTTTGTTAAAGTTAATGATCAGTGCGTCAAAGTAGATGTTGCACTTTGAGGTCGATTTTGACCTTTCTCATCTCAGGGTCGGGCCACATTGTTCTCAGAACCAAACCATCCTTGTCTGTCCCCGTGGACCGGGCGTAAACTTGAATGGCGTCTGGGTGGAACCTGTGCCGAACCGATGACTGGGCTACTGTCTTTGTATTTCCAGCTCGCATCCTGGGATACGGGTACCAAGAATGTCACGCGTGTATTTGCTCTAGAGTATTGACTCTCCACAACTGTGCCTCTGGAACCCTCTAATCCCTTTCCTGCCATCGATGCCCTGGCTGCTTACTCCTATCTGACTCGTATCCTCGGCTTTGCTGAAGTTCATCAGACATCATACTTGAAGGCGACTTTAAGTAGTGGTGGCAATCTTGCACTAGCACTTACTCGCTACCTCATCGACCATGACCTGATCTTCCCGATGTTCCCTGCACGCTTCTTCTGCTTTCTGCTTGGGCTGACGTTGGATTAACGCAACGATGTTCCTCGGGAACCGACCTGGTTGATCGCAGACTACGACCCGGAACCTAAACGGTATAGATTATGCCAAAGCAGCTTTCGAAGGACCTCATGGAATCGGTGCAGCTGATGTGAACTTCGAGTACATCTCCCCTGCTGCTTCTCGACATCCTTGCTTATCACCGCTCGATTTTGAAGACTTTCCCAGGACATTTATCTCCGCTAAACCATTGCCTCATATTCAACTGCTGCAAGCCCGGATGGTGAAGGACTTGGGGGAAGGTGATGGGCTTGCGGAGAATGAAGGAAAACTTCGGTATCATGAGGCAGTGGATGCATCTCACGACGTTCTATTGTTCTCCTTCCAAGAGCCTGCTACTGCTAGAACAGACACTCTGTTACAGATATCGAAATGACTATTTCGGGAATACATTGACTAGAAATACTTCAACCTGCACGCATGAACCCAAAAGGCAAAACAGTTGTAAAATTTATAGCTGCTACAAGACCACGAAGAGTGATATATGCGCTGAATCACGCAAATGCCAACAATCTCAATCCTCGGGCTTTTCTACGGTCGCGTTGTCACTGCTGTTGTCTCTCGGAGTTTCGCCCTCCTCAGCAGTCCGCATACCATCTGCCTGATAATCCCCTAAGTAAAAGTAGGTAGCAGGAAGAGCAACAAACAGTGCCCCGACGATGTTGCCGAGGTAAGCTGCAATCAAAGACCTGAAAAAAATTGAGCACAAGAAAGATATAGATCGTAACAACACTTACTTCCGAATGTATTCTGCGGCCGTGAGCTAAGGTATTCAACATGTCAGACGATGGACTTCTAGACATCAGTTCCACCTACGTCTGCTCCGAACATGATACCCAGCGGTACTGAAAACATATTTGCGACGACTAACGCATGCCATCCATGAGCTGAGATCGTCATGATTACTGGCCTATGCCGGAAAAACTCACCGTGATCAAAAGCGCAAGCCACAAATATCTGCAGTAGGTTTAGCATGCAATCCTTGGTCACCTGAAGACATTCTGCCATACCCAGATGGGAATCCAGATAGCAAAGATCTACGAAAAGTAGTCCATTTTAGTTCTACCGCCACAACTCGTTACCAATCAATAGTCACTACCTTTGAAATGGTTTCCTTAGCTCCAGCAGCTTGCTAGAAATAGTTCAAGCGGAGTTTTTGATACCGTTATGAATAGATAAATCTCACCCAAACTGCGATACACACGAGCCAATTGCACCCAATTCCTCTTAGGAAGATTTGGTGCCACTCGGGGTCAGACGCTTTATGTCTAGGAAATGGAGATATTGACTTCACAGATCATACCACCAATTGAAGATGAGAACTTACATGGCGAACGACACTATATAGGCCTCATAAGGCTCGGATGAAACTATTCCGCTGTCTGAATTAGAAGCTTATGAGCATCGGTGCGGTATGCAGGACAGCTATCAGAACAACATACTCACATCGAACAAGAATTGCGGCGAAGAAGAGGCTACCCACGAGGTTACCGAAGGTGACTAGAGACGCAAGAAGTTTAATCAGATGACGACTGGAAGTAGGCGATGAGAAGAAAGTTATTCACCAATAATCCAGTTAACAGGTAAGCTCCACCAAGGTATAGCGCCTTTCATGATGGCCATGGGGAAAATCTGTATCCTCTCATCAGCGTCTGACACGTCTCTCGGTGGTAATGTAAGAAGCCGATACGCACCATCATATTGCTTGTCAACAGTTCATATCCATTGAGTACGATCCTAACAAGCGAAGTGAAAATGTCACTGAATATAAACCCGAAATTAGTCGTAAAGACGCACATTACCAAACCAACAGGGAACACGAATCCTCCAAGAATCTTCACTATTCCCGGGTCAGACTGCGTCAAACCAGTAGCACCGCCAGAGATGATTTCCGACAGAAGCCCTCCAAAAGACAGCATCACTCCAGCAAGAACCTTGGTAGAATACGAACCGAATGAATTCGTCAAGTAGGATACAGATGTTGAACGCTACTCACCGCCTTGAAGAATACATTCTCGTACCTGTCCTTGTGCTTCGCAATTCCATGTTGAACCATGGTCACCGCTACCGCTGCAGGCTTCAGGGTGCTCGGGCTGTCCATGATGGCGGCAAGTCAGTGGGACAGGTGCTAGGGGGGATGGGGCGAAGGAGATTCAGCCTTTAAATACACTTCTATATGCACCACGCTAGGCGGCGGCAAGGTTAGTATCCATTGACCCATATCTTCAGATTTCTTCGCGCGCAGGGCTAATTGAATAGAGTGTCCAGAAAGAGATTTGATGAAGTGATAATTGCGGTCAGAGAAGAACTCGTGCCAGGGTCTTCTAAGCATATACATTCCCATGTTATGCCATCACTGGTATGGTTTCGGATTGCAACAGAAATAAAGGTTAGAGTTGACGTTGAGCGCTGAATTTGGGAGGGCGCTGAATTTGGGAGGCTGGCACCCCGGGTAACTTTTTTGCGGGGAAATGATCGGTGATCGTCTGGTACCCTAGGACCAGGAAAAAGTATTGATATGTATAAGTAGCTGACATTACGATTCGAATAAACAAAGTTCAGACAGAAATGTGCGAGCGAGAAGCCATTTTGACGTTGATAGGGAACGAGTAACTAGGAAAGGAAAGTGAAAAGCAAACGAAAGGAAAAAAGCAATCGGTAAGATACATTGGAAGCGTGCAGTTTGTGATAAAAGAACGAGAATTCATATTGTGATACGGTAAAAAGCAATGAGTATATGAGAAATAAACAATTTTAGGATACAGCAATGTCTTGAATTGTGCCCAGGGTAGCTTTTTGGACGTGCGAGTTTGAAGATAAAGAGTGCTCGGGAAGGATAGTGCGCTGTCGGCGAGTTCGATCGCTCCGACGCTGTTCTCCATGATCACCGTGCCGACGTCCAAACGGCATGGAGGGAGCCTGTAAAGAGTTGCTGCCAGGAACATACAGTGTACCGCGATTATGAGAGCTACGTTCCTTGCGTCTCTGATGGGTTGCAGCAGGGAAAGGTTCCGGAAGACCTTGCTCTGGACCAGGCTCGGAGTAGAATATTTTTGGCTGCCATGCCTCGCGTTCGTCCATGATGCATGAATTCTTGAACTTCTCAACTAGGGCTTCCTTTCCTCTGATTGGTGTCTGAATCAGCGATGATCAGATATAGATGCGGAGAAACCTACTGATAGTTCGCGTAGCTCATTTGAAGAACCTTCTCGCTGGAGAACATGTTCCTGTAAACGAGCTCAGGAAGGGAACAAAGAATGAGTGTCACATGGTCGCCTACCACTTCTGCCCAAGTCTCTTCTTCGCAAATAATAATAGATCTTGTACAGTAATGAAGTTGACGAATGCATAACCCACATTGCACCCTGTATAATCTTTTGAGACACACAAAGTGACAATCAGAAAAACGCACACTGACCGTTCTTGAAATCCATTCGGAGATACAGAAAGTCAATTCTTCTCGGGCAGACCTTGGCTATATAGGCCATCAAATCCTTGTCGGACATCTTGTTAGGGATATTTTTAATCATCACGGTCGTACGGGTGTCCTGGCCATTCTCAATCTTCTCGAGGTTAAGCTGGTTGTTGGCCGGAGGCTCTTTATTACTGGTTGTCGTCGCGGAGATTGTAGGAGGATTTCTAACCAAATAAGGTGGCGTAGACGCGCCATTTCGAGAGTTTTGAGGCGGAGATGCAAGGTTCTTGTCCCCTTGCCGCGGAAGAAGATAAGGCTGTCTCGAGATTTGTTGAGGTTGAGCAGAAAAGTATGGGCCTCCATTCTGGTACCCAACTGGCATCATCCCGGGTATCCACTGGTATTCGGCATTGGGTGCAGGACTCATACCTATAGGGAAGCCGGCAGGATGATATATACCTACGCCATTATATGTGCCTCCTTCAAAAGTCCAAGGCGCGACACCCATGTTGATAGCCTGAAGCATCTGAGGATCGTTTTCGTACGGATTGCCATTTCCAGGTGCGGGAGCAGGGCCAATGAAATGTCCTGGCATTTGATGTTGATGACCAACACCGGGAAAAGGAACGGGAGAAGGAGGTGTCGCCGCCGCGTAGTATGGCGAGTAGTTTGTAGATTGTACTGGAACGACACCCTCCTGAGCAGGGAAGGCGTATCCTTCGGATGGGCCACCGTAGTAAGTTTGGACGAGGCGTTGCTGAGGTAGGGGAACATAAGTAGGTATGGTATCGGCAGCGGCATGAGTACTCGTTGTCGTATTCGGTCTCATTGAATCATCGTGCGTTGTGTTGGAAGGAGGTTCCGATAGAGAGGTGCTATAGAAGTACGGTGGCGACCCCGATCTGATGTCGGACGCGACAAAGGCAGGTAACTCTCTTTGATTATCGCTTTCGCTGTTAGATGTCGCTTCGGCGGGAAAAAGAAACCTTTCGCGGGTCTGGGACAGTTGTCCAGCGGTACTGAATGGTTGCGGCTCGTCTTTGGCACTAGAAATAGGGAATGGAATAATGTTTGTGTGTTCTCCAGCCTGATCTGACGCTTCTTCAACTTGATCAAGTTCAGGGTGGTCGTGGACATCATCCCGACCAAAGACCTTTAGCTTCATGCCAAACAACACTTGGCCATTCAAAGCGGTATACGCGGCACTAGAGTCACGTATGTCATAGTATTCAACCCGAAAGGTCCTGGAGAGCTGGAAGAGCGCTTGTCATAGATATCAAGTAGAGCAGATAATGGTAGACTTACACGATTGGTCTCGCACGTTTCTGGGCTAGACATTACAGGCGTAAGGGATCTGATAGCGCCATAGGCAACGAGTATCTTTTCAAGCATCATGATATTGAAAGCACGACCAGTCCTATCGCCGGCGTAGACTTCTGAGGAAGCCTCAACTTCCCCTTCGATGTCGTCAACGATCCTGAGTCCTCTGATCGTTTCGTTCAAGGAGACGTTCTCTTCGACAGTAACATGAAATCCAGCCTCCATCGACTTTAGGAACGTCGAATGACCGAGCATCTAGGAAGAGTGAGATACAGTCTGACCTAGTTGGTGAAAGGCTCTAACCTTGACAAGCTTGTCGGCTGTAACAAACTGGCAATCCAACCACCTTTTCCCTTCTGCGTCCTGTCCTTGTCCAACACAAGCTTCGAGCACTCCCGTTGAAGGAGAGGAAAGGATATCTTTAGCTGCAATCGCATCGCGAAGATCGTGGAGAGCTAAAAAGATGATGCCGGACTCTGCCAAGCAGCGCCTGAAAAGGCCCTTGACTGGGTTATCCTGTGTTTGGCCATAAGACGATTTACAAGCGGGAACTGAGAGCCGACTTGTAGCTGAGGCGGAATCAACGGACGGAGTGACTGGTGTTGGGAGACTCAAATTAGAACGATGATGTTCGAGATTGGTCGCGGACAAAGAGACGGCGATGGCGCCCTGAAGAACTTCTTCCGGCACATCTGGTGCGATGTTGCTGATCTGGAAATCGAGGACGTTAGCGAGAAATCCAGGAACAATGACATAAAGAGAAGCGGAAGGATGTGATAAAGTACCCCTAGAGCCGGTTTTCAGAAAATTGAGAGAGAGATACCTACGAGTAAAAACCTAGAAGGAGAGTTGTCGTCGATATCCGTACTGACTTCCTGTGACACACTGACAGAATCAACAATGCTCGGCGCAGTAGAGTCGATGCTGGCAGTGGACCGAATACTAGAGGAAGGCGTTATTGGGGGAGTCAAAAGCTTGTGTGCACTGTGCGCTTCTACGCGCTGCCGCCTCCCAGTACTGTGAGTTGCGACTTTTACATGAGGACGAGTCTTGTTCTCGTGAGGAGGATCTTTACTTTCGAGATCAACCAAGCTTAGGCTACTTTTATGTGAGCTGGAAGAATCAGGCGCAGAGAGAAGATGAATGCCATCACGAGACATGACGCTAAGCTGGGGTGGGATTGGACCGGAATGAGGAGGAAACCTTTGAGAAACATAAGCATAAGAGAAGAATAAAAATGAAGAAAAGAAGAACCAAATATTGGGAAGAGAAGGAGAATGCTGGAGACGAGGAGGATGGGGAGTAGGGAGTCTCTGATGGAGATGAGTGTCTGTGGACTGCTGGGTCGGGTTCGAGGAGGACATGGGAGGTGAGAGAAAGAGAAAAGAGAGGAGCGCCGCGGGGGACTGGGAAGAAATGAAAATTTGAAGGTAAACTAGCTTGCAAAGAAGACAGCGTTGAAACGAGGATAGAACGTTCTTTCAATTCACGTCAACTTAGATTCGCATTAGCCTCTCCTTGTTGCCAGGCAATAACCCACAAAGAATCTGTAAGTACCAAGTAAAATGTGAACATTTTACCCCATTGCTGCCCATTCTTGGCCGCTGATACCACCAAACGAGGTATTTTCCTTCGAGATGTCCGATGAAATGGCAGTGATGGCAGTGAGCGCTAGTACATTGCATTTCCAGATCGGTAATTCAGCTCCCTCCTTTAGTCTCTCGATCACGTGTCTTCTATCCCCCTTGTTCCACTGACATGCCGCTCTACCAGATGTTATGTATATCAGCTCATTATCCTGAATATGTGTGTTTATGTTCTTGCTTTTCCAGCTCTAACTCACAGGGTTGCTCTCTAGAAACATATAAAGCAGCTGGTCACCCAGACATGCACCCATGTCATGAACGCCGGTGGTGTTGTCCGAAAAATTGACTCGAAGGGAACTCTTACTCTTCCTCAAAGGATGAGGCGTCATAAACAGTATCATAACTTTGGAGAGTACGTTCTTTACTTGGTGTTTCTTGTCTTTCTCCCTCACATTCGCACTAGTTATTGGACGATACATTTCGACACTTCTCCCCGGACACTACAGTCTCTCAACAAAATTATGCGACAAGATCCCCTCGTCATTCGCTGGACTGTCTTGCGTGTTGGGTCTAAAGTAGAAGACATAGCTTTACAGGGTCGCAAAGCGATTGAAGGTGAAGAGTTTGAGGACTCATGAAAAGTGCTCTGGAAAAAGGCGCATATACTCCACCATTATATTACGCTCTAAGGCGTGGGGCTTATTTTACTCAATACCAACTTTAATCCGTCAATTACCTCTACTCCTGCCAAAAGTTCCCCTTCTTCGATGTGCGCTTGTTCTCCGTCCTTCCCGGGTCGTCTCAGAAGCAAGGCCTTCATTCCAGCGTTCATCGCACCCTTATAATCACTTTCCAGTAGTCATGAGCGATAGCGGAGTGAAGGAGGAGGGGGCACTACTCACCATTCCAACTCGTCACCAACATGCAGACACTCTTCTGGTCGGATAGCTGTCTTTTGATCATCATTCACTTGACGCAAGGCGCGGAGGAATATTTCAGGGGATGGCTTTTCGATGCTCTCCTCTTCGCTAAGTATTATCGGTGCCAGGTACTCCGAAAGTCCTACATCAAGAAGAACCGATCCTGTCAAAAGTTGAATGATGCTTTCTATTATTATCTATGACAACACACTTACGACTGCGAGAATCAGAGTTGCTCACACACCCAGTACGGATATTGAGTTTTTGTAGTTTTTGTACTGCAAGATGCCCTCAGTCATCGGTCAATTCAACGAAAGGTCACTGACAAGTAGGAAAGGCGTCGTCAAAGACTTTATAACCTTGCCCAGAACTGAACCGCTTCATAAGATTTTCGACAATGTAATCCAATGTAGTGTCTAATGCTGTTCAAGACGTTCTTTAACGTGCTGCCTGGGAGACGATTGAAGAAATACGTACCTTGCCGATCAGCTCCTGCACCTAACGCCGTCCTCCTGATAACATCCGACCACCACACTTGGCTTCCTTGTTCATAAGCAGGCTTCTCCCTTTGTAGTGTCTTCAGAGCTGAATCTCGCTAGGTTACATGAGAATGCAAGGCCAACTCATCAATCCGATCCACCTGACTTGAAAGAAGCCTTGATGATGTCGGGATCCAGCGCCCCAAGGTACGGAGCAAACTCCATTGCATACTGGACGTGGATGGGCCGACGAGGTGTAATTAGTGTATGGAGAATGTCGAAAGTTACTAGACGAATTGACATTGTTTGAGAGAAAGTGCGAAGACTGAGGTTTACATGTACCTTCACAAAATGGAGAAACTGGCACCCGAATGATCGGTTATAACAGATCTTTTTGGACTCCAAATCTACGGTTCAGTCTTTTGCCACCAGTCTACTAGTGCTACCAGTAGCATCATCAATGCATCAAGACAGTCAGTTTGGGGATAGCATCGCAATTTATCCCAATGTTTTGTTCTTCTCTTCAGCCATCCGCTGGACTTTCCAGGCGTTTTCTCGCCAGGCTTCTCTCGACACTATTATGTTCTGTTCTTGTCGTCTTGCGTCCTTTTTCCGCTCTTGGAGGCAGTACTGCCTTCCTAGCCCTCACTATCAAAGAATTGCACTTTTCTGCCCAACAAAATCTCGCGCAGCAAGTCGAAGCTCTTGTACTACATCTTCTGGGCGGTTTACTTGGAATTGGAGCGTCTCTTCTGGCAAATTACATCGCATCATTGTCGAGTGATACTGTAACTGCGCGGGCAATACCCGCAATCTTTCTTACTGCTATCAGCTTCTCAGGTAAGTCATCGATGTCGTTTTCATGCCGTTATTGAAATGTCTTCTTTTCAGCCGGCTGGTTAAAGAGTGCTCTCCCTCGACTTACTCTTTCAAGTCGTATTGCATGCTTTGTCTCAATATGGCTACTCACGTCGGACCCTGGTGCCAAAAATTCTATATTAGAGCCAGCAGCTCATTTTCTCTGGATAATTCTCACAGGGGCGATCACATCATTATGTGCATGCTTCTTGCTGCTCCATTGGTCAACTGCACAGATTGCTGATGATATCTCACTGGCATTGACGAGCCTCCATGACTGTCTGCAAGCCAACCTTGAAAGGCCCTTCGCAGCTACTCAGCCCTCATTCGCACCAGTGTTCCACACTCAGCTCCTCAGACAAGCTGTTGCACTGAATCATACCTATCATCAAGCTACATTCGAGCTTCGTATCGGTCGTGTAAGCGGTAAGTGAACAGACTCTGGCCTTAAAGGTAGTTGGTCTTAAAGCTATGATGCACTGTCTGTAGTAAAATCTCTGAAGCCCTTTATTGGAACTATTGAGGTTTGGTTTGCACGTTTTTTCAAGGATAAAAGTTGCAACCTAACCATTTTCATAGCATCTCCGTCGCGAGATTTCCTGGGGCATGACATTTCCACACATATCTCAGATGAAAACCACGCCTTCTGAAATAGGTGTTGTTCACTCTTTTCGAGAACCAGCACTCGAACTGGGTAACGCTATTTCAGATTCCATCACGGTCATCCGATCTGCTGTACTAACATGCTATGATGTTCCTTCGTTGCGCTCAATGAAATTTGACCCCGCCGCCATCATTCACTCGCAGACACGACTAAGTTCAGCAGTTGAAAGTGCTAGGGATGCACTCAAACAACTTTGCGATGAGCTGGATAAGGAACAGCGTATTTCATCGGTAGATGACGTTGTGCCTCAGAAGACTCTAAATTTGTGTTTATTCATGATATCGTTGCTTCAGGTGTGTTCAACCGTATATCTCTAAAAGATCTGCCCATAAAAGTGAAATATGACAGATGGCCAACGAGACCGTTCACGCCCTCAAGGTAGCCCGAGCAATATCTGATACATACAAATCTGCTCCGTACAGATTATGGTATCCACGTCTCTCGTGGGCCTGGCTCGGAGTTGCTTCTACCACTATTGTGCTGGAGGAGCGCGGAACTTTGGATGACATTTCTTATCCCCCTAGTACTGCCGTCTCTCATTCGGCCTCAGAGTTGTCGCCCGAGGAAGCCTTACGTGGAGTGTCGGAACGTCATCGCGAAATCCAGGAAAGGATGCTCCAGAACCGAGAGGCAAAAGCAAGGCTGCATGGGAATCCACTATCTCTTCGTTGGTTCCGCTCTGTGGCACATTATATGTGGAATCTCCCCATTCTCCTGAGAGCAAGATTCGGAATCCACAAGATTTCGCGTGCCGCACGTCAATCCAGTCATCTAAAGCATGCCTTTAAAAATGCAGTGGGAGTGTCTCTGTTGGCTTTACCTGCATTTTTATCTTCCGATTCTCGTGGTAAGAAGTCGTTAACAATCTGAGAGAGAGAGAGAGAAAGTACTGAGAATGAGATTCATACTGTAGGACGTCAATGGTTCATAGAATTCCGGGGACAGTGGATGATAATATCTTATGTCTGGGTTCTCGAAACGAATACAGGAGCAACTGTGAGTGTTCTCGCAGGCTACTATTGTTAAGCACAAATAACCTTGACACTCACTAGTTGCGTGTCGCTGTTCTGGGTTTGGTGTGGCGGTTCCTCCCTATCAGTCATGCCTTTTTCTAAACAACTGACTTCAGTCGGGAACAATCGTTGGAGCAACATATGCCTTCATTGTGAGTAGCTTCAAACAGCCTATTTGTATCCCTTTGCCTTATTTTGCATCCGTGTAGGCCTCAGTTATCAGTCACACTAACCCATTTGGACTTGTGGCATTCACTACTGTGAGTGAGCTATTGTTCTGAAACGTATAAGAAAAATCTAAGGACAAATGCAGATTGCGGAAATACCAGTCAGTTGGATTATCATCCATTCAACTTTCCCGTCCCTAGGAGTTGTGGCGTGAGTGTCATGACTTTTGTGTCCTAGCTCAAATTTATAGATTATTTGACAGTAATGTTACTCTACCTCCGATTATCTTTGCATCCTATTTTGACTCAGATTCTCCGCCTGCTATTCGTGAGTTAGTACTCTACTCTATTGTGACAGTGTGATGACTGGCCGAAGGCCTTGCCCTCATAAGAGGAATTATGATCGCTGCAGGAATAATTGCTGCTTTACTGATGAACGGGGTGGTTTATCCTCGCCATTGCCCGGTAAGAGTATCCGTTGGATTCGTGCCATCACATCATCAATTTAAGATGTTTTGTACTGCTTACTAGGTGATGTTTCTGGACAGCGCGCGCACTACCATTGGCTCTCTCACCCATCTATATTTGGGTCTTAGCAAGTGAGACTTGCTCATTCCAGTGGTTCTACTGTTGCTTAATTCTCCAATTAGGGACCTCTTCCAGTATACGTCCGGCTCAGGGATAAATAGCAGGCGCAAGATGGTCAAACTCGAATTTACTATTCGCAATGCCCTTCAAAGTAGGTGTAACTCGCTATCATTCTTCAAGTTATATTCGCTACTGACCGCAATGGTACAGCAATGAACCTCCTTATAACCACAATGGAAGACGAACTAAGTCTTATTCCTGTATGCACTTATTCTGACCTGACTTCGACAGCTCACTCAATTACTGCATCCAAAGATCCCGATGACTCAGTATCGTCGTTTGGTAGCAAGTCTCCAAAAGTTACTCGATATCATGACTGGACTGCGGAAAATACGAGAACATATACCTCGACAAGAGACCGTCATCGCAGTTGCAGATCAACGTCGAGAGTTTGTGTCTTGTATTTGCGTATCTCTGTTTGCTTGTGAGCAGGTTTTTGGTGCCCGACAACCTTTGCCGCAATTTCTGCCGTCATATAGAAAAGCATTGCAGAACCTAGTGGCCTCTGTACGTGTTCGTGTTCAAGCTAGAGGGCATCACATCGGCTCCCCAGGTTTATCGCTCATATACTCTCTGGCCGAGACCGACGCGTTGACGGACATGGTGGATACAATCGACGAGTTATTGGAATTGAGCCGTCGACTTTTTGGCACCGCTTCATGGTTCAATGTGTCTCCCCTGGATACAACAGCAATGATCAGTATGCATGAAGAGATCGGGTCATCCATGAGCGCTATTTAAAGGGAACCTTGTTA
Organism: Omphalotus guepiniiformis; assembly: GCA_028554645.1. NCBI lineage: Eukaryota > Fungi > Basidiomycota > Agaricomycetes > Agaricales > Omphalotaceae > Omphalotus > Omphalotus guepiniiformis. The sequence continues at coordinate 774,177 of JAQOOI010000076.1, read as the reverse complement.
GGGTTTACTCAATGTCCTGTGGGCTACCAACAGGATGTGCAAGTACGCAATAGATTTTAATCTGGTATGTTACAACTATAATCTTGGCTTTAGCCGTGATTTATTTTCTGTTTTTCATTTGTATTAGTAGTCACAAGTCTACTTTAGCAATGGAGTGTTGGATAAGTTTCTGATATCGAACACGAGTGATGTCCAGTATGACCCAGCGGCCTACTGGAGTGACTGTATTAGCAGGTTGTCCGAGGCTTGAATGGGAATTTGAGACGCCCAGAACTGTTATAAATCCCATAACCTGGTTCCTGATTATCGCTGTATATATGAGCAAACCAACCGACTCCGCCGCCGACTACATGTTTGAGATATTCGCATTTCGAGTCCAGGAGAGCGAAATAATCCTACAGATTGTTCGATCAGGAGCTGGCTTTCACAGAGTTGGGCACTCACATGTTCATTTTGAATGTTCGCAACTGCATAAGGGCTGTTGGGCTGTACGCTCGGTGATGTTACCGATGGCCAACCATTCTAACAGAAAGTCGTGAGCCTCACGTACAGTAGTACGATCTAAAAATCTGAACGTACTTCATCAAAATACATCTTCTTCCCCTTTCCATGTTCAATAAACCAGTCCAGATCGTTTAATACCAAAGGCCAAGAGTCGTTGGCTATAGCGACAAAAAAGTCAAACATTCGTGTCGATCCATCATTGACACCATCATCGTCATACCTATCGAGGCATTCTGAGAGAAGAAAGGCAGCATGTGAATGTTGATGGAATCCAATGCGTCTAAAAGCTGCTGGGCACCTCCTCTTTCCTATAGCAACATTTCTTTGTCAATTCGGGAGCGCCGTCAGAAACGACAGCAACAACCTGATAACCGTATGCAAGTTCAGAGACGGTAACGGGAATGTGCAGACTTGACAAGTTTGCTTTGGCTGCTTCGACCTGGGCAGTCAGCTCGTCCACGGGCAAAACCCCATCGTACAGCGGTTCAGAGCCGAATTGTAAGACACGTGTAACAAATTTTGCCTTCGGGTTGGCATGAAGAGCAGCTAAAAGAACATCCCTTCGACCTATCCAAACGTCATCCAGGTTGAAGCCAAACTGAAGTGAACGAAAGGTAATGTTACTCGTCAAAGCAACGAGCAAAGAATTGGACAAACCCAAATCAGAGCATGAACTCCGAGGCCACTTTCCCAAGCTGCTTCTACAATGTCGTCGCTACATCAAAGGAATTTTACTACATTTGTGGTGCTTGAGGCATTGGTTTACAACTTACTAGAATCCATCTCGGTCGCATGCGCCGTATAGGCGCACATAACGGGAGTTGAAATGATATCGAATATCGAGGAACTCTCGCTTCAGCTGTTCCGGACTTTGACCTGCGGCAAATTATTAGCATTTCAGTGTATGGATGTACGGATCAACAATCGAGATTTAGAAAGGTCTTACAAGCAGTGACTTCATAGCTAAACCCAACGAAAGCAAATTCAGTAGCAGGATCGCACCACCAAGTGCCATCAGCAAGAGAGGAGCTCGGTGGTAGCGACCAAGGCATCCTGAAGCCTAATGCGGGGAAACAGTGTGAGGTACCATGAGGGGATCTGTCTGTGCTGGAAGCCAACCCTGAAGGCAGAGCGCGTACACAAGAGTAACACAAAGTTATGAGGGCACCGAAGAGCGTGACCTTGAGCATCGCAAATGGACGAGCATCGTCTGTTGTTCGTTCCTTTGGGTCTTATGTAGGTTCGGAGGGCAATCATTGCTTCTGCTCGGAAATGGACCAGATAGTCAGTCTCAACTGAAGTGCTCTAGCAGCTTCTAGCAGATGCATGCTGGTCAATTCAAATTTGAACAGACGTATTTTGTCACCTGACTCGAAGAGAACCCATCAAGTCCACCCATGTGCACACATACCAATCTGAACGTCCCGGCGTCCGACAAAGTTGGTGCAGGTTCCATGAGTTATATGACTTATGTTTCTTGCCGTGTTATCAAGTCGAATGAAAGCTGCTGAATATACAAGGTTTTACATTTGTATCCATCCACATTGAGGGTATGTTTTCCACGGAATAATGATACCAACGAGACGGATGTTTTAAGTTAGTAGATCAGGATAAACACCTAAAGGCAACATCCTGTGATCTCTAAGGGCATAAGCCTCCCATGATCTCCTGTTCAGCTACATGAGTTGAGAGTTAGTATTCACGTCCAACGAAACCCGAACTGGGAGTACTAACGTGATCACGAGCCTCGTCCGAGGTCAGGATATTCATGTGGTCAGGTACGTCGCTTCCATTCTATAATAATGTCAGAATCCTTCGCGAAGAGATCCGTAAACAAGACTGACCAGCTGCACTTCATCGAGTCCCCGGAAGTGACATCTCAAATCAAGCGGAATCTGCGACGGAAGAATTACAACGTGCACAGGAGGTACATGAGGCCTTTTCGGTGCTACGTGGTGCGCAAGATCCTAAACTCTAGCTCAATGAACTGAATTGAAGGAAAGTTTGAAGAAAACTGCTTACGTTTGCAATCGAAATCGCGAGCCGTATGTCCTGCTGCTGCTCACGAGCATTAGCACCGACTAGCACAAATAACTCCCATACGCAATCCAGAAAGTAGACACTGTGAGAAGCCTCCCCTGAATTGAAAGACTCGATAGGACAAAGCTAGAAAGGAGTTGAAAAGACCCGTCTCGGTTGAAGATTGTATGAAAGTACGTACTGCTGGATTATCAAGACAATCCACCTTCCAAATCATTGGTTCGATATCATCAGATGTATTCCTCCACTTCCAATAGTCCGCTTTCGCAAAACTCTCCTCTCCAAGTAACATCCAAAACATCTCATTATCGTCGCTTTGTCCCTCTGATATCTCTACAATATTTTCGCCTAGTGATTGGGCATATTCAAGGGCGGCTTGGCGTTCAGATGTAACTGAACCACGACCATACCAGACATAAATGGAGTCCAGTATTGTAAAGCAGTAGCTGAAGGCCGAGCACAGATTCTTGGCACTCTGGATGTGTTTCATTAGCAATAGCTCGTGCCCTTGGTAAGCTACTCACTCAACTCAAGCTCATCAATCCAAATTCCACCTTTAGCAGAACGCACAATATGCATTGCAGTGTTGTCTGCCGACCAATGCGCACGCAGGCCCTATTTGAGGCGTGAGATATAAAGATTGTTGTAGAAACTCCTCAATACCTGTCGGACTGCCAATCTACCACCCAGAACTTGAACTAGTCCACGGGGTTCTGAATATTGATGAACGATGATCTAGAATAAATCAAGTTTTCAAGTTGTCGCGACCTTTCGAAGTTAAACTGACCGTTGAAGTACCATAACGTTTAGAGAGATCTTGAAGTTTGCTTTCCTCTCGTTCACCAGCTTGAGAATTCTTTCCAAACCATCCCCAAACGGTCGTGGATACCAGTCCACTCGCTTTGGACTTCGAGCGATGAACGATTGCTAACACCTCGGAGTCGTAGAATACATGATGGTCATGCGAGATCACAGTGGAGCGATTTCCGTCAATGCTCATTACTTCCACCGAGATGGTGCTTATGTTCGGATCTTCTGCGTTGAAAGATGGCCTAGACGACAGAAGCGTTTCAATGTCGATTTTCGGGAGAGGTTGTTCGCCATGTGCTGGAAAAAGGATGAGCTCTTTTAAGATAGGGTTGCATCTGGCATGAAACGCACAGAGATGTAAAATACCTGCACCACCAACTATGACTGGATGTTCTTGTATGATGGCGGAGGACGATGTATTGAAGACTTCGTGTAGCGTTTTGTGCACGTCCGCTGCTGAGGCGCCATCGGCCGGAACAACGCCACGCTTCAAACTACCTACAGGGGTTGGAAGAGGTGTCGCTTCTTCTTTCAACGGCGGCAACGTGATGACAGAATATTTCTCATTGTAACTGGACCTACGTCGTTCCATGAGTGGTGGTGGAGCAATGTTCTGCATACGGGGACTAAGACCTGTAGTAGGAGATATAGGCGGTGGCTCGTGGACGGGCTGCGGTTTGAATTGTTCTTCTACGGGACTTTGAACCTCAGTAAGTAAATTTTGGTTGTTCAAAGTCTGAGCAACGTCCATGACGGTCGGCCGGTTTCCAGTGCTGGGAATTCGGGTAGGTCGATTCGGGGTAGACGGCCGTGGCCCGTCGAAGGGGTACTTAGGAACAGCAACACTTGGCGTCGTCGGCGACTTCTCAGAAGAATCAGATTTCGCTACGGGTAAGGCTTGTAAAGGAGGAGCAGTGTCGTTGGACTTCGTTCCCGTCGTTGGTACCATGCCAGGAAGAGCCCTTCGACCAACCATACTGGGTCCCTTAGGTGCTTCAGGTTCATAGGAATGCGAGTGAGTTTGCGCAGTCTTTACGCCAATAATTGCCTGCTCAGCCCATCTGTCCGTCACACGCTTTGCATTCCCAGATCCGTCAGCATCGGAAGATTTAGAAACAGCTGGTCCAGCTTTGGAAACGTCGTCGGGAAATGAATGCCCGACTTTCGAAGATGAAGCCGAACCCAAAGGGTCAGGTTGTGGCGTAGATGGCGAGTAAGGAGGAAGAACAGATACCCCATCACCGGGAGTGCGATTTTCACCTTGGAGACCGGCGGAGCTCCTAATCTTCTTCGGCTTTCGTGCTCGTTCTCTAGTCGGCTGTGCATTATGAAGAGAATTAAGGATAGTGTACCAAGAATAAATTTATATTTATCATGGAGGACGTAAAAGAACAAAAAGCAGAAAACAAACAAAAAAACCAATCCCTTTGAGCAAAGTCCGATGGAGATTTACCAAAATGAACGCACATGTATCAAAGGCTTGCCAGCAGAGACTGGAAGCTTCTGTTGAGGTGATGGAGAGTGGTTGGCCTTGACACCTAGCTCACTGACATCCATATAGGGCGCAAGCTCCTCTTCCGCAAGTGGAGGTTTGAAAACTACGAGTGTAGTAGCAGAACCAAGACCACCCGTAGTCTGAGCAGCAAGAGGCGCGGATGGGTTCTCCAATGGCAACGTCATAGAATCCTCCTTCCCTCCAAACGACACGGTGGGCTTTGTCGGTTTGGGTGGCAAGTTGACCTTTCGAGGCTCTGGAGAGGCAGTTTTGGTTGCGGATGAGTCAACAGTCCAAGATTTACGCAAGGCAATGGGTTTGGGCGACGCTGGGGGTGAGACTGGCGTAAGGCTAGTTGAACTTCGGGGTTGCCATCTATCAAGAACGCTAGCTTTCCTTCCTCCTGACTGTGATCTTTCAGGTGTTGTTGGCCCAGAGGGCGGCGGGGTAACCTCCAGCTGTTGGCTGACCTTTACCATATTCTGCACGAAACCTCGTCCTTGAAGCCGGCTGAGACTAGGAGTAGGGTCTTTTTGAGCAGGGGGCTTCAAGAAAGCCGGGGACGGATTCTGTGATGAGGGTACATGGAGACTCTGCGGCGGAGATCGTGGTTCAGGTTGGATAGGTCGAGCGAGCGATGGAGTGGTCACAGGGGATTTATAAGGAGGTGATTTCGAAGAATCTTGCGTTGGAGTCTTGGGTCGCGAAGGAGTTGTAGACGCAGGTCGAGCCTTCACCACATTCTCATCGCTGGTAGAAGGCAGCGCGAATGATACCTTCAAAGGAGCAGAAGCACCAGGAGTGCTCATTCTTCTTTCTTTACTCCCCGTTTTCTGTGGGGAAACGGGGCGCTCCTGTGCAACACCATTATGGCGTGAAGCAGAAGAAGAAGGCCTTACAGTGGGCGAAGAGTAAAATGTGGATGGGGTACTGATGGTTCGTTCACGAGTACCAGTCCTTTGCGGCGAGATTGAACGCTCATTCATTACAATATCAGGGACGGGTAGTTCGGGAGACAAGGGAGAAAACGGAGGTCGGCTTGAGATATTAGGAGTGTTCGACTTGTCCCTAATGCCCGCCTTGGAAGGAGAGTGCGACCGTTCATCGACAGCGACAACATTTCCAGAGGGCCTGTTCTTCGAAGAAACAGAGATCGGGGAAGGTGGTGCCCCAGCATCATTCCGACGTGGAAATCTCCCGGAGCTCGCCATACCTGGCATTGCAACGCCCCCTCTCCCAAAGACCGGATGAGGGGAGGTAATACGTGTACGCTGTTCAAACTGTGTCGGGTCATGGGCATCTTGCTGAGGGGCATGTTTATTGAGTACAGGTCCAGTGGCACGACCACCCATGAATGCAGCAAGTGACATCGGTTCAGATACTGCTGATGTGGAAGCAGTACGAGCAGATGCGGACGCCATCCAAGCTCGTGCAGAAGCAATGGAGTTCACCGCTTCCGAAGAATGAGTGCTACTCCCCACGAGGCGCTGGAAGGCCTCTGCTTGACCTTTCTGACGATCAACAATGGGCTTTAGGTCAGCTCTAGATGTATCATCTTGACTTTCGGTAGTGGATAAAATAGAGTCTGTGCTACTAGCGAACAACCAGCATCCAGAGTCAAGAATGAGTTTCACGAAAGAAAAACGGAAAGTTGAGAAGCACACACCGAAATCTGCGCTGCTCCTACGACTACCGTAACCTCGACTACGACGCTTTCGGGCCAGCCTCGAAGCAGCAATTTCCTCCTCAAGTCTCTTGTGTTCGGCCTCCTCATCAGCGTCTACCTGTTGCTGCAAAGCCTTGATCTTACTAGCCCACTCTGCAAGACCGTCTTCGGGCTTGGGTAAATCGTAGGTGTGTGAGCGAAGAGGGCTCGTCGAACTATGCATTGTGATTCATACACCACTGATATAAGGAAGGAGAAGATGCCAAAGAGAAATTCGTGTAATGTCCGGGAGACCTGAAATAAGTATATAAAGGAGACTCAGATGGAGCTCCGTATCCACGTGTTGTCCACCATCCCCATAGGTAACCACCTCACCCTGCCAGGCTGGGTAGTCTTGACCACTCTGATGCAGCCACACGAAGTCAGTCTCAAAAGTTCAGACTGTGAATGTCTAGATAGGTTGATATGACTCTAGGGTTCACCCTTGGGTTCGGGTACGTACTGTAACTGGTATAAAAAGTGAGTACTGCTTGACAATATTCATGTCTATACTATATCGTGTCCCTTCATTACATCTAAAGTAATATTGTCCGTAAGCAATGTCCGACCTGACAGAGCAACAAGGTGTGGGCACTGGGGGGTATATTCTCCAGGAATCACAAGGCCGCTGGTTCAGCCCATGAACGCAAACGCAGACCATATAGCCACCAAAACAATACCGACTCTACCAAGACAAGCCTGTGACAATGCAAGTCCACTGTTGTTGGACTTCTCGGCCGAGAATACTCCAGTGTTGGCCGTCTGTGAAATACCGTCCGGGGAAGAGCCATCTAAAGTTTTCGAGCCCATCAGTGAAGAAGCTTATCTCTTGCTCTGAGCAGTTGGGACGTACCAACGAAGGAATCACCGCAAATTTTTTGGGCGTCCGGCACAGCTTTCGATACAATAGAAGGGAAATTTGCTTTGGCAATCGAGAAACTTTCTTTGATGCAATTTGTGCATGCAAGGTTCTGGACGCCGTTCGCAAGTAGCTTCTGAGCGTCAGCGTAAAGGTTGAAGAAGCTCAAATCAGTGAAGCTCAGTTGTCCGACAACACTCTCGAGGTTCGACAACGTTTCGACAGCACACAGCGTGCCGGAAGAGTCGCTGAGTGACAGGAATCAAATCAGCGCCCAAATGGCAGATGGGGTGGGTTTGGTACATACTCCTTCAAGCACGCTACTTGGCGAATGGTGGGATACACTTGTTGGACGACATTTATCACTTCTTCCTGCACGCTTGATATGTTGAGTCCTACAGCGGACCACAGCTCGTTGCTGCACCCGGAGGTAATATTGGTGATGACATTTGCGATACTGGCATTGGAACACGCGCCCGACGAACATATCCCGTTTAACCACGTATTGACAGTGTTGGGTATGGACTCTGAGTTGCCAAGAACGAAGGAAAAGATTGCGCTAGGGTTCAAACATGCCGCATCCTGAGACGTTAACAGTCCTTTCAGGGAAGCTTGACAGGACGATGATAGAGACAGTCTGTAAGGCATTCCGATAGCCGTCAAGAAGCTGGAATGCCGAGCAAGGGAGGGACTCACGAATAAGCACTGGGAATAGCAGTCGTAGCAGCGATAAAAAGCAAAGCTTTAACATGAGCCAGCATGATTAAAGATAGTCAAGAAATTGAAGAATAAAAGGTGCAAAAGATTGAAAGGAAAGTCGTAACTGGGTTCGAGAAGTGGATTCAGTAGATTTTATATTCACATCAGTAAATGCTCCAATGACCATAGTTTCGGGACTTTGTCTGCAGCACTGACCAGGCACTGACTATGATTGATGTCGGCGGGACACACTGAGATGTTGTCTCCTTCGGCCTTCCCGGTTTAACTGGACCCGGCGTGAGAATTACTTACAAGCTGGAGAGTCCTATGTTACATATTGTACTCATCTCATTCTCATTCTCATTCTCCTAAACCTTTTGCTGTCTCGCAGCTGTGATCGTGTATCAGTGGTCCATCTTACCCTAATAATTTTCAGTGTCATTCGTCAATGCCCGTACGGCCTGCTTGCCGAATTTACATGAGTTGGACAGAGTAATGGATTAATTAACTCACGATTCAAAGCTGATGCTCACTGACCTATCCCCCTGCGTTCGCGGGCCAATGAAAGTGTTTCTTCTCCACTCCACTCATAGTAATGGATATACGTCTACCGGCCGAAGCTGAACCTGCACCGACGACCAAGAGGCACAGCTCACACCGGGCGCTGATGACTATCATCAGTCACAATCTCGTTGTATACTTCAATATACACTGTGGTGTTTTCGCCAAGGGAATAAGTATGAGGATTCCGTTCCGGAATTTATGCATTTGTATAGTCTCACCGTGAATACCCTTGATTGCTATGTAACAGCCCATCCGACGTCCATTCCTTGCATTGTACCTACTACCAATCACAAGCTTCATTTCAGGCACTTTCGCCAACTCTAAGTAGCACAGGTCCATCCAGTGTCCATCCTCTAGGTCGTTCTCTGACTCGTCCCATATCTTCTTCGCAAATATATAGCTCCACCAAAGTTGATTCGGCGTACACCGCGAGTTATGAGCGCAGGGTTGTGGTATTCGATTTCCGGGTAACAAATAAACGGGTAGTATCGTCATTTCGAAATTCGATATCACTGTCAGCACAAGTATTAAGCAAAATGGGGCAGTCACATTTTGTTCAGCTTGACAACCGTGCATTGCTCACTGAGGCCATCGAGGCCGTAAAGTAAGCGGTTGCAGATAATCTCTCGCCGGAACTACTACATACATATGTAGTACAGCAAAAGACGTCGAGTAAGCGTCATGTTCTACGTTTCTCCTAAAGTTCAGTTTGCTATTATAATAAAGTACAAATGAGTCATTGATCAGTCCGGGAAGAAGTCCAAGACTACTCATGCAGAACATGCTCAAGCTAAGAAAGTAAAGAAAGATCCGAGTGTGATAAGAGCTGAGGCGCCAACACCAATCATCGCTTTGCCGGAGATGAAGGTTGTTGGACTCATCGCAGCACTCGAAGCAGACCCAGCTGAAGCCGTGCTTGCGCTTTCAACGATGTTGGAGGGTGAAGAACCGTCAGTATCAAGATTAGAAACTAGCGCAAAGTCAAGGCAATGACGGCTCACCAGTGAAGGAAGTACCACATTGCTGTTGGAGAGTTGAGGCCTCGGAAGAAAGAAGTCCCGGAAAGTCTGTATTAATGGTATTGTATGCCGCTTTGACGCAGTTGGTGCAGGTCACATTGGAAGGAAGACTAGCATCGCCACTGGAAACCAGGGATGCAATGTTTGTGAGACTCAGGTTACCAACAATATCCTGGATATTTGTCAAAGTCTCGGTAATGCAATTTGTATTGCCGCTAAGAGAATAACGATGAGGGAGGCGGGAACGGCTATACATGAGACCAGACTTACTCCTTCAAACAAGCGACTTTCCTCACCGTAGGGTAGAATGACTGAACGGTGGAAATTATCGTTGCTGTCTGACCAGATTCGAACCCAAGCGCAGAGAGTTCAGTACTGCAGCCTGCAGTAAGATTCGTGACGACAGCGGAGAGGGTGCTGTTACTACATGCAGGTGCGCCACACACGTTGTTGAGCCAGGTGTCGATTGGTCCAATGATTGAATTATTCGCCGAGCCAGTAATGAGTGAAACTAAGGACGTCGGGCTCAAGCAACTGGAAGCATCTGCATTGGCTGCAACCTGGGCCAACGTTTGGGTACAATTTGACGAAATACCACTGACATTCGTTGATTAACTTAGTAACGGGAACATTCTCTCCATGCTGTAGACAACATACCACTTTGAGCTGACGCGACGCTGAAAGTAACAGCGAGGGCAATAAAAGTGAATGCACGGGTCATGTTTTTCGTTTGTCAATGACAGGAGAAGCAAGAATAAAGAAAGAGGCAAGAATAAGAAAATTCATGTTGCCAAGGGGGTTTATATATATTTTTTGCCTTGCGGAACGTCATGAGACATTACAAATCGCCATCCAAGGAAAGGGCAAGCCGACAAGAGAAAAGGCTGATATATGCGCAGCAGGAAAGGGTGTAGTTCATGGAGTGAAGCTGTGCACAAACAGAGCCGCGGTTCTGACAGTGATCACCTGTGATCCCTTGTCACTTGTCTTCCTCCATCTCTGGTCCGGTCCTACAATGGCCCACGTCGTCAAGATTGGGCTGAATTCAAACTCGTTCAAGTCTTGCAATATACGTGAAATCTTTTCTGCTTGTGGGGAAATGTGAGTTCGTCTATTGTTTCTTGTTCATGGCATTCATCCTTGCCACAGTCGCGGAGTCTATCCAATTGAATCTGCTTCTGGCTGTGATGTTGTCTTTATCGATTTCGCTGAGTACGAGGGCGTGAAGTGCGCTCTCGATCTCCATTTAGAGGACTCCGGAATTCGGGTTTTCCTTCCTTCGATGGTTCCGCAGTTTACAGAAGAATATCGTGCCGCCAATCCTACCGCCTCTGTATCTCCCGCAACGCTCCAAGGTGAATCTCGGTGTAGCCTACAAGACTTACAAAAGGATCCTCCTTCCGAAGATGAAAGGTTTAGTGGTTCCAGCACCAGGCGAAGCTGTTCGCGAGACAAGTTCGGTCCATCTAGCATTTCCGCGTCCAAAGCGAGATCGGCCAACTCTTCCTGTCCCGTGTCTAATTTTGGGTGTCCAATGAATGCACCCACCAATGCATCTGATGCCTCTCTATCATTTCCTTTCAATCCTGCCCATGATCAACATTATCAATCCATCGGACTCACTGAAACTACAGCCGGAACAATTTTACATTCCCCTACGCCTGTGGATACATCAAGTCAATCTACGTTGTCCTCTACTACTCCCCCTCTGGTACATCTTGAACCTGTCAAGTCGGCCTCAGCAATGACTGTATCCTGTCTTCCCCTAACCGAATGCATACATATCTCTTTGTGCGGTGAAATATTCGCGTATGACCTGGATGGTCTCCAATCCGACCCTCGGGAGATCGTAGAGCTCCTCAGGATCGCAAGAAGCGAACGTGGTAACTGGATGGTAGTTGGGGCTCATTATCGTCGTAAAGGTAACCCTCGCGCTGCTATAATAGTAATCACTGCGTTGCTCGAAGGTTGGTAATTACGTTTTTGAAATACTTCGTGATACTCATTTATCCAAAAGTCATGGCTGAGCATCATATTCCTGAACAAGAACTCAAACCAGCATTCTTGCTGCTTTCCAGCTGCGAAACAGATCTAGGAAAATCCATGACGAGGGACGGAAAAGAAGATGCTTGCGAACATTACCGCAATTCCCAGATGTGGCTACAGAAGGTTTACGGAACGACATCTTCTACATCAAGTAATACTGCAAGCAGCTCCTCCTGCCATACCGATGCTACGCAATGTACGCCTTCTCATCTACCCCCGCGGACGCATTCACCAGGTTCGCTGTTATCCGATCGATCTATAAACCATGAAGTGCAATCTCTTCGTAAACGTCTACATCATCAAACCGACCTTCTTTCGGATACTCGCTATTCCAAACGCAGGCTCGAGCATGAGTATGATCTAGAGCGTAATCTTCGCCGCCGAATGGAACGCCAAGTTGATGACCTCCAAAGAGAACTTGATGATGCTCGCAAAATTCAGGCGTCAGTACAGGAAGGGAAGGAGGCAGGAAATCTCAGAGGGCGACACCTCTCGCGAAAAACATGAAAGAGGCGACACACCTCGCGAAGTACTGGCGGCCATAGCGCTTATGTTCGTCTCCGTCTTCAACCTGTCTAGCCAAATCACAAAGCTCCCCCGCAACTTCTCTGCATCCAGTCGCTACAAACACTTACTCGACCTTTCTGTCTTTTGCTGCATCAACTTCCCGGTCTGCAATCATTTGCTATTGCATGTTCTCTTTGCCTTCAGTACCCTATCTGTATCCGGATCGCTCATTTCATGCATCGACTCAATCATCCACTTCATCCATTGCACGTCAGTTCTGGTGCATTTCTCATTGCCTCACCGTCATCATGCATTGCACCACTGTATTTCATTATCAAGTTTCAAGTCTACGATACCTCGTGCTGCGTTTCAATTCATTTGTACAGGTCTCGCCTTTCCCTGTATTCACTAATAAATAGGACGATTATGTACTAATTCAGCTACTAAGTACTGTACATCCAATGTTGTACGATACTCATTACTTACGCGATGTACCATGCCACTTACCTTGTGCAATAGAGCCGAGTTGCCGATATGCCGCTGGAACCTTAATTCTGCAACTGTACAGTTGTGGTGGCTGCCGAACTGCAAACTTTGAATTTCGACTGTATCAACAAGAACAAATACATGCTCGGAAAGGTCTGTGAAGGGCAAGGATAGAGATCAAGAATTATTTGCTCACAAGTTTCATAGCAAAAAGGTCGTACGCGGTCTACCCTCCTCAAGACAATCCTCTCAAAATGGCCGCCATTACTCTTCCCAAGGATGTTGCTAAGCTTGGATCGGAAGTCAAGCTATTTGGAAAGTGGGAGACCCAAGATGTCGTTTGTGTTTGAAGAAACAAGCAGGGATTTGTTAAATCGTTGGACTCATAGTGTCGAAGTAAAGGACATCTCTTTGACGGATTACATCCAAGTCCGTCATGCAGTTTACCTACCCCACACTGCCGGCCGTTACGCCAAGAAGCAGTTCAAGAAAGCTCAGATGCCCATTGTTGAGCGATTGGTCGACAGGTGTGTTGCGACAATCTCGTTCGAGTTTGGTAAACTGTGGATTTATCTTGATCTATAGTTTGATGATGAACGGACGCAACAACGGTAAAAAGCTCATGGCAGTACGAATCGTCGCACATGCTTTCGAAATCATCCACCTCCTGACAGACCAGAATCCTATCCAAGTCCGTGCTATCCTCTTACTATCAGTTTATACCATTAAATGTTCCCTGTCTGTTAGGTTCTAGTTGACGCCATTGTCAACACTGGTCCTCGTGAAGATTCAACGCGAATTGGTTCTCAGGGTACCGTCCGTCGTCAGGCTGTCGATGTCTCCCCTCTCCGACGGGTGAATCAATCTATTGCGCTGCTCACTATAGGTGTAAGTGGTTGTATGAGAAATGATGAATTCATTTTTTAACTTTGTATTAGACTCGTGAATCAGCTTTCCGTAACGTCAAGTCCATCGCCGAGTGTCTTGCGGATGAGCTCATCAACGCGGCCAAGGGGTCTTCCAACTCCTACGCCATAAAGGTATGTTTACTCACTATCTTCAATGTTTTCGGGTGATACTCACATATTGTTACAGAAAAAGGACGAACTGGAGCGTGTTGCCAAGTCCAATCGGTAGACGGTGTACTTATTATTCGTGTAGCCAGGCAAATGGAGGGGGCGCCACGGAAAGAAGGGCTCGAATCAATATTTTTGGGGCGGTTGAATATTCTCTGGTGTTCTTTCTACATGCCTTTACCTTTCGCATTATGTTTGCTTCACTCATGCATGTCCTTTCCTCGCGTTATTCATGCTCTTATGCTATGAAAGTGAACAACCTCGCCCAATTATGAAGGACTAATATTTTTAAGTCTTTAAGTCATCGAAGTGAATTATGGGTTATATGCATGGATCCTTGAAGTCCATGTGACGAATCACTGAAAAACCTTTGGCAGTCGCGTGTTTACTGGGACATTGTCACTGGTCAGAGGAACGAAGGATTTTCATAGACAATGACTTTCCTTTTTTCTTTCTCTCATCACTTCGTCTCTTCGCAATATACATACAAGTCCTTTCCAACACGAAATTCCCTTCAGAATCGCACCCTCCACCATCCCCAGTACATCCTCCGGTTACGGACATAGACAGACAGCTCTCAACAAAGGAGATTTGAACCAGACAGAGGTCCAGAAATTACGCGGCAATACATATAATTATCAATGCTAGGTACTTGTGTTTATTTCCTGGACACCCCCAACCTGGATAGATATCCAGATGACTCCAGGTTTCTTTCCCGTCGTCTGCCCACTCACTCTGTCTGCTAAAGCCTCCATCTTTGGGTCACGTACACTGTATACAACACATCTCTCGAAATGTAAGCAACTTAGTAACATACAAGAACACAAAAAACCGAGTGTAACAGAATCATATGATACAATAGACAACTATACTATATGGACATTCTACGCTGTATCTCTTAACCATACCATTTATTGCCAAGCTTGGTCTTAGCAGCCTCTCTGTGAGGAATGATAGGTTCTTTGATATCGAAGACTTCTTTGGCGTACTCCCATGTTGAAGAGCACATCAACATAGGGAAATCACTGAACAGCTTTCTCCTTACCTCCCATGTCGCCATATCAAGTTCAAAAACAACCTGTTGCTTTCGGAGACCATTTGAATAATCTTGTGGAGATGGTTGATCACAGCCGTCTGCAATGACTTGAACTTAGAGGCATATTTAGGACAAGCCAATAAAAACAACACACATATGATTGGTTCACCGTTCTCATCAGTTTCAAATGCAACCTTTCCATCTCGGATGAGAAATGACAAGTAGAATATGTTCTCCACAGACTGGGCGAAACTATGAGGATTGATAAAGAACTTGAACAAATTTATGCGCCCAGTCTCGTCTAATAACTTTTCGAGCTGGGATTTGGATTAAATGAGGTTCTGTCATTATGATGTGGAGGACGTACTGTAGCAACGTTCTTCGTCGTCTCGTTGACTGACCGGGAAATATCTTCTTCACGCAACTCTTGAGGCTTCCGTTCATCAGCCTTGTTCTTTTCCAGCTTGGAACGCTTGACTGGTGCACGCTTTTTCTGCTCCATCGATAGAGGTCCAAGCCTGCGAAACACATCAGTACTGGAGAATGAGATTATAGAAATGCGGCTCACATGAATCCTACTACTGGAACTCTTCTACTCTTTGCGAGAGCCCTCCGACCGATCTTTTCCCATTCTAAAGGGATCTCCAGCTGTGTGTCGTCGTCTGGTTCGTAATCATCTAGATTTTGGATACTGATCTTTCGTCCACTCATAAAAGTGACCAATTTCGAAATGTAGTCGTCGATGTCGAAGGCACCGGATCCGGATTTCATGTTACGTGCTAACTGAGCATTGGTAGCGGTCAACTGGAGAAGAAGGGCGGAGTCCATAACAGCTTCTGCAGGATTCTTGACTACGTACGTAGATAGTAAGCAGACATAGGGGCAGCTAAGAATGAGAGATCGCACCTTTGTAGAAAACCTTATTGGTATTTCGGGCTGTTTCAGTGAGGGACTCGACGTTCCAGTCATTACTGTTAGCTTGTTGTTCTAAGTAATATCGTTCGTCAGGAGCGCGTATAACATAAGATCTGGTGTACCTACCGCTGATTTTTTTCTGCAGAGCGCGATATTCTCTGCGAACTTCGCGCTTTTCTTCTGCATTCTGATCAGGATCATAAGGAAGCGTTGAAGGGCCTGAACGCCAGAAAGTTGAGTAGGACACGACAAGTGCACGTATATTAGCATACCACTATTATCCTCCATCTCGATATCAAGCATTAGAGCTTAGAGCTAAGACTACGACCAGTGGCGTTGAGGGAGTTGAGGGAGTGAGGGGAAAGACTTGTATTGTGAATTATTTGCTCGGAAGCGTGTTTTTGGAATCTTTGTCTCAGGCTCCTGAACTTGGACTTTACCCGCACACATCGAGGAGACGCGACAGGATGTCTTCTTCTCATATGATTGGGGTATGGAAATCTCCTTCTGATCAAATGAAATGACTTATTCCAAATGAGCAGTACAGCAAAAGCTCCCGAGCGAAATGCCACGGACCGAAACCGTGCAAGGTGAATGCATATAGTAGTCGACTATTGGCGCTTTGCCTCAACTTGGAATTGTTCTAGGGATCGGCTTTAGAAGCCGGAAGCTTACGATACGGCAAGATTACTTTCGACAATGTGACAAAGATCGAGACAGTTGAATGGAGGCATTGGTAGCGGTCACCGTACAAACTTCACTGGAGCATTACCTTACCCGCGCGTTTTCAGGGGCTGCGTTACTCCAGACATACTAAAAGCACTCGCCTCAGCGACGGATATCACCGGTCTTGATGAATTGAGGTGCGGGGCGTCACTGTCTCAGCTTCTTCTACTGGTGATGGCTGAGCTACAACAACTATTTAGTACTGCAGATCGACAAAAAGTACGCACGGCGATAGCTACGCGACACGTCGATGCCGCTGATATCCCACTTACGGCGCGACGAGCCACTATTTTACCTCCTCAAATCATCATCACGCAGAGCAGCCAGAAAAAGCGCAAGGCTTCTGCTACGCCAGCTTCCTCGGTCACTCCGGCCAGCGCGCTGGGTCCTGTCGTCAACTCTCAGATCGTCGCGGCAAAAGAAATGGGAGAAGACAATACTGTTGAAGAGGTTGGCGACGAGCTCATTGTTTCGATGCGGACACAGGTGGTCGGAATTCAATACTACAAAGGTGAGGATAGACCCTTGCAGCTCTTTGTGTCTCATTGCCCGTCCAGGTCTTGTTGGACCTGGAGAGGAGGTCATAGTCGTGAGGGAGCCTCGAAACAAATATGACCAGTAAGTTTTATGCGCGTTATTCGATCATCAACCTTATGTCTCTATTTAGGAACGCTGTGCGTGTCGACAATATAGGTTGGTGCAAGTCTCATCTGTACGGGACTGCCTGTTGAGAGCCCATAGGCCATACACAGGTTGGCCACCTTCCTCGAGCGGTCTCCCGAAAACTGGCCCCTTTAATGGATAGTCGCTCTATCACGGTTGAAGGGGTGATACCCGACGGGAACCGTGAGTCTCGTTCAATGAAAGGGCTTGCATTTACTTAAGGCGAACACATTCAGTGTCAGGTCATCGCGGGTATACACTGGATATGTGAGTATCTTTGTTCGGCGTCTTTGCAATGGTACTCAGAATATGGTCAGAACTTTGAAGATGTACGGTTCCTCGGACAGGGTACCCGAGCTTCAACCGCAATTGATATGGGCCACACCTGGTCAACGTGGATTTAAAAACACCACAGATAGACAGACGAGCAGGCAGCTCGGTCGAATTCCTCCTTTAGCACAACAGTCCTCCTCTCGTCAGACCCCTGCCCAGAGTGAATCAGCCAGAAAACAGCAAGAAGCTATTCAGAAGGCTGCTGAGCTACGGGAGATGTTGAAGACTCTTGAGAAAGTGAATGACGAAGGACGGCGCTCCTCGCTACTTGATTCGTTGTGCTCCACAGGAGATATTTTGTCTCTTCCTCTCCACCCTAATCCTCCCGGTATTGACAGTGGTGAACTCAAAGTCAATCTTCTTAAACATCAGGTCTGTAGCGCGCTGTCTCGCTCTGTTCTATTTACTAATGTAATTCTAGATACAAGGGCTGCAGTGGTGTATCGAGCGCGAGTATCCTGAGCTTCCAAAGAAGGAAACCGACAAACCTATTCAATTCTGGCAGCTCAGGCGCAACGGAAACAAGTCTTATTATTATAATCGTATGCTTCTATTTGCAATACCGTCGAGGAACGCAAGTCCGATGATGATCTTCAGTTGCTACGAAGACTCCGCAGGAATCCGCTCCCCATCTGGGTCGAGGCGCCCTCTTTGGAGATGCAATGGTGAGCTACCTTAGTGATCTACGATACTATATTCATGACATGATCATCTTATTAGGGGATGGTGAGTATTCGTTTGAACTGTATGCTAATTTCTGAAACGAGTTTAATTCGTCACAAAAAAGGGGAAAGTGGGTGTTGTCGGATTGTGCATGGGTTTTCCCGATGCTGACATTCTTTATTCGCGATAGACGTTGACTATACTCTCTCTAATCCTTGCGACAAAAACAGATACTCCTACGGCCTTTTCCAACGCAACTTTGGTTGGTAAGTTCAAGAAGGAGATCCCATGCTCGTTCAGTGTTGATTTCATCTCTGTCAGTTGTGCCACTTTCCGTTCTGTCTAACTGGGAAAAGCAAATACAAGATCATTGCACTGATGATTCCCTCAAGTTCTGCAGCTACTACGGTAACAACCGTTCTCAATTTGATGCAGATGAGCTTGCCAAGTATGATGTTGTATTCACAACTTATCAAATGGTGGCCGGAGAGCATGACGCTGACAATACCAACGACCAATCAAAAAAGAAAAGGAGAAAAATTGGGAGAGCACTGTTCGATGTCAAATGGAAGGTACTTCTAGAATCGTCAAAAGGTGTAATATAGCAAGATCGTTAATGTGTGCTTTTCATAGCGTATTGTTCTTGATGAAGGTCATTGTATCCGCAATCCAAAGACAAAGATAGCAAAGGCTGTATGTGCCCTTGACGCGCAGAGGCGTTGGGTTCTCACCGGAACACCGATTGTGGGTGCTTATCACTATGTTATCCTACGCTGACCATAAAACATTCTGTAGATCAACTCACCTAGGGTAATTGGGATTCGAAGTTGAATCTAAAATGACTTTAATTAGTTTTTTCAATCAGGATCTAGGTTCCCTTTTAACCTTTCTTCAAATTTGTCGCCCACTCGATAATGAAGACTTTTTCAAACGCCTTCTCCTTCGTCCTTTGCAGTCTGGATCTCCATCAGGAGTTGAACTACTACGCGTGAGCACCATTTCATGCTACATTGTATTTCTTCGCTGATAGAATTCGGAAGGCACTTATGAGCCATGCGTGTTTGAGGCGGACTAAAGAAATGCAAGATGATAATGGGAACGCGCTAGTGCCGCTTCCTCCAGTGAGTTATCCTACGACATCTAGAAAACATTTTTGAACATTTCATGTTAGATTGAAATGATCATTGTACCGGTAGCACTAAGCGACGAAGCTAAAGTAGATCTCTTCTTTCTAAGTATATCAAACGGATACTTATTTGATCACTTGACGCAGGCATTATACGATGAAGTGGAACGGCTTTCTTCGCAACGATTCCAATCGTTGATTAGTGGTGGCTCCAGCGCTGTGGTATGTCTCGGTTTGACTCGAAAGTTCCTCATTTAAGTGTTGCTGCAGGTGCAATCCAATGCGTTGAGCATGCTCACGCGGATGCGACAACTAGCCCTACATCCAGCATTAATTCCTCCAGACTATCTGGAGCAGCTGAGAGCGGTCAATGGACTGGAAGATATTGCCAAAAGCATCACTGTCACTGCTGAATTAAAGCAGCGCCTGCAAGCTCGGATGGCGCAAGCAATCGAGGAATGCGAGGAATGCCCAATTTGCTTCACTATTCCGAGTGAACCAAAAATAACGAGCTGTGCTCACGTGTTCTGCTCTCCGTGGTGAGAATATATACAATTGGCATATCTTGGGTATGAAAAATATTGACGGAGACCTGCATTCTCAGCATTACAGAAGTCATTTTGCATGACCCCAAGTGTCCTATGGTAACCTGAAAGCCGTTGTGACTCTCCTTTCAATTTCTAACGGAAAGTTTAGGATCGCCGGCCCTTGACAATGAATGATTTGTATGACCCTCTTCCACCTGATATGACACAACCTGCCGTGCGTCCAGAATCAATGGAGATTGAAGAAGGTATCCGCAAGGCCCCATCCGCGAAGATAGAACAGCTTGTGCACATGCTGCAACTCACTCCAACGGGCGAGAAATCGCTCGTTTTCTCTCAATTCACTGTGGGTAGTGTTTTCACTTCCTGTCGCATGTTCATGATGATCATTTTTCTGTGTGGCAGAGCTTCCTCGATAAAGTGGGTCGCGGTCGGTTTTCCTTGCTGCTATACACTCTAACGCCTGCATAGATTGCAGACGCACTCGATGATAAAAGGTACGCCATTAATGACCTAAGTTGTCTTATTCTTATTGATTACTGCCGCTGAAGTATTCCATACGTCCGCTTTGACGGTCAAATGTCAGCCAAACGAAGACAAGAGGTCATTGCTCGCTTTTCCAAGCCACTCCGAGATATTACACAGCACCGTATGCAAGAACCCGAGTCATCAACCCGATCCAGGAAAACTTCTAAAAAGATGATCCAACGTGATTTTAACGACTTGTATGTCAGCGATGCAAGTGATGATGATTTCACAATGTCATCCTCAGAGCATTTGGACTCTGATTTCGAGGACGAGCTGGTGTCTAGAAATAAATCCAAGGGAAAGGGCAAGCAAAAGCAATCTATCCGTGACAGTACGGAAGAATCGCTTTCATATAGTACTTCTCAACAGAATCCCGCTGTCATGCTCATCTCGTTGAAAGCGGTTAGTTTCATCTTGATATCGCTGTCCATGTCTGCCCTCAATATTCATATCATTCATTAGGGCGCTTTAGGCTTGAATCTCACAGGTCAGAATCATCCGACATGACTCCATGTTGTATAATATAGTTGTGCTCACATGTCCTTCAAGTGGCGAACAATGTTTATCTGTAAGCCAAGCCTCTGCCTATTCTGATCAAATACTCATTTTAGTTGTAGCATGGATCCGTTAGTTCTTCGTTCTTTACTTGGAAAGAAAGGTGACTGATACGTTCAACCTCAACGCCAGATGGTGGCAGGTCAGCCAAAACATCTTGTTATTAGGACTAAATTTGTGACACTTTGACAGGAGGGCATTGAAAGTCAAGCGATAGACAGGGTAAATCGAATTGGCCAGACCAAACCAGTTCATGTCTATCGAATGATATCAGAGAATACAGTCGAATCAAATGTGGTTGACTGCCTTCGTGACTTTATAAATGTGATGCTAACTCCGAGCAGGTGGTTCGTATTCAGGAGAAAAAACAGAAACTGATAAAGGAGGTCTGTACTTTTTCTTGTGTCTCATGGTAGGTTGCTGAGGTTATTTTCCATCAGGCATTCTCAGGCATCAAGCGGACGGAAACCCAGCGTCAGCAACGCGAGGCGAGACTGCAAGGTAAGTCACCCGCGACTGCCGCAGCTGATGACCGTATTCACAACATGCGCCAGATCTTATCGAGCTCTTCGGTACCAGGCAGCAGGAAGCCGCCGCTGAGTAATATCGATGTTGAGGACTCGACGGGAAGTCGCAATGGTTATTAGCTTATCTCAGTACTCGGAATCATAAGCCATTTCGGCAGTAATTATCGAGTCATGTTTGAGTTGAAATACGCTAGTATATACGGGCATCAGTTCTTCCTCTTGCGTCTTTCCTTCCAAGTTCAACTTCCAATGTCCCAAAGCAGTCTAACACTTTACTCTCGAACCGGACGCTTGAAACTCGTTACACCTAGTGCTGCGAACGACCAGGCTGTCTCTGAACTTCGATCTCATCCTCAAATTCGAAAATACCTGCGTTACTTGCCGGAGCATTTCTCTATTGAAGATGCTCGTAGTCGACGACAGACACGATCAAATGACCAAACAATAGAAGACTTACATATTCAGCTTATGAATGAGGATGGAAGTATTCAATTCATCGGTTCTACCGGTAAGTTGAGAGGATTCGGTATGAATTCATTCGCCTGACTAAAACTCAAGGAGTGTTCAACATTGACACTGAACACCACTCGTGTGAGGTTGGGATCCTCGTTTCACCAGATCTGCATAGAGGTGGAATCGCGACTGACGTGTTCTACACATTACTGTCATATGTTTTTGAGGAGAAACACTTCCACAGAGTTGCAATGCAAACATCAGTTGATAATGTGGGGATGCGAGGTTGGCTAGAGAAAGTAGCAGGCGCTCAGTTGGAAATGCGAAAGCGGGATTGTTGGGTTGATCAGCAAGGTGGGTACACTGACGTGGTGGGATACAGTATATTGGACTGGGAGTGGAGGGACACAGTCAAAGTTGCATTGGAGAAGCGCCTGGGTCTTTGAGGAGATATGCACGCACGACCTTAATGAGCACTAGCTGTAAAACTGTGGTGTGGAAGGGTTTTCAAGCTACTGAGAACGTCGCCAGAGCGTGTCCATGTCGCTGGGATGAGGGAAAAAATGAATAATGGCGACAGTATTTTGACGTCCTTCGCCTAAACGTACAGACAAATTTTATAGATTTAGATTATGTACTGATCTGTTCGTCGAACCGGTAAGTCTCTGAATGATAGAAATTCAAACGATACGCACTGCAGTAAGGTATGATTCTGCGACAATACGAGCCCGCGCATTTAGACTAAGTTTCATCTCACTTATCTCTTTGTCAACCTCCTCCATAAACCTGAAAGGTTACATGAATGACTATGTCAGTAATGATTGCCAGAAGGATTGAACATACTGTATGATGAAATCAACGATCTTATGCTTGAGCATGGTTTCGGAGTGGGTGTTGGTGATTAAGAAGGAGATGTCATATCCCTAGGCGGTGGTAGAGTACAGCGAGCCGTTAGGAATAGAGATGGTTGCACTCACTGAAACAGGTTTCCGGCGCAATACAATGAAGCTCTCTGCTCTCTGCATCATAAACCGAGTGAATTTATGACAAAGAATTCGTTCTATCTCGTCCGCTTGTTTGATCTTGATACTGAGACGAATAGAGTTAATTGAGGGTTCGATGAGGACTCGTTCATTGTCGTTGCGCGATATGATTAAGGGATTGAGTAGCACTTCCTTGGAAACTCTGTAAGATCTCTAATCAATCCGTGTAGCGTTCGATTTTGTAACTTCCACTGACGCCGTCTCTACTTCTGGTTTGTTATGTCGTTCTACGACCTTGATTAACGAATCGTGTCAGACGATCAAATTCTGCATAGCAGCATAGACCTACCTGCGATGAGAAGTTTTCTAGCGTCAGAGCAGCGGTCAAGGTCGACCTTACGGCAGCGAGATACGGTCTAAGCACGTTGGACTACAGGATAACGAGTATAAGTTCATCTCCTTTCAAAGCGAGAATTGATAGGCACACCATGATGGTTCTACAAGGAGGATTCCTGCATAGATGTCGGCAAGTCTACCCGGCACCGTTTACCCAAACGGGAAGTCGGACTTTCAAATTTTTTTTCTCGCGTCGGCCTCAACCAACGCGTCTTTGCAGGTGATCTCTTCATTCCTTCAAAATTATGTCTATTGCTATTGCTTTATGGTATGTACATCAAGACATACTCATGGAGACATCTCTGACCTTGATCCAGGAGTCTTGAGCTTTCGCCAGGGAAACCTGTCCAAGTTGTACCCGCAAATGACATTAAGATTTCCAATGTTGCTTTGAGCGACGTTCTTGCGGACAACAAAGGAAGAACGAGTCTCAAACTCAGTTTCGACAAAGTAACACCGCCTTCAGATAGCGATGACGAGAACGAGAACGAGAACGAGAACGAGAACGAGGAAAACGAAGAGCCTAAGACTCAGACGACCGTCATCTGTTCCCTGACGCCTGGACAGATAGGACACAGTTGTAATTCTGGGATGTATTTAAAGACCTCTTCTTTACACAGATAGAACAAGCTTTAACTGATATAGTTCTACAAGAGGATGAGTCTTACACTTTCGAACTCACTGGCTAAAAGTAGGCACATACTTGGGTTTCCGAACCGCGTCTAACGCGAACTTTCTCTCTACAGCACACTATTTTTGACTGGCCATTACATCGGTTAGTGATACTACGCGTTGGAAACTCGTGTTTAAACTCGGAACTCAAAAAATGTGATAGACCAAGGTGCTAATCAATCTCCCGGTGGATATGATGGGTTCGATGAATCCGACACGGATGAAGAGGACCACGACCTTCGCTACGTCAGCTCTGACGTCGAGATGCCTCCGGATGGGCTTGATGTTGACAGCGATGCGAGGTATGAGTAATGACGAGCTTCCTTCGTTAGTGATAATAACTAATCGAAAGTGGAAGCCGCTTTGAAGAAGTCGAGGATGATGAACCGGCCAAAAATCTCAAGCGTCCTCGCGAGTCCGTATCCACTGAAGATGCTAGTAAGGCATCAAAGGCAGAAAAGAAAAGCAAGAAGCAAAAGCTGGAAGATGGGAAGTCTGTCGCTGCCGATGCTGGGGAGGACAAGAAGAAGAAGGAGAAGAAGGAGAAGAAGGAAAAGGCCGCTGATGGCACTGTGAAGGAGCTTCCCTCGGGTCTCAAGATTAAGGATTCCAAAGTTGGAACAGGCCCCATGGCAAAGAAAGGCCAAACGATACTAATGCGTTATATTGGCAAATTGCAATCGGGCAAGGTGTTTGATTCAAACACAAAGGGCAAGCCAGTACGTTACCTCATGCTTACTTCTGTCAACCTCGGGCTGGACTAATGATTCCGTTGCTGCCAGTTTGCTTTCCGTCTAGGCCAGGGAGAAGTCATTAAAGGTGCAGATACTTTCTTGAGTAAGGTTTACACCGTTAATTTAATCTCTTTGCTACAGGGTGGGATGAGGGCATTGCTGGCATGCAGGTCGGAGGCGAGAGGGTATTGACTGTTCCTCCAAACTTGGGCTACGGGAAAAAAGGCACGAGTGGAATACCAGGCAATTCTACCTTGATCTTTGGCAAGTATTTCAGTATTTCTCTAGTACTTTTCCTTACTGACCATCGTACACATAGAGGTGAAGTGCGTGCAAATTAAGTAAGATAACCAGACTACCAAAAGTAGGGCAAGGGATATCAGTTCTTACCTAGCCCGAATAATGCTGCCGCTAATCATAGTGAACAATACATCCTTGGCGTTTCATAGCTTGTCCGTCTTGCGCTGGAGATGTAGAATGAGATCCATGTTATTTTAAGGCATGTTGCTGTCCATGCCATCGATACGGCTTTCTATAACACCTCGAATTGTACTGGGTGCCTGAAGGCAAGCTTGCATTCGCATTCTGCCCTTCTTCCGTTTGGCATTCACTTTTTGCTTCTCATCATCTACTACAAATAATGGCGACTTCTTCTATTCCGCGAGTCTATACATACTGATCTACCCTTCCTCAATTAGTAGCGAGTGCAATCTTGATATACAAGCTTCAAATTTTGTCAGTGGTTCCGGCAGCTGACCCGTAAAGAATGGGGCTGTGATATGGGCAAGCTCATACTACCACTAAAAGAAGTAGAGTATGGGAGATCCGAGAAGCAAGTTTTTCTTTTTACTTCGGCTCGTACTCACAGCAACTAGAACTCCCGTAACTTCGAGTACCGAGAACGTTCGTGTCTCTGACATGCATTCAAGCCGTGGCATATATTGCCAATTTTCTGGTATATAATGCATTAAAATGGTGCTTGCGCCGTAGAAAGAGCATCCCCATTGTCCTTCTTCAAGTCTACCCACTTTCTTCAGGCAACCCGAGATCACTGGAATCCTATACTCGCTGGATTCGCAGCGCTTGGGCTGTGAGCTCATAACATGAGCCATTCCGCGACATTTGCTCGCTGTAGTAAATTCAGTGGACATCTTATGGCCAGTCATGGTCTGGCGTCATTCTTCTCATATATGTACTTTGAACAGGCCCCGTCAACTTTACGGATGTCGTTGAAGTACATACCATGGGAATGTTAGACACCAGACCATGGCTCGAGCTCAGGGATGTTACGTGAATATGCAACCTATCTCGCTATCGCTCTCTGCACATAATTCTTCAAGTTATCGGCCTACTAGACGCACCTACCCGACCTGTCGATGATACCACTAGCAGGATCCGATTGATATTGACTTCAGCCACAGTGGGATCATCTTGTAATGGGCAACAAGGGCACCCATTCGCGAATTAGCCCGGCAGCAGATATGTCACCCCTGGCACCGTGTGCTCGGTACTATGTAGAAGCTTTGCAAACTCCTTCACTTCTCTGAACAGTCCTTTGCGTGCAAACATGTGCTACACACACGAGGCTCTGCTTTAAGTTCTGGAGGTCTTGAAGCATCTGTCCCAGTAGATCCACGATCGTGAGCCTAGTACCCGCCTTCGCAGTGCAGTTTGTGGTCAACCTGTAGATTTGATGACACATTTAGTCTACCTGTCATATGGATGATACCTAGGCTGCTTCGTGCCAAGATACTCTCTGTATAAACTTACGTGAAATGCATGTTCGAGGCGAACATAGGACTCGGAACGGCACATTTTATTCCAGATGATACAACCACATTCAAACTAATTAAAAAGGAATCTTCAACGCCCCGCATGCCCATCAAAAGAGCACAATCTACCGACCATGTGCAATGTTTCCATCTGACTCGTAGATGACTTTGATAAGACCTGTTTCGATGGAGAGGTTTTAAATAGTCGAAGACGGCGATTTTATCATGCAAATCGCCCGGGTACCACAGGGTGCGAGGAGGAAAGACCTCCATCTACGGCGATGTTCTGCCCATTTACGTAGCTCGACTCGTCTGCGCTCAGAAATTAAGCGCGGTAGTCGCATTAATAACATGGTACAACAGGAATCTCCGAACTCACCACTGGCTAAAAACAATGCCATTTGCGCGATCTCCTCTGCGACCGCCCATCGGCCTAAAGGATTTAGTTGACCTATTTTATCTTGACTGCCCCTCGTCTTGGCATACTCAAACGTATCAGTGGTCATTCCTGTCTCGATCAGTCCAGGACAAATAGAGTTGACGCGTACTCCAGTACGCGCCAATTGGTTGGCAGCAGTTTTGGCCAGAGAATTAACCGCTGCTTTGGAAGCGGAATCTACAGAAGACTTAATCTAAAATCTAAAAGCGAGGAAGCAGCAACGGAGACGGACAGTCGATTGTTCCAGCGCCCGAGCGAAGACCAGCAACTGAACCATGGCCAGTCAGTACAATTGACTCATACAAGGCGAAAAGCTGGTAAGTACCAGAAGCAGTCAAGATGATGCTTCCACCACTTAGTTCTTTACCCCGAGACGGATTGGTCTTTACCATCAATTCAGAAGCATATTTAATAGCCAGGAAACATCTAATTGTTAGTGAGAAGAGGTCAAAGCCACACCGGAACAGTACTCACGACAGTGCATTGATTCTCATGCTCTTCATGAATGAATCGGCACTTGTGTCGGCCAGAGCACTAAGGCTTGCCCAGCCAGCATTGGCGAAGAATACGTCAAGACGGCCTTCCTCTTCGTAGGCTTGTTTACAGACAGATATAATATCCTGCTCAGAAGCTGCATCATACGAGTGAGTCGTGACCTGACAAAGTAACTGCATAAAGCTTCGAGACGTTTGGAACAGAAACCGGTACAGACTTTGACATCCGGATATCTTTGTTGTATGGTTGTCTTTAGGGCAGGAAGATTAGTCGGGTCGAGGTCGCTCAAGTAGAGATGTGAAGCGCCTTGTAAGATTGTTCAGTATTTTCTGGCATTCGGTACGCTGAAGTTGCGCACCTTCATGGGCGTAGAGCAAAGCCGACGCACGACTGATGAATTCACATTCAACTTGGAGATATATCGCGATAGATCATGAAGCAAAATACCCTATGCCTTTCAATGAGCCAACACCTGTGATGATGCACGTCTTGCCTTTGAGTCGTGTTCCTCGAGGTGTTGTGTCCAAATGGGATTGAATCTTCTGAATACGAGCAAGAGTAACGCTGAGATGTTCACTGGAAGTCGGACCCTTCTGCCTGGTATTATTGTACAAACTCTTCTTCTCGCTGGGCATGTTTAGAGTGAATGTGGGGGAAGGTGAAATTGGTACATATACAGTTGATATACACTGGTTATATGCAAGCCGCCGGGAACTCGGCACGAACGTCGACCGGCGACTTCAATCCCATTTAAGTTATTGATACTGGAGGTCTTTGCCAATCAAACTCAACGCGTACCAACTTTACTTGCTCCTTCCCTTACCTGCTATCTGCCAAAATGTCCTCCATCGAACTCATCAATCCGAAAGCGGAGAGCGTGCGTAGGGCTGCTGCTCTCCAGGTATTACAATCACTGTATCTGCAAGATCTATCTCTTGATATTTCCCGTCTAGGTGAACACCAATGGTGCAATGGGGCTAGCAAATGTGGTAAAAGGAAACCTCGGTATGCCCTGATGTGTGGTATATAGTTATACAACCTAACTCTAATAGGTCCTCGTGGTACACTTAAAATGCTTGTCGATGGTGCCGGTCAAATCAAGATGACCAAGGACGGAAAAGTACTTCTGTCGGAAATGCAGATACAAAACCCGACTGCAGCCATGATCGCACGGACAGCTGTTGCACAAGATGATCAAGTGGGAGACGGAACCACAAGCGTTGTCTTGTTAGTCGGTGAATTGTTGAAACAGGCAGATCGGTTTATTAGTGAGGGGGTACATCCGACAGTAATTGGTGAAGGTTTTGATTTAGCAAAGAAGGAGGCTCTCGTAGTGCGTATCTTGTTCACGTTCAAACAACTCTATCTTGACCTTGTACAACGCCTGAACAGTTTTTAGACACCTTTAAACAGCCTTCAAGTTTGGACAGGGCAACTCTAATCAATGTGGCTCATACGTCTTTATCCACAAAACTGAACGCAGTAATGGCCAAGCAACTTGCCGCTGATGTTGTTGATGCCGTTCTGACAATCAGGCCTCCACCTCCATCAAAAGGCACGTTTTCCGTCAATCATTGTCATCGTATGCTCATTCACCGCGTATAGATGCTAAGGATCAATGGAGAGATCCTATTGATCTTCATATGGTTGAAGTCATGAAAATGCAACACCGAACCGCTTCTGAAACTCAACTCGTCCGTGGTCTTGTCCTCGATCACGGTGCAAGACATCCTGACATGCCGAGGCGTGTTGAAAATGCTTTTATTCTTACCCTGAATGTTAGCTTGGAATACGAAAAGACGTATGTGGATGATCGTGAACCACTGGCTTCTGTTTTCTGACATTCCTTGACGTACGTTCCTAGCGAAGTAAATTCTGGATTTTTCTACTCCTCAGCAGAGCAGCGCGAAAAGCTTGTGGAGTCCGAGCGAGCGTTCACTGATGCTAAAGTGAAAAAAATCATTGAATTGAAGAACTTGGTGTGCGATCAAGCTGTGGACAGCAAAGAGAAGAAGAAAAATTTCGTTTTGATCAACCAGAAAGGTATTGATCCTCTCAGCCTCGACATATTGGCGAAGAACGGTATCTTGGCTCTACGCAGAGCCAAACGACGAAACATGGAACGGTTCGTCTAGCCCTTTTTTCAAGTTATTCATAGGATTACTTATTTTAGGCCAGATTGCAACTAGTGTGTGGTGGTAACGCGCAGAACTCTGTTGACGATCTCACTCCGGACGTGCTCGGATGGGCTGGTCTCGTTTACGAGCATACACTAGGCGAAGAGAAATTTACTTTCGTCGAAGAAGTGAAGGATCCCAGATCTGTCACACTTCTCATCAAAGGTCCAAACGCACACACCATCCAACAGATACAGGATGCGCTTCGGGACGGTTTACGAGCGGTGAAGAATGCTATTGAAGACGAGGCTTTGATTCCTGGTGCTGGTGCTTTCGAAGTCGCATGCTCAGCACACCTGAGCGGTCCGGTGAAGAAGTCTGCCAAAGGAAGGGTCAAAATGGGTGTACAAGCTTTCGCCGATGCATTGTTGATAATTCCAAAAACTTTAGCCGCAAATGGAGGCTTTGATGTGCAGGACGTCGTAGTAGCATTACAGGTGCGTTAGAAATACACACACCTATGAGTGCCCGCTTACGTGTTCTCACAGGACGAGAACGCTGAAGGCAATGTTGTGGGTTTGGACCTTCAAACTGGAGAACCATTCGATCCTACCGTAGAAGGTATATGGGATAACTACCGAGTTAAGCGACAAATGCTGCACTCATGGTGCGTCAAATTATGCGTCATATCAAGACATTTAGAGCTATGGTTGTATCGCAGTTCTGTCATCGCAGTGAACCTTCTGTCCACGGACGAAATTCTACGAGCGGGGCGGAGCTCGTTGAAACCTGACGGGCAGTGACAGCGGGCTTTACCACAAGTTAGAGTACATTAGCGTATTTGGGTGGCCTCCTTAATCTGAAATGCCTCTTTCGTTGCAGCTATGATTATGACACATTGAAGAATAAGGTAAAATGTACATGACAATATTGACAACCAGTAAAGTAGACACATAAAAAAAGTATCTCAAGTGAAAAGGCCCACGGGTCAAAAAAAAGTTCTTGTATGCTCGCAAATAAAAGTGGACGGGTTGAATAACAAAAGTTGAATAACAAAACAATAAGGATACATTGGTCAAGGATCTGAAATGTCTGAGTCCCACCCGGCGTCAATGAAAGTGGGTGGTGCACTAGAGAGGTCAGGTGCAAAGGAGGCCAGCTTGTGATCATATATCACTTCAGACGGATATTTATGATGCAACAAACGAGGCCGCGCGTCGACGTCGTCATCCGAAAAGAGCACAGACGAACAGATAGAGTTCTGAGGGCGAACACTGTGCGAGTCCTACATTGCGTGGTTACTATGGGTGTTATCAGATGCGTTATTTGAACTGGCACGTACTTCTTCCTCGGACAAGTACATGTCGTGACCGAAGTCCCAGTTATATTTCGACGTTGACCGCGTGCTTGACAGGGTAGGAAATGTAGAGCTGTCATCGTCAACCACGATTTCGACCGACCGCTTCGGTCGACCATCGGGTGACGATGTGGATAAAGAAGACCAACGACGACGAGCAAAGTTGAATGGAGAAGGTTTGTAGGTGAACGATGGAGGGATAGCCGGTGTAGATATAATAAGTGAAGGTCTGTGCTCGGGTTCCTCTGGATCAACGTTGATGATTGCAGGAGGTGACAGAGACTCCTCTGGGGTGTCAGGGCCTTTTTCGTCCTCTGACGATCCGTCATCTGAAATCAGAGGATTGGCCCAAGCACGGGCTGCAAACGACATAGGATTAGGTCTAGAGAAGAGGCTGCCGCTTCGGAAGGAAGTGACCGGGCGAGGAAAAACTCTGCGCAGCGGTAGTTCATCTTCGTCCCACCTAGCTTTCTTCGACGAAGTGGATTCTGAACCCTCTTCGATGGAGAGCCTTTTGTTGAGCAGCTCCTTCTCTTTCTCGAGTTTCTGCCTTTCTCTCTCACGGGCCCTCGCCGCTCGGCGCATGGGACTATCCTCAGGACTGGCTGGAACCTGAGCATTCTTAGCTACAGATTTCTTCTCAAAACGTCCATTCAATCGACGTCCTTGATTTTTGAAACCTATGGAGTGTAGGGGCGGATCCTCCTCTTCTGTCTTGATTACAGGGACTGGCTGAGGGAGCGAAGTCAACCGAGGTCGGCCCCTCTTCCGTTTCTGCCCTTCGGGTAGTGGCTCAGGCTGACGCTGTTTTTGAGAAGCACGTCGGGGCCCTGGGGAACCGTTCGGAGGCTGGGAACCTTTCTGTCTTTTTGACGATCTAACTTCGTCGTCCTCGTCTTCGACGTCTTCGTGCAATCGCTTGCGTTTCGACGAGGAAGCTGCTGCAGCCAACTTACGATCAAGGACAGGCAGGGCCTTTTGTGTTACACGCCGTATAGTCTCCACTGGAGTAGCTTCCTCTCTAGGGGTGGGTAAAAAGTTGGATGACGTTCCTGGCAGAGGGACGCGACGAGGCCACGGCTGACCGTAGATAGCAGAATGACGCATACACCTGTAGATGCCCTCTGAGGGGGCCGAATTCGAGAATAGAAAGAAAGACGCACCTCGGACAATCTTGCCTGTTCTTCTTCCTTTTTGATTCTTTCTCAAATCCCAATCCCCAGACAACTTGGTGGTCAACTGATATCACTGGTAAAATATTGCGACAGGTGGCACAAATAGGAAGCAGCTTTCCATCGGGTCCCTTGGGAGCTTCCGAGTTACCAAGAGGGACGTCTCTGGCTCCTTCAGATGCCACAGCACTAAGGGAGGGGCGAGCACGCAGAACTCGGGAATCAACATCCTCCTTCTTGATCTTGACGCTTTCCTCTCGGCCTTTGCCCTTGTCAGTTTTTCGCGGGGTAGACGCTGTAGTTGATAGAGGTGTTCGGTTATCCTTTTCCTTGCCTTTCTCCCTGCTTGGGGTGAGTAAGGAAGCAGAGGAACGAGTAAGTCGTTTTGTTGGAGTACTTGATGAGGAGGTAGATCCTCGGGTTTCTTCCGAAGCACGGGCGGCTTCTTGGACTTTCTGGCGACGTGTGGAAATAATGGAACGATACGGAGAAGATTGATTGCTGGGGGGTCCCTTGTCTTCCATTGAGGACAAGGAGCTTAGCGAAGAGGTAGACCGTGATAACGGTGTTAAGTCGGAAGAAGTAGCGGCGGGTAGATCTAGACGCGAAGAGCCCGGGTGACCAGAATTGGAGGGTGCTCGCGATGAGGCCAATGATGTCAACTCCGACACAGTGTCCACCTCAGCCATTAGCTCAATTTCGCCTGCTGATGGTATATCCGTAGCACCCGCAAGTGGAACAACATTTTCATCCTCGTCCTCACTTTCATCCGACTGATCCTCTTCTTTGCTGACTATAGCATAAACCCCACGACGTGTGCGCCGCTCGTCCAGGTTCACTTGATTTTGACTGGCGTCATCTTTTGCACCCACAGCGTTGGAAGACGTGCCTGAATCCGAGTCAGACTCGGAATCAGAAGCGCTTGAGTCGGATGAAGGGCAGTCATCGTCCGTGTGGTCTGGAGCATAACCGCCCCTTCCCTTTCTTTCGCAAGTCTCGCACAAGCAGTGACGATTTTTGCGGCCAACTAAATATACAACAGAAAAAGCATCAGAACTGAAGCGAACAAAGTTGATGTGGCGACGCACAGTAGCCGTCTCCGTAATGCGCGGTAATTTCATCTCCAATCGATATCGGCCTGAGTACCCTGAACGTGATATACCTTCCTTCACGGAACAATTCACAGTTGTTATCACAGTCATGGTTGACAAACGAAAAACATATTAATTTCAGGTAGCCCAGAACAGCTGCTACATGCACTCACGTTGACAAATCGGGCCGGTCCTAAGAAGAGATGATTCTTCTTCATTGACTTCGAGTGGATGACGCTGAAATCACGACGGATATCTGAGTTCCTGAGGTCTGTACGTTTGAGCTCCCTGTCTTCCTCGTCTGTGAGATTGGCCATTGATCCCTTTAACTCTGTAATAACACTTCCAGGAGCGAGATATCGCGTTGCAAGGATGCATAGCTCGGACTTTCCGGTACGATGCGAATATCGCGACGTGTGTGAGATTTCAATTGAGCCTGAGGGATGGTAAAGCTCAAAGTATCGAGAGGCATGGCTAGAATATCTCTCATGAGCGGCAATTTTCGCGTGAGCAGTGAAGAAACACACGTGGCGAACGCGTTGATTTGTTTTTGTGTATAAGACTGGAGATAGTAGCGTACAGACCCAAGGCTGAAGTAGTGAGGAGGAAAATGTTTAGTTGGCCACAGTTCAGGGGCGGACACGAGTAAATTCTCGTACAGGAGTAGTTCATCGACAGCACTACGAATAACATTTTGCAAAGGACCCTTCGCGACGACGAGCTAAAAACAGTTTGGTAACGTGTAGAGCGTAAGTTGATGGATACAACAAGACGAATTATGCTGGGGACGTACGCGTCGAACGATCTCTAAAAGATCGTTAGCGGGCACTTTAGGCAGCCGGCGCGACGCATCCATTTTGTGCACGAGTAAAGGAACGGTTCCTGTCCCCAGCTTTTCGACTAGAAGGTGACTGAGAAAATCGTCATCCTTGGATAGGTCGCGCATATTCATAATTTTCGTGGGACGCCAAGAGAGATGACCCTTCGAAGACGAGCCAGAAGACGAGCCATTTGGGGCCATGAGTGGCCAGGATAAAAGCAAGGCTTCTGAGGCAAAGGAGTGAAGGGAGATGGTGGTGGTAGGAGGAGAAGCGAAAACGGTGGGCGACACGACAATCCGCCCGAGACAAGCACCCGTGGGCTGTGAGTGCCTGTTACGTAATCATTCGGACAACAGAAGGACAGAAATGTCATACGACCTTTACCTGAATCTTCCTATATTCAGCGAGTCAACATGCACCGGATAATTTGATGCTCCATTTATAACAAAAAAGTACAGCTTCCTACTCATGCTCATCACGCTTCTGCGTGCAGAATCTTTATACATATACCGCAGCTTCCATTCACAGCCTATATACAATAATCCATACAACACGTCATCGAAAATATCTCAGTCTACAACCACACTGCTTCAGAAAGCACCGCCACGGAGACGAAGAACTGTATGAACGCGTGATTGTAAGCACCGAAAACAAAGGAACGCTCAAAACAACTTACCTAGATGGAGCGTGGACTCTTTCTGAATGTTGTAATCAGAAAGTGTGCGGCCGTCCTCCAGTTGCTTGCCAGCAAAGATCAAACGCTGCTGATCAGGAGGAATGCCCTCCTTGTCCTGGATCTTGGCTTTGACATTGTCGATGGTGTCAGAAGACTCGACCTCGAGAGTGATCGTCTTTCCGGTCAAGGTCTTGACAAAAATTTGCATACCACCGCGCAGACGCAAGACCAAGTGGAGTGTCGACTCCTTCTGAATGTTGTAGTCAGAGAGAGTGCGACCATCCTCAAGCTGCTTTCCTGCGAAAATCAGACGCTGCTGATCCGGAGGAATGCCCTCTTTGTCCTGAATCTTAGCCTTGACGTTGTCGATGGTATCAGAAGACTCGACCTCAAGAGTAATAGTCTTTCCGGTCAGAGTCTTGACGAAGATCTGCATACCACCACGCAGACGCAGAACAAGGTGGAGTGTAGACTCTTTCTGAATGTTGTAGTCAGAAAGAGTACGACCATCCTCAAGTTGCTTTCCGGCAAAGATCAGACGCTGCTGGTCAGGAGGAATACCCTCCTTGTCTTGAATCTTGGCCTTGACGTTATCGATGGTGTCCGATGACTCCACCTCCAGGGTGATGGTTTTGCCGGTCAAGGTCTTGACGAAGATCTGCATACCACCACGCAGACGCAGAACAAGGTGAAGCGTAGACTCCTTCTGAATATTGTAATCAGAAAGAGTGCGACCGTCTTCGAGCTGTTTTCCGGCGAAGATCAAACGCTGTTGATCAGGAGGAATGCTGAAGGGCGAAAGAGGTCAACAGAAACGACATATACAAATCGGAACAGCACCAACCCTTCCTTATCCTGGATCTTAGCCTTGACATTGTCAATGGTATCGGAAGATTCCACCTCAAGAGTGATGGTCTTTCCAGTAAGAGTCTTCACGAAAATCTGCATTGCTGCGGGTCAAAGTCATTATCAGCTGTTGATGGGTACAATCATCCGAGACATACTAGACTGAAGAACTACAGTACGACAATGGTTTAGCTGCGTTTCCAAGATCACAGGACAACAATACTCACAAGAGGTGTGAAAGCGTATGAAGGCTGGTGACGATGATGGTGGTTGGGAAGCAAGACTACAGTAACACTGTTACACAGCTTGCGCCTTATCAAAGCTATAGTCACGTGCACTGATACAAATATGACTCGCACCTCATGTAATACGGTATATCTCTCTCTACACGATTGCCATTGAAAGAGCAATGCACCTCTATTGACATCAAGCAGGAATCAAGGCATGTAGATGCCAACAGGATTCCACCTTCCATAGTATCCCAAAGACGATAAAGATTGAATTTCGTCCAATATTTGCATTCGCATTATCAGTTTGATCCCGATTTCGATCAAAGGCAGGAGGTTTCATATATAATTTAAATTACAATGTAAAACTCAGAACGAGCTCGAAGCCCGAAACAGTAATTCCAATTCCATATCCGGTAGGATTGCTACAAATTTAGTCACAGACGAAATATGGGTATATTCAGCTCAGTAAATCCAACCCTTCCCCCCTAAGTAATGCAGGCCCGACATAAACTAGTCAGGATACAACGACTACAACAACGGAGGGAATTAAGAAACCAATTTATCGTGAAAGAAGTAGGAAGGAGGGAACAAGTGAGGAAAAGATTGCACAAGGGATGAAGTTATCAAAAGTCCTGTATAGACGAGGAGAAGAATGCGAGTGTCCTGGTAGAGAGCGAATGGATGACGATGCAGTATTGATGATTACAATGTACACTGAATGGCGACAGAATAAAAAGGAATAAACATTTCAAATGAAGATGATGGATATAAAACGAGAAACCGTGCGCCGCTTATCACTTTGGGTATTTAAAAAAACATTCCATGTCGTTGGGATGAGATTATGAAACATGGAGCTCTCTCCTGTTCGTGTACGTTTCATTTCGTGGATAGGAGCCAAGTTTACCGATCAAATACCGTTGACTTTCGGAGACATTCCTCTTGGTCTTCAGTCTTGAAATTGCCCTTCCTGGCGCGTGGGTCGTCTGTTACGCCCGGTATTTCACCATGCCTAGAGAGGTGATGCCAAAAAAGCAAGTCGCCTGCTTTCAGTGGTTGCTCAAAATGCTCCGAGGGCATGCCAAAAGAAAACGGGGAGGAAGATGCGGACATCATAGGTGGAGGAATGACATCGCTTGACATGTCTGACCCGGAAGATGACTGCCGAGAAGCAGAAGGAGATCTAACAGATTGCGACGGCACTAGAGTGGAAGATTGCACAAGACGTTCCGTAACAGCGGTGGCAGTTCTTATTGCGGACGACTGGTCTGAATGGGTGCCCTGAGAGAAAGAAAATGATTCTGCTACAGGAGATGAGGAAGTGGATGAGACCGGAGACAGATCTGCCATATCAAGAGGAGGAGTGGGCAAATATTCGTTCGGGGCTACTTGTGAAAGGTGGGGGTAAAGGTCTCGCAAAGGTGCACGGCCTGGATCGCCATTTTGGAAATGTGGTAGATAAGGCGCGGGAGGTGATATTGTCACTGGTACGGGTTCAAAGGGGATAACACCCGGTTCGTCGGGAACGTAGTGACGCTCCGTACCGATGACTTCGCTTGAATGGAAGACGAATCGATGGCCATTGGTCGCTCGATTTGTTGTGGAGATAGAAGAAGTACAACGAATACACTTGTATGATTAAAAGTGAGCGTAAGTAAGGCGCAACAAGAGAAAAAGGCGACGAACTGGGACGACAATCATGTATCCAATTGTAGATCCACAACCATGACAGCACAAGGTCTGCGTAAGGCATTCGCAAGTACGAGATGAATGAGCAGGCGGACGACAAAATGTCGCAGGCTTGAGAGCTTCTGGGTTCGAAGTGTAGGCAGAACAATTCACCGGAAGGGCATCGGAAGAGTAGAGAGGAACGTTTGGGCGCAGAAGCAGGACGGCCTGCCGATAAGTATAGTGAGCAGATGAGCGACTGACAAGACAAGGAAACAAAAACCTTCATTCCGCGATTTGTGAGAAAAGAACCACAAGACTTGCAGTCGATAATCCAGACTTTGTGGGCGACAGGCTGAGGA
Organism: Omphalotus guepiniiformis; assembly: GCA_028554645.1. Classification (NCBI taxonomy): domain Eukaryota; kingdom Fungi; phylum Basidiomycota; class Agaricomycetes; order Agaricales; family Omphalotaceae; genus Omphalotus; species Omphalotus guepiniiformis. Next base: position 736,469 of record JAQOOI010000076.1, on the reverse strand, counting down.
AGGGTCGTCGTCGGATTGTGATAAGGATTTGTTGGGAAAAGATGAAGGAAACGAGAAGAATACATGTTTGAATTGAAGAAATGATCATAAAGAGCGTGTCCGTCGTTGGCAGAGGTGACTTGAGGCATCCAAGGAGAAGTGAAGCGACCAATACGCTACTACCCCCTTTAAATTAAATTATACTCAGGTAACGTGACCACATGCTTCCCTCAGTCTCCGGTCTCCATTTGGATTCATTTCTCATGTCTACCGCGAACCTCAACATTCTCACTCGTTCTCATTTAGCCATTGCCGCAAAGAGACGTGCAAGTCGTGCCCAAGTCAAGGAGGTCATATTCGATGATGATGCCAGACGGTTTGTTGTCTTTTTCTTTTCTTTCTAATTGGCTCACTTCCTCTTCTTCAGCGAGTTTCTCACAGGTTTCCATAAACGAAAGTTGGCGAAAGCAGAAGCTGCCAGGCAGAAAGCCGCCGAGAGAGAGAAGCAGCAACGAAAGGAAGACAGACGTGAGGTACAGTCCCATCATATCTCACTTCCTCTTGCTCTCACTGTTCGCGCAGCAAAGGAAAATGCTTCGGGAACGTGCCGCCGAAAACGCCGCAGAGGTAGAACAGGCATATGGAGCCGTATTCAGTTAGTTCTCTGTTGTATTCATTTGAACATCCTTATCTATGTTCTGATCCTCTGCTTAGTTTCCCCTCCCGAAGTGTCCGATGATCAGGAGTGGAATGGTATATCAGAACCATCGCAAATGGAGCAAGAGTACGAGGACGAGGATGTTCTTGCTACGGTAGCTATTGTCGAGGACTTTGATCCCGATACGCTGCTACATGGACCCTCGAAAGCGGACTCACATCCAGAGTTATCAGAAAATGCTACTGAGCCCTCAACTTTGTCACTGAAGAGAGCCCCCGATGACAAGTCATCAAAGAAACCGAAAACGCCAAAGGTTCGATATCAGACGAAGCAAGCCCGGCAATTTGAACGGTCCAAACAACGGGCCAGACGAACGGAGAAGGCCGAACGCGCGGGCGGCAAAGCTTCCCGAAAGAAAGGTGGTGGGAGGAGACGGTGAATAGGCTATGTATATCGAATTTATTCTATGTTATAGATTGGTGTAAGTCGACTATTGTTCAATCATTTGAAGTACATACATTGCAACTCATGAGCGTTGTTAGGCTCACTTACTCGAGTAAAAAGAAGAATCACTGATCTGACTTATGAGCCTGGTACATACTTTCCCGAACTGTCCGACTGTTTGTATGACCTCGATGAGTATATAGATGTTGGTGTAATATATCAAGCCACTCGATAGTTCGCGACCGTCAAATCATCTCAGTTCCAGTACGAACTCGGTTTATTAGATTAAATCACCGGTTATGTGATGTGGCAGTGCGGCCACGTGGAGGAGTAAGGTCACGTGCTGTGACTGTAACCTACATACGCACCCTTTCGCTCGCTGTGCTCAAACCACCACCATGAACTCGCTCTACACCTCAGGTGTCCGTCAGACAAATTCCATACAAGCTGATCTTGAGCGCTTGCGGAATGGAGATACCTCCGCGTCGTTACTGGGTGCGTATGTTTGTTACCTCTGAATCTGTATGCAACTCAATCCACCTCAACAACTGCGCATGTGTTTCTTTGTTAGGGCAGATTTCAGCATCTCTGGCTGCTATGCATCGTACAATAGATGATTATGACTCTATGGCTCGGAGAGAAATGATCAAGGCGAAGCAGGAGAAAGCGCAAATGTATGTTTCTTTGTTTTCTTTGTTTGCCTGTTGGTATCTACGCAGTAATTAGGCGCGTGCAAAAGTTCAGGACGGATTATTCTGAGCTTCGGAATCAATTTGAAAGACTTAAATCCGAAGCGACAGCGGAGGTGGGCTACTCTACACCTATGGTTTATTTTCTTATAATTGAACACCTTACAGAAAGAAGCGTCACAGAGAGCGGAACTAATTACCTCTGCAAATCCTACCTCCCCTTCTGACACTCGCCGTCGGTTTCAAACAACATATCCGCAGAACAATACTCTCCACCCTTCACTCCGGCCCCAATCAGATCCAATATCCGAATCACCTTTCCGTGCATCGCCGCAGCCTAGCTTTGGTCTCCGAGAGCACCAAGCGCTGGATGAGCACGCTTGGCTGCAGAATACCGATTCACGGTTGGACGAGTTCCTGGCTCAGGGAAGAGAGGTGCTGGACAACTTGGTGGACCAGCGGAACGTGTTGAAAGGGACGCAGCGGCGTTTACTCGATGCAGCGAATACGTTAGGTTTGAGTCGGAATGTCATAGGGTGGATTGAAAGACGGAGGTATGTTGTCGCTGCCTTTAATGAATTATTATTAAATTGATTTTCGTCTTAGTACGCAGGACATGTATATCTTTTTTGGAGGCGCTATTTTCACATTTTTCTGTTTTTTCATGATATGGAAATATCTTGGTTAATGGCTACGCGGGGTCGCCCGCTACATTGACGTTTATCATTCATATATTATACATGCATGCCTTACGAACGGACTTCGCGTTGGATTGGCTTTCACTCTTGGATTATGGGTGCAGACAGACGTTTGTCCATCTCTCTGTCGCCTGTCACTTCGACCTTCATCCCAACGCCCGCAGGGACAACACCGTTTCCAAGCGCTTCCTCTAACGCAACCTTTGCCAGAAATCCTGAACAATGCATTGGGAGAACATATGCAGGTGACGGTCTAAGGTCGCTTGAAAGGAACTTCACTGTAGGAGAGATTCGCGGCACGACTGAGTCTCCTGCAAGGTGTAAACCCCCGATGACCTGGGGTTGTGTGCGCATGTTGGCATTAGAGGAGACGACAGAGGCAAAAACGTACCATATAAATCGGTCTAGAAAAGGTTTTGACTGCATCTTTAATGACATTCACTATTCCAGCGTGTGAACAGCTATGTCGACAACCCTCAACAAAGTCGCCGTGGATGGAGCATCCGAAAACTGGAGATGGCACAACTCACGCGCTGAACAAGACCAATCCTTTACCTACGACGTCTATTGCAGCATATCGCTCGTCCATGATTGCCTAGCAACCATAAATTAGCAGTATGCTTCTCAAAAGAAAAATATCCCTCAGTACCTCTTCGTTTATCCATTTTCCTTGTTCTCCTTCCCCGACCCACCGCATACCGCCTGGTATGCCAGTTTCATAAGACGTGACTCGGGGAACTTCAGAGCTGACCCAAACCGTGCCTCCCTGAACAGCATGTCCCTCGTCGTGTTTTTCGACAACACCACCAATAGCCTCCATCTGCTCGAATGTCGGATCGTCTGGCAATCTACAAATTACTTTATCAAAGTTCGGGCCAGGAGCTATACCACGTGCGATCGGGCGGTCTGGGTGGACATCAATTGTGCAAGGGATGGTTGCTTCGACCTTGGCGTTCTCGCCGTTCCTAAGACTCAGAAAAGACAACAGGCCCCCGGTGTGATCACTGTGCCAATGGCTCGTAATAACTCGATCTATCTTGTGGACCGGGATATGCATCGCAGCAATATTACGAACTAGCGACAGTGAATCTGGACCAGTATCGAACAAGGTGAGCCGAGGAGTCTCTCCATTAATCTCGGTTTCCTAGACTTCATATGTCAATATGAGAAGCAAGAGAGGGGAGAACATAATATGTACGATGAGAGCAGAGAAGCCATGTGCGCCTACATGGACAATCAGATGTGGGTATGGGGCATAGAGCAATGTGAAGGCAAATCACCACAACAGAAGCGGTCAAAGTCCAGCAGGGGAGTGCCCGTCACTGGATCGATAGTCGGATGATGAGATTCTTGCAAATGCTGTGGAAGTTCATGGGTGAATCCTGGAGGTAGCTTTGTGAACCTGTTGAGATCATGATTCCCTGTCCAGTCGTTAGCTATGTATGTCTTGGACTGACCATTCAATGCAATTGTCGACGAGGAATGTTACGGTCAACCTGTCTACCGACCTCAACGATTTGCTGGAAGAGCTCATACTGGTTGAATGGATGTCTCAAAAGGCAAGAATGAGATCCAATTGTCTATCAGAGAGTTTAAATCTAACTGTTGACACACAAGTCGCCCACTTCACTTCACTAGTTCCATCAGTGTGATTCTGATGGAGTCCAGACCTCAGTCGTACAGTTTGTACTGTACAGAAATCGTAGTTGCGTAACTTGAAGTCGCAACAATTCCACCTGGGAAGCTAATAATACACATTGGGGGGAGTACACCGTGCATAAAATATAATTGACAAGCTAACCCCACAACAATTACCGATAGGTAGAGGTTTACCGAAAACGAGTCCCAATCAAATTTAAAGCAAAGCCATCTAGGTGCGCTCTCTGCGCGAGAAAAAAAAAAGGTTGAACTGGCATGTATATGTTTGAGCAAGGGCTTGCTTACGCCATTCCGCCCGAATATCCCATTGCCGCTCCTTGCTCGGCAAGTTTGCGTTGTCTGAAAGCCTATAGCAAAGGAGTCAATGACTACTAGACCAATGAAAAGTGTGTGAGCTGACCTTGCGGTACTTTGTCCTCTCATATGTAACCAAACCAACGACGATCAACGCAATGACCGATATACCTGCGAAAACTCCAAGACCAATCGGCAGTACGGACAGCTGTTTGCCAGGAAGAGCGAATGCAGCTGTCTGAGTCTGACTGGATTCGGCGGCGGCAGCTGAAGCGGAAGAACCGGTATCTGCAGCCGCGCTATTGGTTGATGCAGCTGCAGCTGCGCTAGCCGTGTCGGAGGCAGCGGCAGCACTTGCAGAGACAGACGTTGCGGCTGAAGCAACTGCTGAAGAGGCTGCTACACTGGAAGTACCCTGAAACACGGACCTTAAATAATTATCTGTATACAAATTGAAACGGACTCACGATAACGGAAATAGCGCCGCCGTTAGCGGATGCAGAAGTAGCAGCGGTGTCAGTGCTTGATGCAGATGCGGCCCCCGAAGCTGCTGAAGCTGTCTGAGTACTAGGCGCAAGAGACGAATCGGTGGAGACTCCCTGATGCAGTAAGGATTAGCATTCGTCAAGATATTTGATGTCTATCGAGACATACATTAACCGAGACCGCGCCGCCGCCTGCTACAGATGAACTTGCGCTCGAAGCAGCAGAAGTCGTAATCACAGATGAAACAGAAGACAGGGTTGCACTCGAAGTTGAGACTGAAGACAGAGTCGAACTCAAGGAGGATGAATCAATGGAGGTTGAATCAGAAGTCGACGAAGAAGTGCTGTTCGACGAACTGCTCCCGCTCGTATCGACGGAGACAGTACAATTCTTGACTTCCTCAACAGCAGGCTGGCCATTACTGTCTGTGATCGGAGTCAACGTAATGATACAGGTCTGAATTAAGGGCCCGGCCGGTCTGCAATGAGAGAAGAACACAGATAATTTGTGAGGTGGCACAGATTGGAAAAAAGGCAGCAGACGCACGTCATTGTTTTAGTGACCGTCATGACGGTCGTTGGCCCAGACAGATTCTGACGATTGACAAGAGGAGCAGCACCGATAGCATGGAAAAACAGGGCGAAAAGCAAGCAATAAGCAGAGAGCATGACGGAAAACATGGCGAGCAGCTATTTGAAGAGGGCTTTAGAGGAAGAACGCAGAGCCCGGTTCCAGCGGTTTCTCGACGATGAATTGAACGACGTGCGTCCGAAAAGAATATAAGAAAGATTGGAAGTGCCCACGGGGCTAAAGTAGAGAAAGAGAAAGGAGGGAGGAGGAGAGACGAGAGAGAGATATTTGGTTGCCAAGCAAGGGGCTGTTTCCATTTCCTGTACTGTCCACTTTTGATTAAATCGCCGTTCTAATTCAGTTCTAGATTGTCTCAGGACCAAGTCTTTTGATACTTTCTATGAATAATAATATTGTAATGTTTCTATTACTACCATCTCATTCCTCCTTCAACTGCTTTGTACACATTCCCTTCAGCTTCGCGTGTTCGCCGGCGCCCTTGTCGCCAATCCGCCATCTCACCCACCACTCTCGCTACTATCTGCGAGCCGAATTGCTCGTACGCTGCGCAGACAACAATATTCATCACAACCGCGATCAGTAATTTTACTCTTCCCTCGATCGGCATTTTCATCAGTGTCAGCATATCCGCCACCGTTTGAGGAGGTGAAAGGAGCACCAGCAAATTGAAGGCCGTCAAAACAACCAGCGAAGTCATCAACAGAACTAACAAGACCCGATGCGTCAGGTTTTATTCTCTTACAAATGTTGCACAGACTTACCATTCGTCCACATAGGCTTGCGGTAAGGAGGTCCAATACTAAACACTGCCGCCACGAGTATGTACTGGAAACACGAAACCAAGAACAGCACTGTGTTTTCAAAGTTGGTGGATTCAAGCTGGTTTCCGCCTTCCTCGGGCTCGGCCGTGGGCGGTGGTGTGTACCTCCGGATCCCCCTTAGCAGAGATAACAATACCGAAAAGCTGTACTCACCATTCTCGTCCCCGAACCCAGATATACGCCCATATCTGCACAAGGCTCGTGATTATTATCTGCCCAATTATGCTAGACAGAACTTTCTTTGATACTAAGCTGGCCGTGGGCCGCTTCGGGTAGATTCGTGGATATGGCAGTGTCCGTCCCACTAAACACCATCATGATTCAGACGTTCAGCAATGTGAGGATTGACCGCGTGGGTAACACTCACTGGTGACGGCGACAGGTATTATGATGAAGAGGTCTATGTACAAGAACTGCATCAAAAACATGTCAGTCCGTTGATTCTTCATCAATCTGTGTTGCGCGAACCTGGAAATCCCCTAGTGAGGACGCGAAAGAATATAGTAACGTTACTGTCGTGAACTGGATGAGAGAATAAAGCGCCCTAGATGCCACATGAGAGAGACCCAAAATGATGAGAAGCGTGGATCATACATGTATTTGAAACAACTAAAACTGGTCACCAGGGCGGCTCGACCTTCTTTGATCAGCTCAATCACACACCCAATGTCAGGCGTGCTGGTGGTGAAGGGAGCCGCTACGCTAGCCTCCGCTTCCGAGAGCGATATCCCGACATCCGCAGCTTTCAGTGCTGCGCAATCATTTGCACCATCTCCACACATAAGCACCGTGTAGCCTAGCCCTTGCAATCGCTCGACTACTTCGTTTTTCTCGTCTGGAGACATGCGCGCGAATATCTGGGCTTTCACCAGCATCTAGAACATGGTCGGTGAGCTGGTAACTCAACTTTTATCGGTAAACTCACTCGTTGTAACGTCTCTAGCGGGGCATAGTTGATCATCCAACGGAAAACATCACCAGAAACGGCCAAGCAGTAATCGTGATAGTCAATGTCGCTCGATTCTACAGTGTGATGTGCCGGTGGCGCCAGAGGCTTGAGACTATAAGGATCAAGCTTCCATTGGGTTTCATCCATGCAAGACCATTCCAACTTTGATTCTAGAATTGATGCATTACCTGAGAGGTGTTAGGGTCGTCCACTGTGATAATTGTCTATAACATACCGCGAGTAAAGGATGGAGAGAAGACATATGCTGCTTGACTGATCAAACCGCACTCTCGAGCTACACTGACGGCAGTCAAGGGATTATCTCCTGTAATCATCCTGCACGCGAGATGAGCTGATCGTAATACATGAATTGCGGGGGCGGTTCCAGGTTTAATCTTGTTTTCAAACATTATCAAGCCCAAGAATCGTAATTTGCTTTCTGCTTGCTCTCTGAAAACAGACATCAGCCAAAGAAAAGCAGCAGGATGTGTCGAGATACTTACCTTTTCATTCGCTGGGCCTTAAGCCATGATAAGCCTTCTATACTTTTACCTGCCATGGCTATGACCCGATATCCACGCTTGGTATAGTATGATAGCAAATCGTCGTAGTCTTGGGGTACTAACGAATTGTGAGCAGTGAGCAGTGAAATGGAGTCAGTACAGCAGAGAAAGGTCATACAGGAATCTTTGTCGCAGATCTCGACCATGACCTCAGGCGCGCCCTTCACGTATATTTCCATGCTGTTGCTCTTCAGTCGCTTGACTACGACACTCATCCTCCGCAGAGACGATACGAACTCGAACATACGGATCACCCCAAGTTCTAAGAAATGTGCGCGCTAAAACATGTTTAACAGATGCTCGGAACATTGATTGAACCTCTACCTTGGCGGCACCTTTTAGAGCATCTGCTAGATTGAATTGTGCGGTCCCAAGCGGTCGGACGACTGTTTGCACGAGAGATGTCTGCTCAACGACTGTTCCGGATTTTGCCTTGATAGCACCTATTCCACCAACTCTTCCTTCCTCTAGTGTCCATTTAGTGAACTCAAACATCTTGACATCTAATGGATCGCCAACTATCTCGCCATCAACCATCTTGAGAGAATGGCATGTCGCTAAAGCGTGCAAGAACGACGCTTTGTCATTCCCAAGAGGCAAGTCATGAATGTCATCAAGGAGCTCTCCAAATCGGTGAGCGTTTCTGTCAATTGCACGAACACCGAGTATATCAAGACCATCCTCCGTAAGCGTTCCTGTTTTGTCGAAGCAGCACACATTGACCTTGCCGGCGACATTTACTCGACTTGGAGCTATGCAGAAAATGTTCGATTTCCTCAGTCGTGCGATAGCGAAGCTCGTTCCAATTGACAAGGTAGCAGGGAGTGCAGGGGGTACTACCACAGTGATCAAATCGAGAGCGCGCACGAGAATCGTCTGCCACTTTAGCTGCAAAATCAACAATGCGATTAGAAGGGGAATAAGTAGACAGACTGTGTAGCTCACCCCGATTCTAACAAATTGAATGGCGCTCACACTGAAACCTAAAAGGGCGATACCAGCGAGAACACCAATAAACCGGACAGAGTCACGGTAGAACTTGAAGCCTATGGGTTTCGGAAACAGCATTGATCGAACAAGTGAGCCTTTGGTCGTGTTGAAACCTACAAGTCGCACAATGAATGTGAGGAATCCCGCAACTTGTAAGAGGCTTCAGCTCACCAGTCCGTGCAACTATTGCAAGCGCCGGACGTCCGACACCTGCGTCGTTTGCAATTGCCGATTGAATCCTGACCACTTTTGTACCACCATACATGAATGATTTGGAATTCTCTCCTTTCCCATCGTTCCATCTGGTCAAGTCTTCGTCTCTCACAGGTATTTTACTGACGGGTACACTTTCTCCAGTGAGCATACTCTCGTTGACGATTGCATCACCAGAAAGGAGAAAGAGATCTGAGGGAACGACAGATAGTTGGGAGCTCGAAAGGTTGATGACATCTCCAGGGACTAATTCCGTATTCTCTTTCTCAACCCCTAAAAAGAATGTTGGAGTTGCAAGGTAAGGAGTTTCACCGGGACGCACAGACACCGTCAACCAAGACGTCCACTTTGCAGAAGAAACGCGACATTTCTTGCATGCGGGCTACAGTCTATTCCGAGAAACAGGTCAGTGAGAAACAAGGACATAAGTACAAAGCCTTTGCCTTCTTTGTATCAATCAGAGTCGTTGTAATGCTAGCGACAGAGATGAGCGCAATGCAGAATGCATAATAGTAGTAGTCATCTAGGGACCATAAGATGACACTAGCGACTTGAAAGACGTAGAAAGGATGGATGATCTGACAGAAGATTCAGTCGCGTCTCTTGTCAGCCAAGCTCCAACTTACCTCGTCCACCAGGAGGGAAACCGTCGACTTTCCTTCAATATTGATCTCATTTTTTCCGAAAAGAACTCCCCTTTGCTGCCTTACACTCTCCACTAAGCCGGACTGTACGGCGAAAACAGAACTCCATGAAGAATCGCGCCAATTTCTGAAGCTATTGTGAGAGGATGCTTTGTATTCTGACAGCAAACACGAACCTTGTCATACTGAATAGCCCTGTCCGTGGGTCCAGAGCAAATCGCGAATATCGGTAATCTACGACCAAAAGACCACGCAGCATCATACTCTTTGAGTCATAATACACATTTGACACATTTGTGAATGAAGAGGATAATTGGTCGATGGGAATGACGTCCGGAAAGATGGTAGATATATGATAGGGATACTCCAGTATCCGGACAGGAAAGAGAGATATGTCTCTGTTTGACGACTGAACACAACTGAGCTACTTGAGGATTAGATAAAACGCTGAAGCATACCTCCACCATAACGAAACCTGATTGAATGTCTTTGAAGGCCCTTTCTCGCGCTACCCAGTACAGCCACACTTGGGGGAACCAATGACCAAGAAGGCCAAGGATCCCAGCAGTGAAAACACAACCAAGGCGCCACACGAGCTGGCGCCATTTCACAATTTCATAGCCTATAAAGCGGACGGTAGTGTCTTCATCTTCCACATGAATTTCTTGCCGAGTTGGAGGACCCGGAGGAGGAGGCGCCATATCTGCAAATGACATCTCCATATTAATGCGAGATTCACCGCCGAAAACCTGGTCTGCAGCCAGGAGCGGTAAACCTTGAGAGATATCTGGAGAGGGGGGATCTGAATCGTAGGCCATACTCTGCGTCACAGACGCATTATCGCGTAAGGACAGAAGGGAATCTTCCTCGGAATCTTCTTCCTCCCCCGAAAGATAACCCCACCGTTCTTCATCGTCTGTTTCCAAAGCATACTCAGAACCCGCATCTGACCGCCTCGAATGCCGACTAAGCGAGCCTGAAGATCTCCTCGAGGAAACAGAAAGCCGTCGACGATCCGGAGAGTGAACCGTTGAAGTCTTTCCAAAAAAGCTGGCCAGATTTCCAAGGACACCAGAGCGAGCAAGGGGAGACGGAGACCTGCGGGGCCTTCCTCTGAGTATCCTGCTTTCTCCGTCGGATTCCTCCCCACTCTGTGCGTCATCTTCTTCTCCCTCGCCAGGGCTCTGTTTGGAGACTTGACTTCGCTGGCTGTCATAACTCAGCCTTCTAGTCATACTTCGTCGACCAGACATACGAGAATCTTGACTTCTCCTGCGACTGTGAGACCAGCTCTTCCTGCTTGGATCCAAATGAGACATTCTTGTCACGCTAGACGGGTTTACAGAATGTCCAGGACCAGAGAACATGGTCCCTTCGTTCTCGTCGTAGGTACTGAAATGAGAGTTGCGCCGAGACCTATTTGCGACAACGGCATCAATATCAATGGGTGAAGCATTCTCGGTGTAGTCAAAAGGATCCCTTGGACTTGAAGGCCCAGCTACAGGCGACGCTGAATCCATGCTTGGAGAGCAAAAGATCGAACACAAGATCTACAGGTATAAGGTAATGCTTGATGATGTAATCACGGCCTTCTGGTCGCTCGAGTCGAACTTGAGCTTTATGTACAACTCATCTTCGTTCAGTCAACAAACCTCGAGATTTGTTCACATAACTATATTGAAATAAACATAGGTGTCTATAACATGTACACTCAGGATACTCAGGATGGGACTGCGCTAGCAGATGAAGCAGGTCCTTTGTTTTGAGATTGACTCTCATTCCACTTCTGGTCAATGTCTCGTAACAAGCGTAGAAAACGTTTCTGAGGCTTTGCATTATACTCAGGTTGAGAGTCGTCGTTGATCATATCTTCAACACGACGATCCTGTAGGCGCCTACCTTCGGGCCCATACAATGCAAGGAGCTTCAGAGTCTCGGTGCAGTCGGAGCTCAATCGATCTGGGTCCTCCTCTATCTGCATGGCTTTTATGATATGACTCTAAGAACTATATCGTCAGTAGCAGCGGCAGACCACACCACAACGCGAGTACTTACCCTTTCAATCCTCAAATTGCGATTACTCTTGAAAGGGACGCGACGACCTTGGTATTTATCAAACATTTCTTGCAATACTCGATAAATTTGTAGGTATGCAGATACGCGAGGAAGATTTGTCTTGGCTCGGAAGACCTTTGTCCAGTTTGGAGATGTCTGAAGCAGTGGGTCAACCCTTTTCACGATCAAGTTATAAACTTGCTCTGGCTCGTCATCAGAATCCGGAGAGTCATACTCCCATTCACGACCTTGGGCTAATGGGGTGACGAACAACTCTGCGTCGCTATCGGAAATTTCATCTTCGGTCTCAAGTATCTTCGACTTTTTCGACAGCCGGTGAATTGTGTTGTCCTTCGGGGAGTGCGGGAGTGAGCTTGCGCGCGAGTCAGTCGCGTCATGAGCCACCGTCCGTCTATCGTCAGTCTCCACTGAGGGAGAATGGTACCTCTTCTGTCCATGATGAAATTGTTCATCCGATCCTCGTGTGTAATTTGAGGGTGAGAAGCTGTCAGGTTCTGGACTAGGCTGTAAGTCCCTAGGAATTCGAGGTGGTGCTGGTAGTGCTCCAGGTTGAGGGACCTAGAGAGACATTAGCCCTCTACGAGTCTCAATGGATGTCTGGAAAACATAAACAAACAGCTTCGACCACTACGTCCAATGTTCTCTGGGCAGTGACGCCCACGTTGGCGGGCGCTGCTTCGTAGCTGCCGCTTTCGCGTACTCTAAGAAAGAATTGGCGATATTTTCCGCGCATTGTATACGCTCTTGCAGACCCTAGGTGAGTGATTGATGAGAAACGCCTTAAACTGCAAAGACCCGTGTTCACCTTCAATCCGAGACGGAGTTGATTGAAGCTTATCAACCTGATCAGTACAGCAATCAGAGCTCTCTGTTCAAAACTAATCGAAAAATCTACGAACCACTTCTTGTGCATTGGCCCAAAAACCATATTCTGGATTATGAGGATCAGCCTCTTTCAACGGAACGATGACCTCAGCAAGTTGATGGTCTTCTATTCCGCTGCGTATATCAGTGATCAGTATGGTAACCATCCTAGAGGAGGGTCGAGAGGGCTGAGAGTATTTGGCGGAAGGGCGATCTAATGGCTGTATTAGTAGAGATGTCTTGTGTAGCATGAAAGTGCATACCTGTCCTTGCTCCAGGCTGTGCCTGTGGTGAGGCAGCTGGAGAAGGAGAAGAACGAGATGGTATTGTCGGAGACTTGCTGATGGTATCACGATCAAGTTCGGTTTGCAAGTCATAATTTCTTCGATAGTATGTAGATGAAGAGCTACCCATCGTGTGTGATTGTGGTTGTGGTGTTTGTGATTGAGATCGAGCTGAAGTAGAGTTGGAGCGGGAGTTTGAGTTGGCCGTATGGCTCCTAGAAGATGAAGAGGTAGATTTTGATTTGGTGAGTGGAGCCTTGGTGACTCCTGTTGGTCTTTCAGACCTTGGGTCGGATACATTGCCATTAGAAGTAGCCGATGTCTGAGCCATAGGCTGCGGAGCAGACGCAGACGAGAACATATTCGTTGGGGTAGGATTAGTCGAATGAGGTGTAACAGGTGGAGGCACATAGCCAACGGAGGAAAGCGATTGTATCGTTGCAGGAGACGTCCCTACATTCGCAGTTGCGGGAGTCTGGGACATGGGATAATACGAGTTTGTGGCACTATATGGAGTACTGGATGTGGGCTCAAGTGTGGGGTTTGGAGTGGGGGTACTTGATGTGGGAAGAGTGGGCGTATAACCTTTCAGTCGAAAACGACCGGTCTGAGTGCTGAAAGCTTCTTTATTCTTCCGTTGTTTTGGTTTGGGTGGTCTCTTGGGTTTTGCAGGAACTGATTGACCAGGGAGAAATTGAGTGCTTCGAGAAGCTGGTGGGCCAGGGGAAGCCTGATATGTATTCAAGGAGGTAGATGCTCCGATTGAGGTGGTTCCAAATGCTGAGCTGAAGGCGACTGCTTCCCTGATTATGGGTCTAACAGGTAGAAGTGTTTGAGCTTGAACCTTGGGCAAGGAGACAAGAAGGCATACCGGTCTGGAGGCGGTGGGGTGTCATCATCAGCAATCGGTGGCATTTCCATATTTCCATCGTCCGAGGTGGGCGAGAAAGAACGTTTTTGCCTCTATTCGAGTTCATAAGCTCATAGGCCAGTTGAAAATAACGCCTAGAATGTGATACTCGCCCGTCGTACATCTGGAGAGGACTCTCTGCTGCTCCTGTGCGGATGGTCGGTAAACGTGAATCTGAAAAGGCGCATGAAAAGCAGTACTCACGAGGAATCATCTCTTGTTGTTGTTAGTCTTTGAGGATGAGGGTTTCGTGCAATGTTTCTAAGAATCTCGCTCTCAGAGTCAGAGTCTCGGGCCATTGTCAGTGTAGGCGTACAGCTTTGAACTTCGGCGAAAATGTGGGACTGGTGATCACGTGAGTGCCCACCTTGAGTTCGCCCATGATTCAAATTGAAATTCATATACATATGTCTTCGTTATAAATATTATTTCTTCGTTATGAGATTGGTAACCCAAAAACCCGTACTATGATACAAAGCTGCAACATAAACCACACAACTACATATCTACCATTCATTGATACACCCTTTTAGCAGTCGTACAAAATACAGCATCCACCGCTTCTTGTTCTACTCCAAGCTCAGCGAACGATTCTCTAGCAATTTCGTACCAATCACCGGCCTTTGTGATGATGGCGCAGGAACCAGAAGGTGAGCTTCCAAATATAATGCGTTGATAACCAAAAGCTTCCATGACGGGGCCAACTTAAATTGATGCAAGTTCAAGAAAGAAAGTACACACAACAGGAAGAGATACACTCACGGTACATCTTGATTCTTCTTTTCCATTCTTTCTTTTGTTTGATATCTGCGTTTTCGATAGGACTGACCAATGTCACTGAAGGGGTGGCGGGAGTAGGTACATCCCAAGATGGCGGCAAATATTTGATATGAACTTGTGGGATGAGGGAAAGAGCTGCAATCTGTGCCTGGAATGTCCTATACATCGGATGATTGATCAATTTTACGATCGGCAGCTCCAGATTGTTAGGAGGAGGAAGGAGGTTCGCTACAAATAGCACGAATCAGCTTTATCATAGATGTGGTCAATCTTCTAGACATACAAAGAATTATGGGTGGCACATTCGGCACGCCAGCAATGGCTTTTGACAACAGATCTTCCAGAGACTCGAAGACACTGTCGGTGAGTTCCACTTGGACGTCAATGTCGACAGGACGCCCTTGTTGCAGAGCCCAAATCAAACTCGCTATTGCCTCAGGCGTTGTTTTGGTATAAACGGTAGCTAACGAGAGCGGAACAGCTGACGGGGGAAGCGATGCCGGATGCTCAACAGTGGTTAGACTAAACGGTATTGCGGCAGAAACCACTGGGGCGGCGAGCCTGAGAGATACATTGAGATCAGAACGACTCGGTGGAAGGATGTATCAATACTTACTTGGCCAAGATCTGTTCATCCGCACTAGGGAGATAAACGATGACTCCACCAGTGCGACCACCAAGAACGTGACCTGCTTCTTGTTTCCATCTAGCCAATTGAACGTCGTTATTCGCCAAAACGACACTAGCATCAATGACAGATGTCGGATGGACAGTGCTGGGACTGGGAGGCAAAGGAAATTTATCTGAAGTGCCTGAATTTGGGGGAGTAAAGGCAGATAAAGGCAATTTTGGAAGAGACCTATGATCTCTACGCTTTGAACGCATGCCTGGAGAAGGAGGAGTGACTGGAAGGACGCTCATGATGGCTGGAGAGAAAGTGGAAGAGATAGTGGAGAGTATATAAGCACAAAGAACATCACATCATTCAACTTCCGCTTCTGGCTAATCGGGCACTGCAGTCTGCAGTTTACATACTCTATCATTCAAAGCGGTGTAAAGAGGTATGTGCCTGTAAGTATTTGTATCATCAATAGTCGACTCTCACCATGAATACTTGAATGCTTGCTGTTACAAGAAAGGCATGAATATGCTCCGAGTCTGCTTCACTTGCAAGTGCAGTTTCCTCAGGAATTTCCGAAGCTTCAAGCAGGCAACTCGAGTTGTGTACATACATAACTAATCTCCAAAATCAATCAGGTTTTGATATCCGAGAATAGCTGTGATTTGAGAGTGTCTCAAATAATTAGATCTCATCGGAGCCATTAGTTGTATACAATATATCATTGAATTTTCCATAGCGACACCACGAGTTGACTTTGTACTTTCCGAGTTTCACCTTGAATACGTTGAAACGCCCTCCAAACCTCATCGCATTCCTTCATGCATGTTGAGTACTTCACTTGGTCTTGACTCTTGCTATCGTGTCCAACTCTCAAGCGCCGCGACTTTTTTGAAGGACATTCCCGTTTCCGCACGTTTAGCATGGCAGTACACTCCATGCGTCTGTGGCTTTAGACCCGAGCGCACATAGTTCTTCGCACCACTTGTCAAGTCTGACTGGTAGTTAATAGCTAATCTGATAAGTATAAGAACATACAATTAATCTATGGCTTCATTGGTTGTCAACGTGTTGAGTTATAATCTCCGGTGTAATAGACAGACTCAGTCCATCTGCGTGTCCAATGGGATCGCTGTGATAATCAAAAGTCAGACTAATATCCCCGAGATATCATATGAAGCACTTACTTGGTCTTCGTCTTCATCCTCATACTCTCTCATAAACCGATCAAAGGCTTCTAAAGCATTCCTACGTTCTTCTCTTCGTCCTTGTTCTCTACCCTCTATGACGCCCTCCTTCCTCCCTTTCTTGATACCCTCGTGCAATCCATCAGATCTTCCTTCTTCATAACCGTCGGAGTATCCTGTCTCCCAGACGTTCTGCCTACTCTCATGGAATTGTTTCAGCATACCAGTCTTCAGGCCTTCTTCTCGCCCTTTTTCCCGAGCTTGGTAATTTCTGAACGAAACCTGGCACTGTCGGTTGGCCTCCTTCGCTTTCCGTGCTGCCTCCTCCGCAGCCATCTTCTCGGTACGCAATCTTGAAACGTCTTCCCTGGCTTCACTCAGTTCCTGCTCAGTTCGCACCCAGTGATCTTCATGTCTCCTCAAGTCCTCTCGTGACCGCATTAACTCGATTTCCGCCTGGGACCGGGCTTCTTCTACCGCCATGAGCCGAGAAAAGGCTTCCTTGAGACGCGCTTCCGCATATTCCGCACGAGCTACAGCATCATCCGCTCTCTGCACCTCATATTCCAGTCTCTCATTCCTCTCCAGAATCGTCCTAGTTTCCTCCAACGGTGATGTCACTGAAGGTCGTTGGTGGTGTCCGTGATGTCCATGTTTCTTGCTCGGCCTCGGAGAGTGGGTCGTTCTTTTCAGTACGGGGTCATCTAAAAGTTGCGCCAGTCGGGATTTAGTCTCAGAATTGCCATGCTTTTCGGCATTAGATCTAGTAGGAAACTGTATGTCAAAATATACTCGATGAGCAGGAAGCTGCAACTCGTACTCGGACTGGCTATCTGATGCAGTAGTTTGTACCGGCATTACGATGCTCTTCTAGCACGACAAATGAATATGCTGGGCAGGATGAGGCACAGTCACAGAGTGCGAATCCAAGCAAATCGCTCGACTTTGTATGTGCACGCTCAACACACGTGTTGACGATGCGGTGTCCTCGACAAATAGAACTGCATTTGGAAAGTAATTGAATCCGGTTGACCACTCAGCACAACGCAAGTCTTGTTGAGCTGTGGTTGGTCGGGATGCAAGCGGCAAGCTGGGAACTGAACCCGCTGTTGATCTAGAGACGCATCCCTACATCTTATTCAAGGAATGTGAACGTCCGCATGGAATATGAAATCGATCGCCTAGTTCCATTGAATGAATCAGTCTGGAGGCCAGGAAAACGTAGATGAGTGTAGAAGAGAAAGATGAATTTGAAATTGTCACTCACAAGCTTAAGGGCTGGTCCCGCGCCCTCATGAGTCTCCTTCGAAATCGCTTCCTTCACCTCTGTCCCGACCAAATCTCGAGTGCACATTTAGTTGTGTGGACGCATGGCACATCACATAGTGTTGAACTCTGATATTCACTACGAATTGCCGACAAAGTCGTTAGAGCACACCCTCGGAAGCAGATGTGTACGGTATAACTGTAATTGGCGCAGACACGACTATGTAAGCCCATTCTCAAGGTGCACAGAGCTCAGGATCAGACTTGCCTTTCGAAAGTCCTAGTCAGCATGTGAGCCTGCCAAGTGCTGGCCAAGTCCTACCACCCTGTCCTTATAAATACGCGACTGGGCCAAAGCCATCCAGATCAAAGCATTCGAAATCGCTTGTGAGTCGCTCGCGCAGCGGCATATGGCTATCATACTTTAAACTTATTACCCTCACCCCGGCCCTTCAAGCTTCAAGTTCAGACCTATTCAGACCTCAGGCTTTGGCTGCGCGGGGTATGAGGGGGTATGGCGGGCCCGGTCATATGAACCAAGCTCCAACCCGCAATGTGGAAGCCCAATCACAAATCTGCCAATGAAATTTCTTCTGAGTAATACTGTAATGTGAGTAGTTCTTCGGCGTTACAAGTAATTTATCAAACTCAAAGCTAAACAAATGATCTACATTTCTAGGAAGGTGTGATTTTCGGAACGGCCACATTGTGCGCTAATTCCATCATCCATGTATCAGCTTTTCAACTCACTGCTCGGTCTCTCAGTGTAGTTCGTTCCCTTCACACTGGCCCAGGTGGCGTGCTATGAGGTGCTATGCTGCTCGATGCTCACCGATGTATTCTATTTCCCCGCACTTTCGTTTGCCGGCATATCATTACAACGATACTCTTGCCCCATACACTTGTGATCGCATGTGTTTCCTTCAACTCTTTTTCCGAAGTAACTCGCATGGTGCCTTTGACATGTATCTCAATTCTTCAATCTTGTGACTCTTCGCACATTCACTATCTGGTCATCTGAGTCTATCATACAGTCGTTGGCTTGTCACTACGATGTCGCTTTCTCAACCACCCCGCTTAGCAAAGACTTAAAAGGGCAGTATGGTTCTCAGCTTCGATAGGGTTTTCCTGGAATATCCTTGCCCTTGGCTCAACGATGCTCTCTCTCGCCCCGGTCGTTCTGCTCAGCCTTGTCGTGTCATGCGTCGCTTTTCCCTTGACGCTTTCGTCTCGGTCTGTGACTCCACTTTCGTCTTCCGAGCTTTCAAGCCTAGCACCTTTCACCCAGTTTGCGAGAGCGGCTTATTGCTCTACCGCTGACCTACAAGACTGGGCTTGCGGAGGCATGAGTTGATCAGTTCCACTGTTATATCTAAAACACTAAATGGTTTGCAGAGGCGTGCGTTTCGAATCCAGACTTTGAACCCACTCTTGTCGGTGGGGATGGCAACTCTGTTCAGATTTGTGCGTACATATATGACCCACTTCATCGATCATGGCGTTAATCCTTTTTAGATTTCGTGGGGTCAGTTTATGATCTGCCAAGTGTATGTTGAGCCTGGTTTTACCTCTAGTCACAGCTATTGGCCAAGCAAAGATGCCATAGTCGTTGCTCACGAAGGGACTGATCCAACTCAACTGTGAGTCGTTACTATCTTTGTGTCTAATTTAGGCGCTGACCTCCACCTGTGATATCAAGGGTCTCGGATTTGACAGACGTCAACATCCTACAAGATAACTTGGATCCTACACTGTTCCCGGGAGTTTCTAGCAGCGTCCTTGTTCACGACGGGTTCAGGAATGAGCACGCCCTGACCGCTCCTACGATACTAGCCGAGGTCCAGAGATTGATGAGCACGACGGGTACTAAGAACATCTACACTGTTGGTCAGTGCAATGTGTGCACATGACGGCCACCGTCTAAACGTACATCTAGGTCATTCCCTTGGGGGAGCGCTAGCGGAACTAGATTCGCTCTTTTTGACGCTAAATCTTCCTTCAGATACGATTGTACAGGCCGTAACCTACGGAACCCCTCGTATGTGACTTGTTTTGGGGTCTACTAGAGTCTAAGGTCAACGTTGTCGATGTACTCAGGTGTCGGGAATAGTGATTTTGCCCAGTTGATTGATGATAAGGTACGCCATTGCTATACAAATTTTGAAAAGTGATCTAACTCTGTCCAGGTGTCAAGCTTCAAGCGCGTGGATAATAAGAAAGGTACAATAGCTCTAAGCACTGTTCTTCAAACACTCATCCCCTTAAGATTTGGTTCCCATTGTACCTGGAAGATTTCTAGGCTTTGAGCATCCAGCCGGAGAAATTCATATCCTTGCTCCAGGAGATGCGGTCGCTTGTTCAGGTACGGGATTTGTTGCTCGATCACTGTCATATGCCCATAACCGTCACGTAGGAGACGACGATGCCACAGACGCAGACTGCCAGATTATGACCGTTCCTAATATTGCTGAAGGGAACATTATCGATCACCTTGGACCTTACGAGGGGATTTACATCGGCACGATTTTTTGTACATGAACTCTATGCTGTATGCATCAATGCTGATTAGAAGCTAATGAGAATAGCCAAGTTTATCTGAGTAGTCGATTTTCTGGATCTATGTATGTAGCCGTAGACATGTCAAAAGGCCAATGGTGTAAGAAAGGCTTACCTGAAAAGGAAGTTTATTCTTTGCTTTGACTCTATCCACCATGGCATCTTCTGCTTCGCCAAAACTCGCTGGCTCAGGCAGCATTCAAAGCCATCTTTCCACTGCCAATCAAAGACTTCGTCCCTCAACATCTGTGGGAAGCGCCTTCACTAGCACTGAGTTGGATACTTTGCACAAGAACCATCGCCGTCACAACGATCCGAACCTCCTTTCGTCCTCTTTTTCCGCCTTATGTCGGAATGTTCAAAACTTCTTCTTCTCAATAATATTCCAACCCGCTCAATCTGACGAAAGCTCGGGCTTGATCACGACTTTGCCAAATCAACACCCTCAACAGTGGTGGCTAGTCACTTGCACTCGAACGGTCATATTGTTCTACTTTTGCTTCAGTATTGTTTTTACTTCCGTCATGATTTATTCCAAAGTCGAAAAACGAAGTTTAAGTGCGAGTCTTCTCTTGACTGTGAAATGTCGCAACTTACGGTGCAACCTTAGCTTTGTGGTCAGGGCCGATAGTGTTACCTCCCTTCTCACCGGTGAACATCCTGTCTGATCCTCAAAAGCTATCACGCCTATTGCCTCTCCAATTATCTGCAGTTAGCACGATGCTGTCCCCGTATCTATTGCGTGGTGCACCAACAGGTTTCTTGCCGAACATCACTTTATGCCTATGGGAAGACGAATCGAACGCAACTACAGATGCAGTAACTCAGCTAACTTCTCAATGGAGAGGTATGCGTAACAATGAGTTTTTGGATGAGAGTACCGAATTGAACCTTTTCTTCCTTACAGGCCAAGTTTCGCTCTTGTTACTAACGCCACCGGACCTTCCATCGCACCACGCACTCCTTGAACGGCTGGAAACGTGGAAAAACCATTCTTCTCTATCTTCCGTGTCAGTACACGCACTTCAACTCTCTACACATCCGGGGTCATACTCACCTAATGCACTACTTAATCTCGCACGACTCCTGGCGCCGACCCCAAAGGTCCTCCTCTTTCCTGGCAACTTAGCATCAAGTTCAAACCAAGTAGCGGCAGAAATTCCGTTTTCCGAACAACTGGCAGTTAACTGGGCTGAGCGACCTCTTTTGTATCCTTCCAACACTTCACTGCCCACCCTCCTCATTGCTCGGGATCATGTTTTCTGGTGTACTGAGCGACAATTCTTTCTCAATACTCGCCAGGCAACCTGGAACGAATGTCTCTGGCAGCTTTGGGTGAATAGCTACGGTCGACTTGATCACTTCAACTTCACGTCTACAAACGATGGTACAATTCAGAATGGACACACAACCAGCGATCTGACGGTTAGCCTTCTATGCCATCCCAAGACTGCGAATACTCAAACTATTTCATTCCTGCTAGGAAGAAATGCACAGGCGCCTGAGCTCTAGATTTAGGTCAGAAATTTGTGATCTCAACATCAAATGGTTAACTACATCAGCGTCACCGCCGTCTCGAAGTGAAATGGGGAATCTCCGTTGGTTAAGGCAGTTTTGCCGCCAGGTTGGATATTGCCTAACATATCCGTGTCTTGTGCTGACCATGTATAGCCAGGTTCTCGATGATAACAGGCTGTGACAACAAGGTTATGCATATAGTAACGATTATACAACCTGAGTTCCTAGTAATTGTTCTTCCATGTCCCCTTCGTCAACATTCTCTTCGTTGTCTTGATAGGCAGCATAGACACTATCACCTTCGGGACCGTCGACAACCAGGTCCAGCAGATCTCTCGCTAATTCTGTAAATTTAATTTTGAGTAACGATGTCAAATACAGCTTAAATACGCACCTCGAAGCAATAATAGCTCATCTTGTTTCTCCTGAGTAATCCATTCAGGAGGAGGAGCATAGCTCAGCCTTCCAAACGCAACAATGAAGATGTGGGTTATCCCGTTGAATGGCCGATGCGGTGCACACTGTAATTTGTACCGAAGATTGAGCACAGGCTGCGTACCAAATACCAGCTGATGAAGAAGATGTGTCGCCTGATTCAGCGACCTGATTAATCTAGGTGATTTCAGCGACGATGATACGAGCACATACTCAGACGTACGCACGAAGATGTCAGAGAGGAAGATGTGACAAGCGTCTCAGTATCTTCCCATATTGGCATCGACGCATCGTTGAGATACAACACCAGCGAAGGGATGACTGCGTTGGAGCTGGTTAAAGTGGCGAAAGTATCTGCGTGGACCAAACAGAGAATCGAGAAGAGGGCAATTATATTTGACTTGACAACTCTTGACTAAAGGGAGGTCTGGAAATGCTCTGATTGAATAAGTAGCTCAATCTTACCTCTGTATCTTGACGAGCGTTGTCTATGAGGAATGAGCACAGGCGGTCCAATTGAGGGACCTTCTGGGTACCGGATCGTTGTCCTTCATCTCCCGCTTGATTATTGGAAAGAGATAGGAGGGACCGAGCAAGTATTGGATCTAGGGACCGAAGTCGTTAGAAACACCTATCAAGATGGCTTGACTGGGACATACGAGTCGACATCAACACCAGTAAGTGTGTTATGCGAGCCAGGAACCAAGGTGGCTGCGACGTGTGTAACAATGTCATCAATATTTCCGTACTACTCAATATACAGGCCATTCTATCCCCTTAACGTGAGTCATCACACACACGAACATTGACCTGGAGGACGCACTTTTCTGCACATTCTTCTGGCGTATTCCAACATAGTGCCTGCAAGAATCCATTGATTTCGTCAACAAGACCAGGTGCACGTTCACAGTGCTTTTTGGCAGTCAAATGCTGCACTATGATACTGCATATAAGGTCGAGTATCTTTGGTCGTTCGTCGTTTTCGCTGCGTAAGAATGCGGATAAGAAGGACGGTAGTGAATTTACAAATGTGGTCAACAGATTCAGACAGGGTATTAGCGATGAGATCTGCTTCTCAAATGTTAGGCGAGCATAATATAACCAAGGCGGCACTCACTAGATTGTTGAGATTGAGGGCAATACATAGCGAAGCGAAGCACCTCGTTAATAATGATACAACTGCTTCGTAATCATCGTCAACAAATGTACTGGCGATGATTTCTAATATTTGAGATAGGGTGGAGGAATGGTCCGCTGGGGTTGATTCGATGAGCAATTGTATTGTTGGCATATTGCACGACGGGTAAGTGTGTGTCAAAATAATACGCGTCAGCTGAATGTTTGAATCATGATAAGTGGCGGTCAATTTTGGTTGAAATGAGTCTTACTTCAGCCCTCCAATTGAAAGATCTTATCTCTACTCCGTCTTCCGGTTGTACTTCCTCTTCTTCCATGTCAAAATCTCCACGTTCTTCGATAGGTGAGCTGGCTAGTTCGCTACCTACGGTGGCGTCTTGATGGAAATCGTCCTCCATTCTTACGTCGTCGTTTAATATCTGACTACTAGAGACGCCAGGGAACTCCTGAGAAGGTTGCATGTGCTGCAAGGCCTCTGCAAAAAGTCTCTGTGGGGGAGGCATGACTTCGGGACTTGTGGGCTTAATACTTGTCTGTAAATGGACAGGCCGATTTGGCGTCGAGTCCAGAAATGAGTTTTCGAAGCCTGGCAACAGGGCAGATTTCCGTGTCTTCTCGGGAGATCTCTGAGTACGAAGGTTTGGTGTTTTCCTGACAGGGGTTGAGTCTAGCATATGATTTGGACCAACATTTGGAAAAGTGCGATCGAAACGAGGAGTTTGGGACGATAAAGAAATATGCTTTCGAGAGCGAGCCGACATTGGCACTTTTCTTCCATTACTCTCTGTCTCATGTTGCTGTGCAGTAAGTGATTTCGTGAGGTTCGAGGGCGTGTCAAAGTGTACAAAGACATACATTGAAAATAAACTGGGTTTTCAATCGTTCCAATTCGTCCTTCATATGCCGCTGCATGTCGGTTTGTTTACTATCGGCTTCATCTTTCGCTGCTTTGAGCTTTGCGATTTGAGATGCGTGGTCTTGAGCATTCTGGTATAGTCATGGGCGACGACTCTTGCGAGTGAAAGACACCGCTCACACGTTCAATACATCGACGCAATACTGAGACTTCACCATCTTTAACCGTACGAGCTTCTTCTGCATCCTTCAGAGCATTCTGAAGATTGATATTCTGCTCACAAAGCTACAAAAGAGACACGCATTCAGATCATTCATCTTCGCCGAGAACAAGGAATGAATAAAACCTCTTGTAATCGTTCCTTCAAAGAGGCTACTTGATCACTGGTATCGGGATCCAATGGCCTAGAGGCTGGAAGTTCTGTAATTCGAGGGAGAGATGCTCTAGGCGGTAGAGGACTTGCAGCAGGAATATTAGGTACGGACCCAACTTGCGCAGGCATTGCTAGAGCAGAGGCAATTATAGCTATCCTGTTCAATTGAGAGCTGGTTTGCTTGGAAGAGGAACGAGAAAGTGGTCGTCGTTGGGTGTGCGTGGCAGCTTGAGGCAGGTTTGAAGAGGGGGCTGCAGCTGGTGGCGCAGGGGGGATTGAGGAGGTACTTTGTCGGTGGCTAGCGCGACCCAATGAGGTAGAAATACTATCATGAACATTCTGAGAGGCATGAACACCGGGAACGCGATCAGAGACGCGTGTTCCCCGATGCTGAGTGTCTTTATGGAACAACCCTTGTGATGAACGAGGTTCACGAAGCTCCTCAAAATCCTGAAAAGCATAATCGTTTACGCGTACGGATATCTCTGGAAGCTCATCGACCTCAATAGAAGTGGTTTCAGCTGCGGGAAGAGAACCAGATGCAGAAGCTGATTGCGAAAAGGTCCAACCAGTATCTGTCTTCTGCCTCTTAGCTGGCGGAGGTTGAAGTGAAGGTGACGTGTTCTCGTTAAAATAAGTGCGTTCCGCCTGGTCCAAGACAGCCAAAGCCTGATCGTCGAAGACAACATCATCGAAGAAGGCGTCGTAGTCCATAAAGGAAACGACGAGCCAGGCGCTAACCGACGCTGACGGCTTAGGTAAACGCGTGCAAGCCAACGCGACTAATGCAGTGTAACAAGTGCAATGTAGTCTCATTCTTGTCAGACTCTGCCTTGATACTTAGTCCGAGTTCTATGGATTCTACTCCCAATGGTACCTAAATTCCTTCCAAGCTTGACGACGAAAGGTCCCGTTATGAAAAACGAATCGCACTCAAACAGTTAAATCTCAGTCCTACGACCCCAGGTATGGCTTTTGGATACTCACCTTGCATCTTGAACTTGGAAGTGCTTATTGTAGCTACCTAAGAATCCTCAAAACTCGATCATTCTTTCAAACGTCATACCACTCTTATCAAGCGAGT
This sequence comes from Omphalotus guepiniiformis, assembly GCA_028554645.1. NCBI lineage: Eukaryota > Fungi > Basidiomycota > Agaricomycetes > Agaricales > Omphalotaceae > Omphalotus > Omphalotus guepiniiformis. The sequence goes on along the minus strand of JAQOOI010000076.1, from coordinate 710,846 downwards.
GCGGCAGTCGCTAGCGAGCGACAACAGAGACCAGATTCTAAAGGATATTGATACCTTGTCACTGGAGAAATACATCGATGAATTTGCTGGCGCGGTCAGTGATGGTATATCCCGCTGTAAAACGGAGAAGGATGGTTGGAGTGCGGTCGAGGTATGCACTGTTCTTCCGATTCACGTAGACCTTATTCGGATGTTCAAATTCAGATTATTTCTTCGCTGCATCGCCGATTTGCTACTGCATTCACATATCCTCACTCTCTGCTTCCCTCACCGTACCTTCCCGTGCATCTCTCTCAAGTTTGACGCCGGAACAGCAGGAAAAGGAGGACTCTTCAAGAGTCTTACGACAGCGGCCTGTACTGCGGATTTGCGCAGATTAGCTTTAGTCGGAGTGATTAGTGACGCCCCGAATCGTAGCGGAGGTGAATGGATCATGAAGGCAATGAAGGAGATGGTAGGTCACCCTAACTATATCTTCTAAACCGGAGTAATCATGTCGTACAGCTGTCAAACGATCCAACTCTCTCATCTCTTCCGCTGTTGTCCACCTTTCTCAAATCTTATGGTTTGCCATACCTTGGACTTGTACCTCCGAATGTCTCAAAACAAATACCTGATAATACTGAGCCTGGATCTTTGTCTGCATCAGAGTCAAGCGATGCAACGAACACGGATTCGTTCCTTTCTCTTGTTTGGGAGAACGACCTTATTGAAAAGGATGTGCGAGATCGTTTCAAGCGCATGTGTGAAGGTTACTTCGAGAGTGTATGCAAGAAACTGGTTATTGAACACACAGTGCGTGTCTACTATTTCTTACACGAATTTCAGAATTCTTAGTGGCTTGTAGCGTCTTCAAGAACAAGATCGTCGAAATCACGAAGCGTATATACGTTCGGGTGAAATATTCGAGGACCGCCAACAAGCTTATGAGAAGATGACCAAGGGCTACGAGAAGTTGCTAAGTAGTTGTCAACAGTGAGTTTACATTTTCAGGATGTTTTCATGAGGCTAAAGTCAGGATAGACTCTCCGAGCTCTTATACCTTCCGCTTCCTTCTCTGCCTAGCAATGCTCGGAAGTCGGATTCTTTACAAATCGGCGTCAATAATTCGAGTGGTCTTAGAAGCGAAGATTCGGACGAAATATACGTCACCGGCGGCAAGTGGAAAGATGAAGAGGAAAGAAAGTTTTTTGAAGACATACAAGACCTCAAGGATTTTGTGCCGAAAAGTGTCCTAGGTATCGACGATGGAGAAGAAAGGGATAACGGAGAGGACCAAGAAAAACTGAGAAACAAATTAGAGCACGAGAAGGAGGAGATGAAGAAGCTTGACGAAGAGCTTAAGATACTCAGTGAGAGTGAAACGGTTGAAAAGGACAAAGACCGAGCCACTCGCTTGGAAGAGGAAGAAGAGTCAGTATATTTATTCTGCTCCTGATCGCTGAAGTTGACAACTGACTGGCGCAATTAGTGTCGCTACCCCTACTCCCGGTACACCCAAGACAGTATCTCCGCCTCTTTCCCCTCATATGGCCCCCCAAGGACCTTCGCAGATGCTGTCGGCTCTCCTCGCTCGCCTTCCGGATGCAACAAATCGTGAATTGATTGATCAGGCTGCCGTGGACTTCGCCTTTTTAAACTCCAAGGCAGCTCGCAAGAGACTTGTGAAGGTCAGGAGCTCTGGGCAGAACTGCGGTGCCTAACTAAACGATTTTTCATTTTAGTTTTTAGGGCAAGTGCCTAAAAATCGAACTGACTTGTTGCCTCATTATTCTCGGCTTGTGGCGACACTTAATGTGTATATGACCGATATTGGTTCTGATCTCGTTGCAATTGTGAGTGCTGCAATTTATTCATGCTTTCTCCCGAGCTGACTCCGAATAGCTGGATGAGGAGTTCCGTTATCTGCAGAGAAAAAAAAATGTAGTCAAAGAACTCTCCGAAGTGCGGCTCAAGGTATGTCATCTACAAAGCTCTGCTGGATTAACGTTCTCATGAGCCACAGAATATCATGTATCTGTCCAATCTCACGAAGTTCCGTGTTGTACCCACCCATCTCATTTTACATATTCTCAAAGTCTGCCTGGACGATTTCAATGGGACAAACATTGAAAACCTTGCTTTACTTTTGGAAGGGTGTGGTAGATACTTGCTACGAAGCGAGGAAACCCGAGAGAGATTTGGAACCATGGTAAGTTGTCTATTGACTGTTGGCCATAGAATGCTGCTAATTCTCTCTCCCTTCAAAAGCTGGAACTCATGAGACGCAAGCAAAGTCTGCAGCATCTAGACCAAAGACAATCCTTGTTGCTTGAGAATGCCTATTACCAGGTGTTTATTTCGATAGTCTCTATCAGATCAATGTCGTTAACTACATACAATCTACAGTGCAATCCGCCTGAACGCTCTCCTAGGCAGCAGAAGCAGCGCTCGCACATGGAGCTCTTCATCAGACATCTGGTTTATGATGTACTTGCTAAGAAAACAATCGACAAAGTTTTCAAACTGGTCCGCAAGCTTGACTGGGATGATGCAAGTGTACGCAATGTGCTTTTCAAGGTCTTCACAAAGCCGTGGAAGATCAAATTCGGTAACATAAGTCTAATGGCGATGTTGACATACGATCTCCAGCGATATCAACCGAGCTTTTCGGTCGGTGTAGTTGACCAAGTATTGGAAGATATCCGAAGAAGCCTGGAGCAAAACATCTACAGTACTAATCAGAGAAGACTGGCGACGATCAAGTACTTAGGCGAACTCTATATCTACCGTTTGATCAGCTCCGGAATTGTTTTTGACGCCCTCTGGTCCCTAGTCACGTTCGGGCATCGTAAGTGTCTGCGCATTGATGTTTTGTTGGTCTCATTAGGCTTTGAACAGCGGATGGTCGACCGTTGCCGCTTCAACCTTGCGTCCTTGACATGCCGGATGACTTCTTCCGCATCCGGCTTGTTTGCGTTCTCTTGGATACCTGTGGAATGTGTTTCGACCGGGGCTCCCAGAAAAAGAAATTGGATAACTTCCTGATATTCTTTCAGGTTAGTTCCAGTAACAAGACTTTTTTGTGTTAATTGACTGTGTTATAGTATTACGTTCACTGCAAGCATGATCTGCCCATGGATGTTGAGTTTATGCTGTCAGATTCGCTAGAGGTGAGCTCAGTCGTGGTGAGGCGTTGTTCAATCTTAAGTATTCCATTCAGGCTGTGAGACCCAAGCTCGAGCTGGTCAAGACTGTGGAAGAAGCTGCCACCGCGGTCGATGAAATGCTGAACAATGCTTTCCAGAATATGGATCGTAAGTTGGCATGTATTCTCATGTCTTCTGCACACTAAAATGCGCTGTAGTCGTTGAGGGTGATGATAGCGGAGATGAAAGTGGTGAAGATGACGAGCGAAGAGAGGAGGAAGAAGATGGTGACAAGAACGAAGACGAAGACGATTCTGTGGAAACAGATGACCTGGTACGTGTGAGTTGTGCTAAATTGGTTCTGCCCTAACTGGTTCTTTTTAGGTTGGAGATCGCCCACCATCCCCGGAAGAGGAAGTTGTCTTGTCTTCTAGTAATACTATGCAGGAGAATCTGGGACCTTCGGAAGAAGCCGAAGCGGAATTTGCTAAAGAACTGGCGAAAATGTACACAGACACATCCGCAGAGTCTAGGAAGGTTGACAAGAAGACCGCTCTCGCTCTTTGGGATTCTTCTGTGCTGCCTCCAGGTGTAAGGAGGAGGCGCCCGGAGGAAACTGAGGAAGAAGAGCAACCAGGCGCTAGGGAGGCTGTGATGAACTTCACGGTTGTCACTAAACGAGGCAATAAGCATCTGGTATGACCTTCCTACCTTGAAGATGCAAAGGGAAACTGATTATTTTTACCTTTCAGACTCGTCAATTAGCTGTTCCTTCGGAGTCAGCCTTAGCTGTCCACACTCGTTCCGCTCAACTGCAAGATAAAGTTGAACAGCAGCAATTGAAGCGACTAGTGTTGAACTACGAACAACGAGAAGAAGCCGAGGAAATCAAAGGTGTGTATTTTCGGTATGTGGGCTGATGCGATCGGTTCAAATTTGTTTTCTTGCTTAGCTCTGGAGACTCGCAACCGAGCTGGTGCGATAAAGATACGATACATTGGGTGACCAACTTGGTGATTCCGTACATATGTTACCTTGCAGCAGTCCTCGGACTCTTCACTAGTGGGGTTTCTTCAGAACCCGATATTTCCCTGGAGGTTTATCGTCAGTGCTGCGCTGGTTAAGAGCCACACTGGCGAGTACCGCCGACTTGCTCGCGCCTAGCGGCTCTTGGTCGCTCGCAATGGTCGGAGTTGACTAGTAGCGGTCACTTCAAGCTCGCTCTGGATTTGTTTTCCACGAATCATCAGAATTCATAGAGAAACTGATGTGCCGTGTATACGTGTGTTTACTAAAGGCTTTATATACACAATCGGGTTCAATTTGAGCTACGCGCTGTACTTACTGTATCTCCTCAATGACTTCTCTCTACTGAAATGCAACGTCCGAATAAAGCCCCTCCTTTTGACGCCCATGATAATGTTCGACTAACAACCATCTTGAAGCTCTCAACTTCAGAACGCATCAATCAATACGTCTACTGTAGACGCGTGCCTAGAGATATCGGGAACAGCCATGTTGATGTCTCTGTTTGCAGGGATATGAACTCGACAGGTAACGGAGAAGTGGTAAGTTTACGATCTTGCATTTATCGACTTTCCGTTAATAAAGCATAGTTGGTGAAGGCTGTGAAGCGCAGAATGCCCGAGGATAAGTACAGACAGTTGAGGCGGAACCATCGAATAGGCAATCGCCTTCTCAGCGGCGAACAAAGCATTCAAAAAGAGGTTGCCGTTTTGAGAAGCTGCCGACACGCCAATGTCGTCCAGTTGCTCGAAGTGATAGATGATCCAGGCCATGATAGGGTGTATCTTGGTAAGCTTTATACGAGCAATGTCAGCTGTAATGTGCTCAATAGTAACTATTAGTGATGGAATACATGAAAGGAGGACAAGTTCAATGGAGAAACCAGCATAATGAGCCCATTCTCACTGTGAGTCAATCACGACGAGTCTTCCGCGACGTAATACTTGGACTAGAGTATCGTGAGCACTTGCACCTCGTAGCAACTTTGGCCAATCTCCTCATAGTTCTTCAGTTCACCATCTGGGTATCATACATCGTGATATCAAACCCGCAAACTTGGTGTGGTCTGAAGACCGTAGCATCGTCAAAATCATTGATTATGGCATCTGTCATGTCTCAGTTCCTCATGGAGTGGATGCATCTCTGAGAAATAGTCTGTGGAATTCGGCACTGTTTTCGAGTGATGACATTGGAAAGCAGCATGGAACGGGATACTTTATGGCCCCAGAGGTTGCCTGGATTCCGCCGGCGAGCAATTCTTCGCCACGTACATCTTTGGAAACTTGTGGATCGTCGCTGACTATGCAACCTAGCATTACCCAGATACCATCCAAACGCCCCCCAATTACCAAGGCCATTGACGTCTGGTCCCTTGCTGTGACTCTCTATTGTTTTCTTTTTGGACAGCTCCCTTTTCATGTCTTCCCTGACGCGAACAACAATCATCATCACAATAGGTACATGCTCTTCAAGCAAATTTGTACCCAAGATTGGATTGTTCCTGAAAGTATGGGTGCGGACGGGGTTCTTACAGGAGGAAGGCTCGCGAAAGACCATGACGATGTCGTATTTCTGCTCGAGCGTATGTTACAGAAAGATCCGATGACTAGGTTCTCGTTGGATGAAGTGAAGGTTAGTTGTGAAACCTGATGCCAAAGTATGCTCAATCCCGACACCTTTGCTAGCACCATCCTTGGGTTCTTCAAGATATTCCGAAGCCCGAAGCCTGGGTTCGAGCTACGGCCCCAGTCACCCCCGGGTCTGAGTCTCATCGCATCAAACGGTTTACCGAACAAGCGATGGATTTTTTGTGCAGAAAATTTTCCTGTTGTTGAGGCTCTGAATAAGCTGTAGCACCCAGTTAGAGGACTGAGAGTTTGTGATACGGACATTAGGTCTAGAGTATGGACGGACATTCGAAATAGACACTCCTTTTGTTCCACTTTTATCTGATATCTTTTACTGTGTTATTGGTATAGATTTTTCGTCGCCTATTCAAGTCACTTCATTTCGTTATCTATGCGTTTTTGTGTGAACGTATGAATACGTTATACAACGTAGTATATCCCGTCACCCGCTGTCACGATGTCACGCTGACGTGGTCGTGTGAAGATGTGACTTTTCGTGTCGCTGGCAAAATAAACTTACATACTTTACATCTCCTACTCAAGTTCCGTCTTGCAACCTCCTGCAAATTCGTTTCTCAGTAATACCTCAATATGTCGATGAAGGCCGTGCGTGTTGTTCTTTCTGACCCTTTGTCACTCGGGCTAATGCCGGAATTCAGATTGTAAAAAGTAGAATTTGAAAGTCGTGTGCATGCTGTTCATCGCAATCTTACATCTGGGCGATAGGTGTTATTTCAGGCGACTCTCTTGTTCTTCGCGCTCGCTCTGGTCCCCAGGGTCAGCCTCCCAAAGAGAGGCGAGTGCCGCTGTGTGAATTATGAGGGTCAATCTGACCAATATGCAGGGTTCTTCATCTTGCAGATATCACTGCACCTAGAATGGGTTCTTCAAACAGAGAGGATGAGGTATTGCTCTGAAAAACTCGACTCTGCGGAAAATTTGCTGACTAGTGCTAGCCTTGGGCATTCGAATCTAGGGAGTTCCTCCGTCAATTGACAGTCGGGAAGGAGGTATCGTTCACATCTACACATTCCTTACCACCCAATGAAGATGTTCCGCGCGATGTTGGAAGTGCAGAACTTGGGGGCCTTGACCTAGCGACCGAAATTTTGTTGGCTGGCTGGGGAAAGATGAAGGATCTGAAACGAGACCCAACTGAGGAGGACCTTCATAAACGTAATATCGAAAGTGAAGCAAAGGCTGCGGGGAAAGGTCTCTGGAATCCTCATGGTCCTAAGGTAGAATCTTTTCTTTTCGTCAAAGTGAATATGAAACCATTCTTTTTTAGGCCCGCACAGTCCACCATTCTATGCCAGCCGACTCCCAAGCTTTCCTGTCCGAGTACAAGGGAAAGCCTCTTGATGGTAAGTATATGTTGCATTGATGGTGCTGTCACTGATTATCATCACATCAGCTATCGTCGAGCAAGTCCGTGATGGTTCAACACTACGAGTTCGAGTGTTTTTACCCGATGGCGATCATCAAATGATAAATATTGCTCTTGCTGGTGTACGCACTGCTCGTGCTGCTTTGAAGCAAGGAGAAGTTTCGGAACCTTGGGGAGAAGAAGTGGGTTGTACTACTGCTCTATCATGTAACCTAGTGAAAGTATTAATAAATGAATTTACGGCCAGGCCAAGTTTTTCACTGAATCCCGGCTTCTGCAACGCCCAGTACGGGTACAAATATTATCACTACCGACATCAACTGCGACACCTTTCCAAGCTGGTGCGAACGGTAATGCGCCCGCACCAGCTAGTCTTCTCATTGGGACTGGTGCGCTTTTTCATTCAGGGTGTCCCTGTATAGAACATTGAAATTCCGGTTGCAGTACTTCATCCTGCGGGAAATGTAGCCGAGTTCTTGGTAGGTGCTGGCCTTGCTCGTGTGGTAGACTGGCATGCTGGCATGCTGGCTGCGACTGGTGGTATGGAAAAATTACGAGCAGCCGAAAAGTCTGCCAAAGAAAAACGTCTATGTTTGTACGCAAACACCCCTCAGCCCACTGCGTCCAAGGCTGCTGCAGCTATTAATGGCCAGTCACGGGTATTCGACGCATCAGTGATTCGTATCTGGAGCGGCGACCAAATTTCTGTGCTGGATAAGGGCACTGGCAAGGAACGCAGGCTCCAGCTCAGCTCTACTAGAGCTCCCAGGTTTGTTATTAATCGTTATTGCCAGGCTACCAACCTCCTGACACTTTCCTCAAACAGGAATTCTGATCCCAAGCAGGCTTACTACGCGCAGGAAGCTCGGGAATTTCTGCGTAAAAGACTCATCGGCAAGACTGTAAAGTGTACGATTGACTTCATTCGCCCTAAAGAAGGCGAATTTGAAGAAAGAGAGTGCGCCACTGTTCGATATGGGAACCAGAGTGTGTAAGTTGAATCTCTTTTGATGCCCTCGTCACATCAATGATCATCTCTTGATAGTAACGTTGCTGTGCAACTCGTCGAAAAAGGTAAAAGACTTATGACTATTCTGGAAGAAGGCTGACTGTAAATAGGACTCGCTGGTGTTGTTCGTCACAAACGCGATGACGAGGATCGCTCCCCAGACTATGATAGCATGATGGTTGCAGAACAAGCGTGAGCTGGGACACTGTCCGTGGACCCCTGTACTCATATATTTCATGTAGCGCAATTGCCGACACCAGGGGCATTCACAGCGGAAAGGACATGCCCCCTCCAAAACAACCATTGAACATTTCAGAGGTAGAGCTATTGCACTTATAGACATGGCCGAGTCGTTTCATTTCTGTTCTTAGACGGCCTCTCGCGCAACCCAATTCGTCAATGGTTTCAAGCGGCTGGGAAAGATTCCGGCTGTCGTAGAATACGTCGCCGCAGGTTCGCGGTTTAAGCAAGTCACTCATTATGATTATCATCTTCATCGCTCACAGTTGTACAGGCTATTCTTACCCAAAGACAACCAAACCCTTACTCTCGTGCTCGGAGGTGAGCATAAATGCATTGAGGTAGAAGGAAGTCTCATCCAGTGTATGCATAGGTATCCGTGCCCCTCGGACTGCAAGAAATCCGTCAGAGAAGGGCGAACCTTTTGGTACGGAGGCATTTGAATATGCCACACGACGTTATATGCAGAGGGATATTGAGTTTGAAGTTGATACCATCGATAAATCTGGAGGTTTCATCGGCTCGCTATATCTTAACAAAACTGAGAACGTAGGTATCTCCCTGATCAAAGAGGGTCTGGCGACGGTCCACTCGTTCTCTGCAGATAGCCTCTCATGGGCGAAACAGCTGTACGACGCAGAGGCTGAGTATAATCTGACATGCCGAAAACGAATTCTATCTGACGTATAGCGTAGGCTGAAGCAAAGGCAGCTAAACGAAACGTATGTGGACATTGCAAATCCTTCTAGAAGAGGAACATATTGACAGGGTTATAGATATGGAGCGACTACGAGGAAACTGTAGAGGTTGCACCGGAACCTGAGTCTGGACCTCTGAAATCACAGTACCTCGATGTGATTATCAGTGACGTTCGCACATCAAATGGTCTCGGGTTCTCTGTGCAGATACTGAACACAGAAGGTATAATATTTGTTGGTTCTTTTTACCATTTATGGCTATGCCTGACGTAGAAATCTAGGCATTGCATCGCTCGAGAAATTGATGCGAGATTTCTCACTGCATCACCAGGGCGCAGTCGCTGCACCATCCAACTTTTCTCCAAAGAATGGAGAGCTCGTGTCGGCCAAGTTTTCTGATGGATCTTGGTACCGAGCGAAGATACGTCGCGCGTCACCAATCAAAAAGGAGGCCGAGGTCGTATTCATTGATTATGGCAATCACGATACCGTCAGTTTCAACAACATTCGACCACTGGCTCCTCAATTCCGCTCACTCCCCGGTCAGGTAAGTGGTTTAAACCCCTCCACATCATATGCTATACTAACTGAGGTTTACCTTACAGGCCCAAGATGCACGGCTTTCATTTGTGAAGCTCGTTGATTCTGAGAGCGAATACTACCCTGAAGCGATTGACCGCTTCCGCTCTTTGTGCGAGGGCCGAAAACTTGTTGCCAACATTGATTTCAAAGAAGGCCCACTTCTTCACCTTCGGCTCATTGACCCACAGGATCCAGCTTCTGCATCAGATCCACTGGCTTGCATTAATGCTGAGCTCTTGCGTGATGGTCTGGCTACCATAGACAGAAAGTGTCAATATCTTTCGTCTTATCCACAGCTGCTTAAAAAACTTCGGCAAAGTGTAGCAGAAGCTAAAAAGGACCGCGCTGGGATGTTCGAGTTTGGTGATGTCGAGGAGGACGATTAGGACAAGGGTGCCGCCGTGCAAAATCCTTGAGTAGTCATGAATAGTAGTCTGACATCTTCTCGAAACGCCACCACGTACTAGTGCTACCATTGATTACTCGTTGTCTACATACTGAAACTAGTACTTAATGATCAGTGGGAGTGAGCGTGTACTCTACTTCATCTTGTACGAGTAAAGGGCTACGCGCAAAAACGTAATTCGCGACGGCTTGCCAGATTGCCATTGGCTTGTTGACACTGAAAGTAGAGGGTTGAGTAGGTTCTTCGTCAATAAGAGATGGTTCACTGACATTTCCATTGTTAAAGGGAAGTTGATGTCGGCCGGATGGTCTTGCCATTCTGTCAGTTGGATACAATGAAATGAATCGCAAGTTGCACACGGTGATAGCTCTAGCTGACACACCTTCAGGTTCTGTAAGATCGTTCAATCCAAAACCCAATCTCCACGTAATGCCTTGAACTATATTTGACAGGCTAAGAACGAAAATTTAGTTACACATATTTCATTATAATAATTGGACCTTACAGATCAGGAGGGGCGAGTGTATGATTCTTCAAATGCGTGCTCTAGTGATAAGACATGTGCTTGAACGACTTGTTCATCAGAACATGACATATAGCACTCACCTTGATCTCAGTATCGATAGTGGAAAAATCCGTGGACTGCCCACCGACAGTACCACAGTATTGCTGTTGCATACCATGTTTTCCGCCAACAACTACGGTACGTACGCCTTCTAGTTTCGACATGGTGATCTGGCGGAGCGTTCTCTTCAGTGTTGCGCGAGCAAGGTTGACAGGACTTACACTGAAAAGTGAACAAGAGCTTGCACATCTGGAAAAGAGCTTTTATGGAAGAATGCTACTCGGCCTGGCGTTGAATACACACCTCCCGTTGGAGACAATAACGATGTTTTGGGGTTCAAAAAGGCCCTCATCCGGTGGATCGAGGGAGAAGGGCTGACATTCCTGACCAAGTCGTTGACTGAAGGTATCTTGATGGCCATTAATTGTCAGTTTGGTCAAAGGACGAAGCCAGTCAATTCCCTGGGAGAACGGGATGTGTGACGCGTTGGTCCATTGTGATGGATTATAATAAAGCAAATTTCCCGGGTCGCCTCCCTCTTTGATCTTTTGCACAACAAGTTGAGCGAGAGGCCCGGCGCGAGTGACTGTATCTAATCCTGCTTGCGGCTCGGTTGTATTCCTTGGTCCGATGATCTGAAATGCACGTCGGTGAAAAGAGAGAACATAGAAAAAATTAACTCGCACAATCCTATGAAGCCACTAAATCAGATGGTAGTGAATGAGTTCCGGCCTTTACTGCTACAAAACGGGATCTTACATGAGCGATACAAATATATCCTGTATATAGATTAGTAAAGTAGGTAGCATCAGTATGAATGAATGATTTACCTCCGCCGTTGTTTGTCTGTTTTTCGAAAGCGCAGTTCAAGGGATTTCGTCAGCGAATAGATGGAATTTGAGGACTGACCACATCAACGACTAGCCGGGTAGCACCCAAAGCCTTCAGTTTGGTCAAACCTGCCAATAAACTGTGTTGAAAAGCCGTGAAGTTTGCTGCCGAAAAACTTCCTAAGGCTAAAACAGCAGTGACACCATCATCAAGCATATAGAATTGCGCCACACTATAGCTTTCGTTGAGAGCGGATGCATCGGGCTGCATGATTTCGGGGAGATCAATGTCCGAGAGAGGAGCGGAATCTACGATAACGTTCATTGGATGCTTGCGAGAGTCTTCCTGAGAAACGGCTGGCTGCTGTTGAAAATAAGCAATAGGTTGAGGTTTGGTCAAGTCCACTGCATTCGCGGCAGTCGTATCGTAGAGACTTAATCCGTTAGTCCCGTTGACTGCTACACAGTTATTAGCTCGATATGAAGCAGAGTCGGTGAAGTTTTTAGCGCCAGAGCCAAAGCGCGATCTGTAGGGAATCTTTGGGAATATAAGACGGACAGATGGTCTCAAAATTGAGATGATGACTTACCGTGACAATATCAATATCGCTGCTATTGATTCGTCGGATAGTCAGTTCAACAACATCAGTTAGTGGATGCGTTTGCTGAGCAAAATTCCCCATCGTATAAAGCCATCCTTTTGCACCGCGGTAATAGGTCGAGAAAAACCTACGTAAGGAAATCCGGTTGAGGAAAGATCATAAAACAAAAGGCACCGTAAGACATACGAATTTTGTCTCGTTGCAAAGGACTGGTAACTTCCAGTCAGGAGAGCATTAGCATCAACAGCTACAAAGGGATCTTCGCCGTTGATACGAAGAACTTGAGCACCAGACAGCTAAAACAACCATTTGAGAACATTATATGGTGAATTACTATCGCGTAAAATGCTCACGGAAGCCAACTGGCCCTTCAGCTTTCCAGGAAGCGCATTCTGCCAAAATTCTATTTCATCTCCAAATTCGGCCGAAGCCACTGTGAAAGCCTCCGGAGCAATATACACGCTTTGTTTACGATCAGAGGTCGTAGCGAGCACCACAGGCGTAGGGAGATACGAGACATAGAGCGCTTCACGGTGTTGAGTTCATTGACTGAGTCGGCGGGAGAGTAGAAATTCAGACTCACAGTCGTAGCAATAATTGATCACAACGCAATGTCCATCGTTGACACGTTTAAATGAGCGAAAGAGATCGAGGTGAAGTTCAAAGTCTGACTGATAGTTCTGCACGCTGATCCGGGCAAGATCTTTGTGCAGGTCCTCATGAACATCGTGGTCGAAGGGTTTGGGTGCCTTGATTTGGTAGTTCACGGAAGTATGAAAAGCTAATGTCTTATTCAAAACTTCTATAGTCTATGTATTGACATATGAAGTATTCCAACTTATAAACTCAATTTCGAATACTCACGTTGGTCTTCACTTCTGGGTTCACTGGGAAGGAATGCATACATGTCCGGGCTTCAAGTGGGGATACCCAAGTTTTTCCTGCAATTGCAGCGCATGAATCTGCCGGAAGATGCTCATTGCTAGCTGAAGCCAAGGCAAATAAGCCTACCAAAAGTATTCGGTCCAACATCGAGGGAGGTTCAGAATGTGTCACGTGCTCGCGCGAATCCACTACAGTCTGGACCAAACTTCAACCTGTTCGGGTTTCTGATGCATCTCTAGGTCCAGGGATTCTCGTGTAGTACAATAGCCAGGCCAGTCGATGGCTAGCCAATGGACCTATGGCCTCTTTAAATTCAGTCATATGTACATATTATTATCCTACCTCGGGACCTGAGCTGAGGCCTCAGGCCTGAGGTCTTTCAAAAGAAAAATCAAAAGTATTATCCAGGAACATCTGGACCCCTCAAGCTCGAACCTTTTCCTACCTTTTCGAGCGATAGTCGTATGCCCTCGGATCTTGCCCCATTTTCAGATATATAATCAAATACAACTTTTCATGAATTTCATTATGCAAGATCGCCTTAGAGCAGTGCTATAGTTTAGGCAGACAAGCCGCTCATGTGTCAAACGGAGAAACTTGAGCTGACAGACATAGTACGAGAATTGCAGACTGGGCCTTCAGTAAGTATGAGCTCCAACGCATCGCAATTGCGGCGACTCGCATGTGTACCCGCAGACTCAGGTAACACACCAGTGTTGCAAGAACTCACTTGACCAAAGGGGTCAAAAAGCTTTCAGCTTTGATCGGGCATACTCGATGTCACTATGAGGTGAAACGGCACCGACGGGATGGCATTCACAGCCCCAATAACCTACAAGTGGCGGTAGTATAGGTAGTTACAAGTTTTTATTGCATTCCGTAATTCCTTTTGAAAACCTTTGGCGCACACAGTACAGGGGTGACAATAATTGCCTTAGCTACATACAGCCTAATCAAACACAAACGCCCCCGTAAACGGATTGATGAGGAACCGAGATGATCTGAGGCAGGTGAAAAATATGGATAGGTTGTAGAGAAAAAATGGTGGGGGGATGCTATGTTTGCGGTGAGCAAAGAAAACAAGCTATTCGACAACAATAATGACGGTAAAACAAAAAAAAAAAAAAAGGAAGAAACAATAATATAAACGGCGTGATGTAGCGGTACTGGAGAGGGCGCAGGATTCTTGAGCCAAGAAGTCGAGCGCTCCCCTACTAGACCTCCACAACAAAGGCAATGTGGACAATTAAATGGAGGAAAAAGCGATGCTAAGTAATGATGTGACGATATCGGAAGAATGTTGGTAGACAAACAGAATGCAATGCGCAGATGGGAAAGAGAGTTCGAAGACTCTGGAGGCGAGCTATAGAGCGCCAGGAATGCATCTAGAAACACCCGAGAGAGAAAGGTCCGAGAAACAAGATCGACCAATTTCATTAAGAAAGGTGTCTCGAAAACAGGACCAAGAAGAACCGAGGGGAAACCAAGGAAGATAGATGCCAGCAGAAAGTTTCGATTTACTTCAGGTCAAGAGAAATGAATTGCGCGAGAGGTGGTATACAGGTGTTGATGCTGATTTTGACGATGACCACGCGGTCATCGAGTCTAGGGATACAAATGCAGAGATGATTGTGCTGAGGGCAGTACAGGGTAGATTGCATGGCACTTCCTCATTACAACTGGAGGAAGGTAGTTTGGAGCGTGATATCGAGCCGACCTCCGACATCCAGAAGAAGCGAGGAGTGAACGGGGAACAGGAATAGCAGCCAGAAACTGCAAAACAACGCCAAACGGTTTATATTGTCCGACCATGTTCCCTGTCGTTCCATGGTTTGATGACCGCGGAGCTGAAAAGCCAAATGTGGTCAGTCCATGCAGAGACGCGGTCTCTAAGGTATCCTTCCTAGTATGCGTCCGAATAGAATAGAGAAAGAAGATCCTGGAACCCTAATACAAGAATAGAGAGGAGAACGGTATCTCCCTCGACCCGATCCGTTACCGCTGCCCGTCTCTCGGTGTCGATTCACGCATCATTGGCCGCGCTTGTCCGCGTCCTGTGAACTGTGTCACCTCTGGCTGCTCAGGTTTTGGTACCACGCCGTTCAGTCCCTTATAACCATACGGCTTCCCAAACTCCCTGATCATCGCCTCGCCCATTAAACACAACCAACCAAGCCCTTCACCGGAAATGCTCTGTCCGGGCCAAAATAGCTCTCCGTCATCATCTTCAAAATCAGGTTCATGCTCTTCTGTGGGTGTAAGACTGGAGTGACTTAAGCGCGCGAACGTGCGTGGAAAGTGTCGAGACAAGACGGGAAGAGTGAGAAATTGCTGAGCATGCAACATATTGGAAACGGCGGAGCTAGTCGCTTGAGTCTGATCCTTGATGGAGTTAAGGAGCTGGGGTGTGACAGGTGCAGTGACGGTGTTTGCGGCGGCAGTTATATGAGGGGGTGGAGGGGTGCCATGAACATAGGGTGATGGCAGAAAGCGAGGCGGCACAGCAGGGCCTGCGGTAAAGGGCAAGGATGCTGCATTCTGAGCAGCAGATGCCGATGCCGAACGACTAGCGGAGGATATGGGAGTACCGTCACGGTTAGTCGGCGTGGAGTTTGCGCTATTGGTAGGCCCAATGCTCGCTGGTGAAGGCAGCATAGGAGGAGTCGACTGTGGTTTGACACCTAACGAAGCAGAACTTGCGGAGGAAGCGGAATGCTCGATGGCAGTGGAAATGTTCGAACGAGTAGCCTCAATCATCTTGTCCATCTCCAGATTGAGCAGGCGCGAACCATAAGCTACGACACGAGAGTGTATAAAAGCATCGATCATGCAACTGCAGACGTATAAGAGAAGGCTGAGCCAGAACAAGCTTGTACTTACATCAAACCATAAAAGGCCTTTTCGGCATCGCTACCGCCTTCTTCAGGCTGCCATTTCTGCTTGCACCATCTCAGAAAAGCGTCGATGGTGGACCAAGTCTCCGCAATACATGCGCGGCGACTGTAATCCTTGCACCATATGGCGTAAGCAAACATAACAAGTGCTTCAACAAGCTCCAATCTTGCAATAAGACCACCGTTGACATGGTATGAAGAATTTGAAGGCGGAGGATTCACTAGAGGACGATACTCCTTGTGCGATGGTGGATAAGTGGACCAAAACCGAGCGTCGCCCGAGTACTTGAGCTTGCGGCCGGCGTTGTGATACTTGTTATGCAGAGCATCAAACGTCTGAAGAGAAGGCTGGCCACGCTTGGGTCTGCGAATGGGAGCGTAGGTAGTGGTGGGTTCGGGGACAGGTTCAGGAACAGAGTGGGAAACTGTGGAGTGGGGCGGAGGTGGGATAGGATCTTCAGAGACTTCGCCGTCCTCAGTAGGTTCAGATCGAACATGAGGGTCTATTCTGGGACGCTTCTGTCTGTCATGATCAAGAGCAGGCTCTGACTTGCGCTTGAGCTGGGGTGCTGGTAGGGATGCTGGTGAAGCAGACCTAGACGCAGGGGGTGAGGGGGGTAATGCAGGAGGCAACGGATCCGGCAATGTATTCAAGAGCTGAAACAGGAATGAGACAAGAAGTAGGAGAAAAAAATTAAAGCTAGACTGACGGCAAGGTGCTTGAGTAGCTGCTGCCGATTGAAGGCGGGTCTCCTGGAGAGAAAAGAGGGGTTCAGAACTTGAAGAGAGAGAAGTAATAAACGAGCAGACCGTCTGTCAGACTTGCTGGTCGACGGAAGAGACGACTTGTGGGACTGCTTGAGCATTGCTGGTGGAAGTTGCAGTTCAAGCAAGCTGTGGCCAGCGCAACGATTTCGGCGGAGGCAACTCCCTGTCACGCCAAATGTGACTGCATTTCCCATCACGGTCCACTTTCCTCGCCACCACCTATCCTATTGTATCCTTTTGTCCCTTAGACTATTATGTTTTATTTCCATTACAATGTACATTTCTTCTGTTGTCGAACCCATTGCCCAATGTCGATCTCAGGGCACATGTACATACTATATCGTCCTAGTGCGCACGAGCGACATCGATGTATGTTACTTGCGATTGCGACGTTCGCCAGCCTTGTAGATATGTATGTCTTAACCTCGGTCTACGTATCTCTGCCGCACGGTCCGAACGCAGTGTGTATTTATTTCCGCCGACAATGGAGAAAAGGCCCGGTTGATTATGTGCGCATAGAACCCATGTGTACCCAACCTTAAACTGTTCGCACAAACTTGGCCCAGTGCTCACACCAGTAATATGTTCCACGAGACAGCTGGAATCGACAGCCTGTCATTGTCAACATAAAACAGAATTTCGATGCGTGGCTATGGTCAGATCAGAGTTTTAGGAAAGGGCTCAATTGCAAGCTCAATTTCAGTGCTCAAAATTCAATATCAATTCCGACAGCGTCTGTACAAGCTAACAGTGAATGACTACATCTGATCTAGTCCCCTCTCTCGCCAACCGATGTATGCGGAACTCCAGAGAGCTCCCAGGTCCAAGAGCGGAAATACCATGGCGAAAGACGGAGACATGAATAGCGGAAGACTCGTACTTGGCTTGATCTGATGACAGCCAAGGTCCGAAGAAAGGAGGACATGAGGATAGCTACCTCTCCAAATGGTCAGAAATACGACTGCAGTCTTACAAAAGCAGCTCTTTGAGCTGGGTGTCTATTCCTCTTCCTTTTCTCCGAGGAAAATTGTGGCTCTCTGAACAAGAATGGGGAATCAGAAGGCCCAGGATTCAGGAACTTCACGAAGGTAGGTTTCCTATACCGGCGCATGTGGTCAAATATGAAGCGCGCGTGAAGCCGATTGTCACCTTTTGTCATAAGGCCCATTATCATTCAAATCGCCACCAATCGTATGTAACAGCCCATTCCGCGAAACCAGTGCCGTTGTATGATCAGTCAGTACTAGTCAGTGACGAGGAGAGACGTCAGGAGGAGCAAGTAGGCCAAATTCATTTGTAATGCATAATCCTCCTAGATTTCGTTTCATTCCTAGCTCTGCTTGCGCCTCAGGCTGTTTGGCTCAGCTGTGCCAGACTGTGTTCTAAGCTGGTATTTGTCAATTCAATGTGTATGAATTGTAGAAGACCTATTGGTATGAGCTAAGGCTATGTTCGGCAGCCAGCCCACAGTTGCGTGCACCAGCCCGGTATATAATCATGGAGGGACTGCTCAGTCCTGATGACGAAGTTGCCACGATCACGTGGTTGAGCGCGTTCAACGTCAAGCGCGACGCGCAGGGAAGGGCGAATTAGATATTACACGTATAGTACAAAGATGACCCGAAGAGATAGGCCATAGCCTTTTACATAGAAAGTGAAAGGATGATGGGTAGCGATTTCAGAGAGAAGACCGAAAAAAGATCCGTGAAACAATAAGTTGAGCTCTATAACATTACAACAGTGGAAGTGAAGGGTGACACAGATTGCAGGATGGAGTAAAATGTAAAACGACAACAAGTTGAAATGTGCAGTTCGATTGGCTGAATGAATCGTATGCCAAAGTGACAGTTGATGAACGATGTCCGAGATATACAAGAAAGAGGCGGAAAACGGAAGTCGAGGTGTCACTAAATGTACAACATGCTGAGGAGAAATAGATGAGAGTCGCGAGGATGCTTCATTTCCCAGTTCGTTTTCTCTTTCGATCTCTCTGAGGACCTGAGGCAGCTTTGACCTTGATTTCAGCCATGACGACGGTCTGCCGGGTCACTCTTCGCGAACGAACCGCTTGGCCCGCCTTTCCGGAACTAGCTTCAGTGGAAGCTGATCTGATTTCTGAGATCTCGATGGGCTGGGACTGCAATTTGAAGCTCGAGAGCTGCTGTACGCATTCATCTGCGACAAGAGTTTCCGCAGACAGTCGCGACGACGAGCGCGTATGGGAAAATACAAGTGTGTCGTCTGGTAACACGGTCGTGACTGTGTCTGGGGTAGAGAGCAGGGATGCTGTCGTAGAAGTGGGGGGTGAGGGAGGAACACGGGACGCAAATGAGCGACCGAGAGCAGCTGCCAGCACCTTGGGAGTCTTGCGAGACAATCGACCACTTGATCGACGAGTTGTAGTGACATCAACTTCATCCGATTCTGCCAATTCTGGATGTTCCTGTGGAAAGTCAGGGAATGAGGGTTCGAATAGTAGGGAGGTCTCGGGGCTGGAATTTGAAGGAAGACCACGTGTGGTAGCGGAAAAATCCAATAAGGTGTCGGGTGAGGCATCTTTCAACGATGGTAATGAGACGTCTAATGAAGAGGTTTCAGACAAGACCTTCCGTCGAGTCTGAGTCCTCGATGTTCTCGGACGTTTTAGAACCGGCCGAGTTTCCAGTTCTTCATCCACTTCATCAGGCATAGCGGTCGAATTAGGCGCACTTTGCGCAGGTGGTCTTCGTTTACGCAAATTTGGCCCTTTAGAAGAGGAATCCTTTTTGAAGGAGGAGTGCACCAATTTGTCGTACCAAGGTTTGTCACGAAGAACCTCAGCTAGCTGTTTGCCGTGCAGCCCAAAAAGTCTAAAGGTGCACTCGGGCGTGGACCACACCAAAGGATGATAGATAGTCGGATATCGACACACTGTAGAGAGCCAACTCGGTTCGTTAATTGCAGATGCGTAGACATTAGACGCGAGGGACGTACGAGTAAAGCGCTCTACAAGCTTTGTACTCTCTTCCCTCCTCTCGTTGCTCCAGAACAGCCAGTGTACAGGATCGAATGGTTTCAAGAACATCTCAAGTGCCATAAGCGCGAGGATCTCTGGCGAAACTGAAACGGGGAGTTTCCAATGCGAACGAGCATAGTCCAGACAATGGAGGACATCCGGATACTGAGCAGTAAATAGATAGCGATCATCTTCTAGTATGATTCCTGGACCGACATATATTCGCTCCGGTAGCTCGTACATGCGATATGGGGGAGGAAAGGACGAAGATGAGGAAATAGACGTGGATTTGAGGGGTTTACGGTGTAAATTAGCGGATTTGAGGCAAGTTGCTGAAGTTGAAGGCGTAGAACGCAAGTCGGAGGTCATGAAAGTCGACCTTGGGGTAGGCACTTGTGAAAAGTCATGAGAGAGCTGATCTGTATCGGATGTGGGTGAATAGAGGGACATGTATGAAGAAGATGAGAAAAAGTAGTGATGAAGGGAAGGAAAGAAAGAGAGCTGATCTTGAAAGGCGATTACTGTGAGGCAAAGGATGCGCATACAGGTGGCCTTGCGCTTGTCATAGATGTATTATTTTGGCAGGTCAGTCAGTATATATACTCGTGGGAGCATTTCTCTTTCTTTCTTTCGTTCTTTCTTTCTTTCTTTTCTTTCCTCTCCTATTCCAGTCTCGCTACTCTTTCTCTTTCTTTAGTACACGCTAACTCTACCCTGTATCCCATTCATGATTTCTTGCTTTTTGCGTTAAAAGTCAACATGAAAGTATGCGCACTGATATATCAACACTATCCTCCGGTCGATCTATCCGAGATCTCAGCATGTGCCTTGCCCGATACAGCGATAATCTATCTAGCATCTCATCCAAGTAGAATCGACATGGTGCAATTCCTGCCGGGTATGTGCTGCGACATCTTCTGCCAGCTGACCCCAGAGAGCGAGGTCAAGGTCAGGACTTGGGATGATAACAATGGCCCGCACAACGAGAAGCGGGTTGATCTTTGGTGCGTCTGCATGTGCCGGAAGAGGCGGGATCGGGAGTGGTCTCTAGAGGATAGTACATGTAAGCTATACAGATATAGATATCAAAATGTAAATGTCTTGCAGCCGATTTTTCAACATCTCCGATTACTTGAATTGCAGAGAATGTCTGCCTAATCCATGTTCCCGTCGAGCGACTTAGAGCAAGAGAAGCATCTACCAGTAGAGCATCGCTTCCGTCCAGCAGGATGATGAACCCAGTGTTCTCATCGTAACACATCAGTCTGTACACATTGAGCTTGCATTTTTGCTTTTCAAATTTCAAAATTGGCAAGAACGACGAACCGGCCTGCCAGAGACAGCTTTTGGCCTACGTGCTTCTCTTGCACAGATCTCACCAAAGTAGGTATACCATGCTCAGGAAGCAGAGACATCGCGGAGCCGTGTATTCGAGTGCAAGTGGCGATCGGTCACGAGGGTCTCCCAGTTAGCAAGTAGACGTTGTACAAATGAAATTACTATATATCGAATCTCCGTTCTACTACTCTATCATTTACAGCGGTGACAATCCTTCTCTCATCAAATGCAATACTCCTTTTTGTCCTATCGATAGTGCTATATGTCTTTCCTAACTCGGGCTCAGCAACTTCTGTTCCGCTCCCACCGTCCAAGTCCCAGACCCAGATACTCCCGTTCAACCCAAAGCTCACACAACGACCATCCGATAATGATAATGCAGATACTGGGCCTAGCTGACCATTCAATGTTCGTATGAATGTGAGTTTCGGAGCTGGCGACGACACGGATGAACAAGTTGGAAGTGTTAGGCGATAGAGCTGAAGACTCGTCGGCGAGTATAGCGACGAAGCAGGCGCATGCGATAAAGAACCTTGTGCAGAAGAGAGTGAGCTGGAGGAATATCGCGACGAGATATCATCGGGGGCAAGTACCACCCATTTTCCATCAGTTTGGGTATCTGCTACACGGGATACCTTCCGGCTCCACTGTTCACGCATTGAACGAAGTTTATGCTCGTCGATCCAGCCCTGTGGGATATCCAAGGTACGAGCGCTACGGGTGGAAACAATTGTCATAGGTCTGTACTCCGGTGCCAGTAAGGAGGAGCTCGAAGGAAGAATGACCTCTGACCGTGTGGTAGGCCCTGATATTATCAGCTCCGTCGCACCTACAGACCAATGTGCAGGATAGACTGGAATAGCGTAGGCTAAAACAAGTTTATAGATAGCGGCAGAGGGTGCTGATAAAACCAAGGAAGTAGGAGGATACGACGTGAATGATGTCAACGTTTGAGTTAGGGTGACTTCGCCAGTGGATAGATCGTAGATAGATAATGTGAAGGATTCAGAAAGTGTGATGAGAAGAGGGTGATGATAAACTGCGTGGATAATAGGTGAGACTCGAGAGGTTCTCTGCACTGGTGCATAGGTGTACTTTATGCAAGAAGCCGAAGGTTGTGTAGGATTGACCGCGAAGACCTTGAACTCCCCCGATGAAATGAAGGAAGCTATTCGCATATGACCACTCTTGGGCATTGACTGATCCAATGCGAGAGTGGTAATATAGGTGCGTAAAGCACCATGAACAGAAGTGCACGAAATATAATGTTCAGCGCCAGTAACGGAGCGTAGGCAGAGGTCAGGCGATACAGTGCCACGATGAGCAGTTGTTATTGTGATATTGCCTGCTAAAAGAATATGCGTCTGCCTAGATAGCGTGTCCTTCAAGTCGGTAGTCACCGGCTGAAGGGAGAGTCTCAATTCTTCCACCGTACAACGACCTTTGCTTGATGAGACCTGACTTCCTTCTTTCAGAGGGGATACGACTACATACCCTTCTTCCAATTGGAGCTGATCCTGAACATCCATTTCCAGTCCTTTATGTCTTCGACTTTGGCCCTTCCGGGAAGTGACTTGACCTCCCGACCATCTGTACGGCCAATGAAACCTCTAGCGCCTCGCAACCGAGGGCGTCCAAAGACCTTTAGATACAACTTTCGCCAGAGTTCATTGTCAGCTGCAAGCCTGGACCAGTTCCGGCTTGTAGCTTGGGCCGCGCAGAGATCCAGCCAAGACAGATGTGAGAAGATAGATAATATTAATTCATCGTAAAGGGCAGAATCAAAAGTCAATCGAATAGACGAATGAGGCTGCGAGAGACCAGATTCAGGTGCAAGATGTATTCTCTTTGAATTGGGTAGAAGCGCTGGAGATAGACGGTGCTTGCTCATGGAGGAAGGAAAGAACAATCCTTGCTTGAGGCTCCCATGGCTCCGTCTCGAGGTCCTCAACCTTTACCTCGTTCTCTTCATGTCTCTCTTGCCGCTCATAAAGGATCTGTTAATGTTGCTCGTTACGCAAAGGGATCTGCAAAATATATTTTAACGGGCGGTCAAGATCGCACAGTTCGTCTTTGGAATGCAAGTCTCGGCACTGAAATAAAAGCCTTCACTGCTCATGGCTACGAAGTTCTGTCAGTGTCAGTGTATGTGTCTAAAAATTTATATACGTTGCTTCTGTATGGACCTGAACGGATAGGGCTCATGATAACGCGTCCTTCGCGTCCGCTGGAGGTGATCGTTCGGTGTTTGTCTGGGATGTTGCGACCGGAGCAACTACTCGCAGGCTCGCGGGGCACATGGGCAAGATACACGTTGTCGAGTTTAATGAAGATGCTACTGTGCTTGCAAGTGGTAAGTTATTGCCATTCGCCCACTCTGTGTGCCAGGCTCACTATCATCCAGGCTCATTCGATGCTACGGTTCGATTATGGGACTTGAGGTGCATGCTCCGAATCCTGGTCTTATGGCAGATACTCATTGCGCTCTAGGGCACAGTCTCGTCAAGCAATTCAAGTTCTAGAAGAGGCGCGCGACGCCGTCCAAACGATTCATATTGATTCAACCACCATTACGACAGGCTCAGTGGATGGACATGTACGCACGTACGACATTCGTAAAGGTGAACTCAGAACAGACTATATGGGACGTACGTGCGGTCTCGTCGTGTCCGAGAGACCAATGCTTAAACATCGATCAGATCCTGTTACGGCGATCGTGCCCACGCAGGACTCCCAGACACTACTAGTAACCACACTAGATTCTCATGTTCGACTCATTGACATGACATCTGGAAAGATGTTGAATGACTTTGTCGGACATACGAACTCTTCTTATCGTTGCAGAGCCTGCTTTGGTCTTGGGGAAGCAAGTGTCATCTGCGGAGATGAGAATGGTATGGTTTGGGCCTGGGACTTACTTGATGTGCGTTTTCTACTATCTTGTATGTCTGTCTCACTCACATATACCAACCAACTCAGGCCAAAGTAATGCAGCCTAGTCCTCCTCCAAAGGTGCATTCGAAAGTCATCACATGGACAGAACAGCATCCTTCGGACGCTGGTGAAATTATAACAGCAAGTGCGGATGGAACATGCAAAGTTTGGCGACAGCCAAGTCCAGATTGAAATGAGGGAAATGAGAAAGCAGTTGTGATGGCCGGCTGAGCATGGGGAGTAATAAATCGTTGCGTCGTATCTTCCTCATAAGCCCAGGTCTATGAAGGCCACCAATGTCTTATTTGGCATAGTAGCTGCATGTAGATGAAAGATACAGTATCACCGTAAACTTGATAAACAGAAAAACTCATCGCTTGATTTGGTTCTGAGCCTCTATGAAACACGAGAATTAGTTCTGTTGCATGACTGCATCACAGAATACGCACCTCGACGCGTCGCATCCTCTAATAGTTGTGTATCAACGTGTTCCGCAGGAAGCTGCACATAACGAACAACGGATCCACGTATGAAGCAATTCTTCACCGCCATCTACCGTGAATGTTTTCAGCATTCAGTTCAACTTCAAAGTAAAGCGACTCTACCATATGCGGATGTCTAGCTTCGTCAAGCACCTTGATATTATCCAATCGAATATTCAAGAATCTGTATGAGCATCATGAAGTCGAGGATAAGGTAGAAATAAACAACGCGGACTGATCGACAGATTTTAGAACTCCTGTAATCGACAGATCGTTCTTGAGCTCGACTGTGACTTGCTGGTCCGTGAGTGTTTTGAAGACTGAGAAGATGAGCTATAAACAAGCGTTGAACAACGATTCTTCAAAATGAATGAGGTGCGTTACCATCTGGTCGAAGATGAGGATGACAGAGATTCAGAAAGCGTGCAGTACTGATGGGTGATGATGGGTGAAGCTTTGAAGGTGGACATATGCGTCTTGCTCAATTTACAATCACCTACACACAACACTGTCCTTTCGTTGTTACTAATGATAATTATCCAGGGTAAAGACGAGATAGCATTGAATGGCAAGTATAAAAACATAGGGACGACATGGGGCATGATACATGGAGTAAGTACTACCCTGGAAAAAATCTCTGTAGACGCCATACAAGCACAACACTCGTCCGTTTTATAAAATCATGAGGAAAAGTCTTAGGCATTGTGAGCATGCTTTTGCTTTCCGGTTCTGATTTTCCTGATGTAGAACTCGAGCACAGTCGCATTAGCCACAGCATGAAAATCTTATGACATTGAGGTACCTCGAGTTCCTTGCCCTCAAGGATGTAGCCGTCGGCGCGACCTGATTGACCAGGTCGGCTAGAGAGGGCAGCGTACAAGCGACCAGCAGCAAACTGACTTTCAAGCAGGGGCTCAACCTTGGCGTCTGTAAATCATTATCATCATGAGATAGAAGTATCGATGGCTGAGAGAGATCCGTACCCTTTTTCTTCTCGTCAAGGCTTCGCTGAGCATGGTTGGACAACTTTTGGGGCTCGGCCGCAGTTTCAGTGGTTTGGGCTTTCCCCTTCTTCGTTACAGGCTGGGCATACTAAAGACGAACTCGCGTCAGTTCACTCATTGAACTAAATCAGCTCTGTAAACTCACGTGCGCTTCATACCACTGACGGAAAGGTGTAGCATCAACCTGGATGATTGCACCCTTTACAAGTGTGTTCGTGCGGACAAGTTCGTTGTTCGAAGCGTTGTACACCTATCGAAACCGTGTCAATCCTACAGCCAGAGGTGATGAAGATCATCTTCGACTCACAACTCCGATAAGTCTGGTCTTTTTCGTGACATTCTCAGAGCCCCAAGCAAAGTTACCGCTATCCAAACGAAGGGCGCGATGTTTGAGACTACCGCCACGGACACGGACGGTGTGGACTCGCTTAGCTCCAAGCTTGGTGTTAGCAGGCTGGCGACCAAGCTCGAACTTTCTCTTTTTGCGGTAGTGTGCCCGTTGAGCACCAGATGCAGAGCGTTTGTGCCGTGATGTACGAGAGATACCTGAAAAATCTTCTGAGCACTGGATAGGATTGAAACCCGACAGGACTTACCCATATCGGAGTCTTGAGGATGGGAGTCTTGAAGGCCGTTGAAGTTTTGTGATGATGCCCCAGCAATAAGGTTCAGAGGCTTGAAACTCCGCTCGGCAAGGTCCCTGTCTCAAGGTTAGGGTTAGGCTACAACTCAACTAACTTACAAAGGTCAAAGTTCTGTCAAGATAACATGTAGTACTGTTCGTACATATGCAGATTCGGGCATTGATATCGTTCAAATCTGCAAATCTTACGACTAGTGAATTCTTTGATGTGCCTTCCTAAGGACCAAGAAGTATTGAACGATGAACATTGGACGGCACAGCATCTTCCAACTCTTATCTTATTGACTTCCATGAATTTTGGTGAGGGCAGTTCAATTACGCTGCCTTTCCGTCTGCATAATGAAAATCGGCGTTTGTAACTTTTATGAAAATGAAAGGAAACAAGATGTGATTCAGGTACAAGTAAAGATGCACTAATACCGGATGTAAGATGCGGAGTGGCAGGACGCCCTCATTGTTTCTGACTCTGAGCCTCCATGTCTGCATCCCCTGTCGCACTTTTTTCCTCGATTTGCTCCCACTCCAAAGGGAGCAACATGTTCAAAAGGGCAGCCACGACCCCGGCAGCAAGGACTACATAAAGAGATCAGCACCGACCAGCTTCACAGGGAAAGGAGTACTGACATGGTGTGCTCAAAATGATTGTAATAGAATTGAAGAGCCCTTGCAAGCCACTACTTGGATTCTTCACTCTGTCAAACAGGTGCTCGAAAATAGTAGGGACTAAAAGATCACCCAGACCAAAGGATAGTGCTGAGGCTAAAATGAATCGGTCTCTCCGAGTGTACTTGAGGTACGATAGAACTCGGATGCCGGAAACCGCGACGCTGGCAAAAAGAAAAGTGGTAACACCTCCTAAAACTGGATTTGGAATGGCTAAGAATACGCCAGAAATTTTTCCAAGAATACCGAACAGTATCAGGAAAAAGCAACACCATCTGCCTGCGCCGCGGTTGGCACAGCGAGTTATAGCGATCACACCATTATTCTGCACGAAAGCGAAGCATTCTCAGGTTGATCGAAGTATCAAGAAGCTGAAAATGTACCTGAGCGAATACAGAAAGGGGTGCGACCGTGAAGAGCGCGGAAAGGAATCCACCGATACCATCGCTCTAAAAATTAAACAATCATATGGCAGAACTGGACATTTATCTGACTCGACATACCAAGACTCCTCCTTGTATCCTGGAGTCGAAATCCTCTCCATCGACTTCTAGACGCGAAACTTCAGCAGATGCAGTGATGTCACCGATTGCCTCCATTGCAAGAGAGACTATGGCAGATGTGAGAATGATGAATCTTGACAATGCCCGCTAACGTACTGTATACCGCCAGCATAGGGAGGATAGCGGGAGGGTAGACGCTGATCTTGAATGTATGAACCCTGAGGATGAAAGATGAGTAAAGAACACCCAAAACAAAACCTGACACACCATAAAAAAGTGATAGCAGGGGCGGTCTGGATACTGCTGCCATCGATATATCCGGCAGCTCCAGAGACAATACATCCGACAGCCAGGCCCACGATGATGCTAATGTTCTTTAAGAAGGGCGATCCGAACAGCTCGGTGAGCACAATGCTGATGAAGGATAGGAAACCAAGTCCAATAAATTCAGCAGAGCCCCAACTGTACAAAATAGGATAAACCTTCGAATACCAGAATTCAACACCTGGGGTCACTTACGGGAGAGGTCGCGGAGCATATATGGTTGGACACAGTTGAAATATACCACTGGTTGGAGAGCTCTGGCAATCGTTCGAGCCTCCACCCCAATTTGGTATTCCCGAGGAACCGACAAGCGACGCACCAATCATGAGAACCACCGTTCCTGGAAGGAAAAGACATTTGAAGTCAAAATTTCTCTTTATTTCGCATTTCCCAGCCTTGACTTACCCGTAACCATCGGTGGAAAGATCTTTTGTAGCCTCTTGGGAGGGATGAAAGACATGAATATTTCCAGGAACGAACAAATCAGTGAGGTCCCTTTTGTTGAATTTAGTATATATAAGTAGCCCTTGAAATGAATCCTCGCCTAGAAGTTTGCCATACGCATCGGGACAAGCAAGCCGAGTCACAGTGCCATCCGAAGCAGTTGTCGATGGACAAGTACCATCACTGTACATGGCACTAAATATCTGAAATCACATTAAGAGTCATTTGAGGTGAAATGGGATTCCAGACAAACCGCATCTGCTGTACTTAACGTTGAAAAACTAGTTCCAACGACTGAGATCAAGCCAGTGCCGATGCGATATCTCCCAAAAAGATTGAGCCGTGACATTTGCACGAGACTGAGAATACCTATCCATGATGTATTATCAGAGGTGTGTCGATAGTAGAAGTGTCCATAATTGAACTATTACCACATCCAATTAACGAAGCCGATATCATATAAGCAGATGTCGTGCTATCCAAACTCAGTGCAGACGCAAAGATGATAGGAGGAGTTATGAGTCCAGCCAACATTGCGAGTGCATGTTGAAAGCCACTGGAAATAGCAAGAACTAATGGGAGTTCCGCATCTAAAGCATAAAAAGGTGGCATGCTACGCTTCTTGTTCATAAATGGCAAGGAAGGCATGCAGAGCCTGGCACTCGAGTCAACAAAAACAATTCCCAGATAATCAATACACGTACCAAGCGTAGTCGTAGTCCCCTAGCCATCCATCTTTTGTCGTCAGTTTTCGTCCAAGACGCGTCACATTCGTTCTCAACTTCTGACCCCGAGTTTGAGTGTCCTCGGAATTGTAAACCACTGGAGGCTCAATGGGAGCAGGCTGTTCCTTGTAGTCGTATGGCAATGAGGACGACATAGCACTGGGAGAGATTTGGGCTGTCGTTGCCTTTTAACTTTACGAGAGCGGTCGAGCCCTACACCGAATAGAATCTCCTTGTGGGTGGCAGGCGAAGGTTACATCTGTCAATAATCAAACTAATTTGAATGCGTTGATAAGAGACTCAGATAAGAGCAAGGGGCGGGAACCCGAACAAGCGCTCGCGAGAACTCGCACACAGGTCGGATCATTCACTCTACTCATGCTAACAAACCAGACGTAACATTTCTTCTTTGCCTAACATAGTCCATCGAATTACTTTAAGAACGTTTATGCTTCAGTTCAGGGGGGGGGGGGAAGGGGAGGGGAGGGGAAACCAGATTTTTGCTTCTACAACTCGTACGAAACGCATCCCAAATGCCATCAGGGTATTAAAAGGGTGGAAAAGAAAATTTACAGCTCCTGCATGTGCGCATCAGAGAAGCATTCTCGGTCAAAATACAATGAACACTCACAATCATGTTCAAGTTTCCTGACAAGAGACCTGCCAAACGAGTTAACAACAACGAATAAAGGTGGGATCTGAATAACACTAACGATTCTCCAAAATGCAACCATCGGGAATGTCAATTCTCTGGCCCTCATTGGCAACAACTGGCAAAGACTTTAGGTGAAATGCAATGTGCTACTAATGTATAGTCATACCGATGACAGTCCCTCTAAGCGTCACATTTCTTCCGAAGTAGACGTCACCCGTCACCGTCAAGTGATCGAGCTCGAGAATTTTGGGAATCTTCTTGAACCGTTTCTGGAACTGTTGGATCTGTATATGACAATGAGAAAATAGTGTGTGCATTATTCTGGAGGTCGTCAAACCTTCTTGAAGTGATCGCCCAACTTGATGACGGGTGTTGTCTCAAACATCCTTTGCTCATTGATGACAAGCTGACCGTGCTGAAGAGAGTAAATGTCGCTCTTGATGAGCAGTAGATCAGAGCAGCTCTTCACAGGTAGGAAGCGTTTACGAGGAACGTTGATTCCGTGAGCGTTCTTGAAGTGCTTGATAGCAGCACCAGCAGCAGTCTCCAGCTGAATATCGCAAGTGAATTGACGATCGGCGAATGGCGCCTAATATATGCGCACCTGAACAACAGCTTGACCGTCGTCTGTCATCTTCGGGTTGATGATAATCTCGAGCTCCAGGCCTTCCGTCTCCATAACGCGTTTAAGAGCTTTGAGGTTGATCCACAAATTGTTCGTGTTAAAAATCTTGAACTTTCGCACTATAAGACTAGATTAGCGGTATGAACAGTAATAATCTTGGGAAATCGGCAAACCAGACTTGAAGTCCTCGACATGCTCAGAGGGGACTTGCGCAATTTCAAGCAAGCGGATGGAGCCGTCGTAATCAATGAGAGTTCCACCCTTAACGTCAGCCTTGGTCTTGTCAGTTACCTCCATCAAGAATTCCGCCTGCGTATCGATCATATGTTGTAAGATTTTCTCGTCAACACTGGTTGTGGCCATGAGCACCTGATATCACATTTGAGAGCTTGGAATACTCACACAGCACCAAGGTTATCAGAGTTGGATACGAAAAGGTATTCCTTGCCCTCAGAGAGCAGTTGATCAAGAACTCCGGAGTGAAGGAGGGCGTTGTACAAGTCACCGTGACCGGGAGGGTACCAGTTCTTTTTGTCGTCATCGGCTCTCTTAGGGCATGGAAGGAGAGTTTCCTTGAGGATACGTGGGTATCGTGACTGATTGAAAGTGGTGATTCGTAGCTGTTGGTTGGCGTATTTTTTTATGATACGAAGAGTGTCCTCATGGGTGTTGAAGGAAGTCATGAGGATGAGCGGAACATCGACACGACTAGTGGTGTTGAGATGTTCAATCTGACGCACGGTAAGATCGAGGAAGGTCATGTCGTCCTTGACCTCCAAAGCACTCTTAGCGCCGGTCATCCCTAAATCGAAGTATCAATGGAGAGATCTCAATTTCGAAGGTGTCCGGCAATAGACTCACCCATGGAAGTACCAAGACCACCATTGACCTTGAGAACAGCAAGCTTGTTCAAATTCTTGCTATCTGCAGGCTTGGGAAGGTTTGCGTAGGGCACAATTTGATCATCGGCGGGAGACTTGATACGGTCCCAGTCGCTGAATGGCGGCGAACGTTCAGAATTTGATCATTTCTGGCGGTCGTATCTAACTCACAGATCTACGCTCTTCGCACGCTCAGAGAGGTAACGCGTGAAAAGATAGAAGAACGACTGCATCTCGGTGTCGAAGGCCTAGAGGGCATTCTTCAACGAGGAGATCGCGAAAAATCGGCGAAGAAAAACCGACCTTCTTAGTAGCAGGATCATCAACGGTAGCGACGAGATGGCTTATTTCGTTGCGCATCGCCTTTGCAGCGACGCCGGTCGTGGCAGTCTTGAAATCGATATGACTGGTGCCACGAACACGGGCGTTGAAGGAATCGCTCTTGGGCATCAAGTTGGCCATGTTGCTAGAGAAAGATGAGCAAGAGGAAGAGGAAAGAAAAAGACGAAGGGGAAAAAAGTGAAATACCTGAGATGATGGATGTGAACAGGAGAGGTGGTATTGGTTGATATGAGAAGAGGGGCTGAGTGAGTGCGAGTAAGAGGAGAGCGAGGTCTGTGATGACGGTTGTTTCCCTGGTGCACTGGCTCCAACGACACAGGCTCTTCAGTGATGGTCTCGAAGATCCAAGACTTTCGTTGGGGACGTTTCGAGATGAGCAACGAGGAGGGCGTCGTGGCGGTTTATAACAGTTTTCCTCTTTCTTTCTAATTAACCGATTCGCTCCTTCAGTGCAAACGTGTATATCCTTCTACAGCCTTATATACCTCCTCTTCTTATCCGTCTGTCTCCTGTCACTGATTGCATCGCTGTCCTGTCAATTTTTTCCTACTTTTCTTCTCTTTCCTTCACCAAACTGCCCCTGTCAGTGTATATTCAACATATTTATCGTTCTCCTGGCCCTGTGCCTCGACTGTCGAACAGTCAATCGGCGGGTATTGGCCGCCTGATCCCACGAAGGGACATCCCACCGGTACCAACTAGATGTCGGACGGATGCCATATTGCCATTTTGATACGTTATATATGCAGTTGCTATGAATAAGTTGGTAGGCGAATAATGCCGAGTATGTACCGAAATAATCTATATCTCGCGGAACAGTCTTTGCAAGTACTTAGTATATTCCAACAACGTGCAACCGACAAAAGATGAGAAAAATTTGGATTTAAATCCATTACATTTTATACATGTACTATATTTTTACAGGGTTACTTACCCTACGCATTATTCCGCGAGCATGCAATGAATTACTTACTTGGCAATGAGGTACAACACAATATGTATGCACTATCCACTAGTTGAATATCACGAATGTAGACTACCAACAGACAGTGAAAGTTGAACTGTGAAACGACGCTAATGAATCAAGTATCCTTCATGGGGAAACCGCCCGCGGCTCCTCCATAAACACCTAACGCCGACGTCTTGAACTCCAACTCCTTGAACTCCAACTAGATCCTGAGCTCGAACTTGACGACGAACTCGAACCCGAACTCGTGCTCGTTATAGAGGTAGAGCCCGACTGAGAATTCGACGCTGAGCCCCAGTCGGAATTCTGACCCGATGTTGAGTTCCACGACGAACCAGAGTCAGTACTAGAGCCCGAGTTTGATCCCCAGCCAGAAGAAGAGCCCCACGAGGAGCCTGATGCAGGATCCGTGACGCCACCCGAGCTCGAATCAGCGCCAGCGTCTGTACCCCCACTCGAGCCTGAATCAGCGCTCGAACTTGAATCAGAGGCAGAGGTTGATTCAGTATCTGTAGCTCCACCTGAGCTAGAATCAGCGCCAGAAATTGGGACCGTGCTTGACATTGAATCAGTGCCAGAAGTTGATCCAGTATTCGTGACTCCACCCGAGCTCGAGCTTGTATCGGTGGCAGAGGCTAATCCACTACCTGTGACTTCACCCGTGCCTGAACCGGCGCTAGTTGGTGGGACCACGCTCGAGCTCGAATCTGCGCCGGAGTCTGTAACTTCGCTGGAGCTCGAATCACTGCCAGAATCGGTGGCCGAGCCTGAGCTTGAATCAGTGCCAGAAGGTGGGACCTGGCTCGAGCCCGAATCAGCGCCAGAACTTGTGACCGTGCTCGAAGATGCATCGGAATCTGATTCAGAGGTAGATCCAGACGATGAATTCTGTCCAGAGCCGGAACCAGAGCTGGCAGTGGAACCGGCTCCTGAGTTAGAGCTGGACGAGCCAGTAGCACCGCTGCCATTTCTGCATTTCTCGTAGTCGGTCTGGCAAGTATAACTGCTAGGATCACCTTTGTAGGCAGCATTGCACGCAGTCCACGCGGCATCACAGTCTCCTGAAACAGAGCTAGAGCCTGAGTCATTGGATTCTGAGCTCGCTCTTGATGCTTTTCCTGAAGACGAGGAAGACGAGGAAGACGAGCCGCCACTTCTGCATTTCTGATAGTCAGTCTGGCAAGTGTACGTGGAGGGATCACCGTTGTACGCGGCATTACACGCGGTCCAAGCGGCATTGCAGTCGCCACTACTAGAAGCGGATCCCGCACTAGCCTGAGAACTGATACCAGAACTGGCGCTTGACCCTGAGCCGGTGGAAAGACCTATTCTGCACTTCTGATAATCTGCCTGGCACGTGTACGTTCTAGGATTGCCGTTGTATGCAGCGTTGCAAGCTGTCCATTGAGCCTCGCAGTCTCCGGATCCTGAACCTGAGCCGCTTTTTGCAGCAGAAACCGAGTTGGAGGAGGAAGACAAGCCTGATGATGCAGAACCGCTGGAACCGCCAGACATGATGCAAGCCTGATAATCGGTCTGGCAAGTGTATGTGCTAGGGTTACCGTTATATGCAGCATTGCACGCAGTCCATGTTGTGAGACAGTTGCCAGTCGAAGAGCCAGAAAATGTGGATGAGCTGGATCCTGAGGATGCAC
Organism: Omphalotus guepiniiformis; assembly: GCA_028554645.1. Taxonomy (NCBI): domain Eukaryota; kingdom Fungi; phylum Basidiomycota; class Agaricomycetes; order Agaricales; family Omphalotaceae; genus Omphalotus; species Omphalotus guepiniiformis. The sequence continues at coordinate 677,018 of JAQOOI010000076.1, read as the reverse complement.
TGGATCCCGAAGATGCACTGGATCCTGAAGATGCGCTGGATCCTGAAGATGCGCTGGATCCTGAAGATGCACTGGATCCTGAAGATGCGCTGGATCCTGAAGATGCGCCGAAGCCTGATGATGCGCCGAAGCCTGACGAGGAGTTAGAGCCTGATGATGAGCCGGAGCCTGAGTCGAAACCCGCACTTGAACCTGACGATGAGCCGGAGCCGGAGCCTAGACTAGGTGCCGAGCCTGAGGTTGAGCTGGTGCTTGAATTGGCCACCGCGGAGGAGTCAGATCCGCCTTTCGAAGTATCCCAGCTTTCGCCGGAAGCAGAGCCGCCCCCTGAGCTAGAACCGGACCCCCAGCTTGAACTCTGTCCACTCGCTGAAGCAGAGTTGGCACCCGAAACCGAGTTAGACTGACCGGTTGGGCCCGGAGGAGCTGCGGTCCCACCCCAGGATGTCGACCATGCTGTAGACCAAGCGGAACCTGCTTTTGATCCTCCTTCCATCCCAGATTGATCACCAGCGACCGGGGTTGCGGTGGCACTTCCGCCCCAAGTTGTTGACCAGGCCGTGGACCACGCTGAACCTGACCCCCCTGGTGCGTCGTTTAAATCGGAGCCAGAAGAATCCGAACCGGAGTTCGAAGACGAGCCAGATGAACTGTTCAGAGAGGAGTCTGAGCTTGATTCACTGGAAGAATCGCCCGAAAAGTTGCTCGCTCCTGCTGCGCCACCCGCAGAGCTAGAATCCATACCTGAGTCCCAGGATGTACCAAATGAACTGCCCGATGAAACACCTGAGTTACAGTTCATTCCGCTGGATGTGCCGCTAGAGGAACGGCTTCCGGAGGCGGTGGAAGATAGTGAATCGCCAGAGTCAGTGGCAGGAGTAGAGGAGTTATCAAACCCTGACGAACTGTCAGAGTCACTTGGCCAGCTAGAGGACGAGCCACCAGCTGTGGAAGAAGCGCTACTAGTGGCAGAGGCAGAGGCACCTGAATAGCCAGTGGCAGCAGGAGGGACAGCACCTGAACCATCATACCCTGAGCTATCGCTGGATGAAGAGGAGCTACTAACGGCAGCGCCACCGGAATCGTCAGTACTATCATCTCCAGATTCGCCACCTGATGAAGAGCTGCCAACAGTGGAAGACGAGCTACTAGTGGCAGATGCATCCGAATCGTCAGTAGGTACAGCGCCTGAGTAACTATCGTAGCCAGAGTCGTCGCTGGATGAAGAGCCGCCAACAGTGGACGAGGAGCTACTAATGGCTGAAGTACCAGAATCGTCAGCAGGCACGGCACCTGAACCACTGTCATAGGAACCGCTAACAGTGGAAGTGGAAGATGAATCTCCTGCAACGGTAGGGGTAGCGGCGCCCTCATCATAATTTGAATAATTGCCAGAGGCTGAGCTGGTGGAACCGTCAAAAGAAGAGCCAGACGCTGAGCTGGCCGTGACAGAGGCACTGGAATCACTCCAAGCTGTTGCACTCGCAGCAGCAGATCCGCTGCCGGAATAATCTGGGATTTGACTAGCAACTGACGAGCGCCAAGCACCCGAGCCAGAGCTCGAACTAGATTCAAAGCCGGAGAAGGCGCTTTCATCGTCGCAATCGCAATCACAATCACAGTCGTCTTGGTCTTCTTCATCATCACAACTAGTTTCATCTCCTTCTGCTTCAATGATGAGGGGGCCATTTACATTTATTATGATGTTAGGGCCTACCGCGATGTCAGCGTAAGTTGTTGTAATTAGAGCCGAAGCTTTGCGTACCTGGGTTACCGGCATTACTAGTTTGAGATACCTCAGAGGCGACGGGTAAGGCAATTGTATTGGTACTCATAGAACTGGCACTGGAACCTGTTATTTGTGAAATGACAGAACTCAGGTTGCCATCTTGTATTCCACCATCAGCTACGTCGGAGGAATTGCCTGAAAGGAGACCACTCAAATCTGTGATCGAGGTGGAACTGGAACTACTGTTTCGCATCTGCGGATCCAGCGCCCCCAAAGTGGCTTCAAGGACATCGTCGCGTCTCGACGCCCTAAAACAAGAACACCTCAGCAAGAGGAGGAGTAGATAAACAGCGTCTCAATTAACCTTTTGGAGGGAGAACCTGCACTGCTGGTAGACCATCTGTTATAGGGCTCACTATTCTCGGTTTAATTAGAGAAAAGAAGAAACAGACAACTGCGAGGCCCACCTTATCGGCGCTGCACTCGACGACACAACAATGCGCAGAACGACGAGATAAAGTAAAGCATGAGCTGGGTTGCCGGTGATTTCGTTCCACAACATCTTAATATTCTGGTGAAAATGTGCGCGTAATAACAGGAAGTTATGTCGGATGCGTAAACCAGACGCAGCAAGTTAGCCAGTAACCTGCGAGATGATGAGCACAGCTGAGGAACACGATGGTGGGTACCACCTTTATATACCTGTCCTTAGACTCCATGGAGATTTCGGTTGATGGAATTCGGTGCTGTGCATTTGCGCGGTGCTGGCGAAGAGCTCGGTGAATTGTATCCATACGTCAACACCTGAAACCCGATGTCCATCAGTGAAATCTGAGGGGCTGTCTTCAACGGTCGGCCTTCGTGATGGCAAATTGCAACCTGCTGTTACGCGCAACATATCCATCAACTCTGCAGTGGACCCCGCGACTGAACGGAACGTTCAAAAAGCAATAATAGAATCCTTCTCTTCCTTTCTCTGACTTGCAGTGTCGCCGCCCGTATTAAGAGGTTTTAAGAGTATTGAGTTTTTCCTAGGCACTACTTATCAGGGCACTATCTTAGAAAGTTGGTGGGAACGCCGGAGCATAGCCACTTGCAACACCCACACTGCCATGGCAGTTACTGCTATAATTTATGCTTTGTGAATTTTGGATTTGAACTTATCCTTTCAATTCACATAGTCCCTATAAGGTCAGTGACTTTCCCCTGTGTATCTGTCTTCTCTGTTGAGAGTCAACTTGTTTTACAGAATGTACACAGAACGTTCATACACCCGAGTAGTATTAATCCCACATCGTCCAAATAGATATTAGGAAAAAGATTCCTAACGGAAACATCGCTACATCTCCGACGTCGCGCCAAAACTCGCGCACAAAGTCACCTCGACTACAACCGAAAGCTAACATTTTCCTACCCAAGACACTCAGCGTGCCCAGTCCACAGACTATTCGTCGGCGGCGGCCTTGCATGACAAAGGTCCAAGATAATCCAGGCGTTGTACTTTTGGCGTGCCTCGCTGACACAGGATTCGGAAGTTTCTCTTCTTCGTCGCCATCAAGAGTGTATCCAGACTGAAAGCTATCACCTGTAGGAACGTTGATCCTCGAGCGAGCCAGTCTCTTCCTATTTGATTGGAACATAGGTTCGTCAGCTCCTACTGACCTGGATTTAAGATGAGACAGTGAAGATTTTGAAGACAGAGAAAGCCAGCGCCAGTTACGGTGACTCTGACGGCGAATGATACAAGAGGTGAAAATGACGAAGAAGGAAACTAATCCTAAGGGAAGGTATATCGATAGATATATGCCCAACTGATCAGGCATCATGCACGGCGAATCGGCATGCGTTATCCTCAAGCCAGTAGGAGGCACAAGAGAAAGTAAATGATATCCTGGTTGACGTATACCCATTGCCATAGATAGGGATTTGACAGTGACTTCGCGAATTCGAGTGATCCTGCTGCCTTCTTCAAGAGTATGGGTATATTCACAATAATCATGATCGTCTCCACTATTTTGTGGGAAATAAGGATCAGTTTCTGAAAGCAGGGAGCCTCGTACCTGAATATCAAGGAGGGCCTAAGACTCTTCAGCAAAAATCTACTGGAATCTTTCCCTAGGGTATTTTGGTATCCCAGTCCTACACCACGATGAATTGTCCCCCGCTCCCGAAGGGGACCGCAGCTCGACCCTTCCGGTCTGGACAGCGGTATGTGACTGAGCAGAATGAGTGGTTGCGAATCGTCTGTAAAAATAATACTGTACAACCAGTTGATCACCACAAACTGAAACACCCACCTCGAGCAGCGAGAGTCTTGATAAATTCTATAGTTCCATTATGAATGGGTTTCCATTCATGGTAAGATTTGCCACGCCCGTGACGTAGGTAGTCTTCTTCAACTAAGCTCGGGGCATCCAGTAACGCGATAGTATTGTTTGCAATTGATACATAGCTATTGAGTGGTCCGAAATGCGACATGTATCGAGTGCGCGCCTTGGGTGAAAACTGAGCTGAACTACCTAGTCTACGCAATCTCGACATAAGTTCGCGCGTAAAATGAAATGGTGTTACACGCTACACACCCTGTGTCGTGGTTTCCTGGAATAAAGTACTTCGGGACGCGTTCGTCGAGCTGAAAGACACCTGTAAATCTTCGGTAATACAACTCGTACCTTCGAAAAGAATTGATAAGCCTTTCGCTCCCTCTACAAGCTTGCATCACTGAGTTACTCACTCATCATCTGACATTTCGAACCTCCCGTTGTCCATCATGTCTCCCAGGATGAAAACTGCATCAGGACGCGACCGCACAGCAGCACGCCAGCTTTTTCGCAAATTTAGGTCCACTACGACTTGCGAGATGTATGTCAAGAAGCCTGGACGTTCAGGATAAGAACGATGGTCGAGAATTTGAGGGTCAGCAATGATTAAGACATGGATGGGTCCTTGGTTGGATGAAACATGACTGTCATGCTAAGAAGAATGGAAAAATCTTGAATATGGTAAGGGAAGATTGAACGTCTAACACTCACGTCGATCAAAGCATCGTCGGGCCAGGGACAACTTCGAGCGCTGTATGGAAAAATACCGTATTCATACCACAACATTGTCAAGATCCAGAATACCCGTAACCCATTTAAGATGAGACCTCTCTTAGAGGGGTTTAAGACCGACATAGGTAGCTCACTGAGGATAGATGAAGGCCTGACCAGTAGAAGGCATTCAGGTGCACATAAATGAAGATGAACTTTAGTCTTTGAAGCACGCTAAATGCAAGCATCAATGACCTTGAAAGACTGAATTGCTTACATATGTATTATGTATAACACCATTATACAACAGCCGTATAGTACTACTAGTTATTGAGGAGCACGTTCCAGGCATTTACATAGTTCACGACAAGTTCACGAAACAATTTCTTCTCTATCGAACGGCCCAGGTTAGGTCGCATAGATACACAGCGTCTGTATAAGAGTATGATTTGTAGTTATATCTGCGCATACACTCCCTCGGACCTAGCGAAAAAACCGTCTGGCGCGACGGTCTGTCATGCAGATATACGAGGTGGCAGAATGCGAGTGGGCACACAAGTGAGCAATGATTATCAATGATGCTCTCCATGCCCTTCGCCGTGAGCCTCAAACGGATGATGGCCCTACACAGTCTGATTAAAAATTGTTAATTTCGCTGCACTTTATAAAGGCTCACCAATAATTTTCCACCATCCTTTCTGCATAGAGTTGTGCAATGTCAAAACGAAGTCGAATTGAAACAGGAAGGTACACGCACCGCATGCGGTAGAACAGGAAGAACCACATGGTTGCACCAAGCCCTTTGGCTAGGAAATTGTACTTGAAACCTGGAAGATGGGGATGAAATCCCGAAGCTACAGCATAGGAAGAGATCAGAAGAGGCAGCCTACACAAGAGCAGAAGAGACTACAGACTATGTGCACCCGCCATGGCTGTCGGCGAATGGTATCTATTTGTCCTTGTTGACTTAGCGTCTACTGCTCTTCCTTTAAGTTTACGCGAACTGAGCAGCGAGCAGGTGTTGTCGACGATAGTGATTCAGATGGATGCTGGAGACGGGAGAAAGAGTTTGCGCAATGCCAGTGAACCTAGGATCACATATCATGCCGCGAACAGGACTTTTGACCGGCTTTTCAGAGGTGCCCATCTGACACCCAATTCGAAATAATACGTCGTTGCTCACTCACTTCGTTCAACTATTGCAGAGGATTCCCTGCATGAGACGAAGGAAGTTGTACGAAAGAAACTTGGCTTACCTGAAAATGCCGTCCTCCAACTCGCACAACTTCGGGCAGACCAAGTCATTGATCTCGAAGACGGTACGTCTTGCTTGGTAGAGTTCGCAACTACTGACTGAAACGACTAGACGATGACTTTGACGCGTTTTATTCCGTTGCACACTCATCGAACTCTGTGGATGTCCGAGTCACTGTATTATCGCCTCCAACCCAGGCACTGACTGTGAGTTCGCGTGGTTATAGCAGACTACTCTCCAGAAATTCACGGCCTACATATAGTTCCCCCCTAATGGCTCTCAAAACCATGCATTCTCACCCCCTCCAACTCATAGTCGCGAGATTTCCATGCCGGATACCACCGATGCCAACACACGGAAACGTAAAGTTACCTTCGTGGACGCGTCGCCTGCTGCTGCACAGGTCGTACCTCCTAAGAAACGACGAATGTCCACTTCAAATTTCTCGATACAATCACAGTCAAGTGACACTTCAACTATTGGTGGAATCTCAAGCACGCAAATAACTTCAGCAATTTCTGATTCCCCGCAGTCTGAAACTACAAATGCTACCGACACGATCCATACTTCTAAAACGACTAGTAGCGTTCAAAATGACTCTGCTCCATCAAACAAAGACCCCTCAGCTCATTCTAACGGTGTTCCGGTTGTCAAACAACGTAAATCTAAGAAGCTGAGAACAGCAGACGAAGCAGGAAAAGATGACTCTCAGCCTGTGACCGCATTACCGCAGTCCTCTGGGGCTCATGTGTCTCTAGCTGATCAGCACGCTCCCGATGAAGCTGGTAAGAAGAAGAAGAAGAAAAAGAAAGAGGCTGTTGTTGCTGAAAAAACTGCGGACGGCCCACTTGTCGCAACATCCGGAGTGCCAGTCGAACCTGCCGATAACAACCCGAAATCTGACGCAAAAAGTGCAAAGAAAAAGAAGTCTGAAAGAAGCCTTGCTTCTTCGAGCAGGTTCACTGAACAGTTGGCGGAGATGATCACGAATAGTAGTATGTATCAATTTCTTTCCGGATGCTCTTAAACTAAGCCACTACCAGCACATAGACCCGAACCCCAGTCTGTGGAAGGTTTGTGAACGCTCTGGTACTCTACTTGGCCTAAGCTAATTCCCCAAGAAGGCAAACACCGTAACGGGAAAGCGCTCGCCGATACAGAAACCAGAGTCGGTAAATTGCAGCAACCATTCACCAGCTCCATGAAAGAATTCTCTAACGAAAGTCTAGATGGTTTCGTTTCGGATAACAAAGCCAAAAGCAAAAGCAAAGCTACAGTATCGCATCATGAAAACGTGTCTCCTGAACCTTTACACGGTGGTGAGGACTGTCAATTAGCTCTTTAATGATGAGTTTCATGACGTCGACTCAGAAAAATCAACCGAGCCCCAACTTGTTGTAGATAAATCTCTTGAAGTGGAGTCTGGAGGTATGTATCCATATAACTGATTCAAGAGATCGCCGTTGACGTATAGCAGGTAAATCAAAGAGGAAGAAGAAGAAGAAAGCGTCAGGTTTGTGATAATTCCTCACCCATTCACACAATCCTCATAAATTCCTGACAGATGAAAAACCACCCACCTCTGCAGCTGACTTAGCGGCGGCAGCTGAAACCTTGAAGGCATTGTCTATGCGAAGAATATCTCGAGATGTCGAATCTATTGTGCCTTCCGGCTCGGCTGGCGACAAAGACATATCTTTACCAGGCCACGGCACCAGGCCCGTATCTATAGACCGGCCATTGGAGAGCCAAAGTTCAACTCTTGAAGCACTAGATGACGAAATTTCTGCTCGCACGACTGCAAATATGAGGGAACGACGGGTATGAAATCTAATTCTCTTCGTCGGCTTCTTGTTCATTCTTGTACGATTTCTATGTTTGTACCAACTCAAAAGGTGACGTCGAAAGACAATGCCACTACCTCAATCACGAATGTAAAACCTGTTACTTCAGTATCTATCCCTTCTATACCCGGCCGAGATGAACGTCCCCGTGCTGCCCTCGCTGTCGCTTTCTCTTCCAGCGATGATTCCTCCGGTGAAGATTCAATTATTGTCCCCCACGTTTTTAGGTCTTCGTCGCAAAAGCCAGCCAGTGTACCCTTTCCTGATATCGATCTCGATGTTCTGCTTCGAGGCCCTAGAAAAACCCGATTGACAGTTGATGAAGCGCTATCTACGGAGCTCCAATCTCCTAAAGACTCTCAGGACATAATTCTTGAAGAAGACGAGCTCATCGAACCCAAACGAAGGCGCTCTTCATTTGCGATGGCCGCGCCGTCAGACTCGGATGAGCATGACATAGCCAGTGATTATGCATCCGACAGCCCCCAGTCGGCGCTGCCCGATATTCACTTGCAGGCCTCCACCGAAACCCTTCCTAACCTTCCTAACCTGCCAGAACATGGCTCCCACTCTAATGATGCTGTTATTTCCGAATTTCTAGAAGTTGTAACAACAAACCAAGGAAGCAATCCAGATTCTGGGACTATGGCCGCAGAAGGCATTCTTATGGAGGGGCCAATTCCTGTGCGGGACGAGCCAACTACTCCCATTGATGATCAAGACCCTATAGAGCCCATGGCAATTGATTCGAGATCCGCGAGCCCCATTGAGGACACGATGCCCATCGAAATTACACCATTCGTTCCTCGCCGCGCGGGCCTGCGACGACGGCCAAGTGATAAGACTCCCTTGAGAGCCACAACGCAACCACCTACGCGTAAATCTGCTAGGAGGAATAATACTCAGCCAGCTTTGATGCTCGCAGTCGATCTCCCAGAAAGTGGTGCCAAGATGACACGAAGCCGATCTAAACAGATGGTTACGGCTCTTAAATCCCCACTCACAAGCGATTCCATTCCATCTCATGCTGGCAGCCAGCGCTCCGTGCAAGCAAAGAAGGTGACAAAAGCTTCCACGCAGACCGCGCATTCCCAGCCAGCGACTCCGACTGCTCAGAGTAACGGTAGTCACGCGATTTTCGACGCTCCATTTGGTGAATGGGCGGTTCTGAAAGGTTCTTCGCCTACTGTGGACGTCGAGTCTTCAGTTATGCTGGATGAACTGCATTCCATTCCTGGTTTCGATGAGGAAATCAATAAAAATGTGCCCGACAACACGCTCGGCCAGCCCATGGATACCAAAAGCTCTCTATTTTTTGACAGTGCGAGTCAAGAACAGTTCCCTTACTCGCAATGGCAAGAGGATGAGAATGGACCAAGCCCTAGTGAGCCACTTCGGGTTGCTTCGCCTGCTGGTGATGATTCAGAAGACGAAAATGAGGTAGAGGCATCAATAATGTCTCAAGATGCCAAGAAGGTCTCCGGAAATTCATATCGAAGGCTAACGGATATTACCAGTCAGAGGAGTTTGTTCAGCACCCATTCAATTTCGCAGCCTACTAGTACTCAGGTGAATACTACGAAGGAAATGTATGGCGCTTTGGGCAAAGCATACGATGACGATGATACCTCTGATTCAGAGTCTGATGGTGACGCTGGAGCGTCACACATACCAAAGTCAAGGAGAGCTGGTAGTAAGAAAATATCCTAGTCCTACTTACTTCCTTTGCATAATTCATTTACAGTGATAATACTATTATTACGCAGTGACTTCTGGGAGTGAACGGAGGTTGTACTATTGGCCGCCGAAGCGAAGGTGCTCTGACCTAAACAGTGGTAGAATTTCAATTTGTCATTGAATAGAATAGAAGCTGTTGACAAGCAAAAGCAAGCAATGAACGCCATTTCTGAGAAATTTCCTTTCTCAATTTCTTGCCGCACTTGTTTCTTATTACATACGCCCAGCCAGGACATTGCTCCTTCGTATATGCTTTTCACTCAACACACTCGCGACGAGTAAGTTTCCATGATGTTGTTGTTGTATTCACTGATTTGTTTCTCATTCTACTTCATTTAGTTATCTGAGCGACCTCGTTTTTTCACTCTTGACTCATTGAAGGACTGCATTACTCTTTTTTTTCTGTCTCAAGCATGTACCGAAAGTCCATTGTAGTTTCTCGTCTCGTGAGGGGCTTTGCGACGCATTCAAACTCCTCGCTACCTACCTCTCCTCCTGCTGCTCTCCATTTGAAGACCGGCCAGTCGTTCTACGGCAGGTCTTTCGGGGCACCAAAGAGTATCTTTGGTGAAACAGTTTTCTCGACTTCAATCACTTCATGTATGTTGCCTATCACCTCTTCAGATATATCATGACTGACTTGCGTCCAATAGACACAGAGTCGATGACTGATCCCTCATACCGAGGCCAGATCCTCGTCTTCACTACTCCTCTCATCGGAAATTACGGTGTACCACTGAATTTTGCACCTTCTGACTCTCGTGATGTTGGTGTCGTTCTTGAATCACAGAACATTCAGTGTGCTGCGGTCGTCGTGGGTGACGTCGCAGAAAAATTCTCCCACTACACTGCCGTCGAGTCATTGGCGTCTTGGTGTCACCGGCACAGTATACCTGGAATAACTGGCGTTGATACCAGGGCTATTACGAGGCTGCTACGTGATCAAGGTACGACACTGGGTCGCCTTGCAATAGGGCCTGACGCCTCCGAGACTGCACCGGAACCTCACGAGTATTGGGACCCCTCGCTTGAAAACCTCGTTGATCAAGTTTCTACCAAAGAGCCGTACGAGCTCAACCCCTCGGGATCTGTCAAGATCGCTGTTCTTGACTTTGGCGCAAAAGCCAACATTCTTCGTTCTCTCGTTCGCCGAGACGCTGCGGTGACGGTTCTTCCCTGGAATTACGACTTTAATGCTATTAGAGATCAGTATGATGGTCTTTTCCTTAGCAATGGACCCGGCGATCCCGGGCACTGCATGGATGCCGCGTTAAAACTTCGTCGTACTCTTGACGAATGGCGCAAGCCTGTGTTCGGCATTTGCATGGGTCATCAAATCATTGGAATGGCCGCAGGTCTGGATGCCTACCGAATGACCTTTGGAAATCGCGGACACAACCAACCTGTGTTGGCTCTTGCTTCAGCAGGATCTATTCGAGCAGGTCGAGTATATGTTACTAGGTGCGTACTTTCACCCCTTATCCATTCTTATGGCATAGCTCTGAACTCTGTAACAGCCAAAACCATCAATATGCCTTGAAACTTCAGGATCCTTTCCCTGCAGGATGGGAACCATTCTTCATTAACTGCAACGATTCTTCTGTTGAAGGTATCAAGTCCACTGCTGATTCGGGGAAGAAGGTTTGGGGCGTACAGTTCCACCCAGAGAGTGCGGGTGGCCCGTTGGACACCATCGAGGTTTGTATATCGCGGTTACAGAATCTGTTCAGATACTGATAATTGTATAGATGTTCAGCGATTTCATCGCTGAGTGCCGAGCTCATAAGTCGGGTTCAGTATCGTATACAACGTCTCCGATGAAGACATATGAATCTGCTCCTCGTGTTGCCGTTGCTGCGTAGGATTGTCAGATCTGAGTGTACACATTTTATATGTTACTTAGTACCAAAAAGTATATAAAACTTTTGATGGATTATGTCATATGATCTGTAACTTTATTTCTCGACTTAGTGCATTGGAAATGTACTATATAACATGAACTTCCTCGATCCATATGACATTACGAATGGCTCAAATGCTACACCGCAGGATCAGCCTGAACAGACCCTTAATGAAGAGGTTTCTCAAGTTATCGGCCAGTTAGGCCGTTTTTGGGGTGGGTTCAAGAAGCAGGTACGCAATTCCATGTATTGAGCCGTCTTCATCCCTATGAACCACGAATATCTTAGGGCCAGGCTGCCATTGACGTTGCCCGCAAAGATTTTACCGACGTCGTGACACAGGCCCAGAAAGAGCTGACGAAACTGACTACCGACGCTGGGAGCTCTCCTGAGCAGTCGGGGACGCAGCCAGAAGGTTCTCACCCAAGGGCTTCCAGCGAGACATTGAAACCTACTGAAGCTCCCACTTCCATCGACGATTCTTCCTCTACTGCAACCACAACACAGACATTATTCTCTCGGTTGCAGTCAGCACTTCCGCCCAATGTGGTTTCAACGGTACAAGACAATTTGCCGCAGTCGTTGAGAAACATTTCCGAGAACACAGACTTCACGCAGCTACGGACAACATTATCCACGGAGTTCCAGCGGCTACAAGGTGTCACACGAGCACAGGCGGAGGAATATGTTCATAAGAGCGAGGCGCTGTTGCGGGAAGCCATGAAAGAAGCTGGCGAGGCTTTGAAGGATGCTGTCAAAGTATTGCCTCCTGATGAAGGCGCAGCAAGTGGCTCAGGGCTGATCTGGGATGGATCAGATATGTGGATGTTGCCGTCAGATGCAACAGAAACTGCAAGTAACTCAGGAAAGGGGAAGGCTTCAGTGAACACGCAAAGCGCCGTCGCAACTAGGGCTGAAGCCCTCCTTAGGCGGCTCAAGCGTGACCCTAACATTCTGAGGCATGATCCCGAAGCTGATCAAGGTGTACAAGAGCTGTTTTACAAGTGGCTTGCGTCCGAGGTCGATGGGAAAGGCGGTATCGAGAGTGCGGACTGGGTGTCAAAGATTGAAGGCGTTCTGCAGGAATCAGAGGATGGACCGGCATTGCAGTCCACTCTGGATACCCTAGGTCAGTGAAATCATCCACAGAGATCAGGTTGAGAATTGAAAGAATCTCAGTGCCTGCTGCAATGCCAAGAGAAATCTTCTGGAAACGTTACTTTTTCCGTGTTTATCAGATTCAGACGGAGGAGGCAAAACGCAAAGCCTTATTGAAAGGTTTGTAATTTGTTTTCCATTCTGGCATTTTTGAAATCTATCACTACCAGATACTGCTGAAAGCGAAGATGATTTCAGCTGGGAAGATGACGAAACCGAGGAAGATTCGACAACCACCCTTCCCAAGAAATCGGGAACATCCGCACCAGTATCTCCACAGGAAACCGCAGTCAAGAAAGATTCTGCCATATCTCCACAAGCTACTACGCCAGCTAACACGAGCCCGAGAGAGAGCAGTGAGGAGAGCTATGATCTCGTATCGTCAGAGAACGTCGGTACAAGCGGCCAAGGGAGAGCGACGGAGAAGGGAACTGCAGCGGAATCAGACGACGGTGATAGCGATTGGGAGTGATACACCCTGCAGAGAAATAGGCTCGAACGTAAATGTATTCTAAGTGGTCTACATACATCTCAAGTTTCAACTTTGTGTTCAATGAAATAACGACCAAAATCGGCTAATACTCCTAAGTAACCTCAGACTAATACGTCTACACTTGAACCGTTGACGTGACAATCACTTTTACTACGGTTGACAAGTTCGCTCTGAACCCCCGGTCTATTCCCGACATTCATGATCTTCCTTTGTGCTTTCATCTGAACCATTGTAGTGAAACTGAAAGCAAAACATACACATGGTAGGCTTAACGGGAAGGCGAAACTCCCGAATTTCTCAAAGTCGCACTCATTCACGCACTCTTATAATAAATATCCTCCGTTTTCTTTCGGTCGTCGTTCTCACATGGGGAGAGTTTGGGGCTTATTTCTGGAGTCTGTCGGCGTGTAGATGGCCTGAGCTAGTGAGTCTGCAATTAAAACATGGACCACTACACGCTGAATTCATGACTACCCCTTAGCCCAATCCCTATGCAAATTCAAATCCAACCCGCGTACTGCTGATTTCAGATGCGCAAGTCGAGCATCCGTCAATCTTCTCGCATGATCTTTCTTGGACGGGGTTCTTTCGTCACTTGATGTACGACCTGTATCTGAAGAGAAGCTGGCGTGTTACAAAGCGACTTGGACCTGGCGTCGTCATCTTTCTAGGCGACATGCTCACTACGGGGAAATATGCGAAAACTGAGCAAGAGTGAGTTCTGGAGCTTAGGACCTGCCTGCATGCTGATACTACTTAGCTTATGACTCAGATACCAACAGTACTTTGAGAAGTTCCAACGTACGTTCAGCCTTCCGCCAGGAACACTAGTGTACTACCTACCTGGAAATAACGACGTCGGGTGAGTTGTACTCAACTCAACTTTGGAGCGTGACTAATATTCTACTTACTTTCAGTATGGGCACGACCCGACCTTCATCTAAGCATGTTCGACAAAGTTTTCATCGGATGTTCGGACCTTTTAATCAGCGAGTAATTCTCCACAATCATACGTTGGTGTTATTAGACGCGCCGGGTCTAGTAGATGAAGACTACACTCGATCTGCGAGAGGAGTTGATTATGAAAACTGGAAAGCCTTGCAAGATGGGCCAGTTGAATTCGTCAAGAGTGTTGACTCGGGTAACAAGCGTTGACACGAGCGATGAACTCTTTCTGATCATATGTGTGCAGATGAGCGTCCACTGATTCTACTCAGCCACATTCCTCTCTGGCGAGTAGACACAGCACCTTGCGGCCCCTTCCGTGAAAGAGGAAATATACACAAAGGTGTCGGTCATGGATATCAGAATATGCTAGGGAAAGAGACGACTATGTTTCTACTGGACACCTTGCGTCCCTCCTTAGTATTCAGGTTCGCGGGCTGTCTCCTCGATGTCGGCCTATCTAAACTTTCTATCTCAGTGGCGATAACAGGGATTATTGCGAGTATAATCACAGAGTTACTTTATCCACTCAAAAGGCAGAAGTTTTATCGGTCCCAGAAGTGACGGTGAAGTCGTTCTCAACGACAAGACACATTAGAAGACCTGGATTCCAATTGCTGTCACTCACTAGTCCCAACCGAAACCTGTCTCGACAAGGATCCTTTGCCGATACACTGTGTCTGCTTCCAGATCGATCCACCATCTACGGCAAAGTTTATCCGTTGTTCACGTTGTTCGCTTTCTCGATAATCGTTTTCTTCAACGTACATCGAAGTCGTCGTCTTCGGCGAGGGTCGCTCATAGCCCCAATATCCTTATCTTCTCGAACACCTTCTAGTCCCCATCTCAGTTCGCATTATCTCGACGCGGAGCCTTGGACACCATATTCTCCTACACCAACTAGTCCGAGAAGCTCATTGCCTCCTTCCTTACGAACGCCTAATACCTTTTCGGAGCCGACTTTCAGGGTAGCTTCACGGCCTGCGACTCCTCAAGATTCGCCTCTTCTATCCCCTTTGATATTCCCCGATGATGAGGAGGATTCGTTATATCCTACACAGTACGCTCTTAGGTCTCCTGTAAATGAGGGAGGGAGCTGGTCGCCTGATCACGCTCTAAACCAACCTATCCGCTCTTCGTTGTTTTCCCGTCACCAAGATTCCGCTGTGGCGAAGCAGCGTCATGAACTATGGTCTTGGACCTGGGTCTTTCGAGGAAGAAGGCGGCGTATCACTATATTTGTCCCTTCCTTGTCTTGGACAAGCCTGAAAGACTTGGTTGCATTGTTGGGGGATGGTGTAGCAGGAGACGCTAACTTCAGACGTAGAGGCTTTCTGAAAAGTAGCGTGATGGATTTGCTTAGCGTGGCATGGTTATCAGCATTAACGTGGAGCATAATGGCGTGGTGGTCATTCTGATATCTCCTACTTGAGACAGGCATCATTACTGTTGATTACATTACACGTATGAATTCTGGATTATCCCATGAATGAGAAGCTAGTAACCATCTGCAACCAATCAATGTACCCTCTATGAAATGAATACGGGAACTTGCGACATGGCAAAACCCAACAGTCCTAGAACTTCGGCCAAGTCAGACTTCCACGTCTAACAGATCGTTGAGCACACGTACCAAAGCCAGTCACCTTCTCAAATGGCGAGTGAAAATATATGCTAGTGGTAGCAGCAGCAAAGAGCCAGACTCCAATCAAAGCAATATTGGCGACAACGGCGCCTTTGTGTAAAGCAGACCACTTATTGGAGCGTAAAGAGTATCGGAATTGATCGGCCAGGAAAAGGATTGACATGGTGAGGAGAAATACGTGTCCGGACACGTCATGGCCCCTCCGCAACCTCGGTACACCAGTCCATTCGGTAGGAAGAACCAACGAGGACGTGAAGATATCCGGATGAGTTGTAGGGTTGACAGTTGATTTTGTGAAGCAGTATTCCGTAGGCACTATTATTGGATTTCCGGATGGAAGTGAAACGAAGCATTCTCCACCTGACGCGACAATTACTCGGTCCACGATGGCTGGGCCAAAACACCAGGTGGTAAAGGAAAGCCAACAGACTGTTCCAACCAACCATTGAGAAAGGCGGGCAGCTGATCTTAACGAAGGCTGGCTGGTGCCCCAGGAGATCAGAAAGGCAGCCGAGGTCCATCCCCAGGCCTTTTTGATGAAATAGACATTAATGAAGTTGGACTTGCGAGCCCAGTAATGGGTACCACCAAGAGGATGGGCGAGGTGGGCAATGAGTGGATCAGACGTGTCAAGGTATGTGCCGTATGCAATGGAGTAGGCGGTCCCTAATGCAACGACTAGAGTTACTGTGGTGAAAGCAGCTATACGGAGATCGAACATGGAGATGGAGTGACTATGAGCAGTGGCGCCACCATCCGTATTCAACAGGTTTACCACGGTACCAAGCACAATTGTCAATTGTCAGCTTATGACATTACTTTTCTCAGTACAATTTGTTTTGAAAACTATCCCAATAATACCTAATTCTCTAGCCAGTCCAAAAAGTCAGGTGTAAAGTACGTTAGAATCAGTGTGGCGCCTGAATGTCTTGCTGTGAGCACGCATCTGAGCAAAACAGCATGACACATACCAGCACGAATCATGCTCTCTACAGTTTCAAAGGCCATGGTGCGAAGATCATAAACACCTGCTGCAGCACCTGCGTGTATCATGGCAAATTCACCGCTGACCTGGTAACACGCAAGGGGGTGGTCCGGTGTGAGCTCAGCAGCGTCTGCAATTACATCGAGATACGGCAGGGCAGGTTTGATCATGATAATGTCAGCGCCTTCCGCAGCATCACGTTGCTATAAATACAGGTAACTTCGGTGAGAGCTCCCTAGACGGATTGTTTGAAACGCACAATGGCCCTTCGAGCTAGACCTTTCGCCGCAGGCGGCAATTGATAGCATTTACGGTCACCAAATGACGGTGCACTTCCCGCTGCATCTCTATCAATGCAATGCACTTGTCAGAACCACTTGTCAGATAAAGATATTATTATACTTGCCTGAATGGACCGTACATGCAACTGGCAAACTTGGCTGAATAGCTCATCAGCGTACACTTGTTACCAAGGCCGGCATCAATCAAACCCCTCTTGATTCCCTTAATACGGCCGTCCATCATGTCACTAGGAGCAACGCAGTGTGCGCCAGCCTTGGCATAGCTGACAGCCACCTCAGCAATCCGCGCTACTGAAGGCTCTGTGTTGATGGTACCGTCGTCGTGCAACACACCACAGTGTCCATGGTTCGTGTATTCACAAAGACACACATCACAAGCAATATAGATAGTCGGAAACACCGCACGAATTTTTTTGATAGCAAGGATAACAGGACCAGCTGGATCGTCAGCTGGGGTACCTTTCATGTCCTTATTGCAAAGCTGTCAGGTCATACGAACATATAGTAGTACACGGGGACATACTTTTACGCATGTCATCGGAACACCGAATAGAATCACGCTCTGCAAGCCTTTCTTGACCAAGGGGGCCAGAAATTCTTCCAATTTGTTGATTCCCCATCTACGTTGTCCAGGAAGAGATGCAATAAGTTCGCTCGCATCCGGATCGTCCGTGATGAAGATAGGATACATCAGCATGGATTTTGTGAGCTGACGCTTGCTTTGCCATGATCGAGAAAGCGGGTGTTGGTAACCGCCTTGAAGGATAGAACTAGGAAGATGGTTTAGCAAATTTGCTAGGACGCCGCCAGAGAGAATTTACGAAATGTCCATATCGCAGCTATTATGGAAGTCGGTAAGAGCGAGAATGAGGGAGTAAAAGGAAGATGAGGAGGCTGGATCCAGAGTAAAAAGCTCAAGACGCCCATACCGATCTCAGGCTCCGGCCAACAAACTTGCACCGGTATGACCACTCTTCTGAGTTGTCGTGGTTTCTCACTGTGAGTGTTTACCAACAAGCGATACTATATTTCTTGAACCAATTACAGGGGTACTCTGGGAAAGGTGCTGTATTTATGAGAAAGAATACACTGTATTTTAGAACTGATAGGCACAGTGCGTCTGCAGCCAGGGTATGGACGTCCCTGATAATGAACCGCAAGCGTAGAATCCGGAAATTCGCGAATCTGTCATAGCAATCGGGTCCGGTCAACGACTCCGAGTATCGAATAATGAATTTTTATTATTCTGCGATGGAGTTGGGCTGGAACATTGCGTTACCACTGTGGGACAAATCACAACTTTGCTAGAGTCAGAAAGAGCCTGCAGTGTTGTGTCCGAATCCTTGTCGCTTGTAAAGGTATTGTTGCAGTTGCTAAGGTTTGCTGAGCTCGGAGAGCAGGGCATATGTGTGTCAAGCTGGTGGTCAGATAATTTCAGAAGATAAAAAATCATCAAGTATGACTTGGATCGGTGCCGGCTAACAGCTGCGCGGTAAACGCGATCACGTGACTCTGTTGACACAGCAGGGTCGAGTCTCATTGTCAGTGCAGCAATTGTTTCTCTCTGTCACCTTGACATCGACCATCTCTTTTCTTCTTTCTTCTCAATCCTTGGAACTCAACAGATCGCTCACAAACATACAAGTAACGACTACTTCGACGACTTTCGACCACCTATCGGTCCATTTCACCCGTTGGACCAGATCTTAACTTACACCCTTCACATTTTTTCTACATTCGCTTCTCTTGCGATACATTCTCTTGAACATGCGTACTTCCAACCAGGTTCCCTCTTTTTACAACAAGGCATCCGATTCCAACCTCTCCCCATCCTGCTGCTCTCAGCAGGATAACACGCGGCATGCCTCGTTTCATGAGCCTACCACCGTCGCTTCTTCTCCTTTAAGGCAGCGACCATTATTTCCTATTCAATCATCCTCTGGCTTTCAAGCAAACGACGAAAACATCTTTTTTCAATCGCCATGCACGCCTGTACCCCGGGCACGGTCCTTGTTTTCCAGTAACTCTTACCTGAAAGCCGTGGACGACGATGAAAGTGCCATTTTGTTGCAATCCCCTTCTGGACCTTCCTCTCCGCTATTCCCTATTTCAACAACTCAGACTCTCCTGACTCCTGTGAAGCAAGTTCACCGTGTTGTTGAAGGCCTTGGCGATGTTCCTGTTGAAGATAGTCCTTCGATGCGAGCTCCACAGTCAACCGGTAAGGGCTTGAAGAGGAAGTCAGTATCTGCACGTCAATGTACACCTCTTCGGCAGCATTCCTTGACACCATTAAGTCTCACCTCGTCGATTGTTGGGAAAAGTGGCCATCTAGATGGTGCTGTTTTTGATCGCTTAGCTCCTCTGCCGGCCCCAAAATTTTCAGCGCGGACTCCCCAGACGAAGAAAGACACGGAAGCTCATTTGCGTCGACAGACAGCAACTATGACTAAACTGCGTATCACGGACTCAAACGAATCTGTGGATGACTTCGATTCAGGGCATGACTCTGGCTGTGACCTGGGGGATGATGGTGTTACAGAAGACGCTTTATTTCTGGGAGGGGGAACACAAAATGAAACATTTGGGAAATTTGGGGCAGCTTTGCGACTTGCGCGGCGAGGGAATGGAAACGAAGAAGTGGCGGAGGCTATCTCGCCCGGAGGCCACATTGTCAAGCGGCGTGCCCGAACCCGGCCACTGTCTGACGAGCTATTGAAAAGTTCTCGTGCAACTCCTTCACCTCCCGTGAGTTTTATCACTTTGCTTTGTTCATTGTACTCAATTCAACCGTAGGGAATATCTTCTGCGATGAAGTCCGCGTCTTTCGATCAAAGCGCCGTTGTGTTTCCAAAGACCTCTCGCCTGCGTGATCGGAAATCCTCAGATTCTTCCTCAGAGACCGGCTCACCTGCTCCTAGGCGTCGTGTTTCTGGTTTACATGCGCCAAAGCTGCCGATGATGCCACCAAACAGTCATCGAGCACCTTTCAACAGGGTGGATTCTGCCACACTGTTTTTCGGGAGTCCTTCTCTCGCGTCGTCCGCGGCAGCGTCGTCCAATCTCTCCCGAAGGGTCACTACATCCATCTCGTCTAATGCGACTGCGTTTTCTGCTGATATACGACCGAAAGTGCTAAATCGACATAGCTATTCGGGCTCAGGGGCCGCGGAAACATGGAGTGCGATTCAGACTCGTGTAGACGCCTCTTCACCTCAATCTTCCCCACCTCTTTCCCACATGGCCACCAACGACACTGAGGGCTTCGACACTGACGACGAAGCTATGATGGTTGATATACCTCCCAGCTCATCTTTTGTCCTGAATGTCACGGAGGAAACGCATTCTCCGCGAAGGTCTGGCCGGCCCAGTGACAGAATATCGAAAAAGTATGCCACGAGAGACTCCGGAATCGTGCTCAGTGACGATGAGGAGATGGACTCTGTTGAGTCGTCAACGAGTTCGGAACTTCTCAATGTGATGCCGCGAGCATCAAACAGTGTCAGCTCTCTTTATTCGGACGGTGAAGATGGTCTTGTCACTCCTGGTGTAGCTCCCCGTGGTAGTTCGGGCTGGCCTGAAACAGTCATTATCAATGGGTCGACTGATGGCAGTTCCGATCTTTCGTCGGGCGTGATACAGGACGTTGATGCATTCATCTTGCGTACATTAGCGGCTGCAGCGAAAGCGCCTCAGGAAACGAAGAGGGCTCCAGGAACTCCCGTCAAGAAAGCGAAGATAAGCTACCTGTCCGGCGCAAGGCCGTGGCAAAGTGCAGTCGCGCGTAAAGTCGGCTTTGGACTTCAAGACGAGGAGAGGAAGGCCAAAGTTCCACGGAAGAGCATGCCGGCTGCATTTCCTTCTCTAGGGAGGAGAAGTGGCAGGCCTTTACTGGACTCCTCCACAGATTCAGAATCTGATTCCGACGAGTCACCCAGCAATAGAAAGGACAGATACTCTGGCCTGGGCCTGGGACGCCCTTCTTTCTCTGGTCATGGTGGAAAGGATGGAATCTCGAAGGCGCGCTGGCTGTTGCGAAGAAGCAGTAGTGGCGCCTTTTCCAGTGGCAGTGATTCCATGTCTGTGGTTGGGACACCTACCAGAAGCAATAGGCTTGGTATGTATCTGGTGCTGTTCTCCACCGGATGAATGTTCTCTTTCTAACATGTTTGTCACAGGAAAAACTTTACGATCTCCCTCGACACAACTTCCTATTCAATATTCGCCTTCCAAAAACAAGCTTAGAATGTCACCCGCACGAACTGCTTCTAATAGTTCATCGGGCAGCTCAGTTTACTCACCTCGCGGCTTGCGACCATTTCCCCTCACAGATGGCCCTAATACTGGTGGCATACGACTCAGCGGAAGAATGCGTCGTCTTTCTCAGCCGTCAGAACAGGAACGAACCGGTCGGTTCGACCGTGACTTTGTTGAAATCGCCGAAGTAGGCAGCGGAGAGTTTGGGAAGGTTATCAAAGTTCGACAGAAGGCCGGTGCCAAGGACGAGTTCTCTGCAATCAAGAAATCAAAACGATTTGAAGGCGCTCGACATCGGTGAGTTGCGGAAGCTCGCTCTCTTTCATTCAAGAGTGCAATTTGAATCGAAGAACTGATCACTGGGTTTTTAGCTTACGACTACGTGAAGAGATTGATATACTTCGGCATTTATCGCAAAGGCATGGTGGGCAGCCCCACCCTAATGTGCTCGCATTCATCGATGCCTGGGAAGAAGACGAGCATCTCTATATGTGGACTGAGCTGTGTGAGGGCGGCAATTTTGCTCATTTCCTGTGGGAGTATGGCCGCAATTTTCCTAGACTTGACGAATCTAGGGTCTGGAAAATCATTGCTGAGTTGAGTAACGTAAGTTTTGCATAGGCTCCCATCGAACCACGCAGAGGATCTGATGAGTACCAATCACAGGGTTTACTATTCATACATGATGCCGGAGTCATCCATCTAGATCTGAAGCCTGCGAACATTTTTGTCACGAGCGAGGGTCGGTTCAAGATTGGTGACTTTGGTATGGCATCGCTGTGGCCTCGGCCGTACACGCCAACCTCGTCGACGGGTTCGAGCAGCTTTGAACGTGAAGGCGATAAGCTGTATCTAGCGCCGGAGGTGTTGCAAGGAAAGTACGGAAAGGCAGCTGATATTTTCAGGTATGTACGCGCGATTGAAGCGGTTTTACCTCTTTGGTTCTCACGACAAGTTCTTATACCCCATAGCTTTGGCATGACGATCCTCGAGGCGGCAGCCAATATTGTTGTTCCAGATCAGTATGTCTGCTCAACAGTGACATTTGCATATTCTAATTGTTTTTCTGTAGGGGGGAAGCATGGCATCGGCTTCGGAATGAGGACTTTTCGCAAGTCGATCTGGATGATAGCCCGCAGCTACTCCGATTGATTCAACAGATGATGCGAACGGAACCCTCTTTACGAATCAACATTCACGCCGTGTATAGTCACCCTGTTGTTTCCCGTGCACGTGCAAGGATGCAACAGCTGTATGTCACCGCGAAACAGGCAGGAATGTCCTTGTTCACCGCTTCTCCATTGGCTAGTGTTTCCGAGGACTTTCTCCCAGCTGTTCTTGGTGTCTGAATTTGCAAAAAGATGAGCAACTTTGACGGTGGCGCTGATGGCTTGCGATGGCCCCAGTCCTGCCCACTTGTTTATGATCTTACATCGTTTTCTTCGCAACATATACTGGACTCCTAGGAGTCAATAAACAAACGGCTTTTTGCTTTTCTGTGTCTCTCTTGGAGTTTGTACGGACTAAACAGTTATTCTTCCTCCCCTCTTTCCGCAGTCCTCTGTCATCACATTTTCATACCAACTTGTACCAATTCCCATGGCAAATTGCATAGAGCACGCATATCATATTTTTCCTGTGTCTGGTTTCTTCTGTCTCTACACTGATCTCTCCTATACCTCCCGTCGCATTTGCTAACAGTTATCTCGTTTTGTCGGTATCTTATATCTTGATTTTGTTACATACGCTATTTAGTATATACCTAGGACACCCACCCCCCATGTGCCACTTACAACTTATGGAAAATAAATTCTATGCGCTAGCTGAAGTGAATTCTACCGAAGGACAGAGAGAGGATTCGGGGGTGACGCGGTGACGTCCAAGTGCTCATCTGACACAACTGGCAACGGACTCGGAGAAAGAGAGTTGTCTGTTTTGTTCAGGAGATTGGAAGAAATACGAATATGTTTATTCAGAAGAGCAGATACTAAACCATATTTAGCGGAGAGATATATTGACATCTTTTTTCCCATCGTGCTGTTCCTGGCAACGGCCGGGAGCATTTAGGTGACGGTAAGCAGAAACTGTCTTTGGGCACTAACTCCCGTTTTGATCTTAACCGTATAGATTTCTATGTTTTCAACCTAGTCCTACTTAATCCCAACTTCAATGCTTCCTCGTCTTCACCTTCCCACTGTCCACTCTCTTTCTTATCCTCCTTTCAATCCCTCACAATTTGACTCTTCTACCATATATTCTTCCTCCATGGACCCTTCTGCCGTGGATTTTCGCGCCTTCTATCCCTACACCCCCAATGAAGTCAAGCATCGCAAGCGGACCACCAGTGCCCAGCTTAAAATCCTCGAGGGCGTCTTCAAGCGCGATACCAAGCCGAACGCTGCGTTACGGAATTCGTTGGCGGAGCAGCTGGACATGACAGCCAGAGGTGTGCAGGTACGTTGTAAAATCTCAACTAGTCGCTGTTCCACCGTTCTTATCTCCTCTGTGTGTCAGGTGTGGTTCCAGAATCGGTACGTGGTAGTTTTAACTTGTGGGCCTCGTCTTCTTTTCTCACAGTGGCTGGGGTGCAGGAGGGCCAAAGAGAAGAACAAGGCGGGGAAAACAGCAGCAGCGAGCAACCAAGCGCAGGCGACGAAATCGAGAGTTGGGGAAGAAATTCGAGGAACAGAGTCAGTGTTGCTACCGCAGCTGACGTTCCCCGGAGACCTGCCTGAGTTGGGTCATAGCTCGTCGCAAGAGTCGAGTCCAACGGGCGGCTCGCCACCACCTCAGTTGCACGTCAACACTGATTCGTCTTTTCCTTCCTGGCAAAGTTCTCCTCTCGTTACTCCAGATGACGCCCGGCTTCCTGTCGACTTCACCGACGCGTGCATTATACGCCGCGGTTCTCTCCCAGCTGACGCTTTCTTTTCTGCAGAAGACTGCTCTCGTGGTCCTCCTCTCGTCGGTCACCTCGATCCCTTTGCAAGGCGGCGCTCGGTCGACGCCAGCTTACACCGTCTTGCTTCCAATCCTTACGCAAACATTGCTCGAGTCAAGAATGGTGTTCTATCGGGTTCTCGTATTTCTGGCTATATGCGCGAACCCTTTTCGTTAAGTCGCGCTTCACCTATACCTGCTACTGCCAACGATCTTAATGTTGTACATTTATCTAACCAACATCCACATATTCACCATCCTCATGGTACCATTCATGCACGTCATTCCTCTGTAGATTCGCGTGCTTTCCGCTTCTCGCCAGTCGGCGTCCCCATATCTCCTTCTCCTTCCCCCCTCTCACCTCATCACATTGTCCGAACATCTCTTCCGGACAACCGCCTATACGCCTTCTCCTCACGCCCCGTGTCAGAACTCATACCAGGACCCCTTCCTTCGCCCGACTTTTCATTCGGTATAGCCAACACCTCCATTGCCTCGCCCTGTTCCGCGGACAGCGAACGCAACTCGCCTGACCATTCACAAGGTTTTCTCTTCCGTGGAGAAGACCTCGACACAGAGGACGACGGTACATCTGCGTCATACGGTGGTTTTTCGCGCTTTGGATCCATCGCGTCGATAGGAACCACTGATTCGAATACCAGTGCGTATTACTCTGAAGTCGGGAGTTGTGTCGATTCTGCCGGCGCTACCGACTTGGCTTCCGATCATCACCATCGAAGAGAGTACGTTGCTATTCGTGTTCTGTTTTTGATGCCGTTGTTACCACCTTTTTTTTTTTTCCTTGCAAACTTGTCTGAAACACTGGGCTGACTTTTAATCGGCTTTACTCAGGACTTCGAGGCATTTCGTTGGACTCATGTCAAATTTAAATGTCGAGAGCATGCCGGGACCCCAGCTTTCAACCGACGAGGGCTCAGCAAGTAACGACCAATATGATACTGTCGCAGTGCCTGTATCAGTGAATGCCACCGCCCTGGAACTTGCACTGAAGGAAAATGAAAGAACGAGCACCTATCCTTCGCCTTCGTCCACCGTGTCTCCGCGTGGAAGCCCACTGGCGGGTGAGGTGAATCCTGTAAGCTCTGCCAATGTGCCAATCTCGTTGTCAAGCGAACTGGTGTACGCGTTACAGACTAAGCAGGATCAGGTATGCTCTCTTTGTCCGTACTACTGACCTTGCCCTGATACTGATCACTGTCTGTATTCACAGGGCGGACATGTCGTTAGTTACCAACAGCACACTAACCCCCAATCTAAGGAGGCCGAAATTCCTTTCTATCTTTCTTCCGCATCGATGAACATTAGCCAAAATCAACCCTCCAGTAACCTCTCTCTCGAGTATGGAGGACCCGAGTATGATTTCGTAAGCTCGACTGACCCGAGCGCAGTTGGCTCTGAGGAGACAGGCTACGGCCCCAGTCAAGCGAAAACCGGAGTAAACGACCAGTACGGTGTCGACGTGAATACCATTGGGCACCAACAAGTGGATTACACCAGCCATCCTCATACCATGACGCAAGAACAGGGTTATACCTCCTTCGAAAACGTTGATCATTCCTCGACCTCTGGTTACCTATGATAACTATTCGTTCTCTTGTAACAAGGCTGCCACTTTCACCGCCTCCGCATACTGTCAGTGCGCACCGCCGATATCCTATAATTCTATCCACCATATTTGGGGACCTTAACACAGCGAATCTCACGACCCTCCTTCACGTTTTCCCTGTTTCTTTCATTTTCCCTGTTTTTCTGTGGCAATCGAGTCTGATCATTACACTACTCACCCAGTCTTTTCTTTATGTTTATGTGTAGTTTTAATATTCGCTCGCGGCCGGGGCAATGGACCTTCGTCTCCTTGTTCTTACTGCTATGTGGTCGAGCCGTGTTTGTGCTTTTTGTTAGCTCTCCGACACTCCTTGAATCTGCTCAGTTTATTTCGCGTTCGACTACTTGTCTGTCCTGATATTTGACATCCAACCTATACACTACATTCGTACGTTTCGTGTACATTTTACATATTTACATTCCTTACCTTACACTACAGCAACAATGCAATAATATTGTGCTTTATTTTGCCTACTAAAGTGAATAGGGTTTTCTTCTTTGTGCGTCATTCAAGAAATTGTGGTGAATTCCGGACGCTCATGCGCATCTCAAGAACATCAGTAGAAGCTGGGGCTTATTTGCCTCGTGTTTAGCGCGTGTCGTCCTCAACACACGCTCCAAGCCCGTACTAGGGCACTTGTTTGCCAGTCAACCTACTCCGCAGGGACTACTATGGTGATCAGAGAATTGCAATGCACAGGGAATTGCAACTTTGCGATTATTTCCACATCTACCAACTTCCATGCTTCGTCAATTTCTTGTAAGGTATATTGCATGCATAGAATACATAATATCAAAACAGATTGTGAGAGGTGAAAGCAAATCGAGAGAAATATGCGAAATACTGCACAAGAAGCGTGACATTTTGGTGTGACCACCTCTGGAATAGGTCAATACACCCTTCGTTGCATTCAAAGAAAGTTATATATCTACTCAGTCATATCATATCAGTATGTATGCAAGGTCTCAAGGTGATAGGAAGTGTAGAAGAAGTTATACAGACAAATCCATGAATGAGGAAGTACGAGCGTGATACAAGCGTGATAGGTTTTAACTCCGCTGATGACTAATATCAAGCTGAAGTTCTGGACCAGCGAGCGGCAACGGCTGACCGTTGTCGGTGTTTAAATATGACATGAGGCCGATTATGCCGGTAGGTGACTTTCTGTGACCTCCAGTGACCAAAGCGATTGCAATTCTCGAATCCTCCTCGGCCACTGCCCGACACCAGCCCATCCTCACAATAAAATCCCAAAAATTCAAGTTAAGGGTTCTAAGTACAATAGATCAATCCTATGTACTTACTTAAGGGATCAAACTTAAGAGGAAGATAATAAAATTCAATTCTCGAAAAGTTGCAATTCTCTGATCACCATAGTACATATATATGTATGTACATACTTAGATGATGGGAACGGCTGCAGTCGCTTACCTCTCGGAGATTGACGACAGTCACCGATCCGTTCTATCATAATCGGAAAATTGCGAAAGTTTGCTACATCGAATTGTATGGTTCTCCGAGTCTCCCTGGAGCTATGATCTGGGCAATCATGGTGCATTCAATAGCTTAAAACTCGTTTGCACACTGACAATTACAGTCTGCGACAGCGCACGTTCCGTGACTCGCTACATTTTCCGCGTCATCTCCTTCGCTCCCAAAAAACCACTCTAGAACATGAGACGCATGTCCTCCATGTCGACATGTCTGGCAGATGATGATCGCGTCATCAATGGTGTCTGTACAGTGTATGCAAAGCATCAAATCAAGAAAATGGCGATTGGAACGGAAACATGTAGGCTCACCGCGATAACTTGAATGCGTTAATTGTGAGTCACGCATGGCGTCCTGGATGATGCCGAGAGTCATCAGACAAATGGAACACCGGGGTAGCGCGCGATTGCAATTAGGGCAGGCTGTTGGCTGCAAACGTCATCCAGCATTGACAGTATATTCATAGAAAGACGCGTCCCCACCTTCCCTTTCGGCAACGAGGGAGTCAAGCTCCCCGTTCCTATTCCTAATCCTAATCCTTGCGTGTTTTTCCCAGTATCAGAAAGTCTCGGCGTCACAGCCTTGTTGCAGTAATTGCACCGAATAAGTATCTGCTTAGGAGCCAAGTCTGCCATCTCGCTTGAAATTTGAGACAGAGGCATTCCTAGCCTCAACAGCGCGCTCTGAAGAACATCGCTTCGTTCGATGTCATATTCCACCCTACAGTGAAAAAGCTTAAGCACGTCGAGTAGATCTCGATATGCTTCGACCCAACGCTTGACCTTCGCGTCAACACGGAAAGCCTTGTCTGACTTTTTTGAACGTGACGAAACCTTTGAGGTGGGTTGATTATCTAGACCCACTGTGACACCCAGCCACCCCAAAAGTGCGGCACTCTGGACATCTCCCCCTCGATCTACCCATTTACTGATTACTGCCCTTCCTTCAGAAGTTCCCAATCCTGTGACCATTAGCGCATCAATATCTCCATCTCGGCAGCAGCGAAGATAAGTAGTCAACGCAGCATCATCGAGAAAACAGAATGCCAGCGCAAGTCGTTCGCGAAAGGGGACTAGATCGGCCTCATCGTACAAGATCTCAAGCCAGATTTCACTGTTATTGGCGGATGAGCTGCCTGAGGTCGTCGATGAAACACATGTTAAGTGTGTGAGAAGAGCACGTAGATAAGGGTCCTGCAGCTTGTTCGTCAAGCGCGCATAATGCTCTCGAAGAGGTGATGAGAGTGTTAACCTTGAATACGAAGTGTTCGAAGGTGTAGTAGTGAATGCGGCAGTCGCAAATGGAGCGAGAGCGGCCACAACACCAGACATCATGTGATGTGCTTCGTCTGAAGTAGAGCATTTGAGCAACGATTGAACGTAGAAAAAAGATACTCTGTACCTTGACTCCGCAACAGACATTCCACGGCACCGTCATCGGGAACTGTTTTGTTTCCGACACCAAAGCCCCCGCCATATCGACCTGTGAATACCAACCAGGCCGCAGCTCTCGAGTACCCATTTTCGCCTTGGCCCTCCCGCTCCCACCTTCTAACTTCAGCCATAAGCAACTCGTCGCGCAAGACAAAGCCCCAGCCAATGAGTTGCAGACAGAGAAGGCGCTGTACTGGCTTTGATGTGGAAATATAGGGAAAAACTCGCGCGCCCACAGCAGAAGCCGAGCCGGATATGCGAGAGAGTATGATGAGTAGAGCGTCATACCATTCTGGGTCGTTTCGTGATGGATCATTGACGGGAGATTTGCTCCGCCGCGAGCGAGACCCAGTTCTTGTACCGTATCCATGTCGTGCATAATCGTGGTCATGAGAATCTAGCGTGGTGGGCAATTCTAGCCGATCCCGATGGACAGGCGTGGCTTCTATATCGACGCTAGTACCTACTGCAGTATCTGCTGGTACTCCACCCAGATTTAAGTTCGGGCCCACGCTCGCGTTGCTTCCTATTGTAGTGAGACTGCTACTCAGGTGCACGCTAATACCGCTCATTGAGTTGGCAGTGCCTCCAGCCCCGAGATCGCTTACAGCAGTCGTCCGCTGATTCAAGGAACCGTGCGTATCTTGGACAAGATATCTCGGGACCGATTCAGAACCGCCCACGCTCGAAGGCCCATCCCAGACTCCCCAGACGCCAGCATATGAGAAGTCGTAGCCATTCAGGAGGGGGGTCGGGGATGAAAGTAAATTTCGCGAGTCTACGCGCATCTCAGCACCTGGGTCGTAAGGAACAAGTGATAAAACTGACGCTGTATCCACTCCCAAAGATCTGCCAGCACCTTGTTCTCGGTAATACTCGTCCCGCCGTCGGCCGCATCGTCGAGTTCCCTTACAATAGATGCATTCATTAGTGCATCTGAAAGGCTGTAACCTCTGATAGCCCGCCTCCGCATGACCATAGATATGTCCCTGGCCACCACATGAGCTGAATGACCTGGTTTTCTCGTTGTGAAAAGTTCCTTCAGATTATCCTGCGCCGCTTCATTTCTAGAAGTGCGTTCGGCGAAGGGTGTGACAGTGACAGGTGTTTGAGAACGAGAGTGTGGCTGGAGGAGAGGAGCCCTTAGTGCAGCAGCGGGACTAAATGTACGCCGCTTCTCCCTCCGTTCTTGATCATCCTCTAGGTTCCCGGGAACAGGTCTCGTAGTGCCTAGGATCGCTGTCGAGTTCTTCATTTGAGATAAAGCAGGAAAACCCTCAGCGTCCCCGCGCCCAAATAATGGTGGACTAGATGTAGAGGAAACTGCTGTCGCTCGATGCGAAGTTGGATTACGCGTTCGGCCTCGTTCATACACACCTTGAGCTCCTGACCCAGTTACTGACATTTTTTGGGATTTTCCTTTCAATGGGCTGAATACATGTTGCTCCCCTTCAACGTCCTCGCCTCTCTGACCTATCAGTGTCTCCTCCTCATCTCCTACTGAATAACCTCTAACAACGCCGAACCCGCCAGTCTTACCGACAGTCTGCGCCGAAACTGGAAGCGGCCCATATATCAAGTCTCCTCTTGGGCTCCAATCTACAATCTTTGGAGCATCATGTATGGTTTGAACAGATATGTCACCTGTCTGTGTTACAAGCACAACGCGCGATTTCGTTTGATGAGAGGGATATACAGGAGGAATAAGAGTGAAAGAAGACAGCGCGACTACATGTCGACTTCCCGAAAAGGGTAATGCTAGCGTCATAAATTCTTAGAAAACGAAAATGACATGAACACAGATCCTGCTCACTTTTCCTCGTATTGCAGAGCAGTATCGAGCCCTGCAATACGGCATGATCTCCTGGTTCGTTTTCACGGCGTGGGTCCCTGGTTCTACTCTCTGATCCAGTAGTGTTTGACGAGCCGGTGTCTCCCCAAGGTAAATTAGCCCAATGTCTCTTACTGAACGAGGGTGTCCCTCCCACAACTGAAGATGCTCTCGACCTGCTGCCACCATAGCTAGTAAGGTCACCTTCGAGCTCAGAAACGCTGGCGTCTAAGGAAGGTCGCGCTTCCATGAAGTTCCATAGACGGACATATGTTGCGTCCTTGGAGAGGGTCGCAAGCATACCGCGACGAGTGTGAGAGAACTCAATCGTCGTGTATGTTGCACTGCTTGCAGCATTGAATGTACCAGTGGGAGAAGTGATGGGAGAAGGGTTTTTACTCCTTGAAAAGGATATAGAGGAGGAGGATACTGATTTAGTCTGTGTGGAAACGAAGGCACCGTCGGCAGCTGCATCCTTTTCCGTAAAGGTGAGTAACGGAGTCGGGGTCGGCGCTGCATTATTCGAGTTCGAATGAGTGGCAGAAGTACTGAGCTTACGCATATCCCAGAGAGTAACGACTCCGTCACCCCATGACGCAAAACGCGTCGAATCAAAGGGGTCGACAGCAATTCCGTTCACCTTTGCTGCGACACTACTGACGTATGAAGCACCTGATGAAGGGGGTGAGCGCAGGTCGAATAATCGCAGCCAACGAGGGGAAATGCCTGCAAGAAGAAGATAAGGGAAAGACGTTTGAGGAATCCACGCAAGGGACGAGACCACGTCGGTCTGTGCATGAGCTTGGACGATCCGCTGATCAGTCCGAAGTGGAAGGTCGGTACGAGGTATGTGAGGAAATGAGTTGGCCGCGCTTTTCGAGGCATACTTTGGGGGACATTCAGCAGTGATATCCCCTTCTTCTGGCTGCACTGCAGCGCCAAAGACTCCCATTTCTCCACGAACATCCCACACAACCAGACTTCCATCTCCTCTCACTTTATCCAATCCGACGGCGAGATAATTGGCGTCTGAAGGACAGAACGCGAGTGTATTACAAGAACGCTGATTCCGCACAGGTAGTGAGATGACTGGCCCTGTAGAGAGAACGTTATCGCCTGGTCCGGTGTCACTGAACCGTGACGCTTCTAGACGAAGTAAATCGACACGACCGGTACTAGATCCAACTGCAACAAGGTCTGAGGGTATGGCAGCAGGTGACCACGCAAAGCACTGGAGATGACTTGAGGATTAGCTCGATCTGAATCTAAGCGAAGTAATACAGGGCTCACTTTCATGAATTGCAAGTCATGCTGAGAAGAAACATGCCTGATTTCAGGCTGTTCCGACACGCATTCATAAAGAGTAATCTGAGAGCCGCCACCAACGATGAATCTGTTTGAATGTCGTGGATGCCATACAACGCGTTTATCGCTCAGCACCATAAGATGATACAACCTGAAGGCAAGGCTATCCGGCAATAATCTTAGTTGCCGGATGGTATAATACATATTAAGTACTTCGTGATATGATATACCTAATCTACATCGACTGGATTCCAACTAATAGCACCAGACTTTCCACGATCAAGGGCATCAAGTTGCGCAATATCCTCCGGATCCAATTCAAAGTCATAAAGTTGTGCGTTTGAATGAATGCGTGCGGGAGTCTCGCTCTTGGGAAGCGGCACATAACTGTACCATTCAATTAACGATCACCATACGTGTCAGACACAAAATTACCTACCCTTTCTGCAAGGACCAGCGCAGCAGGATCTGTGCGGGTTCATGTTTGTGCTGCAGCGCAAAATGAGCAAAGACTTGAAATAGCTAAGATCTGAGGATACCTTCTCTGCGATAGTAACAAAAACGTTGTCGCTCATATTGCCTCGAATAATTGGACAGTACGCCTGAACGATGATAGCGTGTTCTTTACAGTATTCAACGATTGGCCGCTGCTGGCAGAATGGGTGAAGCTATTGTATCGTGTCAGAGTGAAGCTTCAACTAAGACAAGTACAAGGGTCACCTCTATCTGGTTCACTGCTGGCATTTCATAACCTGCATTGCGAATCTCTTCAAGATGGTTCACGTTGCTGCAGTGTTCATGCCTGTGGGCGGAAGCTCGAAAGAGACCAAATACTTTTTCTCACTAGTTTGAAACACCAACACTCCTGATCTTCCCGGCGGCTTTACATTCCAGCAGGGCTTTGTAAGTAGCAAGTCGCCGTTCCGATCCAGACAAAGGATCGTGGATGAGAAATAGATCGATATAATCTGGCGCTCTGTAGATTCAAGAAGAAGATATCACGAAAGGCTTACTTACCAAAGCCAAACTTCTGGAGGGATTCGTCAACACCTTTCAACGTACTCTCGTATCCATGGGACCGTGAAGCACATTTCGTTGCTGCAGTGAATACTATCAGCTCAAGAATGATTACAATCAGGCTAGATACTCAACTAATGAATAGGTCAGATCGGTCGAGGCCGCTCTCACGTACGGCCGCCCCGACCTCTGCCTCGTTTCTGTACATTTGCGCTGAATCGACGTGTCTACGCAATGCATTAATTGAAAGTTGACGAAAGCCAGAATTTCACCAACCGATAGCCTGCTTTGAAAGCTTCAAGAACAGACGGTTTCGCGTTGTAATTTTGATAGACACCAAAACCCAAGGTTGGCATCAGATACCCTACCGAGAAACCTCAGCATCAATAACCCCAAACCTGAATAGTAAATATATACCAGAACTGAGTTTCACTTTGAACGAAATAGAAAGCGATGCCATGGTTGTTGCGGATTGAGCGTACCACAAGTTACAAGATTGGTAAGCTTCGCCGCTGAGAATTGACATGACTTGACTGCTATTTGTAACTGTACTATTCACAGGTTGAGAAAAATCCGTCCGGGGCATTGTTCACACTTCAGAGAACAATTCCATTTCAGCCGATGTATGAGACATGCATCCTTATACTAAGCAGAAGGCTCCCATAAACATTCCCATCGTGACAACCCCCAGCGAAACTCCCGAATTGAACTCGAAGGGTCGTTTCATCAGTGCAGAGTTAGAGTGCGTTAAAATGCCAGAGAATGAGAAGGGAGAAATAAACAATCAATTGAATACTTACGTTGAGGATGGCGCCGATACCCGAACGCCGGTACTCGCTGCTGAGCCTGACGCGCTGGATGCAGTAGCTGAGCTACTAGCAGAGGCCCTGCTGCTGGCAGAAGAAGTAGCGCTAGCGCTCGACGAGCTTGCCGAAGGAGCTACAGTGTAAGTGACGCCTGCCAAAACAGTAGGGGTACCACTAGCAACAAGAGTCAGGGGTGCTCCTCCGATAGTGGTCACGAGCGTGGAGATTCCAGCTGTTGTCAGTCGAGGACGTCACGGTCAATGGAGGACGAACCGAAAACAAACGCGTAACGTACAGGGGAGACCGGTGAACGCAGTCTGAGAGGCGCTGGACGAGGCAGTGCTATTGACTGATGCAGACACAGATACTGATGCACTGGTGGATGCGCTGATTGATGCGCTTGTGGATGAAGCACTTGATGATGTACTCGAGGTACTGCTAGGTGAAACAGAGCTGGCTGATAGAGCGCGCATCACGTCAGAGTCACAGAAAAAGCGCAAACGGAATAGGCCTACGTCCACCGGTGACTTGGTTCATTACGGAGGTGAAAATCCCGCCAACTGAGAGAACCGTCAGACCCTGGTATTATTTGTGCAAAGGAGATAAAAAAACGCACTATCTAACGGTCTGGCGGATGCACCCAACAGCTGACTGAGGCAAAGGAGTAGAAGGACAGCAAGTCTTTCGAATGAGAGCATGATTTAGAACACGGGAGAACAGGACTTGGTCAACAAGTATTACTGTCAGAGTCGAGGGGGCTAGCCAGAGCACAGAAACGAAGTGGCATCGGTGTGGTATTTATAAGAGGCAGAATCTGCATCGCCATAGCGGCAGTGTATAGTGAAGGAAAGTTGATCAACGTCGGGGTCAGAGCCTCAGAGAGCAACGAGCACGCCCGGTTGCACGGACATCAAAACACTCTGATGAAGACTGTTCGGGGTTGTGGGTTCGTGCCTCAAGGTGCTGCAGGATCCAGGTTTCATATTGAGATCATATTATGTTCTGCTACAGGCGGTGCTTTCTTGCATAAGGGGGTATGTTACGCGCTGATCATACAATTTCGCTGCCAACTTGAACTCCTGCAGGGTGGAGTCATCCAAACAAATCCCTGGCGGAGACCGAGAAGAAACCGAGGAAATGGACGTCTATCATTTCTATCAGAAGCGGCGCAAGAATGCAAGTCGCTTGTGAAAGCGTCTATCTGACTCTAGTCCTCCACGATTCGTCCAACTGATCGAGATAGCCTTGCACCTCCTTGACGCCAGCCTTCCGTTCCTTCCTGGCTTCCTCCCAGTCACCATCTGCAGTGATGGCGTCCAACTTTAGTAGAGACTGTAGCAACAGCTCTCCCAATCGGGCATGTTCTTTATCGAGTGGGGATAAGTTGCGCGTCGAAGTTGACGTGGTATCGACTGGCAGGGGGAAGGGAGGATTGGGATTTGCCGCAGTCGGAAGAGTCTGCAGAAAGGACTGCAAGGAGGGCACAAGTTCAGAGCGAACTTGTGCAAGGTGGTCGCGTATCTGAGAGATGGTGGACTGCTCTGATTTTTCTGTGCCACCAGAATTTGATGCTGAAGAATGAGATTGAACTGAACCGACTACTTGAATGGTAGTATTGGGTCTAAACCTATATACCGATAAAGGAGCATTGTCATCTTTCATGACTGCACCGGCATGGATGAGCTTGAAGCCGTCTATAGGTAAATGCGACCATTCTGAAATGCTCTGTCTAAGCTGGAGAAGAGGGACATTGGTATCTGCTACGTCGAGAAAGAGCCTAATTACAATGAGAACGAGAGCGAAGAAACAGAAAAAAAACAAACTTCTCTTTGCCCCACTTGATGGTGAGACGGAGAGGCATGATAATGGAAATGTTTTTTTGCACGTGACATGACGAAGACACTACTTTTCCTTCTCCACTGACATAACTTAGAGAGAGACAAACTGCTTGTCTTAGATGGAACACAGGACAGCTTCACGAAGTACAGTCGCCAACTTGCTCAATGGCAAGAAACGAGATGGCCCCGCGATGCCTCCTAGCCTTCAGGCAAAGCTCGCTGCTCGGGCCAACCTCGACAACAACAGCATTGACGACGCCACTGCTCTTATACAGCAGGCTTCACTATCTCATCGTGCTGCTGGTTCTTCTTCTGCTCACCATCTTCCAAATCTTCGTACTGCTGCTTCTTATCCTCCTCCGACTCTTTCTGCAAAACCCTCTCTTAGAACTCCCGGCGGTGGTTTGGCTGCTCGTCGTATAAAGCCCGGTTTTTCTCTCAGGGACATCGATCCGAATCTCGGCGGTGGTGCATCTGCTGCAGGTCTCGGTCAAGGTCGCCCTTCTCTCGCTGCCGCCAAAGATAACCGGCGAGGACCTCTTGCACATGCTCCTCCTGGCAGCCTCTTTTCATCGTTTGCAAACGTCATGTGTGTTTCATGCTTACCCTTCTTGGCCCTGCCCATTGATGGTCTCCTTGCAGAGATCCTTCTGGTCGACTCAACTTCAAGGGGAAAGCTGTTGTTCATGCCAATGGCGTCAACTTTGCCAATGGCGTGTCCTACCAGCTTAACATGGATGATCTTGAGAGAGGCGAGGAGCTTGGCCGTGGAAATTATGGCACTGTCACCAAAGTAGTCCACAGACCCACCGGTGCTCCGATGGCTCTCAAGGTGCGGCAATCTTTTTTCTTTCCTTTATCCAACTGATCATTTTTCAGGAAATACGCCTTGAGCTAGAAGAATCAAAGCTCAACGCCATCATCATGGAATTAGATATCCTTCACCGGACTGCTATATCGCCTCACATTGTTGATTTTTATGGTGCCTTCTTTGTCGAGACTTGCGTATATTATTGTATGGAGTACATGGACGCTGGAAGCTTGGACACTCTTGTAAACTCTGGCTTGGGTACTACTGTCCCTGCTTTGAACTCGGGGCCCGAAGGCAAAAAGGAGCTCACCTGGCAGGGTGTCCCAGAAGATGTTTTGGCTAGAATAGCGGGTAGTATGGTGAAAGGTCTCAAGTTCCTGAAGGATGATTTGGGGGTCATCCACCGCGGTACAATATTTGAGCTCTATTCCTTCTTCCTAACTGATTTATTGTGGACGCTGCAGATGTCAAGCCTACGAATGTTCTTATCAATGTCCGGGGTCAGATCAAATTATGTGACTTTGGCGTTTCTGGGCAACTGGAGAAGAGTCTAGCAAAAACAAACATTGGTTGCCAAACTTATATGGCGGTGCGTGGTTTTCCTCATCATGTTTATGTCATAGGCTCAAATATACGATTGCCTTCAGCCAGAACGTATTTCTGGCGAGCATCAGAACAACCTTGGAACCTACACCGTTTCATCGGATGTATGGTCGCTCGGATTGTCGATCATTGAAATTGCTCTAGGCAGATATCCGTATCCTCCAGAGGTCTATAGTAATATTCTTGCTCAAGTAAGGACTCTATGAGTGACAGTGTTTCATTACTCATGGTCTGTTGTTAGCTCAAAACCATAATTGAGGACGACGCACCTACGCTTCCCTCGGACAGGTATTCCCCTGCCGCTTGCGATTGGGTTGCCCGCTGTCTGGTCAAAGCCGCAAACGCGCGGGCTTCTTATGCTGATCTCCTCCATCATGACTTTATCTTGGCTGATGAGGCGAAGTTCACTGCTGAGGGTGGGGATCAGGTAGACATGGCAGGGTGGGTACATGGTGCGATGAGGTTCAGAGACGCCAAATTGGCTCACCAAGCTGCACTGGCTGCCGCTGCGTTGCCACCGAAGATGATCAAGACTCTTCACCCGGCTCTAAGCGCCCCTGTAACAGCGAGAGTGGGCGTGGACTGAGCACGCAACGCCGGTAGGAACTGTATAAGCCAGCAATTTTTGTTTCGCCTATCCGGTGTTGGTGTAGGATGTGCGCAGTGAGCGCCGAAGGTAGGGCTTTGTTCAGATGCGAGGGACTGTTGTATCAGCCTATCCATTAATCAATATTGCGCGCTGCAAGACTGGGTCTAGAACACGACGATAGGAGTGGGGGCGGGAAGACGATGGCGATGATGTGGAATGAAGGGTTTTGGCCAGACTGACAAACATGAATTGTACTGGTTCCCGAAGCGTTTTCTCTTCCATGTTCCCAATCGG
Organism: Omphalotus guepiniiformis; assembly: GCA_028554645.1. NCBI lineage: Eukaryota > Fungi > Basidiomycota > Agaricomycetes > Agaricales > Omphalotaceae > Omphalotus > Omphalotus guepiniiformis. The sequence goes on along the minus strand of JAQOOI010000076.1, from coordinate 639,150 downwards.
TGTTATTCTGCGTCGCCTCGTCTTTTTTGATTTGCGCTTTCCCACTCTCCTAGACTTCCGAGCATTATCTTATGTACAGTATCCACAGATCTCTCGCTTTCTTCAGTCTCAGACATCCACTCTCGGCCTCTCGTTTCTCGTTTCTATCATTCTCATTGAAGCGTGCTCGAGCTAGAAGCTTGCAAAACGAATCACGATCAGTCTATTAATCATGTAATTTCGTCTTCGTCGCTGCGCTCAGATACCACAATCGTTTAGTTTCTCAATTCCATACTAGTGTTGAGTGTTGATGCACACCACTTTTCTCCTATGGAGTGTTAATATTACCACCTTTCAGTTGTACTTAAACTAAGCCTCATTGAATCGATTTCAATATACAGATGCTCGGGTTGTGGCGGACTCGCTGACTGTCGTGATTGTAAGGCGGCGAGTGAAAAACATTCCGAACCCGTTTCTACATACACTACAAGGAGGGCAATATTTCACGTAAGCGAAATTACTTGCCATTTGCTTCGAAATACTATTTATTTAGATTTGTACATTTTCAAAGACATTTAAGAAGTTTTTCGCACGTAAAAGGTGTGGCCTTTTGAGGTAACTTTCAGTGACAATTTAGGGAGTTTTCCACGTGACAAAGTGGGTGCAAAATATATGGCAACTTTGCCGTTTTTTCCCGTGACATTTATTAAAAATGTCGGCCGGGAAACTAAATGGGCAATCAACGGGCAATCAACGGTAGTCTGGGTTGCCCGTTGATTGCCCAATGATTGCCCGGTAGTTGCCCGGTGATTGCCCATTTAGTTTCCCGGCCAACATTTCTAATAAATGTCACAGGAAAGAAATGATGGTTTGCCACCGGCAAACCTCAAGTAAGGCGACTAGAATTGATCACACAAAACCCTTTATTTCACACGCAACAAAGCTTTATTTGTACAAGTCATATGTGAAGATCCAAACAAATATTATTTCCAAGCAAATAGCGGCAAGTTTCCCATGCGGGAAACATTGCCCTGTTTGTAGTGATAAACCCGTGCCTAAAAACACGCGCACGCAAGTTGCATTGATGAGTCATGGTTAACCAGGTCTCGTGATCTCAGGTAACGCGACTGTCACAGTCAACAAGCGTTACATGGTACTTTACATGCTACGGCGCGTTCAAGTTAGACCCTGACCATGCTCTTCGAGGGTGTCAAGTACTTTTTACCTTCTTGTTTACCACCTCAGCGCCTTGCCGACCTTTCTCATGCTCTCGATATCAATGGTGCCGTGCGCACGGATTCTGCAATCAAGGCTACACACGTCGTCACCAACTCACATCGTTTTGAGGGGTGGCAACTCATGCAGGAGGCAGAAAGTGTCGTAGTGGTTACAGTGTGTGACGTTTGACTTCTTAAAATTCTCGTCTCAAGTGTTCATCATCTGTCAGGAGAAGTGGGTTGAACGCTCTGTGATGATTGGGAAGGTTCAGTCGTGAGCTCCTTCGTGTCTCAATTCCTGCTATTCTGCAAAATTCATCACTACTCGCAGACCTTCCAATTACTCCACCGACCCATCGATGATCTTCTCTGGTGTGGTTGCTTGTGCAGCGGATGTTCGCCTAGTCTTGGAATACATTGGTTCATGCTCATGTTCTCTCTTAGCTCCAACCTCAGGACGTAGAAGTACTCTCTGCTGGGATACCCGCTCTTGGTGGTCAATGGCGCTCTGTTCTCACAAAAGATGTTACCCATCTCTTCGCTCTGTCAACTGATTCGGATAAATACGCCTATGCTATCGCTCATAAAGCGCAATTCGACCTGAAAATAGTTTTGCCTCATTGGTTCGATGATGTCGTCAGGCTTGGAATGGGGAATTTGGACGTCTCGCCTTATGAGTGGCCCGACCCACTAGTTCTGAAGACACCAACCGAGGCTGATAAGGGAAAATCAGATCCAAGTAAGAGGAGCCGTAGGCTGGATTCAGAGAAGAAGGCGCTGTTTTCCACCTCGGTGTTGGGCGCCCATACTGATATTCCCACTACTGCTACGAAGGACATATTTAATGAACGTCGCGTTCTTCTCAGCACAACACTGGAGTTAAATTGTCGGAGAGAAGCTCTTGAGAGCAGCATCGAGAGGGCAAATGGGATCATTGTCTCTCTGGACTCGAATGGAGAAGACGACAGTCTAAATGACGAAGCAAGTAGAGTGGACGAGTGTGATATCTTTGTGACCAAGTATAGGAGTGGCAAAGCATATTTCAAGGTACTTCGACTGAAGTTGGGAACGCGGTAATCTTACATTGTTGTCTAGGCTGTCAAGGCTGGCAAGACGATTGGAACGCTGGTCTGGCTTTTCCATGTTTTATCAACAGGCGTGCTTTCGCGCCCTTTAGACCATCTCCTTCATTATCCAATTCCAAAGAAACCAATTGCAAATTTCTCGAGCCATGTATGTAGATTTGTATCTACCATCCTGATTGCACTGACTGGAATACTAGGAAATAACAATTACGAACTATACTGGGGAAGCACGAGAGTATCTCAAGAAATTGATTGCCACTATGGGTGCCACTTTCACTCCCAGCATGTCAAACCGAAACACGGTTCTTATTGCTGCATAGTATGTTTTGATCTTCTTAAAATCGCACAGGTAGATCTCACTACTTTGGACAGCTTGGAGGGGACGAAGACGACCAAAGCTTCTATTTGGTCCATTCCAATTGTCAGTCACATTTGGCTGGAAGACTGTTTCATCAAGTGGCAGAACTTGACTGTAGGTCTTGAAAAATACCTCTCCTTTCCCAGCGGCACCGATTTTGCGATGTATCTCGGTGATCGTAAGGTTGGTGGGGATGTCACAGACCTCGCTGAGGTGGTAAGAGCAGAGCAGACGGACGAAGAGGAACAGGAGCAGGGAGCGGTGGCTGCACCTCTGACAACGCAGAACAGCGCCAGAGATGCTCGGGAAGTTGCTGATCTCGTTGAAAACGGCATGATGGAAATCGACGACGCTATGCCCTTTTACGCGGGCGAGGATGCAGTTATGGGTGATGAGCAGATTGAAACGAAAACTTCCTTGTCGCAGAAAACAAGACATGCATCTGTGGCTTCTGATGATGCGGTTACTTCATCTCGTATTACCATCGTCGAAGATCCCGCTAACGCACCTCTCAATGTGACTGGCAGTGGAGCAGGTATCATGCAAGATGGCCCTGACGGCGATGAACCAGTAGAGGTTCAGAAGATTGTAAAGGTGCAGGGGAAGGGAAAAGAAGTCGAGCGGATAGGACGAAACCCAAGAATTGAAAAGACTGCGAGAGGCAAAGCGCGCTCTTCACCAATTGCCACTGATGAGGAACTCGAAATGATGCAACCGTCAGCTGCTGCAGCGATAAACCCAAAGAACATTTCCAATGCCTTAGACGACATAAATCATTCATCCCCCGTCCGGCCTACTTCGACTCCAAAACGCATTGTTTCCGTTGTGATGCCACCGTTACTTCGGGGCGCCGACTCTTCTCCACTAGCCAGTGTGCGTCCATCATCCTCTGCAAAGGAAGGGCTCAAAAAGATGGAAAGTGTACATATTGCTGCTCCAGAACGTCGCCGAGAAAACACTCAGTCTGCTTTCTCTACTCCAAAGATTTATGGCTCTTTATCCACTGCACCAGGAGGCTCATCTCCGATATCCATCAATCACTCTACGAGGAGGGTGGCGGCGGCTAGAGCTTCTCAGCGATTGCACGATGAAATTATGCCAGACGTTCTGAACTTTCAGCAAGAGTTGCGGACCCAAAAATCGAACAAGCACAGATCTGCCAGCATCGTTGTTGATCACAATGCAGCACGGAATCGACATGGTTCAGTCGTACAAAAGCTCGATGACGAGGGCGATGATGTTCGATCTCGGAAGGGAAAAGCAGGAAACGATTTGAAGGGGACCAGCACAGTGGCGAAGAAGGATGGAGCTAAAGACGGTGTCGCAGAGAAGAAAAGAAAATCTGGCACCCTAAAAACTCAAAGTCCCAATGGGGACACTGACGAGGACGATGAACCCCCGAATCAGAAGAAACGCAAAACAGCTGGCAGTAAACTCATCAAGTTGATGACGACTCAAGTAACATTATCCGACGAGGTAGTGAAGGTAAATTTGTCAATCTGTTCCTTTTACGAATGGTACTCCAATTTTGCAAGTTTAGGTCCTTCTTGACCTAGGCGTAAAAATCACTACGAAGGCTTCCGAGTGTACCCACCTTGTTGTGCCGAGCCTAGTCCGAACAGAGAAATTTCTATGTGCTCTGGCCGTCGCACCCTACATATTATCGGAGTCTTGGGCAACTGAATCTGCGGCGGCGAAGGAATTACTGCGTATGTCCGCTCCTCGTTGCAGTGTCATGTAAGGGATTGATATTCTTCCACAGCTGAGGAACGATACCTACTCAACGACAAAGCCGGGGAGAAGAAATACGATTTCTCTCTTGCAGAGGCTTTGTCTCGCGCTGGACAATACAAGGGAAGGCTGCTGGCGAAGAAAACGTTCTACGTAACTTCCGGCGTCTCAATGAGCCGCGCCCTTCTAAAGAATGTCGTCAGCGCTTGTGGAGGACAGGTGGGCACATAATACTCGTTCGAAACTTTTCACCAACAATGACTCTTCTCTAGGTCGTGACACAAAACCCAAGTCTGCGTATCTTACGTGCCAACGCTGACCGTCATATAATATCATGCCCTGAAGACGAAGCTATATGGCAACCGCTCGCGCGCGAATATCCGATTTACAACGCTGAGCTCCTGCTCACTGGTATACTGAAGCAGGAAATCGAATGGGATAATGAGAAGTTCAAAGTTCCAGGATCTTGTTAACATTGTACCACTATCCTTTATATTGTATTCATGGTTTCATCTATGTAGCAGTCAATATGTATCATGCACATCTCATCCATTTATAGGCCGAGAAACATAAAATGGCGATTTATAAATTTGACTTGAGTGAGAAACTTTACCTAAACTGGGGGGCGGCCCGGTCACCTCGATCGACAAGGCTGGAGGCGAGTCATCTAAAAATCTCTACTCTGATCCATCGGCATAAGCACTGAAGATGTCGTTTCCTCCTCACGATAGTTGGTATCTGTCTTCATATGGCTCAGAAATTGTGCTGATAGATCCCTATAGTCTCCACTCTCTTCGATTTCCCCAAGGAAGAGGAAAAAGTCATTGCTTATTGGAGGAGCATCGACGCGTTTCGGACCAGTTTGAAGCTTTCTGAGGGAAGGCCAGAATTCACCTTCAATGATGGCCCCCCATTCGCTACTGGCCTGCCACACTACGGCCATTTGCTAGCAGGAACTATCAAGGTAGGCAATTCTTAACCCTGATCATTGGCCTATGTGAATCAGCATCTGTTCGTCTAACAGGATATTGTGACTCGGCACGCACATGTCAGTGGTCATCATGTCACTCGAAGATTCGGTTGGGATACCCATGGCCTTCCTGTCGAGCATGAGATCGACAAACGCTTAGGGATCACTGGAAAGGAAGATGTGATGGCTATGGGCATTGACAAATACAATGCTGAATGCCGGAAAATTGTTATGCGATACGCGAGTGAATGGCGTACGACAGTAGAACGAATGGGTCGTTGGATCGATTTTGACAATGACTACAAGACTCTGCATATCACATACATGGAGTCAGTATGGTGGGCCTTCAGCGAGCTTTTCAAGAAAGGCATGGTTTACAGGGGATTGCGCGTTATGCCCTACTCCACCGGCCTCACAACACCGCTGTCGAATTTTGAAGCGGGCTTGGATTATAGAGATGTGAATGATCCCGCTGGTGCGTATCCTTAGGACTATCTATCAATTTAAAGGTTGAACTTTGAATCAGTCACGGTGGCTTTCCCGCTTGTCGATGATCCCAAAACATCTCTTCTGGCCTGGACCACGACACCGTGGACCTTACCTTCTAATCTGGCACTCTGTGTTCACCCCGATTTTACTTACATCAAAATCCACGATACCGAGAGGGATCAGAACTTTATTATACACGAAAACCTATTGACAACCCTTTACAAAGATCCCAAAAAAGCGAAGTACAAGAAAATTGGTCAGTTTCAGGGCTCGGACATGAAAGGATGGAGATATGTGCCCCTTTTTGAATATTTCACAGATCAGGTGAATTTCTTCCTCTTGTCCCCCTTCGCTCAGTCTTTTACTTTGACAGTTCGAAGATAAAGCCTTCAGAGTAGTTAATGACACCTATGTCACTGCTTCCGATGGTACTGGTATTGTTCATCAAGCCCCTGCATTCGGTGAAGATGACCATCGCATTGCTATTGCTAATGGCGTTCTTCGTCCGGACGAGATGCCTCCTTGTCCTGTTGATGACAGAGGTCATTTTACCCAGGAAGTACCAGATTTTGCTGGTGACTATTTCAAGGTCAGTAGGAGAATATACCACCGTAAATGCCCTATAATGAACTTTCTCCTCTCCCTCTACCAGGTTGCGGATAGTAAGATCCAGAAAGTGCTAAAAGCAAAAGGAAGGCTCATTGTCCAATCCAACCTAAAGCACTCTTATCCGTTCTGCTGGAGATCTGGAGCATGACATCTACATAAATGAAAACTGAAATGTTTGCAAGATCTGGAACACCCATGATGTATCGCGCATTCCCGGTCTGGTTTGTTCGTGTCACACCCATCATCGATGAGCTAGTGAAAAACAATGCTGAGACTCTATGGTCTGTTCAACATTTTCACACGCTTGTGAACATTCTTGACATCCGCCCGTCTTTAGGGTTCCTCAATCTGTGGGTGATAATCGATTTGGGAACTGGCTTGCATCTGCTCGAGATTGGAACGTGTCGCGAAACAGGTACTGGGGTACGCCCATTCCCCTATGGGTCAGTGATGACATGGAAGAGGTAATTCCCCCTAAGTCTGAAGTGATAGATTGCTGAATACTCTTCAGGTTGTCGCTGTCGGTTCTGTAGATGAGCTGGAAAGGCTTTCGGGCGTCTCAGGGATCAACGATCTACATAGAGAAAGTATCGACCATATCACCATCCCGTCGTCACAAGGCAAAGGGACACTGAAGCGCATTGAGGAAGTGTTTGACTGTTGGTTTGAATCAGGAAGGTTGGAAGGATGACCTCTGTTATGCGCGAAGACTCATTGCTTTTCCAGTATGCCTTACGCCCAACACCATTATCCCTTCGAAAACAAGGAGCTTTTCGAGAAGAATTTCCCTGCCGATTTCGTGTGTGAGGGTATCGATCAGACAAGAGGCTGGTTCTATACTCTCCTTGTACTTTCAACCCATCTATTTGGCAAAGCCGCCTGGAAGAATTTGATTGTTACTGGTTTGGTTCTCGCTGCGTAAGTATTGATTTCGCGGTTTTGCCCTGTTCTAACAGCTGGCCTGCCTTGCAGTGACGGGAAGAAGATGAGCAAGAGTCTGCGGAATTATCCAGACCCCAGTATCATTATTGATACCTATGGAGCTGATGCAACCAGGTAATTGTCATGTGGAAATTTGTCGATGAACATAATCCCAATGATTCTTAGGATGTACCTCGTAAATTCCCCCATTGTACGCGGTGACAATCTTCGTTTCCGGGAGGAAGGTGTTCGAGAAGTTGTTTCCCGTGTGCTTCTGCCATGGCTCAATTCCTTCCGCTTTTTCTTGGGTCATGTTGCATTGTTCAAGAAAGCAACAGGCGTCGACTTTCAGTACAATGCTTATGCGCCCCTTCCTAACAATGTGATGGATCGCTGGGTTCTTGCTCGCTGCCAGTCCCTGATCAAGCTAGTGCGCCAGGAGATGGCGGCCTACCGTTTATACACTATTATACCCCGTTTACTGGACCTCATAGACGAACTTACCAACTGGTATATCCGATTCAATCGCAAACGTCTAAAGGGCGAGGATGGTAAGGAGGATACAATGGCTGCTCTGAACACCTTATTCGAAACTCTATTCACACTATGTCGAACCATGGTACGTCGATCGCGCTGTGAGATTTCCTGTTACATGAACTCAGAATTTCATGTCTTCGTATACGCCGTTTTTGACTGAGAACATCTATCAGTCTCTGCGACAATTCATCCCGGAAGACCCGAAAGCTGGCGATACCCGTTCTGTGCACTTCCTCAGCTTCCCGGAGGTGAAAGAAGAATATTTCGATGTCGATATTGAGAGACAGGTCGCTCGGATGCAGGCCGTCATTGAACTTTCACGTAATATCCGAGAGAAGAATACTCTCTCTTTGAAGGTATGTGGTAGGTGCCACTACGCAATGCGCAACGCTCATGCCTTGCGTTTCAGACACCTCTAAAAGAACTTCTTGTGTTCCATCCCGACGAACAGTATATTGCTGACATTAGACCGTTGCAACGATATATCGAGTCCGAGCTCAACGTGCGCGATATTGTCTTCACTTCTGATGAGGAACTTTCCGGGGTTCGATACCGTGTCGTCGCCGACTGGGCAGTTCTGGGGAAGAAGCTTAGGAAAGACCTCGGCCGCGTCAAGAAAGCCTTACCTGATGTAGCCAGCCATCAAGTCAAGGACTATATTTCCAGCGGCAAGCTAACTGTTGATGGTATTCAATTGGTGGAGGGAGATCTCACCGTCCAGCGATATCTTGAACTTCCTTCAGCGGAAATAGGTCAATACGGAACACATACGGATAATGACGTCGTTGTCAGGTTAGACATCCAGATCCATTCAGATCTTCAAGGAGAGTGGCTGGCTCGTGAATTGGTCAACCGAATCCAGAAATTGCGGAAGAAGGCTGGGTTGCAAGCCACCGACGATGTAGATCTTTACTACTCCTTCGAAGCAGATACAGGCGCTGAGATATTGAGCGCGATGAGAGAGCACGAAGCTCTCATTCGGAAGACTGTTGGAAATGTCCTTGTTGATGAAAAGGAGAAGAAGGCTGGGATGGAGCTCATTCGCGAGGAGCAAGAGATAGCGGAAGTGAAATTCATCTTATCCCTGGTACGAGCCTGATTGAAGCATCCAAGAAAAGGGTATACATGGAATTAACATAGAAATAACATTGATGTACGGTATAATTAATACAGGCACTCACGTTTGCTGATGATACACTATCTCTTTGAAGAGCCAAAACCTCCAAAACCCATCATCTGTGCCATTTCGTTAGCGTCGGTGTTATTTGCTAACTCATCAGCCAAAGCCTTCTCCTTTTCTGCCTTTTTGCGTGCTTTCTTCTCCTCTCTTAAGGCTTCTTCCTTCGCCCTGACTTCAGCGAGTCGCTGATCGAAGTCGAAAGCTTTAGCTGAGGAAGCCTCTTTTGTCCGTTCTCTCAGTAGTGCTATCCGCGCACGAACTTGCTCAAGTGTAGACCTTTGCAAACGCGTTGTTTGACCAATAGCTCGTAAGTCTGGACGTGTTATATTAGTCAATAAATCGCGACTGCTATATCAGCAATGAACGCACGAGCTCGACTGTTGATATGATCCAGATAACCAGTTGTATCTCTATAGTTTCTATTGCATGTCTCACAATAGAATCCAGGTTGACCAGAACCTCTGCCGTGAGGATTCTGAACAACCACAGTCTTGTTTAGATTTTTATCGAGCTCCAGAGGACCTTCTCGCTGTTTCATGAGCTCGGTAGGCTTCGGAAGATCATCACGTTTGGGCCCTTTTCTCGGTCTCTTGCCTATCGCGAACTTCAGAGAGACGCTCCCCAGCATATTTGCAAGACGCACCCTGCTTCGCGCGCTCCTCATTCTCCTGCATACGCTCCTTCTCCTCGAGATCTCGTTTCTTTGCTCGTTCCGCATATTCTTCTTTGTCCCACTTCTTCCTGAAATCGGTATCAGCAGCTTTGGTATTGTACGCTCCGCCCTTGTCTGCCATCATAAAGTTGAGAAATGAGGAGCGTCGGTTTAGGGAGTGCACGTGGCAGCTAGTCGGAGTTGTCGCGTGTCGAATACAGTACACTATTACACCTTCAAGGCTTCAATTTTTCTTACTTTTCATGCTGCTAATATCGCCATAGCGGATACGATACAGTCCTTTTTTGTCATCATGAGCGAGCCGGACGTCGATACAGAAGTCAATTATTCTGTTTCTTTTCCTCTTCCTTTTCGTGTCCTCGTCCTGGCTGGGTTTGGTATTTTGGGATGGGCAACCAATCTACATGGTCTCAATACACTTGGTGTCGATGCAGTCGCTGCTCTGGACCTCAAAGTAGCAGACCGTGGTCCAAGAACTTCTCAAAGACTATCTCGGGATATTTCCAGGATGGCTGATGCTGCGCCCCTGTATCGCACTGTCTACCAGATATGCATCATATATTCACTTTGGTGCTTTGCATCGTGGACATTGTACCGCTCCCTTACCACCGGAAATGCTACACTTGTTGATGAATACGGATATATACCGGGGCTCTCTGCACTTGTTGTCGCACTTGTATTGGTATGCCCCTTCAATGTCTTCTATAAGCACGAACGGGACAAATTTTTACGGTGCGTTAATTCAATGTTCGGATGTGTCATGTTTCTGAGTTTCCCCTACCTAGTTCGATAAAGAGATGCATGTTCTCTTCCATGGACGCCCCCATCTATTTCGCCGATGTCGTGTTCGCCGATATACTCACATCCTTCGCCAAAGTCCTAGGAGATGTTTGGTTATCGTTCCGGATGCTCTTGCCAGGCAGTAGTCTTCTTCATTTGCCGGCTGATCCTGGGTGGCTGCGTTGGGTTATGCCTACCATCATGAGGTGTGTTCTTTGTCAATTCATTGTTCTGTTCTGACAAGCACCAGTATCCCGTACTTAGTGCGTCTACGACAATGTGTTGTGGAATGGACTGGTTCAAATAACGAAAGTCGAAGACCTTTATTCAATGCCATAAAATATGCGACGGCCTTTCCTGTCATGTACCTTTCGGCAGCGCAGCGGCTAGTAGTCTCAGAGCTCATCCAGGAGAAAGGCGATGAAGTGACAAAAGAAGCTTGGCACGGAGAACACCCACTCTTCAGATTATGGTGAGCAAAACTTAAATTTACCGTCCAATATCCTTACATTATTTTTTCCACATAGGCTTCTCTTCGCAGTCATCAACTCATTATACTCTTTCTGGTGGGATGTCACGAACGATTGGGGCTTAGAACTATTGAAACTAAATCCCAAGGTTGCGGAGCGACCATCCCCCCCTCGTCGTCTTGTTCTTCCTCATCTTCATTCTGGATCTTCCCTTCTTCGTGACACATCTCGGCACGAAAGTGTTGATTTCGATGAGAGCCGTCGACCGCATCCATATGGTCTACGCCCCACGCTTCTCTATCCCCTACCTGTGTACCCGTTGTTGGTATTTCTCAACCTGATTCTTCGGCTCACATGGTCTATCAAGCTGTCCAGCCATCTTCATTCCAAAACCGAGGGGAGCATAACAATCTTCATGATCGAGCTGGCTGAAGTGCTACGTCGATGGATGTGGGTATTTGTACGCGTGGAATGGGAGGTGATCAAGAAAGCCACAGATTCTCGCGATAGCCCCAGACACGGAAGCCTCAGTGGCGACGAGTCTGATTATGAGATGATCCCTCCCACCCCACCATAAGTAAGCTATCCTGATCTTCACGAACCATTCCGCCGAAACTGATGGACGAATTGTAGTCTATTGTTTACTATAGTATCCTGTTAAAGAGAGAAGATGTATTGTTCCTATCTCTGAGAGTTAATGAACTCGAGCCCCGAAAGGAACTCACGCGCAGTACAAAAAGAAAATCAGCAAGTGAAAGACATGAGCTGTGAAAATGGCAGATGGCAGACTAACATGCAAGGCAACTTGGCAAGACGGAATGTTCCTTCTGACCTGAACTTGGCAAGGTTCCCGAAGACGCTACGGGAAGCTTCGGATCGGATGGCTTATAACCTCAATTTGCTCGCCGAAAACCGGTGAGAATTTCAGAGAGATTCAATTCAGAGTTTTGTCACGTGATGTATGCCCTCACAGTGACTTCTGGCAGGTGAGCCGCTTGACTACATTTGGCTGCAGTAAGTCTCACTCCCAGTGTCATCTGATGTCTTATAGCCGTTCCTTACTCACAAGTCTTTTCACGTATATAAACATTAGTGCAAAGCACAATGGGATACCAAGCCCTCCTTCCTCATTCAAATACAACTTTTACATTTACTCAGCATGAAGGTGCGCTATCGATCCCTCATCTCGGCTTTGATCAGGGTACTTAGTCGCGTCTCTTGTAGGTACTCGCGATTCTTTATAATGGCTACGAGGCCGCCGAGCAAGAGACCCGTCTTCTTGGCACTGTAGAGAATAAGGTGCTTCTTAATCTGCAATAAATCACAGCTTCCTGGTTGCTGACGATCCTTGTAGCTTGGGCTTGAAGAATGGCTGACTTCTCAAGGGCATGAATTAATAGGTGCGTGGAATCTACACCGTTGATGTCTAGTTTGAACCAATCTTCATTCTAGTGAGCTATTCTACTGATATCAACCGCAGCATTTGTCTAAGCCACACTTAGGTATCCAGCAGCAAAGAGGGTCCAGATAGCGATTTCCAGAAGCATATCCAAGATGTGGGTCCATACACCATCAGATCTTTGGTTTCTTTGTTGAGTAGTGTCTTGCAGGCTGAAGTGTTGATCACCACCCCATTCCATCCTGGATACCTCACACGGGAGCTCATTGAGAAGGCAGGATTGTCGTTATTTTCTCAGTGGTCTGAGAGTTCAACTGGTGCTTTTCGCAGGCGAAAAACTTGAAGATTTGCATTACCGCTGGTGTGGGATCGGATCATATCGACTTGAATGCCGCAGTAGACCATAAGATCCAAGTTTTGGAGGTGAGTTCGTTTCGTATGCAAGTGCTGTGGTCTTCTGATCCTCATATCTTCATATCAGGTGTCTGGTTCCAATGTTGTTTCAGTTGCCGAACATGTGGTCATGAGCATTCTCTTACTGGTTCGAAACTTTGTGCCTGCTCACGAGGTGCCTATTTTCATTTTACACCCGTGGGCATGAGTTTGACACACAAGCTAGATGATAGAGCGCGGTGACTGGCAGGTTTCTGATGTTGCTCGTAACGCATTCGACCTTGAGAACAAAGTTGTTGGCACTATTGGCGCAGGTAGATACATCCATCGTTTATCGTCCATGGATCACATATCTGATACCAATTTCAGGTAGAATCGGGTACCGCGTATTGCAGCGCCTCTTGCCCTTTGACTGTAAGGAGCTTCTGTACTACGACTATGCACCCCTTCCCGCTGCGGCGGCGAATGCAGTCAAAGCACGTCGTGTTGAAGATCTAAAGGTTAAGCTCGTTTGGTCGCATGAGTTGCAGATTATACTGACCTCTTGCTGAAGGAATTTGTCTCTCAATGTGACGTCGTCACTGTAAACTGCCCTCTGCACGAGGGTACTCGTGGTCTCGTCAACGATGAACTTCTCTCGCACTTCAAGAAAGGCGCTTGGCTCGTCAACACTGCACGTGGTGCGATCTGTGACAAGGATGCTGTGGCGCGGGCTCTCAAGAGTGGCCAGCTTTTGGGATACTCTGGTGGGTGCACATTCTCCCTGACGTATAGCAAACATCATTGACAGAATCTATAGGTGACGTATGGAATGTACAGCCTGCTCCCAAAGACCATGTGTGGCGAACCATGAAAAATCCTCTTGGTGGTGGAAATGGCATGGTACCACATTATTCTGGTACCACTCTTGATGCTCAAGCTCGATATGCTGCTGGCACTAAAAGCATACTGGACAATTACCTCACTGGCAAGCCTCAAGAACCGCAGAACGTTATTGTTGGGCTCGGCAAGTACGAGACGAAAGCATGTGAGTGCATTTCCCCACGTTCAATACATTCGTCTCACGTAGATTGTACAGATGGTCAGCGTTAAGAATATTATGGAACATGTTGTTGTTGTTGAATCTGTGTACTTTTATGATCATGATACTCAATCAATGAATTTTGAAATTCGCGCATATGTTATTGGGGGAATAGCATGTAAGATATATTGAGGTTTACATTATAACTAGTGTCCGAGTTTGTGTCAAAGCTGGGTATATGATCATTCGATCAGTAAGTAGCAGTTGTTCTATGACGACGTCCCCGTCGTCCATGTGCTCTACGCGAGCCAAAGCATCGACAGCACAGAATATCAACGATGGTATCAAAGATCACGACAATCACCTACAAAATCATCATGAGTATGCAACAGCGACACTAGAAACAGATACTTACTGTGGTTATTGCACCGACAATAGCCATTATGACATTAGCAATGGCGGAAATAATGGCATTGATGCCAGCTCCTATTGAAGAGAAGATTGCGCCCTAGAAAGCGATGTGTGTGAGTTTAGTAAATTAGTAAGAAATCCATGCTCACCATTGTAAGTATCGTGAGTTTTATGGAGGACAAGACGGATGGTTTTTTACTTTATATATGCGTCTCAATGGTCGCAATGATGTAATGCTCCTTACGCGTCAGAGGTGACGTTGGTTGATGATGTCATGCTCCTACAAAACTATGACTACATACATTTCATATTTCTCGCTTAATCCGGTCCTTCAGCTGCTCGTTCAAGAACTTCTCCACTCCATTGGCGCATTTGGGATAAACAGTCCCTTCTTGATTGTACAAACGGCAATTGTCAAAGATAAGACGGGCATCTCTGACAAAGTCGTCAACTGAAGAGTACTGATTGTTCTCCAGCTTGTGCTCCATCGTACTGAAATCTGCCAAACCCGTGTTAGATTATCGCTAGACATATCTCAATCGACTACTAACCCATCGGGTTTTTGATCACTTCATAGTAGTCTGGAACGTCGTCTCCGTTGACTGGAACCAAGAATGGCCATGCTTGATTATGTCCTTGCAAGTCTTTCATCAGACGTTCCATGAAATGTCGATCTGCACTTTTAGGCGCTAAGCGGATGAGACTCCAATTGACAATCAGGTCAGGTAGTGTTGATGACAGCATAATACTCACTGTTCTGCCATGGAGGGTGTCCAGCCGCTCTCTCCTAGTAAAAATCATCATCATTAAAAAGGCTGGGACCAACCGGGATCATGAACAACCGCACTCAGCCCTGGAACATCCTGCGGGTCAACAGTCATATTTTCTGGTTCGCCGTCTTGAAATTGGGGTAAGCCAGGATGCACTATATGTGACCGTGACATCTGACGAATCTTCGACATAATAGCTTCTTGTTGTTGGGCAAGAATGTTGGCTTTATCCAGGTAATCCACCTTGCGTAGCATGGTGCACTGCATGATAGTTCCGCCTTCGTAATCTTTGATATAGCCAGCCCAAACAGATCTGTCGAGCGTGATTTCTTTGGAGAACCCTTGCTTCTCAAAATACCCCACTGCGTAATTATCAGCATACGTCAGGAAATAGCTCATGCCAGGATATGCTTTTCGAATATGAGCCTTGAAGTGGTCCATGAGCATCCCACCGTAACCCTGCGAGAACGTTGGAAGGTTTCTTGCAGAAAAGAGTATAGACACGCATACCTTAACTTGATCCACTGACGCTGTGGCAAAGAAGACAATCTCTGCGAACCCCCGATGCTCAAAAGGACGAAAGCAAATACCGCCGACTACCTTGTATCCCCGTTTGATGATGGCGAGTGCTTTTGAGTTGTTGTCATACACTAGACGAGCGATATACTCTCGAGGCATTTTCGGGAGCTGTTTTTGGAAAAGAGTCTTCAGTCCGGTGAGAATGATCAGTGACCGGGGATGGTTGTCGTTTTCAACTGCGGTTATCTGTATTATGCCCTTTCGTAACTCGACAGCAGCAGCTTTTTCTGTCTTGACCGGCGGCTGCGCTTTTCATCAAATGCTAGTTCAAAGCTGAGAATTTCAACGGAAACTTACTGCAGCGGATTCAGCAGAATCAACAGGTACACCCGTCGCTAAACGAGTTATTTGGGATTCGTCCATCTTTTCCTCAACCTGTACTTTTGTCTCCGCGGTCGTCACAGGTCGACCATTAGTATGAGGCTGGCGGGTTGCAGTTGTGGTATGAGGTGCCTTGCCTCCTCTGTGCTTTTGAGGTGACTTTGCAACTACTTTCTGAGCCATGCGTGTGGCCAGTGGCTTGTCTTCCTCGTCGTCATCATCGTCATCTTCATCACCACTGAAGGAGGAGAGGGATATACGACGTTTCTTATTGGGAGGAGGAATGTCACTAAGAGCTGAAGAAGCAGGTGAGGAAAGAGGAGGAGTTTTGACATGCTGTTCTGTCGGACGTGGTAGTGAGATACGTTGAGGCGGAAATGACCACGGATGTTTACCAGGTGAGGCAAGGGGATTTGAAGGAGCAACCAAGGAAGAGACGGAAACAATCATCCGCCGTTTCAAGCTCTCGATATCGGGATCGCTGTAAGCAAAATCCAACAATTTACCTACGTCCTATGAGATGAAGTTGAGTTGGGCTAAGCCAGTGAAACTCGAAAGCGGAATCAAACCTGCAAGTTTTCGTCTATACGGATTGCATAGGAAGCTCTACGCCTGTACTCTTCGCTCCCTATTTCAGCTTCGTTTGCACCATGCTCTCTGACACCGTGTCCGCAAGCACAGATGTCTAGATAGAGATCTTCATCGTCTGAGCCGTATTGCCCGAGCTCACCCAAAGAAGACTCGTTCAAGGCGTCGTCTGGCACTACTTGTACGCCTCGGCCCGGATGTAGACCAGTGCAGTTGTCACAAGAGGTGCAGGGTGAATGCCTGGCAATCTTGAGCGCTAGCTGAGCTGAAGTGAGCTCGTCGAATGAATGTGATATGGGGTATGCGACTTTCATGCTTGTCATTGCTACTGAGAGAAGATATAGTGATCACGTGCTGCTCAGCACACACGCTTTGACCGTGGCTTGTTGCAGTGGACCAGCAGTGGACTCTCATGAGTCCTCATGCGCTCTGTATTTTTATTCTTCTATTTCTTCGTCAAACATTCGCTTGGATAAATTATCCTTCCAATGGATATGCAACTATGACACACTATGAACTACCTCAAAATTACATTGCTTCGTGTGGATGTACCGCAGACAGCACCCACTACCCCACAGCTGCCATGTCCCAGATGGCGTTTGGGAGTAGCACTGCTTATGGTAAGTTAATGTCACACTCTAACTTTTTCTTCTCGATTGAGCACACAGATTAGGCCCTGCTTGCGGAAAATGCTTTAATTTAACGCTCTTGAATACTTTTTTGTCTATACCCCCATTTATTCCGACTGTGACCAAGTCTATCATCGTCAAAATAACAGACCTTTGCCCGTTGTCGACCACTGGTTGGTGCAACGCCACAGAAAATGGACCCAACGCGTATGTATCCATTTTCAATAAGGCTTCACCCTAAAATGAAGTCCTGATCTAGCGCCGGACATGATTTGAACTTTGATCTTGCCTATCCTTCAGTGGCCATTCCTGATAATTTCTTCCCTTCTAATGCGTCTTTCTATGGCTATACAGTACGTTCCTCGTTCTGAAGCGGACGCAGTTTGTCAGATATCTATTTCCAGGACTTTGGTGTCTGGAATATCAGCTACGAGACTGTTTCATGCAGTGATTGGGCAGGTTTCAGGAATGTCGCCGCGTTAGGCAGCGTGTCTAATTTGGGACCTGAAAGTGCTTGTTGTCCCGCCAATCCTTCGGTATGTAAAGTTGTCGACCAGCTTCTCTCTCATTCTACAACCTCATGTTGATTACAGGGAAATTCCAATGACACATGTCCATCTTACTCTGATCACAACGGCATTGCGCAAGTCCCGCTTCTTCTCTGGTCTGGCTCGCGATTGCTAACATAAGAATGTAGTCCAGATACCACCACCAGCTCTGCATACAGAGTCTCGATACCCTCTGCAACAATTTGGCTTTTGTTTGTTGGTTGTATATCCTTATTGGTGTAATTGTTAAGAATGCCATACTATATCCAACAGCAGTGCGACTGGATTTCAGCGATAAATGAGTGTATAATTGTTAAATAATACATGCCACTACCAGAGGCTGAGACTATGCGAATGCGAGACAATTCAACAATGTATCGAGCCTCGTTCCAGCGAGTCTCAAATTCGCACTTGCACCTCGTAAAGTCTTTAGGCCATCCGTCTGGCTCTAAACTGGGGTCAACATACATGCACCGTCAGTGCAACGGTGACCTTACTTCTCAATATCTTCGTCTTCGACTCTGCGGTAATGACCTCTGCCACTGGCAAGCACTCTCCAAACCTTCTGAGCACCACCAAACCAGACGAAAGCAGCAGTAGCAAGACCCAATACAATAACAAGGAAGAAGAGATTTCTGAAGAAATGAGATTCTTCGTCAACCTTGACGAACTCCTCGGACGACGCAGAGCCCGAAGGAATAGTCGCGGACATGGTAGCATCAGCCTCAGCGACGGAGGTAGGACCAGTAACATCCTCGACCTGTACGACAAGGAACCAAAGTTTATTCATGACACGTTGTAGTTAACAAGGAATGCTGATCAAAGCTCAGCATGAAGAGGTACCTGGTTGCCGTCAGTATCCGTAACGGTCTCAACTTCAAGCTGCACGTAAAAGAGTCAATAACAGTCAGCATCGTGAAAGGAATCGTACGCACTTCTCCCGAGTCGGTAATGACCACATCTTCAAGTGGACGGTCAGAAGCACCTTTCTCCACATTTTCTGAGTTGCAAAGCAATAAGTCAGAAAAATTCGAGTAAATCCGGTGCATATAATTATACCGATTGCGTGTACGACGTCCATGCCCTCAAGAACCTTCCCAAAGACGACCTAAAGGAGCATTAGCAAGATTTGAGCTGTGAAAGAAATGAAGATACAGACGTGTCTTCCGTCCAACCAGCTCGTAGCGATCGTGCAGATGAACTAGAATTTCATGAGTGTGCATAAGTACAAGTAACGCTTCATTGCGTACGAATTGTGAGCCTAAGAAGCCTCGAATTAGTAGGCCAGCCTTCAAGGGCAGAAGAGCACTAACCATTCGTGTCTTTACCGGCATTTGCCATCGACAAGATACCAGGACCGGTGTGCTTGAGTTTGCTGGAGGAAGGCTTGAGAAAAACCGGTGCAAATAAACCTAGCATCAACTCACAAGTTCTCGTCGGCAAACTTGTCACTTTCAAAGATGGACTATGCCAGGATATCAGAGATCGAAGATTTGGCATGCGTAGACAACTCCCACCTTGCCGCCGCGACCATCACCACTGGCTACTCGGATAATGAGCCATTCAACCCTCATTCATCAGCCGAGTCATGACTCACTGAAATCACCACCTTGGATCCTGAAAAGTTGATACATTAATTCAGAGCACTATTGCCTATGTGAAATTACTGACATGAAATCTTTGATGACACGGTGGAATTTCGATCCCTTGTAACCAAAGCCCAGTTCAGTGCCATCTTTTCGCCTTCCAGTCGCAAGGGCACGGAAGTTCTCCACGGTTTTAGGAACAGTCTGGAAGACACGCGTGAGCAATGAGCTAGGGAGCAATACGAGAAGCGTACTCCTCCGAATAGACCCATGGTGACTGTCACGATCATAAATATATGAGCTGTTAGAGAAAGAACACTACATACTCCTGCCAAGGTCCTGTTTACCATGTTTGATATCAAAGTACACCTTGTGGGTAATCTTGGGTCCCTTTGCCGCCTCTACATTCTGCACACAAAAGAAGGAAGCTAGAGAGATAGCAAGAAATGCTAAAGAGAGTTGACGAAGGCCAAACATGGTAGTGAAGTAAAGAGACGTGGCCAATTTCAGATCGCACTGAAGTATAACATCGTGGGAAAAGAGTCAAGTTACACTCAAAATTTACTCTATTCACTGTATAATATGGACGACGGTCTTGTACTCAATCTTGCAGGTGACGATACGCTGATATCGTCAAAGCCAAGTTCTGCTTCTAAAGGGGGACGATGGACGGATAGGTGCGCCTTCTGTCTCTGTGTTCGCAAATCCGAATTCTGAAGAGATCACAGATTAAAAGCTAAACGAGTTGCAAAGCGTACACAACGACCTACGGAGAAGAAAAGCTCTACTAACTCTCTTCCAGCTACTGAATCAGAGGAACCCAGTCCAAAAAGACGTCGCGTTGAAAAACTGTTGGTTTCAAGATCAAATGAGGATCCGCCTCCCGCTCAACCTCGCACCCAAACTCAGATCATCTCTTCACTTTTCTCCCATAATCCCAAAGTTGAGGTACCTGTTAATAAAGTTAAACCGAAAACTGCACTCCCGCCCAGTAATGCTCCGTTGACTGATTCGTCCTCATTTCTGGGCTTGGGTCTCCATCCTTTGCTATCTTCTCATCTTGTGACTAAGATGTCCATCACCAAACCCACATCAATTCAACGAGCTGCTTTGCCCGTCACACTATCGACTACCGCCGAAACGATGGCGCGCGATGTTTTCATCCAGTCTCAAACTGGTTCCGGGAAGACACTCTCGTTTCTTCTACCTATCATACAAGATTTACTTCCTCTCAGTTCTTTGTCCTATATCGACCGAACTATAGGGACTTTGGCTATAATCATCGCCCCTACACGCGAACTTGCCAAACAGATATCGGATGTTCTCGAAAATTTGCTCAAGCTTCGACTTCGGGCGGGGGATGAGGAGGCGGATGACCCGAATGCGACGAGGTTGACGCGTTGGCTAGTCTCTGGCCTCTTAATTGGAGGAGCAACTCGTACTCACGAGAAAGCTCGACTCCGCAAAGGTCTTCCTATTATAGTCTCGACACCGGGTCGATTACTTGATCATCTTCAGAACACATCTTCGTTTAATGTCGGCAAATGTCGCTGGCTCGTCCTCGACGAAGCTGATCGCTTGATGGAACTGGGATTCGAAGAAAGCATTACTGGTATTCTGAAAGGGTTGGATGGGCATCGCAAGTTGGCTTTACAGGCTATGAACGAGGGGATTGGTAAGGAAGTTGGTGGTTGGGATTGGGAGCGGAGAAGAAGGACTATCTTGTGTTCAGCCACGATACGTGAAGATGTACAAAAGCTGGCCGGCGCAACTCTCTTAAACCCTCTCATGGTCAAGGCCTCCGAACCGGATATCTCAACCTCTCTGCAAACTCAGACCGGTTCGTCCGCTGTCCAGAGACAGGACGAGAATTTCAGCCCCCCAACACAGTTATCGCAGAATTATGTGGTGGTCCCGTTAAAGCAGAGGCTGGTGGTACTCGTAGCGCTGTTACGCAAACTCATCATGCAGTGCCAGAATCAACCGGGCGCAAAAGTTATCGTTTTCCTTAGCTGTACGGATGCTGTGGACTTTCTTTGGAAGCTATTGGGAGGATCGCAGATAAGTAATGACGATACCACACAGTCAGATGGGGCCTCAGATAGTGGTGACAGCGAAGCTGGTGAACCGGCTAGAGACGATACGAAGGCCGAATCAATTTCTTTGAAATCCTCTCTGCTCCCTCATACGTCACTTTTTCGACTTCATGGCTCATTGCCCACATCCACTCGATTAGCTTCGCTAAAAGGCTTTTCAGGGAACTCAAAAAAGACAGTCACACAGTTTTCAGTATTGTTGTGTACTTCGGTTGCTTCTCGTGGTCTAGATCTGCCTCTTGTAAGTAGCGTCATACAATATGACCTACCGACAGAAGGTGGAGCTACGGAATATGTTCATCGCATAGGACGTACTGCGCGCGCTGGGCATGGGGGTGAGGCGTGGAGCTTGGTAGCACCCAGCGAAGTAGAATGGGTTCAATGGGTTGAAGGAAAGATGCAAGGAAGCAATGCAGCAGATCATAAACAAAGTAGTTTGCTTGTAAGTACTACCCCAGAGTCCATTTTGAGGACAGGATTCGGAGGAAAAGATCATGAATTCGAGGAACGTGCGACGCAAGTCCAGCTTTCTTTTGAAAGATGGGTTCTACGCAGCAAAGAGGTTTATCTTGTTCGTTCTCGGGTCTTCGCTTCTCTGACGGATTTTATTCAATAGAATAGCGAGCTTGCACGTATAGCTTATCTCTCACATTTGAGGGCATATTCGACACATCCTTCCAACGAAAAACATATCTTTCACATCAGGCACTTACATCTTGGACATCTAGCCAAGGCTTTCGCGTTGCGTGAGGCACCTAATACTGTCACCGGAGCCGCAGGCAAAGCTCGAAGCGCGGTCGACCATAGGAAAAAATCTGGTCAAAAGACTCTGAACAACATTTCAGGTGTGGACCATAGCCGAGATGCAGAGAAGCGGATGCAAGATATCGTTCGTTCTCAAGGTAGACGGACGAAAAAGGGAGGCGTTATGATGAGTAGCGGCGCCTCAGAATTTCAGATTGCAGGAGGATACGATCTGGAGAAGCTGGTTGGGTCGACATGAGGGTAGTAGAACTATATACCTTATGTAAACAGATTGAAATTCATTGCTTTGACATTGGTCTCGTGATGAGAAGCTGACATAAGCACATTGTATTCTTGGTGTGAGTCATAAGCGTTTCAAGCATAAAGATCCAATGTCTCCATCAACGCCCGCGAACGATGGGTCACAACCACCACCCGTAATAACTCCTGGCGGTGCTTATACAATACAGGCAAGTATCTACGTCTGTCTTTGTGTTTCCTTTAAATATATCTATCTGCCAGACAGTCTCCGTTGGTTGCAAGGTTTACATTACTCGTCCGACTGGTACTAGTGGCGAGAAAGAGGAGCGACTGGCCGAAATTCTTTCAATTCGTGACAAACCAATCAATCCCTATGCACGACGCAACAAAGACGTTAAAGAGGAGGATGTTGAGAATCGAAAGCCGGAAGACAAGCTAGAATTCTTTGTTCACTGGGACCAATTCAACAAGCGTCTGGATGAATGGGTATCAGGTTCTCGTATTGTGTTGAATCGAGATCTTGAATGGCCGCGTCCAAAGAATGCCACTGCAAAGAAGGG
The DNA here is from genome assembly GCA_028554645.1 of Omphalotus guepiniiformis. Lineage (NCBI taxonomy): Eukaryota > Fungi > Basidiomycota > Agaricomycetes > Agaricales > Omphalotaceae > Omphalotus > Omphalotus guepiniiformis. The sequence continues at coordinate 616,245 of JAQOOI010000076.1, read as the reverse complement.
CATTAATGGCACACCGAAAACCCCTGCTAAAGCTCCGGGGAAGGTCCCCCGCGCTACTAGTCTTCTCAAGACTGCGACGTCCAACGCAGCCCATACAGCTTCCCCCACCCCCACACCTCAGCAATCCCAAGGAGAAAAGCATCTGTCCCCTTCACCTATTCCACCCTCTCTCAAACGCAAAACGCCCCATGACGAGGAAGATGATACGGAGGAGGACATGGAGGATCTTGATGCTGATGCTGATGGAGACATGGACGTAGATGGAGAGGGAGACTTGGAGACTTTTGATCTGAGTATGACCGATGCTCTGCCAGAATCTCAGGAGCCGCCGCCTCTCTCCACGTTTAGCAAGGAGCAGGAGATTGAGAAACTACGGACGTCGGGTTCATTAACGCAATCCGTATCCGAAATTGCTAGGGTGAAGAACATGAATCGCCTTCAAATCGGGAAGCACGAAGTGGAAGCTTGGTACTTTAGCCCATATCCGAAGGAATATGCTCATCTCCCCGTCTTATATATATGCGAGTTCTGCTTGTCCTTTTATCCTTCCCCGATGATGCTATCGAGACACCGTCAACGATGTACTATGCTGCATCCTCCTGGCAACGAAATATATCGACACGAGGATATCTCATTTTATGAAATTGATGGAAAGCGTCAGTTGACATGGTGTAGGAATCTGAGTCTGTTGTCGAAGTGCTTTCTTGACCAGTGCGTAATATCTGGTTGTATGCAGCTCTGAGTTGGAGCTAACGATTGGTCTTCAGCAAAACATTATACTATGATGTTACGCCTTTCATGTATTATGTCATGGTGGGTATCTCATCGTTGTATCGAATATATTTTGACCTGAGTCCTAGGTGCAACGGGATTCTGTAGGTTGCCATATAATTGGCTACTTTTCAAAGGAGAAGGAGTCCGCCGAAAATTATAATGTTGCTTGTATCTTGACTCTACCTCAGCACCAGCGGCATGGCTACGGCAAACTTCTTATTGAGTTTTCTTACGAACTGAGCAAGAAGGAGGGAAAGTTGGGCAGCCCGGAGAAACCTCTCAGTGACTTGGGTTTGTTGGGCTACAGGGCCTACTGGAGCGAGATCATAGTCGAACTGCTGATGGAATCGGAAGGTGAAATTAGCATCGACGAGATTGCGCAGAAAACTTCTATCACCCATGCAGACGTAATGAATACATGCATTTTTCTTTCGGTGTTTATTCTACTGCTGTTCTGAAAAAGGCCGACTATAGATGCATTACACTGCAGCTCTTCAAACACTATAAAGGGCAACATCTAATTGTATTGAATAACGCCGTGATCGAGCGCTACGAGAAAGTGCGCAAAAAGAACCGCCGGCGGATATATCCAGATTCTTTGAAGTGGAAACCGCCGGTGTTCACAAGAGATCAGTTGCGATTCGGATGGTAGACGTGTAGTACTTGTAATCTGTACATAACATTTTGTACTTTACTTGATGCCAAAGCGTTGAACATTGTAGCGATATCATAGAGCGCATTCTCCTGTTGTACCCTTCCAGACGTTTTCTCGCACACGTAGCACGAATGCAAATCATCGCAACCCTTCTTGAAGCAATCCACTCGTAACAAGCAATGGACAGAATTGACATGACAGGGAAAAGACAGCTATGCAAGTTCAAAACTTGCTTCTTTCCAAACGAAGGAGTGTCGTAGTTCACTGAGCATCGTGCTCACCGCCTTGTTTAGTCCTCTTCCTGAAATGCAGACCTTCATCCGTCTCTACTTCATGGAGCGAGAATTTGCTTTCAGGATACAATTGACGACGACTGAGAGTAGGAGAAGGTGGTCGAGATGATGCAGGGGAGAATACGCCAACCCCCGATAGTTTCAAGCTGTTCTCTTCCGAAGTAAAATACTCGGGCGGTGAAACTGTGAGTGCGTCGGCGTGCGGACCGGGGGTCAGCGACGTCAGTGAGGACTGACTGCTGTCGAAGTAGGTTTTATTCACGGCATTATCACTATCCGCGGAGCCTGAGTATTCAAGACGAGGTCCGTGGACGTGAATGTCAGGGGCGTCGACCGTCGTGTGTATGGTTTGCTTGTCACTAGTGGACGCTTTGACATCGTCGATGACGCCCAACGTACGGGCGATACCGTATGAAGCAATGTCCTGAGGTAAACAATGTCATCCAAGGAAGAAAAGTATGATTTCACGATTGACGCACCAGAAGAGTGAGAATCAAGATTGGAAGAATCAACAGAACAGCAAGCACACGGAAAGTATAGGCGATATTAGCGACTGCAGAGCTTGGCTTGTAGTTCCAGAGGTATTCGACGTAGCAAGACCATATATAAGACGGTGCGGTCGAAAGGGAGTAGTAGCTCATCATTAGAGGTCGACCCCAACAAGCGCCAGCAAGAGTGGTGATTAGATTAAAGCACGTGACACGGAGAGCCACTGATTCTCGATTTTTGATTCTCAATCTTCTTATTGCTTTCTATCTTCATTCACTGAGCAAGACGTTGCACAAGGAAATCACAAGGAATATTGTCTATAGCAAGTTTTATGACCATACGTTATATCAAAATAAGTAATCCAGGTGAAGAGAACGAAAGTATAGACAAACATGATTTAGTGTCCACAATAATACATACTACATACTATCCGAGCAAAGGGAATGGAAAAAACAATAATAGGGAATAGCAATGCACAAAGAGCAGCAGAGATGACAGCACAAGCAAGACAAGTGGATCAACAATAATAGGATCACTAAGGATACATCGTGTTCGAGGGAAAAACAACACCATCGGACCGAATGAGTATAATCGGACGACGTTTCGCAACCTGGGATTCTGGCGGAAGACATCCCAAAACCTCAGTACATCGGACCTCCACGTACGGAGAAGGCTCCGAACCAAAGAACACGCTGACTGGGTCAGTCTTGGAAAAGTTCTCTCCGTATACTGTCAGCATCTTCGATGCGTGAGGATTCGGCTTTGAAAGCATGGCTCGCGACGAGGCGCAATTTGTTTTTGGAGCTTCACTGGCCCGATCAGGGGGCAGATACTTGACAACACCTGGGAAAGGTGTGACTGGTTTAGACGGTATCGGGAAGGAACTGGTCTGAGGTGCGTGTTGATTGTCGAAGAGAACGGGAGGTACATAGAAGTTGTATCTAACTTGATCTAGGAACAGCAACATTAGTTCAGTTACAGAAAAAAATAGATTCCTAAATATACCTGTGCCCACGATGGTCCAGACGCTCGTCTCACCGATATCGACTTGCCACAATGCGCCGGAAGAAGCACCAGAGTCGCTGGAAGAGCCACGACGCCCTGAAGTTACTGATCCAGCGGAACTGGGACGTCTGCGACCCTTCGTCACGTTCTTAGTAACTCCACCAGCGCTCGAGCTTCCACGTTTCTTCTTGACACGACCTCCGTCGTTAGACAAAAAGTCCGGTGAGGAAGGAGACTCCGGAGTGCTGTCGATACCGCCGTGACCGAAATATTCGCTTCCGTTTGAGGATACTGGGGTAGATGAAATGGGCGAGCCAGGTAAACCTGGAGATCCCGAGCCAAGGCTGCTATTGTTCCATTGGCGGCCATCTATCGGACGATAGGTATTCACCTTCTCTCCCATACATGACAAGAATGCGCCTGTCAGGCCAGGTGTACCTGGTTCAGGCAGTCCCTTGGACCCGTCGTAGACTTCAAAGGCAATTTTATGTAGCTGAGAAACTGGGTCACCGCAAACCTCACCAGGCGAACAGTAATGGTCTGCGACGCCTTTAGCGCCTTCTTGCAATCCACCGCCAACAACAGTAGTCTGATGGTCGACCTTGCGAATGATAAGGACTGGACTCACAACACCAGATGTTAGGCATTGCAGAACGACCGTCTGATTGTAGTATATAGGTATCTGTGAGCCGTTGTTGGTGAATGGAATGGCGTTCGGAGGGGGAGAAGGATAATCAGGCTGTGGCGCGGGAGGTGGAGGCGCATCGATACCGCCGGACGGTTTGTTCACGTCTACGATATACATGACAAAAGGATCTAATTTATACATTCATTAGCACTCCAAAACACCGAAAAACGACAAAGAGCTCACCCCAGCTGGCTGTACGAGCTATGAAAGAGGGCGTACTTGACCTGGACCTTTGATCAAGACCCATCAACGGCGCACCATCGGAGCCTTTAAACGAAGAGCCTGAGCCAGAGACACAGAGATACTTGGTCGAAACTGTCTGAGATCGCAACCGGTGAAATAACGAAATCGTCGAACCGTGATTGATACAGACTAGAAGACAGAAAACCACCGCTAAATCATCTGATCACATAATTGTTAAAGCCACTTACGTTCCAAGTTCTTTGCGCTTTGCCTTTTCTTGCTGGGTTTGCTAATCACCTTGATCGGTCTACTGGGAAAGACACCAATAACTCGCTCAGGCTCATCGTCCGAGGCAGGCGCAGTGATCTTAACCAGTGCCTCCACCTTCTTCTTCTTCTCGTCGACGTCGGAGATAAAGAGCTGCTTGCCGACGCAGCGGCCAATATACGTCGTTCCGTTAGGCGGGTCGCTGACATCAAACGACTTTCCTGATGACCCTGTCCATTCAATTGAGCCTTCCTGAGGCGCAGGTTCACCGGATATGGAAATTACGACCCGAGGTGGGCATAGTTTTGGTTCTTCACCTCGGCGAAGAACTTCACTCCACCATGAATTACCAATCATGATAGCGGTGGGGGGAGGACAGAGAAATCTACAGCGTATTATGAGGCTTTGGGCGCAGGAGTGATTAGCCTATAAAACACCTACCGCTTTTCCGTGCCATAAGACTTTTGGGCGACTTTGCTTGACATGACTATGACAGTCCTCTCGCCGAACGCCAACCGGTTGGGAGTACGGACGTACTGATCGAGATAGGGACTAGAGAGAGAAAAAAAAAAAGATGATTAATCACAGTCAAATGGGTGTGTCAGATATGTACCGAATGAAGGTCTGCAAGTCGCTGGAAGCACCCATGATCGAAGGACCCCGTAGGCCCACTCGAGCAAGTTGCTCGTCAACTCCAGACATACGAAAATCAGTATGGGAGTTGCCAATGTAGTGCATGTCATCGAAGCCATTGACGCCGTTGTCCGGGCGGTAGCCATGAGTAGCATGAGGCGCAACACTGCGCAATATATCAGGATTATGGGCGGTAGGCATAGCAGAGTTAGGGCCGGAAGGGTGACTAGGCTGGAAACGACCAAGACGATCGCTAAAGTGCTGAAGCGCAGAGGGCGGGAACGGCATATTGCTGTTTACGTTGCCCATAGCAAAGTCTTCAGAGATATCCGAAGGATAGTTGCCTGAGAGACGACGGTCCTGGCTGAAATCAGGATAGTTCTGTGTTGGATAGTCTTTGCCACTGCCCGGAAAAGGCGACTGCATAGGACCGACTGGATCGCTTGGGGTGAGAGGAGAAACCTTGCCACTACCGTAGGAAGAGGGCAAGCTGTTGATCATATCATACGGATTGCCATTAGAGCTGCCAAAAGAGGGCACCGAGTCATTGAATGAGGGCTGAGAGTAGATAGTGTCGCCATTCAGACCATAGGTAGGAGCAAGAGAAGAAGACGAAGACGCGTTTCCGCGGTAGCGCGCCCCAAAGGAAGCCTGGGGATTGTGAGAGAAGAGGTCATAAGTAGAATGCTCCTAGAGAGAAATGAGATAGGAACGAAGGAGAAAAGAAAGGAAACATACCGGGTCAGAGGGATGTATGGAAGCAAAAGGATGGTCAATATCTGGCTGTGAATAGATAGGATGATGGTGGTGAGTTGAAGAAGAAGAAGAAAAGTCCATAGAGAGCTTTCTCTCTCTGTTACTTGTAGGATTAAGGATGTCAGCTAGATCCCAGCGGGAGAGGTCAGAGGGAGGAGGAATAGGACGAGGCGCGACTGAGGAAGAGGAATGTGCGGGGTTGTCACCAAATTCTGATCGGCGTTCGGCGATTGCCGAGGGAAGCCAGGCTGCTGTTTGGGCCATTCTCTCCGTAAACCTCAGTAAACCTCTCAGCCTCCTTCAGCTACTCTCCTCCATTTTATACTCTCTTATGTCTCTTTATTTCCTTCTCGCCCCTTTTCTCTTCTTCAGCCTATCGGTAAGTCTCTTTTTTTTTTCGATACCGCTCCGAATTCTTGCTCTTCGTCCCCGATTGGCTCCTTTCTTATTTCTCTCCAGCACCTTATGGCACTCTCCGTCCTCTTTCGGCGGTTTTAGATTTCATCTGATCCAACACAGTCGGTATCTCCCGCAGTAGTTATCATCTATCTTCAATAGCCGTCCGGTTCTTCTGCTTCTTTTATCTACATACTTTTCTTTCTTCTTCAGGTCCTCGTTTCTTCTCTCTCTCCTCTTCTTCCGTAATTTCCTCTACATATTCGCAATGACATTGCGCTTGGTAACCACGCGGGTGTACTTGTCTTACGTTACTTACACGTTGATAGGTACACACACTTGTTCTGACTTTTCGTGACAACACGGAGCTCGACAGGTAGATATGGTTCAAGTGCTGCTGAGTCAATCCGTACTCTATATAGATCGACATCCTCCCTCTCTCTCTGCAGTGCCTGATGGTACTCTGGGTATCAGTTACTGGTTATGGTTTCCTTCTTACTCTAGAATATCAGCGAACCTCTATGTGCTATATATCTGATGACGGCACTGGAATTGTCTTCCACATGGGCTATGTCGTGGGTTCGAAAGAAATAATAATTAGCTTTGGAAGGTGAATGACGCCCTCATAGCGCCAAATCCTCCTCAAACCTCGTCAAATTTGAATTATTAGACCTCGGGCGCTCGGTCCATTCTCAGTCTGGAGTCTAATACTTGCAGACATATATCGCCTTTACCCGGGACAGGCAAGTTCTTCTCTCTTCCGGACGAGATGCGGATTGATCACGAAACCTGTCGTGAGGCTCTTGCAACCCTATGTACTCCTCGGACATCACAAGAATCAAGCTCACGTCTTGAGCACAGCTGTTATAGGCTTTGAGTCGCAGGGCAAGATGTATTCATGTTCAGGCACTTGTTAACGGAAGTACTTTCGTAGAGTTTCGTATTGTTACCAGTGTGATCAGGATGAATATGGTTTTGTTCAAGCATCGGAGCAGAGAGGGATGTCGATACCAACGTACAGCTTTTCGTCCTAAAGTCGCGAACCAACTCATGATCGGGAAATTAGGGGCCGATCGGGTCAGGCTGATCCCCGAAAGCCGGCGGCAGAACGCCAGACAAGCGAACCAGCTTATATGCTTAAGTGTGAGAAATTTACGGATCAATACCTCCTGTCCGGCCGGCCAAGAAAAACCGACTTTCCGAAGCTCACGTGATCTGAAGATGACCAGCTGGACATTACTCAGAGACACTCGTCGAGCGCGAGGCGGGCAGAAATGGGCCGGCCGCTTGCCGCCTGTTCTTTCTCTTTGTCGTCGTCGTTGTCGTTGCCGTCGACCAAGTACTCCTTGGTCATCGCCTTATCTGTTAACTTTTGTATGCCGTAGAGCATGGTTGAACCCTCGTATCGTCTCGAAAATTCACGATCTCGCCAACCGCCTGTGCCTCTGCGTTTTGAACATTCTTTTACTTCGCCAGCGGGTCTTAGCTCTCTACCGTCTCCTACACTCCTTTACGACATTCCTTCTGCTTCCTCAATATCACCCCCTAGTAGCCCAACCTCACTGTATCGCTTGAACTCCCCTCCAACTTCCCCTGGGAGATCAGAGTTTCGACGAAATGGCCGCCCGACCCCACCTCCAGGCCGTCGAAGGCGATCTGTGACCCCAGCAGGAGTCGCCTCGAGTGATCTGGAGAAGTTTTCTGAACACTGTCGCTCGTGGTAAATCTCATTTTGCTGTTTTGGCGAGTCGTTTGCATATGATGTCCTACAGGTATTTCAATCAAGACGAGGAATCGGGAAGGCTTATGACCCAAACTATGGCAAATCTTCCTCCGTCTCAACGTGCACCTTATTCTCGCGCACAGGCTTCCATTCGCTCTGCCTACCATCGTTCTGTGAACGCGAGAAGGACCGCAGAATTCAAAGCGCACCTAAGTGCAACCCAGCCCGGCGGTTCGTTAAATCCTCACTGCAGAATGGATCCTCATGGGTCAGCTGCTCAGAAAGGTAGGCTACAGGAACGTTCTGGCTTCAGAACATACCTTGTTTACAGTTTGGCTCAGAACGATACCTACGCTTTGAGCGTTTTATCCGAAGCTGGTGCACCTTGGGTATGCCAGGCCCTCAACCATTCTTTCAAGCTTGTAAGCTCTATGTGCACGAATTTATTTTATTTTGAGATACTCACCTCGTTGGGGGATTAGTGTGGGCCCTAATGCGTCTCCAGGTCGTCTCTGAGAGAAAGGGCGGGGCGGGAAAGCATAGAATAGAATGGCAATTTGATGATGCAGTATTGAAAGAAGCAGCGTGAGTGAACGATGGTCTTGGATGCCAACGAACTGACATTTGATTCATTAAGAGGGAAGGATTTCATGCTCGAAGCCATTGACGTTCTCAAAGGGGTCAGTTTTCTCATACTGTAAACTCACCAAATTTAACGATACTTGTACTATCAGGTTTTAGCCTTTGAGGAGACCCCTTCTTCCAGACGCTCCTCCACTCCAAATAGCAATGATATATACCGTGACGCAAGCCCTATCCATTTGCGTTCTCAATCACAGCCACTCTTCTCCGATAAGGGTACAAAGGCTGTTCGTACAAACCGTAGTCGAGCTCCCAGCGATCCTTTCTTGGACACCCCAGTTTTGTCGCGCTCAGCTGGATCTTCTTCTTCACAGTTTTCGACACAAACTTCTTCGCTGTTCACAAAAGTACAATCTGACGTCTTGGAGGAACCCTTAAGCCCTATAACTGCCTCTGTTGAGGAAAGTCATGCGCCCCCGCAGCATGATCTCAGTATCGATGATACTGAAGAAGAATATCTGCGTGTCTGGACCTCTCCCGATCTTCCAAATGTTGAATATCATCGACTTCTAAAGTTGTTCCCATCCCACATCACCAAACGCCCTTCACCTCACTTTCCTATTCCATCCACCACCAGGAACCACGATCTTGAAGAAGGTTTCGATGACCCCAGCGAGGACAAGGTGATCCGGTTTGGCACCGGGACCCTGCGGGTGAGCTCGAGCCCTCGAAGTGATCATCTGCAATGGGGCTGGTGGACACGATTTATGCTCTGGTTCAAGAGAACATTCTGCTAGATCAGAATGGCTGGTCTCGGGCCTCTGCTGTAGACTTGTATCTCTTTGTGTCTATCTCTTTGACTATCTTCACCGGGACTCTTGCTTGCACTACTTGCGGACAGGAAAGGTGTGAAAGGACAATAGTATACCACAATACTGACATTTCACCATCACATTATCATACACTGTACTGTTGACCCTGCTAACACTATTCACTTTGCATCGGCACATGTCTTCTTGTAGCTGTTCAGATCCATACCATTGGGTCGGGAGGGTTTGATGATTCATCCATCAGGTAAGAGCGAAACAAAGTCCTAATTCGATACCATTACGACTTCGCAATGAAAAATCAACCATCCGCAGTCAGGTCTTGATACTTCGAAGTTCGATCGTGTTTAATCGCTGTAGTGATTCATGATTTTATTCTCGACAACGAGCTCGGAGATCAGGACAGCGGAGAGCCGTTTCGCCCCGTGGCTGTAGACTGAATGCTTCCATGGGGTACCAAAGATATCCGTGTCCTTGGCAAGCCCAACTGAGTGCATTACCGGCTCCACTAGGTGAGCAAAGCTAACTTGAAACAGATGGTTTCCGCATGAGCGGAGGGATCAGACACTTGAAGGTGTTGTAGCAGCTTCTGGCTGTCGAGTTGCTGACGACAGATGTTTAGTAGATGCTAGTAGATGTCGACTGTCTTCAACACGAGAACAATTTCGATTGCCACGAAATTCCATCTTCAGGCTCCGAATCTAGGAACTGCAAAGGCCCACATTTTGAAGTGCATGAGGTATTTTTGCACCTATGCGACAATGTCTATCTTCAAAGGTTCCTCGTCAGATCAAGAGAGATCGTTTTATGTAACCTTAGAGCGTCGACGACTTCCTTCTGTACCCACACATTCAGCTTAGCTGTTATGAAATCAATATTGACCAGCACCGCAAACGAAGCCATCTCAAGTAGACAGTGTTGCCTTAACTAGTGATAGTGACAGCGAGAGGCAGCATCGTGATTTGTCAATAAATAGCGATGTGTCGAGAGCAATTACAAGATGTTGGTACAATGATGGAATTACAACAACAGTGAATATTCGACTTGCCAACTCCGAGTTGTGACCGTAAAATGCACCTAGTTCACCTCAGAGCAATTGCCCAGAGGTGAATCTTCCCAAGAATAAACGATGTGTGGGCAACCGCTTTAGGTGACAGATCATTTTCTAAGCAATGGATTGAAGACCATTGAGGGGATTTTATAGAATAGGATTCACGTTTGCAATCTAGTTGAGAGTCGTAAGATATAGGAGTCGAAAAAGAGGTAGATTAACCTACTTCTGTATTTCAAGCTGCAGGTCAGCAATCTTCTGCGCTTTGGCACTATTACTTTTTTCCAGTCCGATGACTTTCCTCTCCAGATTCTTCACATAAGACTGTATAGAATGCAGACTCGTTATGACCTCTGTAATGCTTTCCGCCGAAAGAGCTTGTTCTTCGTGCGCGGAATACGCATTGTTACCGCGGAGATGAGGCCGAGTGACGCCTTCTTGGGATAAAGGCTTTTCGTGGATTAGTTCATGATGTTTATTTCAATCGTTCACGCGCTCAAGGAGAACCCACCAATTCAAGACTCTCGTGGCAGAAACTATTAGCTTTAGCCTTCCCATTATTTCTTGAGGAAGTCTGAGAATAGCCGTTGCCAGTCAATTCGGAGTCTTTCGGCCTATGGGAACTTGGAGGAGTCAGAAGACCACAAGAGCGTTCGTCGTCCTCATCTGGTTCAGCAGCAAAGCCATGCGAGGCAATTCGAGGAAGAACGAAGTCCTTAAATTTGACTTGAGTCGAGGAACTGAAAACATCGTCAGGGTCATGTGTCTGGCGTTTTTCGTTGTCGCCAGAAGACAAGGCTCGTAGGATGTCCGTCATGCGCTTGTCTCTCCCAGAGGCTGAAGGCGTAGAAGGCGTCTTTTGACGATTCACAGGTGTACCTTGACTAAATAAAGGCGTAGGCGACGGCTGGCTCTGTCCAAAGTCCTTGTGTGCATCGGAATCGTTTGTCTCTGCTAAAGCTGCCCGGATTTGCGATAATCGCAGTGCGCGCGAGGCAGGATTCGAAGGAGTGATAGCTTTGCGGTTTGAAGGTCTAGCTGGTGTGGATGGCATTGATTTCGAAGTCTGAGTCTGCGAAGGAGCCTCTTGCTTTGGACGCTTGGAATTTGGGGACTGGTTGTACGAGGACGGAATTCGTTTGCGACTCATTGCATCGCTAGCCTCTTCAAAAACCATGTCCTGCGAGCGTAGAGTAATATTGGATGATTGTGAACTTCCAGCTATCAAATCGTCTGCCCAGACTACGAATGAACCAATGCTGCGTGAGACACTGATAGCACTCAAGGACAGAGCTTGAGACTCACAAAAGAACTCACACCGTTCCGGATCGTCAATGTCCTTTGAGCAACAAAAAAATTCACTAGAGTTTGGAAACCTATCAGGATAGACTTGAGATACGGTGAAGAGAGTTTTACCGATCCAAACTGGTAGCTTTCTGGCTAACTCTACGGGCAGCCTCAAGTTCGTGGGTATAACAGCGTACTTTGCCTTCACTATCAATTGGAGTAACGTAGATTGTCCTATTAGCAGGCATTCAGGGACATGAGCGAGTTGACCGGCAGATTCGAACGCAGTAACAGTTTGGCCTGTTCGAGGTTGTCGGCAAAGACTGCCGGGTTACGTCTGTTCACTGTCCAGTGTCTCAGCTGTCTGTCATCTACAGTACTGAGCTCTCACCCGTTATCATCATCTACATATGTCTCGCGTACAGAGCTTGTTGCTCCCTATTGGCGCCGTGATATCCAGTGATACCCGCATTGTGCAACCCCCATCCGGCGGCGCTTTGACTACAGATTATGATTGCGATCACAGTATACAGATGATTCAAGTTGATTTCTTATGTATCGAGGGGTTCCGGTGAGTCTACGCGCTATCTAATTATCTGCTCTCGGTCACTGCTTCAAATAGTATTTCAGGGGGCAGTTCGTTCCATGCGCAGTGGCCGTATGCCTAGGGTTGATTTCCAGAGGATTTCCAGAGGTCGGTACCGGCTCTCTACAGCTACAGTGACACAGAGCCGTGCGTTACTACTTGGCGCCCCTCTTGGCCCTGACTTTGTCGAGGAAACTCGAATCCTTAAATGGATCACAACATTCCACTGCTTTCCTTGGCCACGCTTTGAATGAAATTTCTCTCCTACTGGTTTCAATAGTCAATGTCAGTTGAGTCTACCGTTCCGGAAGCTTTGAATGGATCTAATTTAGGAAACGCTTATTTGCATCGATCAGAATTTCTAGATGGCAAGTTCGAAGTGGGCTAGTAATAGTCTAGTACTGAACTCTTTCAGTTTCATTAGATCACTATTGCTTGCGAAACGCCGTTCCTGGAAACTCATATGTATGTATCACGGTCTTCGATGGCCAGTTCTGAGCCCATCGGCTCTCCAAATCCTGTCTCTCTTCAGCTTATGGTTCTGTCCCGGTTTTGCGATCATCAACCGGAGGGTTGAATAATAGGTAAGAGCCCGTCTTTCCTGATAATACATACAGCTGAAGATAGCTGATCTTCTTCTAGATTCTATCTTTCAAGAACCATCACGACCCAAATGTTGTACTTTAGTCTTTTCCCTGCACTGTCAATTGTCAATGTCAAACTCGCGTGCGCTTAGTTTTTGGCTACGTAGGCATATACTTGCCTTCTTCGCGAATCCCTGGATTACAGACATACCGGCGACAAAAACCCTGCATGCCTCAACGCAAAGTATGTTATACCTTTCAGTCATAACCAGGCTACGACGTCAATGTTATGTACTCCGTACGTGTTGTCTGACCTCACGGGTGCAGAACGTACTAAATGCGAAGTTCGTATTATTAACCGTTGTGGCCTACTATGCAGGATGGCACTGGATATCCGGCGGCTCGACTTTTCTATGCCTCGTTTGAGAATATTAGTATGTGGCAGGAAGAACTCAAGATAAAACACGTACGTGAGGGATGACTGCAACGTACAATTAGATGCAATGAACAGTCCGGGAAGAGAAGCTCTGGACTACCAATTGATATGGTCCTACACACTTCGACTGAGGCATCTATATGCTAGTATGCCGCAGGGGTAGGTCCTTTTACACGCGAGTCTGTGTCTCTCGGATGTGGGCTCGGTGATACAGAAAGTTCACATGTACAACTGTACCATTCCTTCACGACAAGACCAATCTTGTTGTTACATGAGTCTGGCTTGGCCACTCCCTCAAGATAATACGTGGGCGACAGGATCAAGGTGGTGTGACTTTTTGCTCATTTTGCAGAAAAGTACGCATTATTGTATATCTTGGTTGTGTAACTTGTGTTCAAGAGATGAGCTCGCTTGTGCTGAGGACGGATTTACCAACTTAGCCCCGGCTCCGTTGCCATTCGGCCTTCGATTTCATTCAAGTAAAATATGCTCTGCTTCTGACTATAGGGTATGTTACTCTATTAATCATGATTAGTTTCTTTGTTTTCTGATGTGGTTCATCTGGAAGAAGTCAGGTCGAATTGTTCTCAGATTCTCGTTCTGCCACGAGTGTGTTCCAGATTGATTCGTTACAGAACTCAACCCTGAAAAGATGGTGGTCCAACTTTATGCTCCGGCGGTAACAATATCTGCGAGGAACTCAGGAAGTGCTTTTGTCAGCTGATCTGCAATCAAAAAGTTCTTTGAATTTCTTGTCTCCACTCCCACTCCTTCCTGACTCCTCTAGGCTAGTCATTACTGATCACATTCCACGTACACACTTAATTAGGCGGCGCTCCACCTAGTTATACAGTACCGCCGGTCTTGAACATCCATCAGACTCAGTGGCGTTGTCGTGTTCGACACAGATCTATACCGGTGGGTGTCGTAAACTCGAACATCGTTCCCGCCCCTCCAATGATACCCAGGCATAATCTCCGTTGTCCCTGGTTTTTTGTGGAGGCCGATGACTTCGATCACCGGTCCCACACGCCTTTCATGGGCGCCTTTGTGGGACCATTGACTTTCCATTCAAAAGGATGACAGAGCCTAGATACATTTGGCCATGACTATGCCATTGCTGACGAAGTTATTGTCATGATGAAAGTCTAGTGTATTGCATGAAGGATTTAATGGCAGTAAGCTGCCTGCCAGTTATGACTCCTCCTGTTGTACGAGTTGATTTGAGGTATCTTCTGTGTTACTACTGAGTCGTGCCCAAGTGATAAAATTGGAAATCCTCTCTCCCCGCGATTCGAAATGTATCATATCATTATAAAATTTTGCTGACTGCGAGCGAGGACAAGCCTGGAAGCCATCTGCCTTAATGAACGGGTTGTATTGAAATGGTAAATTACTTGCCATAACGAGACGTTTCCTCACTTCTTGGCCAACTAGCGTGTCGTAGCTGCACTTACGTTCATTGTTCTCCAACTTGGAAATTATGTTTTGGCTCACTCTGTGTTAAGATGCTGAGCCAATGTGTATGATGAGGTCGACACTTTGTCAAACGGCCCTAGACCTTGGATGTGTAATTCAGCGGGGCCTAGGGAGCATGTAACGAAATCTATACCTGCCCAAACGTCACAACCAAACACTCTGAACTCTACCTCATCTTGAATTCATAAAAGTACCCTCAAAGGGAAAGCATTCGTGTGAAGAAGCAGAGGTCGGTCTAACCTGAGCCTCGCTTTACCGGAGGAAAGCTCAACTATGCTGGGGGTCCTAGCTTGGTGACACTATTCTGAACGAACTGGTTCCGGATATTGAGTATTTACTCATCATCCTGCGGCGTGTCTATCGCCCAAAAGCTGCCTTATGGAAAGACGTCCTTCGGGAGTTCAATGATGGAAGCCTCAAATATTCTTATAACTAATTGGTGCCGAGAGGTCGGTTCGGGTCGTGCGCCTTTATACATAGCCAGTTGTTCCGGCGACCGGGTCGTTGAAACGAATGTCCGACCTGAGAATAGAAAAGAAAAATCTTTTTCCTCTCCAGGTCAGTTTTGGGACAACACAGCATCGGAGGGTGAAGTCGTCTAAATGGAACCGAGAGAACCTTAAGCTGCGCCTACTCAGCCTGCCAGAAAGTTCTGCGCCGCCGAAGTAATGTCCTAATATACCCCCAAAATCACGCCACTCGGGAGACACGAAATGGTACCCTTTCGTCTCCTTTCGTTCGAGCTACTTAGGAGTGTTTTGCTGGCGGCTTCGCCAAATGAGATCGCCGTCACTCATCTCCGGGAGTGACTTTCACCTGCGTTTCGAAGAGCGGAGTGTGCGGTGCCGCAGGAGAAGAGACCACTGGCTTCAGACTACCCTTGCCGAGATGGAAGTGTTGCTCCCTTCTTGCTCCCTCTTCTCTTCGGATATATGTATGTGGCCGCGAGAAGAAGCCAAGAGAATTCCAAATGTCGGTCGGATATTCGATTTCTTAGCTCCAAGCAGGAGGTTCCGCGCGAGCGGGTGACGGCCTGGAAGCAGATACCGTATTTCTACTTACACGTCCGAGGTGCATTGTACCTTACATAGGGCCAGGTCCAGAGGTCAAGGTCGCATGAACATCTGACGGGTGGATATGATTTTGATCCCAGTCCTTTTTCTTAATACTGCGTTGCGAATTGTACCCTTCGAAAACAGCGGATTTGTCACGTGGTATGACAAACACGCGTCTATCCTACTGAACCTGGTGCTAACGGCCAGCGTGGGGCTACTCCATTCATCGATGTATTTCCATTCACGATGGGCGTAGTACTACGATAGGTTTAAGTAAAAAGATAAATGCATAACCCAAGTCACTTACTTTGTCGACGTCGTAGCAGCGGCTACAGTGGGCTCTGCATCAGGCGTAATCTTCAAAAACCCAGCCTGAACCAAAAAATCCCATACGCGACTAGTCTTGTTAACATCGACCTTGACTAGATCGCGAGCTTCTCTCCTGCGTAGCTTGCCACCTCTGCGAGCGTACTCGCGTACGAGGGTTTCTTTGATGACGAGGTAGGGTTTTGGAAGGATGCGGAGCTGTGAACAGAGGGCTTGTTCGCCTGGTGTAAGGAGGTGGAGGGAGGGGCTGGAGGCTAAGTTGAGCGGCGCTACTGGTCGACGAATGACAGGTCCAGGTACAGAGGCAGAGGAGAGTTTAGGTGTGGCCTCGCGTTCTTCTGATGCGAGGCTGAGACGGCGTTGGTCGGGGCCAGAAGAGTGACGGACGGGAGGTTTGTACTGTAGGTAATCTCTGCTGTGAGTTGATTTGGTTTGCGTTCGCTTCGCGACGTCGGCTTCGTATCTGTCGATATCAGCTGGAGTGACGAGACCAAGCCGACGATATTCTTGTAGCTCCTTGATGCGTTTTCGGAGAAGAGCTTCGTCTAAAGGGGTATTAGATGACTAGTACAATCTGAGTACGGAAACATACAGAGCATGTCGGCAGCAAAAGCTTCGTAATCGGCTGCTGTACCCAGACGGGCGAAAGGACGGAGACGATGGACGAGCTCTCTCTCTTCTCGAGGACGTTTCTTCTCTGCAGCTTGTGTCTGAAAGCAGGAATGAGAAGAGACTTAGAGCAGAAACGCGAAGAATAAAATACCTTCTTGTACTCTAGTAAACCGCGATCATACATGATTGACTTTGCTTCCAATCGCTTCTCCACACGCTGAAAGTACATTTCTAGCAAGGTGAGCTTGAAGGCAATCGACTCGTCGTTCTCGATCGGAGGGGGCTGAGAAAGCTCTTCTTCGGCGTCATCGTCATCGTTGCTGTCTTGAGAGACGGGCGGGGCGAAGACGGGAGGTTTAGAAGAGGTGCCACCGTTCCGTCGTTCATCTTCCCACCTGAGTCTCGCTTTGACGTCGAGATCATTCTCGTCTTCAGGTATAAGGTCACCACCATGCTGGAGAACAATGCCAAACTCAAGGTCCTTGACGAGATCCTCTGCTTCGTTGTCGATTTCATGCTCAAACTCGAGACGCCCCGGGAAGAAGCCGGAAATCTCATGAATGCCGGGGAGCGAGACGGGGGAAGGCTTGATGGGAGGCACAGGGGCAGCGTTCATTTCCTCGATGCGACGACGCTTGCGCTGCTGAAAATTAGCAGGATCTACTTCAAAAGTACGTTCCTGAGGGACGGGCCAGGAGGAAGAATCAATGTAGACATCATTATAGTGCTGGGCGACCTGCTCCTTTGTGCGGGTGCGGACCTGCTCAGCAATCTTCTTCCAGTTACCAAAGCCATGGGCAGCGATGCCCTTGATGAGCAGTAATTCCTCGTCTGCACCCCAATCCTCGGTGAAAATGGGATAAGAACTAATCTCTATGACACGATAGGGATGACCACGCTTGTGGTTGGCGAACTCCTTGCCGGCGCAGAAGCAAGCAGGGCATATATCGACGCCTTCGCCGACATCGCAGAGGGGGTGAGCACACTTTATACGGACAGCATGAGTAAGATCGTTTGAGCAGACATCGCAGTGGTAGTCAGCAGCGGGATCGTGGTCGTTCATGGATGCGGAGTAAACAATAGCAAATAAAGCGCAGTGTAGGCTTAGCCAGCGATGAGCAGCAGCGAGCAGTTCGACCTGCCCCGGTGGCAGCCGATGCACTCCAGCTACAACACAGACGAGTATCCTTTGTCGAGGAGTGTCTCTATGCAGCATAGAGCATACAAGCAGCCAGAGTCACCCGTTTATTCTATGCCCATCGATGCTACTCCTCCTCCACCTCCTCCACCTCCTCGCAGGCCCAGCGGTTTCCGCAGAGTACGTGGCCCACACGATCTTCATCCTAGGCTCGATGCTGCGGCAGCTTCTCCAGTCTATCTTTCTCCTCTTCATCAGCTCACAACCCATATTCTCGACACCTATCGGATCTGCAACCCCCAGTTTAGGTACGAGAGCGCTCACAACCCCAGGCGTGTCCTCACAAAGCCGAGCAAGCCTGCTCACAATGACGGGTTTGACAATGACGACTACGACTACATTCTCTATGTCAACGACTGGCTCGGCACAGAGCAGGGCCACAAGTACCTCATTCTTGACATTCTTGGCCAGGGTACCTTTGGCCAGGTAGTCAAATGTCAGAACATAAAGACGCACGAGATTGTAGCCGTAAAGGTGGTCAAGAACAAGCCTGCCTACTTCAACCAGAGCATGATGGAGGTCACCATTCTCGAGCTTCTAAACAAGCAGGCTGATCCCAACGACTCCCATCATATTCTCCGCCTTCGCGACTCGTTTATCCACCGCTCACATCTCTGTCTCGTCTTTGAGCTCCTCTCTTCCAATTTGTATGAGCTCATCAAGCAGAATCAATTCCAGGGTCTGAGCACCCAGCTTGTAAAGGTCTTCATGGCCCAGCTCTTAGACGCTCTTACTGTTCTCAAAGAGGCCAGGCTTATACATTGTGATCTCAAGCCTGAAAATATACTGCTGAAATCGTACGTTCGCCAGAATTAACTATGTCTGGCCTGCTCTTTGCTCATCTCTGTATGTAGTCTTCAATCTCCTCAGATCAAAGTCATCGACTTTGGCTCTGCCTGTCACGAGCGACAGACAGTCTACACCTACATCCAGTCCAGATTCTACCGTTCCCCGGAGGTTCTCCTCGGTCTCTCGTACACTGCCGCCATAGACATGTGGAGTCTCGGCTGTATCGCCGTAGAACTCTTTTTGGGTCTTCCACTATTTCCTGGCACCAGTGAGTACAATCAAGTGTGTAGAATTGTAGACATGTTGGGGTGAGTTTTCTATTTGTTAAGAAGTACCACATTTTCTAAATGCGATCTCTATAGCATGCCCCCTGCTTCCATGCTCAACATCGGCAAACAAACCTCTCAGTTCTTCACTTCTTATGACGTATGGAATCCACATACAGGTCAAAACGAGAAAAAGTGGCGTCTTAAATCTATCGAGCAATACTCTCGAGACCACAACACGAACGAGCAGCCAGGAAAACAATACTTCAAAGCAAACTCCCTCCCTGAAATCATCAACACCGCTCCTATGCCTACCAATAAGCCAGCCACGAACGGAAGCGCCGCCAGGCAGCAACACGAGATTGAAAAGGAGATGAACAATCGCGCGTCCTTTATCGACTTTTGCTCAGGTCTGCTCGACATGAACCCTGTCACCAGGTGGACACCACAGCAGGCCAGGCTACATCCATTCATCACAGGCGAAAAATGGGTGAGACCGTTTGTCCCTGATCAACTCACACCGGGTCAGCAAGCAGCCGCAGTCACCGGTGTTGGCATCGTTTCATCTTCCTCACCTTCCGCCACTCCTGCCGATTCGAAACATCATCTCGGTGGACTGGTACCCTCCCAGCCGAAAGGTACAAGGGCTTACCAAGATGCAGCCGCATACAATCAACAGCTCGCTCAGCACCAGGTCTATACGGCACAGGCTCAAGCCCAGCAGCAGCAACAGAGAGAGATGAGGAATCCTTATCTAGCCCCACAGCAGCAGCAGCAGCAGCAAACGAGCGGATATACTCAGCAACCACCGCAGCCACCGTCTGATGGATACTCGTCACTCACTCAGCCCCCACCGTCGGTCCACCACAGGTTATTGCACCAAAACTCTACTGGTCAGCTCAACCTCAACTCGAGCTCCAGTATGCCCCAATTTGCAACCGCCTCTGGTTCATCGTCGTCGTCTTATTATCCCAATCCAACAGTGGTTAATCAGGCTTCATCCTCATCTTCCTCATCCTCGCGCGCGCGTGCCAATACGATCAACCAGATGGATGCTGTTCCACCTGCCCTTGCCAGATTACAACATATGAATCAGGACGTGATCGCCGGGCGGAACGCATTGACGCCTGTATTGAACAGGGACGATGCGATGAGAGAGTGGGAGAGGAGACAGAGTGGAAAAGGGCATCAAGGGCCTGTCCAAACCTATCCACAATTAGAGTATCTCCAGCAACAGGCCGAGTTGGCTGCAGCTGGGGGCGGCTGGGGTAGTGGCGGGGGCGGCGGACCTTCTTCGGGCCTCCCAACCGCAAGGTATCACCATCACCATGGACATCCAGCACCACCCTCCAAGCTCTCCCACTCATACAATCCAAACGTTCCACCTATTATGGTTGATGACGTTGAGAACGGCACCCCAACAGGTGGGGGCGGCGCATCCAGACGGGATGCTGTCATGTCTAACGTGCGCACGGCTGCCAGGGGTGATGGTGGAACGGCGACTATGTATGGCGGTGTTGGCTCTGGGGTGATTTCCAGTCCGCCACAAGCATATACGAGCAATTCCACGACATCGGGAAATAGGTACGCGTTGACGTACAATGGCCCTCCTCCAGCCACTTCGTCCTCGCAAGCGGTCCCATCTGTATTACAGTCTCACCCGTCACAGCAGCTTCACGCGCAGCAACAGCAGCAGCAGCCCTCGCCGACTATTAACTCGCCGTTTGACTCACGGACGGATATAGGGAATATGTTTGTGCCTATGCAGACAGATTCCGGGTCGTATGGCCATAACAGCTCTTCGACTGCGATGGCGGCTGCGGCTGCAGCAGCTGTAAGACATATTGCGCCTCCCGCACAGACGGTTGCGCCTTCATTTTATGGCGCAGGCGTGGCTGGTGTATTACCCTCTATGGGTAGTGGATCTATGCCTGGCGCGATGCCGGTCCCTCAACCCAGTGGAAGTGGAAGGAATCCTTACAGTATGACACCGCCTGCGCTTAAGGACGCCAGAAGAACGAGCGGAATGGATATTTGGCCCAGATGAGGTGCTTATTTTTGAGCTTGTTGGACTTTTTTCCATGCGGGTGTTTTGAAGGGTAGGACTTTGAGGCTTGGCCGTACACAGTTATTTTTCTTTTCTTTTATTTCTTGCCAGCACATAATATAATCCAAATCCTCCTCTTCAACTCTTTTTCTTTTTCTTCCTGACTGAGCCAGTCTCACCGTCACCCTTCTCACCATCCCTATTGGTCCATACCCGCCATACCCCCCATTTTCCACTTCGTCTTAATGAAGTCTGCCCCATCCACTTGCCTAACACATACTCACTTGCTTACGCTGCTTTTTGCACCAAAGAGTTCATATGTATTTCTGCATGCGCTCCGTTCACCATTTCTCTTTCTCTCTATCACTTACGCTGCGCAATGATGAATGCCAATGCAAATGCTACTGCTTCAAATGGCTAGCATATGTAATTTATTTGACAGCCGATAGTCTGTGTCTATAGTGTGTCGAAAATCTCTTCAAGCTCCCAGGCCCCTGTCCAATATTTAATCTGGCATTTCAATCCATATTTTTCTCCATCGCGTGCAATACGCTTTGGGAGGCCCCCAAATGTCCGACAACAAACAATATCTTGGCTGGAGAGCCATTCAGAAAAGTCTAGAAGGAAAACCTCAAGACTGACCTGCGGAGACGCAATACGGGACAAAAGTCATTGGAACCATCACCAACGTAGATAACACGATCGTAAGCAGGCAAATGCCTCGTGAAGAAGGCGTCGAGTTCCTGACCTTTGGAAAGGGGAAGAAAGTCCATAAATGTACCAATTGAGATCAGATTTATATTTTGCACCTTTGCACATGTTGGGGCTACATCCGATTTTGCACCCGTGTTGTGGGCCTTCCGGGTCAATCTTGCGTCGTAGTTTGAGAAGACCAGAAGCATCCCATCCTGCGGGGTTGGTCACGATCTCGGTAAAGAGCGTGTCGAGCCCTTTATCCTATTGGATGATAGATATTTGGAGGTTTATTTTTCAATGGGATCAATTTACCTCGAGAATCGTAGAGATGAAGACTGAATTTGCGTTGGACAAGCAGAAAAAGGTGGTTTTTCCTTTAGCTTTCAGGTTGGTAACTGCACGAACCATAGCGGGGTGATAGGGTAACGATCAGCATGATTGTGTTTGTATATGAAGTTAATGTGCGCGCACATAGGGGATGATTCTCAGAGCATGTTCAATCTCTTCTCTCTTGATGCCTTTAGCGTGGGCCTCGCGCAGCGATTGGGCGCTTCAAAGAACCAAATCCATCATCACATTGAAGATCGCGAACTAAAGAGCACTAGCGGTCATATCTCACACTAGATCAGTCCACTGAACTTGATTTTCGAGATCCTCCATTTTGCGACGAATGTCGGGAGCGTTGACCTCGAAAATCCATCTATCGGTGTCTTGGTCAGCCATGGACCTAGGAATTCTTGTGAGGGAAAGCCGTCTAACCCGAGGATGTTTCCAAACTGACCAGTCGAAGTCGAACACGACGAGCTGCCTTTCTGCCATGGTGGTCCAGTCAAAGATCACTTGATTATCTAATCACGAGATTTCATGATAATCTACTTCTGCGTGTGCTCCTTCAGCGCCTGTAAGATCCCCTTTTCCATCGCGAGCAAGAGCTCTGGCTGTCCACTGTATCCTTGGATATCCACAGATAGAAAGATTTGTTTGTCGAATCGTTTGGCTATACCAGGCGAGTGATACAATAAGCTACGGCGTAACAACAGCACGAGAACGAACCCTGACCCAGACGCTGTGCCATTGATAATGATATATCTGAATTCGATGCCCGAAAGATGCTAGTTGCCGCAGCTGGAACTTGCTTCTAAGTGTACCACAACGACCCGCGTACAAACACACACATCACATCTCCTGCTCAGAATATCTTCTTCTATTCAAAGAAGGTTGTAGACCAACCGATCTAGGAGGCATTGCACACGCCCAATCCCGACAAAGACTGCCTTCCGCTGGTGCTCTCTCGACGTCTTGTGCTGAGCGTTCGGTAGGTGCGATCCACAGCAGGTAAGAATCAATTAAAGAAGTGAGTTGAAGAGCAAAAGGTGGAATAGAAGGATCATTAGATGGTATGTAGTACGTTTGAGAGGATATCATGGCTATTAGTATATGAGCAATGAAGTGTGACTTTGTGACGGTGACCTCGGGTGAATGCCTACGATAGTGTGTACGGCCAAGGCATCCTACAAAAAAACACCAGGCGTCCTAGAACTCACCGACGCATATCTTCAATGGACTCAAGATGGTAAAAAGGCTCCATCTGTTCGCGTTCCAAACTCGGAGGCTGCTTGTTAGTTCAATAGTCTTTCTATCATTAAAAATTCTCACTGCTGTTCTCAGCTTTGTTCTGCAGCAAGGAAGGCGCTGCTCAAGTCAGACTAAAGCTCGCTCTCGCAGGAGATGACACTGGTCACCATTTCACTTTCACTTCTCCTCAAGCTATTGCGTACGGCGAGCGCGAAAAGTTCAAGACAGAACTCACCACAATCATCGGTCGTAACCGCAAAGCTGCAGAGCAAGCTACAAGGCCTCCTGTCACCACCGTCAACGCTTTGAGTTCTTCTACTCCAACTCCATCCACTCCTCGCACTCCCAAACCTCTTGTCACGCCGTCGCGCGCGTCGACTTCTAGAGCCGCTTCTGTCTCAAGCGATGGCTTGCGCGCTACTCCCATTGTTCCCGGTAACGACCCTGCAGCTGATTTTCAGCTGAGAAAGACTGTGCTGTTGAACAATCCTGACTTGGCCGCGTTACACCGCGAATTGGTTATTGGTGGTCAGATAACGGAAGCGGAGTTTTGGGAAGGTCGCGAAGTACGTGGTTCTGCTCCTTCTTGTGTAGTACTTTTCCCCGTCTGACGCTTCCACAAGCATCTCCTATTTGCTCAAGTCGCCGCTCAGGCTCAGCGTAAAGGAAAACCTGGACAACTGGTCGATCCTCGTCCGGAAACCGTCGAAGGTGGTGAAATCAAAATCCGCATTACTCCACAACTCGTGCACGACATTTTCGATGAATATCCCGTGGTCGCGAAAGCATATAGTGATAACGTTCCCAACAAGGTATATAAGACCAGTATCATCTCACTCGTTAAATGCCATAACACGCTTTTCTGTATTCGAATGAAGCTCTCCGAAGCAGAATTCTGGAAGCGATATTTCCAATCTAAGTTGTTCAATGCACATCGAGCATCTATTCGATCTTCCGCAACGCAACATGTCGTCAAAGACGATCCTATATTGGACAAATATCTCGAGAAGGACGATGACGGTTCGTTCCGTTGCCATTAAGTTTTGTCAACCCACTGTATAACACGACACAGAACTTGAGCCAAGACGGCAGAGGGACGATGAGGTGGATCTTTTCATAAATCTTGGCGCTACTCATGAGGATCACGGAGAAGTAATTCGTCTCTTCAACGACAAAAGAGTTCTATTCTCATACAGTCTGCAGACAGGTAATGAGCAAGATGTCACTATGCAAGCTGGACGCCAGAAGGGAGCCTTACCGTTGATCCGCAAATTCAATGAACATTCGGAAAGACTTCTCAACTCGGCATTGCAAGTATCATTCTTGAACTTAAGGTATGATAATGTCTGAATCTCGTGTCTCAGAGGCGAAGAACCTGCAGAGAAGCGACGGCGGAAAAATGTTCCAGAAGTGCGTTGGTTACGAGAGCGAATCGTAGCCAGTGCTTCATTGACAGCCTATTGTTCACAGCGCGAACATGAAGACATAGATCTCGAGGACCTTCATGATGTTGAAGCTTCAGCTGGAATTGTACTCGAAATGCAAGATAGACAAAGGTACTTTGAAGGTCTCATGAGTAGTGCTTCCAAAGACCCGACCAAAGAAGTAAGTCTTCCTTTTCGATGGGCATTTGAAATCTTAAACCTGAATGCGGCATTTATAACAGAAGCTGGATATAAAATCCATCATAAAGACGACAAATCTGGACTTACAACAATGGGAATCGCAGCTTACCCAGGTTTTTTCCGTCACTCTGTCTACATGAGTTGGTCACTTGCTAACCTTGGGTTTCCTGGATATCAAGCTCAAGATTGAACGCAAGCCTGGTGATGCCGCTTTGATGTCCATGACGCAAAATGTGCACGCGCGTCTGGATGTCAAGGCCAGAAAAAGTGCGCATTGGTCTATTTTCCCCTTTTCGCGCTCCAGGGTTGAGACTGTTTCTCAATAGACGACATACCCGAAGGATTATTTAGACAAATGAGGACCTGTCAGACTGCCGCCAACGAATTCTTGCGGCAATTCTGGACTTCGACATATCCGCCAATGACTGATGTACAGAGCCTATCTTTGGTGACACCAGCGCAAAGAGCAACGAAAGCCGCTAAAATGATAGGGTACTTGGCTAAGACTCCGGAGAAAGTGACCTCAATTATACGAACGGCTCAGCAGCAAGGTGTAGATCACAACCGAGTCGAAGCAGTGAGCCAAATTAGGTCCTTCTCATTGAGAGTGTGCTGATTTTTATTTCAAGGCCATGAAACCCTTGCTCAACGCTGTAGATCGAGCTCTTACTTTCTATAGTAGTAAAAAGGCGTTTCGCGCCTAAGGACATCCCTCACATCACATCCGACATAAGACATATCATTACCATGTATTCACAGTTGCAGCTATAGTCCTATTGTATATATATTCATACCATACAGAAACAATATATTGCCTCCGACGTACTTTAGAGTACATCACGAACCATATGGTTGCTTTTGTAGATGTGAGTCGGAAGATGCGGTGCATTCGTATGAGGTGTACATGACAAGCAGGTGAAGTGTAAGAGCATAGCAGATGAAGAAAGTCCGAGCGCGACGATTGCCTAATATCGTTCGTGTGAGTATCAGAACACCTCGCTCGACCGGATTTAGATTCTGAATTGCTCTTGTTGCTTCCTAGTAATCCGAGGACGATTCAATCAATAGTAACAGCTGGACAGCGAGCGAAACATACGCGGCCTCTGAACGCCTCGAAGGGATTCATATTCTCTTCATACCGTGCACGATATTTACTCAAGTCGACATTGCTCCCAGAAGGTGCAGGGAGAGGGTCAAGTTGCGAAGTTACTGGTCCAGATCCGGCCTCTTCCCGATAGCTTTGCATGTATCGAACTTTTTCGTACAGCTTCAAGTTGTCGGTTTGAAGGTTCTTTATTTCTGCACGAAGTTCTGATATAGTGTGAAATTGCTTCCGTAGCTCCTGTGTAAGAAATATAATTAGACAACTAGTGGCGCAAAAGAAGGAAGTCAAGAACCTCTTCAAGCTCCGCATTTCGTTGGCGGAACCTATCTCTTTGACTAGTCACGATGGGAAGAATAGAAGTGTCAGCCGACGAAGTGAAAGAAACAGGTGTGCTGCGGGCTGACGAATCCTACAATAGTTACAAGTCAGGAACAAGTAAAACATCCAGTCTGAAAGAGTATCACCGTTTTCCTACCGAGGTCTAAACCAGCCAAAACATCAGATGATTCGGAAGGGGTGAGATCACCGTTAGTTTTATGTTTATTCATGGATAGAAGATCGTTTTCCAATTTCTCATTGAGAGTTTTCTGTTTCTCGAGATCAGAAGTGGTAGAACTGAGCTGTTCTCGTGCAGCCTGCAGTGAAGTTTCCAGTTCGCTATGCAAAATCTGAGATGGATGGGACGTTGAAACCCAATACACATCAAGTACAGGGTTTTGGCTCTCACCCTGAACTTCGTTAGCTCCTCAAGGATACGCTTGTTTTTGGTGGCGAGCAAAGCCTCTAGTGATTTTCCTTGCTGCACATTGGCCTTGTCCGCATTGGGATTTGGAAGCTGAACTCCGACATTGTAGCCATCGAACTGAGGCTGATCATCTTCTCTATCGTCCTCCTCGAAACCCGCAAATTCTACGTACTTGGGAGACAGTCATTTATGGTGCAATCGAACAGGGCACAAATGACCCCACCTTCATTATTTCCAGTTCACGTTTAAGTTCATCATAGTCGCTGTACTGCTTTAGACGAGACTTCAAGTGATCCACTTCAATGGCCTAAACCAGTTCAGGGATATGGGTAAACATTCAGTCAGTTGCACCAGGATCACAGCACAGACCCTTCTGTGGATATCCTTGGTTAACTCCTCAGTCTTCTTTGACAAAGCAGCCTCGGCCTCAGCGGTGGCGCTTTTTTGTGCTTCCAGTGCATGCGACAGTTTCTCGCTCTCTGCTTCTAGACTTGAGATCTCGCTCTCTAAGGATTTGACTCTATAAGAATAATTAGGCAGGGGGCCGTTAGTGTGTCTGGCCCCACTCACCTCCCTGATGATTCAGCACCGCTTCGCATGGTTTCTGCTTCGGCGCGGAGCATCTCCTGTAATGAGAAAAGAATGAACAGAAGGCATTGCAGGCTGGGTGCATTGACATACATTTCGTCGCTCAAGTGCAGCGACGCGACTGTTGGCACGTTCTAGGTCTGCAACAATCATATCAACCTCGGCCAATTTGGCGACTACTTCCTGATCTGAGGAAATATATAAATGTGATGAAAATTAGCTATGGATGTTGGACCACCTTGTCGTTGGCTGTGATCCAGCAACTTTGCCTGATTAGTTTCATTAGACATGCGCAGATCGCGAAGCTGATTCTTAGTTAAGGTAAGTTGACGCTGGAGGTCCTGCTCCCTGACGAAGATTTTTCAGCTCTCTAAACACCTGGCTAGCATGGTGATATATGCGCACCTATCTTCATAATTTCGTAATTTCTCATCATAAGTTGCGTTCAGCTCATTTTCCTTTTGGACTATCCTGTCCTGAATGAGCTCCTCCATCTTTAGATACAAAGTCAGCGCACAGGATCACCGTCAGAAGTGCTACGCGTACTTTCTGCTCCAATTGCTCCACTTTAGTTTCGGCCTTCTTTTTGGCCGCCTTCATACTGGACAGTTCGTTGACGGCTTTGCGCATCTCTGCATTCTCCTCACGAGCACGGCGGACCTCCGCTTCAAGTTCACGAACCTCGGAGACCTTTACAGTCTGATCCTGATGACACAGAGTATAAGCGGAGTCAATGAAGGAACAAGTGTGATACGTACCACGGCAGCCTCAAGGAGAGGGTAGGGGTCAGGAGCTTCGGCTAGGACTTTGTAAACGTTTAAGAAGGCATTCTCGGACGTCTTTGACCTCTTGGTTAAGTTATCAATCTCTGTCTGGTAATCTATAATATAGAGCCGAAGTTAGACTAATTCGGTGGCTGCGAGGAAACTTCAAATTGCACCCTTGAGTAGACTCTTGAATGCGGTCAACTTCTCGTTGTCAGGAATCCTCTTGAATTCTGAGATGGTTCACATTGTAAGCACTTGAGAAAGTACAGTACACTATTAGATGCCACAACCTTTAGTCTTGTCTGCAAGAGCCTTTCGACCTACGACACTCTCTTTCTGGTTGTCCACAAGTTCAATACCTTGCGCGTCGAGTGTCTTTTGCAGCTCAGAAAGATTTATGCCTAGTAGTTGTGTAATCAGTGAGGTTTTCTGCGTGAAGTTATTATGATAGATACCTCTCCATGTTGCAAGAGCACCAGAAAAGTTGTGGTCGGCCATGGCAATTGGTATGAGAGGTGAAACGCAGTACACGTGACTACTCAAACGTTTTCCATGAACGTCCTGCGCGGTCAGGCATTTGCTCTCCTCCGCAGGCCTTTTTGTCGTTGCAATAGTTCTCTTCTCGCTCCTTACATTCCTCGTGCTCAGCTAGATGATATAGATTCTTCTCCTCGGAATTTCTCCCGTCGTAAACCGGGTCCAAGGGCTCGAAGGGGAGAGCAAGACAAGTTTTCGGACGACAACGAAGAAGACGATGAAATTGTCAAAGTCAAACCGGAGTCACCTAGCTTCTACACTGGACGGGCTACATATCATGACAATATTATCCAGCTCCAAAATGCCATTTCCCGTACCCGTGGCACCCTTAAAACACTACAACTTCTTCCCCTTCCCGAGTTCGCTCGTGCCAGTCTCGCGCCTATGCGTCCAGTATGGAAGAGTCCTCAAGAGATGACTTCCGACTTCGATACTACTATGACCACTTCTCGCTATCGAAGGATTACAGCTCTGTTAAACGAGCTTAACGAATACCTTCGAATAGCAACCACCGCTGGGTATCCAGACCTTGCAAACATGATCAGTTCTATCGTGAGCATGTTTGAAAGCGGAAAGAAGGACGCGTATTTAGCTCGAGGTGTACGGAAAACCGTCTTTTTGGACCAATATGGTCGCTCTTACACTTTTGGAAGAAGAAAAACGAGCACGGCCCGAGTATGGATGATACCTGTGAAGGAAGTCCAGGATTCTCCCGTAGAGGAGGAGGCCAATGATGCTTCTACGGACGCTGCTTCAAGTAACAGGGACAGATTACATGATGACAATGTGGACCAGATGTTTGGGCTCGAACCGTCACGTCCAGCAATAAATGTCACCGTATCCACTATTCTAATCAACAATCTCCCCATCGCCGAATACTTTCCTCAGCCTGCTGAGAGGGAACGCATTGTCCGCCCCTTGAAGGTGGCAGGTGTCCTGGGGAAGTACAATATTTTCACAATTGTTCGAGGAGGTGGTACCACCGGCCAATCTGGTGCCATTGCGCACGGCATTGCCAAGGGTATCTTTGCTCACGAACCTGAGACGGGCACGGTGCTCAAGAGAGGTTCGTTCGTGTCTTCCAATTGTTGACATTCAGTTCTAATAGATGTATTTGTGTAGCCAAACTACTCAGACGTGATCCTCGTATGGTGGAGAGGAAAAAGACGGGTCTTGCCAAGGCTCGCAAGAGAGTGAGTGTCAAATTCTCTTTTCCTGCCCAAATTCAACTGACCTGCCGTTGCGCAGTATACCTGGGTCAAGCGTTAGAAAGGGCGAATGCGGCTGCCATCTTTTCCTACTATATCTTTACCAGACAATTTACTGCGAGTAATTATGAGATATATGAAGGAATAATACAAGGGTGAATGTTAGTGATGAATTCTACAGAATGCCGCGAAGTACCGGCATGATGCAAGTTATGAAGAGTCAAATAACGATAATGAGGATGAATTAATGGAAGCTACTGGTTGAAATATCTCAACACATCAGATTGAGCAAAGCCTAAACCACATGCAGGACATTTCCGCTGCCGAGAAGCAATCCTGGCATCTACACATTCACGACAAAAGGCTGAAAGCCGGGTCAATTGAGGGGTCCTAAAGCTGAGGTATCAAGGTACGTACTGTGGGCACATTTCGTTATGACAGTATTGCGCATATGGATATTGCACGTAGAGCATTTGAGAAGACTCTGTACAGTTATCAAGATGCGGACATGCAAGATAAGCAGAAGAGTTCGTACCAGCATTTGCGCGTCCGGGTCTTCCGACTTCGTCGTTTGACGAGAGGAATTGAATTTTACCTTTGATTTCAGGTTAAGCTTCTCCTTGGACAGCTCTTTCTTTGCAAGGGCATGACTTTCTGCTTCACTGCGCAAGTTGTCCGTGAGTATCTTCCACTCTCGTCGATTAAGCTCCAGCTGGCGCCCATACTTTGGCATATGTGAGCCAACAGAACCGACTGCAAACTAGATGGTGCTTACTTCATGCTCGGCATTTCTATTTGTCCTATAATCTTTCTTCATATTGCTGTAGTCAAGCATCAACCTCTGCTTGTCCTCTTCTATCTTTTTGTACATCTGATCCATCCCGTGAATATGTGCATGAGCTGCTTTCTGATAGTACCATGAGTTGTTACTCAACTTACGTATTCACGAGTAGCTCACCACTTGTTCCGATAGGGCACGTTCAGCTTGTTTGAGGATTTCAAATGCCTTGGTTTGTCGCTCAAGTGCGCGATTCAAATTCTTCTTTTCCGTTTCCAAAGCTTCTTTTTCTTTCACAGCAGCATAATACTTATTATCTGCCTTGGCGCGCTACTCAAAAGTTGCTTCAGTAAGCATATTCCAGAATCAAGGTTGTCGCCTACCTCGACCGTAGTCTTGTTCAACCGCTCTTCCATGGCTGACAGGTCAAAAACTTTGCTCTTAACCTGCGAGTCGAGCGTCTCCCATGCAGATGAAAGTTTCTCAACTTCAGAATACAATGCACTTTCAGCCTGTATCACCATCAGTTTCATAAGCCTTTACTTGCGAATCTTTGCCCGTACATTTTCATGCTGCTCGTTTAGCAGTCGCAATTTATGGAGTTCCTCCTCTTTAGCCTGAAGTTCTGCCGATAGATCCGGTTCGGCAGAGGACAAATCGCCGTAGACGGTTCGGTACTTGTTTAACTCGACGGATACTTGGGATAGTTGCTGGAGGGCATCTGCCTCAGACTGCATGTGCTGAGCGATATCTGGTTGCGATTCATGAAGCTTTGAATAGACATCCTGTAAAGCTGCTGCGCGAGACTCTGCCGATCTATTCATGTGTCAGCGGCCCATCTCGAGTCGGTGAATGTCTGATACCTACTCAACTCGGGCTTGAAGATGCTCGACGTATTGTAAGTCTGCATTGGGTGTTTCCATAAGGAATTTGACAATGTCGTCGCGTCCAGCATTAGCAGCAAGCTTGAGCTTGCATCGACGGAGTTCCAACTCGAGGGCTGCTATTCGCTCCTATCAGCCAACACAAGCATAAGCATTAGAACGAAGATGGACCTGGGGTTAAAGACGCACAGCACGAGATGTGGCTAAGGACTTGTATTCCCCGTATGATGCCAACTTGATATTCTCTTTAGATCTGCGTTCATGCAAATCTGCTACCTTTTGATCTCGTTCCTCCCGAAGTCGTACTAAGTCGGTATCTCTTCGCGCTAGCAGTGCAATATATTCTCCAATTTCCTTCTCAACATCTTTCTGAAAGGAATAGAAGTAATTATTCAGTCTTACGTTGCTTGTAGACATACCTTCAAATTCTCTTCGTGAATTTCCCTCTCCGCTCGATATTGTTCGTAAGAAGTCTTAAGTTTTTGAAGTTCCTCCCGAGTCGCATTTGCTTCGCTATGAGCTTGTATATACCGAGAGAACAGCCGTTGGCAATAAGCACTGCCTGAAATCTCTTGGTCGGTTAGAAGCTTAGACTGTATCAAATAAATTAACAGATCGCTGCAATGACTGGAGCTAAAAATCCTACCTTCAATCTCATCACAGTCATTTCCTCCCGCAACTTGTGGATTTCAACATCCTGTTTACGGATAACCTCTACACGGTGCTCAGCCACCTCTTCGAAATGTTCTTGCACTCCATGCAAGTCATCTTTTGGCTGAGCACGAATCCAATTAGAAAGAAACATATTAGAGCAGTCAAAACTCCCACCAATTAACCAGACCACTCACTGCAGGAGAGGACGGTTTCGTCGGAACAGCCCCGGCTACTTCCTTGACCTCCTCAAAGCTTGTTGATGCCGCCTTTGATGAATTGGCTTGCACAGTTTTGCTCTTCAACCTCTCAACACGATTTTGCGAGACCGCAAGCTCTTTGCCAAGTTTATCCCTCAAATCTTCAGAATCCGACAGCCTTATTTGTAGAACTTCAACTTGGGCCCTAAGAGCGGCACACTTGACAATAGAAGTGAGTGGTAACTAGATTGGAAGATCAGAACGACTCACCTCCGTCTGAACCTTTTGATACTGGGCAAATACCACGTCCTTCGGGATATGAGATGAACCCTTCTGAACAAGTCGAGCAACCAGATCTTGTGTGGCAAGTCTACTTTTGTCTAGCGCTGTCTTTAATTCTGGCATCGAATCTTCAGAAACGTATGTGCTAAGTTCGTACAGTTCTTTAAATACTCGTGAGCACGAACAAGAGAAATAGGAAATGCGTCACTAACCTTCGAGGTCTCGAGTTGAAGGCGGTTTCGCCTGAGCCTCACCAGACTCGTCGTTTCTAGGTGAGTCTACCAGCGGTCGTATCGCATCGACTAGTTGCAGACAGCATTAGTGACGTG
Source organism: Omphalotus guepiniiformis (assembly GCA_028554645.1). Lineage (NCBI taxonomy): Eukaryota > Fungi > Basidiomycota > Agaricomycetes > Agaricales > Omphalotaceae > Omphalotus > Omphalotus guepiniiformis. The sequence goes on along the minus strand of JAQOOI010000076.1, from coordinate 583,287 downwards.
CTTTGAGAATTTGTACACATAATACACACTTGCATCCAACACGCCGAAATGGCCGCAAGACCAGCTTCACAGGTATTTTTCCGCTCCTCCAACTCCGAAATTCGAGTCAAACTGCGGTCGTATTCTCGCGAGTAATGCTTCATTCGACGATATATAGCTTCCTTACGGAACAACTACACATATCACAACGTTAGACTGTGAGGTAGAGGTGACAGAGGAGGATAAGTCACCTCTAGCTTATCGTCAGCTGTTGGTTCAAGGTCTTCATTCTGCTCAGTAACAACGCCATTGGGATGAGGAGAATCGTTCTCGTCAGATATTATGTGTTTCTTAAGAATAACGGGGTCGTCGTCGATGCTGTGAGAGCGCTTTCTGGTCTCCATGAATGGGAGGGCAGAGAAGAGTGACTGAGTAGAGTCAGGATAATCCATTAATAACACTTGTAAACAAACTTCACTCCGACTCCGACCAAGTGCGTGGCGCAGGCGCAAGAAGCGTTCCCTCAACTCCTTTATCGTCAACTTACGCACAAAATCTATATCTATGGTAGCCGCAGTCGAATCTTTCCTTCCAGCTCAACTATTTCGCAGTCCTCTAAGCTCCCGTTTCCTATCTGTGTCTCCACACATGTAAAGTCAAGTGCCTGCACGTGCTATCAGGTTCGGAATTCAAAGCGCAATATGTTTCTAACGAATACCTTGTCCAAAACTGTCATAGGTTGGTCTGTGACCATTCATGTCAACTTAGCGACATGAGGCGAATAGCAAGAGGACTTACGCCAAATCCCGGTGTTGTACACAATTCCTTGCGCGGTACTGGCCACGAATGCTCGAAGCGTTTTAAGGTCAGGTTTGTCATCGTTTCCATTCTTGGCTACCACGACCAGATACCTGTGTGCTGGGTCATCTAGACCCTCATCTGGTCCACTTCCCATCGGTATAAATGTCTGGTTTGTGAACCTATGCCGCTCGAGGACTCTCAGGTCTGTCGTGCCAGTGTTCCCGCCCTCTAACGGCTGACATCTGTACACAGATAGTCCAGTTGTGGCCATCGAATCCGCAGGGTACGAAGATGTCAGTAGGGATAATTTGTGGAATTTGCTGGCTGTCCCTGCGTTTGCTGGAGTAATCTTGGTTCCCTTTGGAGCTGCGGAATGGTCTTCGTAGGCTTGAACCACTTGTCCAAACGGCGCAAACGCCTCTGGAGTTATTGGTAGAATAGGTACAACGGTCGTCGTTTTTGTGGCATCTGTGGCGCCTGTGCTCCAATTGGATTTATCAGACAAGGCAGAGATAGACAAGGCAGAGACACCAAGATGTGGTGGTGCAGACCCCTCCACAACGTCGGACCTTCTCCCCATGATGCGTACTCTCTTGATCCCACCATCGGGATGGATTGTCACTCGCACGTGTGTAAAACCTTTACCCTCCACGTTCTCTAATTGAAAGTAATGTTGTCTATGGGGACCCAGTTTCGTGCGGGGTAATATGAGCGTCCACTCCTTATCCTCACCCCTCCCTACACTCCACTCGATGTCATTTTTACTGTTTAGTGCGTGTACCTCGCAGCTCTCTGGAAAATTCCCCTTGAAATGGGCGGTATCAATCTCGACCTGTTCAAGAAATCCAGGGGCCGCTCTTCACGGCGGATTCAGGAGGAGAGCCATCGCTCAAAAGGAATGGGAACGCACAGTTTGATGATTACCCAGTCCTTGTGGCCCGGCTGTCTGCTACGCTTTGTCTCCCAGCCATCCCCCATATCTTTTCCTCTCCCAGGAAGGATCAAGTTCGAACCGAGGCCAAAGTGCTGGTCCGAAGTGAATTCGACGCGTCCTCCCGCAAAAACATGAGCCAGATCGAACGATTCCGTGGGATTTTCCGGTATGATTGGGGCAACATGACCATAAACCCTGAATCTGGCCTGTATAATTCAATAAACCTTCAGTTTCTGTCTAACATCGTATCAGTCTTTGCTTACAATGCCACCGTCGGGATACATATTCAGCTTTACAAACGTAGCAGATGGGGCATTGGGGACGGTGAAAAGATGCCGGGACGATGCGTTGAGCTTAACTTTGGGTAAAATTTCTGTCCACTGAGAGGTTTCTTGTCAGCCTAGAAGGAATCAGAAAAGGCATGGGCCGACGCTAATTACTCTAGAATCAGCTCTATCTGCATCTTCCGACAGCGGACCGTAAATTGCATCCACGGATGCTTCCGGAGCCTCATTGCCTAAAAATAAGTGAGTCGAGGCTCTAGGAACTTGGGGACAGAAGCTTTTACCGTTGAAGTGGGTAGTATCTATGTCGAAACCAACGACTGTACCTGACGTTCCCAGCTTTATTATGCACCTGCAGTTCGTCGAATGTCAGATGTATATGGAGAGTTCGATGGATGGACGCACCAATCATACGTCGGATTATGTCTTCTACTCTCCCATCCGCTGTACAATGCTCCATTGGGTCCAAACTGGCCTTTCAAGCTGGATGGAGGCTAACGCCGATCAAAGTGAGTGTACCAGACAAAGCATGTCGTTGACTCTTCATACCTCGACTAGTAGTAAATGGAATGCCTCTGCGAAGAACTCGTCTGATACAGATAGCACGCGACCGCCAAGCGCAACGCTGGAAAGTTCTGTTAGGATGAAGTAGATGAGCGAAACGAGAGCTCCAGCAAATTGATTCCTACATACCCGTAGTTCCTGAGAATTTCTCTGTGAACTTTTCGAGGGGAACTTGTTCAAAAGACATGGTCAGAATTCAGAAGTGAAGATAAGCGAGATAGGGGAATGGGCCCTAATTGGGTCGTGGGCGCTTATGGCAGGTAGTTTGGGAGTATTTGAACGTCAGGTCGTCGACCTTATTGGTTAACACAAAGCTATTTGAATTTTGTCAAACTTACCCCAGCACCCCAGCAGACCCCAGCTTGTGATGCGATCCTGTATTTCAAATAGTCGGAGCTCAGTATTACTTAGCGTTCACTCTGTTCATACAATTTTAAATTAATGAAGATGTATGTAACCAGATGTAACCATATCGCATTTTCGACAGCATCAGTACGGCGCAGGTGAGCGGAGCCGAGTACTGCCGAACCTGCCAGAAAGAGTCCGGCACCGGATGGAAGAAGGAGGATGCGCCGGCAGGGAACAGCCGAAACGGCTTGAGTAAATGCGGGTGGGCGGACCGAGGGCCGAAGTCACACCCAATGAAATGCAGTCATCGACGAGCGATGACAGTACGTTTTTTACCCCATGGGTCCAGCCAGACATCTGTTTTTAGTGCAACCGCATGCAGGATATCGCGGACATCATCAGCTTGATTATGGCCCACCTCAAGTGCGATTAGGCCATCGCGAGAGAGGAAGCCGTCCAGAGCGGCCAATCGTGCTATTGCGTGGTAAAACTCTAGCCCGGACGGACCACCAAAGAGGGCTTTAGGGTCTTCGTATTTTACAACTTCATCGGCAAGCTGCAGATATTCATCCCAGGAGATATAGGGAGGGTTAGATGTAAGGATGTCATAGGGGGGTTTGATGGTTGCGGCATCGGGAAAGTTTGGGGAAAGAAAGTTTGACAAGGCAGCTGTGAATTGAGAATCTGAAATTCCACAACACGCGGCATTCTCATTCGCTAGTTGGACTGCGTGAGGGGAAATATCAATGCCGTGAGCTACCACGCTTCCCTTGGGCCACAAATGACAAAGAAGAAGCGGGATACAGCCAGTCCCAGTGCCGAGATCAAGCAGTTTAAGAGGACGGCGAGAAGAAGGCGAGAAAGACTCGGACAATCTTATAGTCCAATGCTCCGTTTCTGGGCGGGGAATTAGCACAGGAGGCCTTACACGGAGATCGAGAGGACCAAAAGGCTGAGTGCCTATGAAAAAGCTGTAAGTATAATAAAACAAATAGAGAATAAGATAGAGAAAATTACCTATGATATACTGGAGAGGTTCACCAGCGGAACGACGACTCAGAAGAGAATCTAAAGGACGATTTGAGAGAATTGCAGCGCGTTTGAGCCATTTGAGGTCATGGGAGGAAAGACGCATGCGGAAAGGGGCGCCGGGTAATAAATAAAGTATGGCCCTTTTGACCTTGTTCATCGCAAATGTCATCGTCCTCTCTCGTGCCCATCGCTCCTGCCCCGCCTTTTGACCCCGCAGCATCGTCTCCCTCAATGCATTCTCTTCAGAAACGTTCTGCACCTGCTAAACGCAAACGTTCAGACTTACAGGACCAGTCCGGTCCAGACTCTGCTCAAGCCCAGCCCCGCAAGGCACGGGATGGTCCAAAGAAAAAGAAGGCAAATCGCGCTTGCTTTCACTGCCAAAAGGCCCATCTCACCTGCGATGACTGTGCGTTCTGTCATCTTTTTCTTCTCGCTCTGACCTGAACTCTGTCTCGCTCATAATCTGCCAGCTCGACCTTGTCAACGCTGTATAAAACGAGGCATCGCAAATAGCTGCACTGAAGGCCATCGAAAAAAGGCCAAGTATCTCCTCGACGACGAGGAACTCGGTGTGTATCATTCGTCTCAGCGCATTCATTCAGGAATCTCTTACCGTCGTTCTGGTCACGTGTTATTTTAGAGCAGCTAAAACGAAGCAAGAGCCAAACTCAGGTTGCTTCTGCAACAAGTACCACGGAGAATCCTCGTCCACAGACGCCGCCTGCAGCACCACAGCAGCAGCAGCCTCTGCAACCACCGTGTTAGTATCATGTCTATCCATTTCAATTCTCCAATCACAGCTCATCTCCGACTTGCAGCCGATCCCTTTCCTCAGGATAGCACCTCTTTCGATGTTGCTTTCGATCCTAGCTTTCCGTTTGGCTCAGAAGCTGCCAATCTGGAGTACTCCATATTATCTGCCATCCTCGGAAATCCCAGCCCTCCTCAGGGCTCTCAGACACCTCCGCCCTCATATCCTACGTGGCCTTCCACAGATCCTCTTTTTCCCTCTCAATCACCAACACTATCCTCCACTTTCCCAAGTTCTGTCTCATCTAACCAGGCCACGCTTGCATCCTCTCCCGGTCCTGCATATCTAACATATCGATATCAGGAGCCTCCTCGGACATCAGAACTTTCTGAACTCCAGTACTCGCAATTCCAGCCTCCGCTATCAAGTGAAACCTCGCTCCATCCTCTTCAACCACGTTTTCCCCTTGACTCACGACCACGATCACCACCTCTATCTTCACTTTTGGACGAACCTTCCCATGGACTGCTGTCTCCGCCGCATTCCAACGCTTCTCCAAGTTTAGCTCCGTCTAATCCCCACGGCATATCGGATACTGCGTCAGCACATAACACGACAGACACACCTGGCTCAAAGATTCAGAGCATAAACGATCGTGTCACAAAGCCTTACGACTACACAGAAGGGTATCATTTTCTCATGAAACATCTGCCTACTCGGTGCGTACTTCATTGAAATCCAAGTGCAATCTGGAGAACCTCGAACGGGGCTCGAGTTCTGATGTACCTCCCTCGATTTGCCGCATTTACCTACGCATTCATCTTGCTATTCTTCACCTTTCCTATTAAGATTTGAGAAGAACGATATTCTGCGCATCGTGCGTGCGTTGGCAATCTTTCGGCCGTCGCTCATTGCGCTTCAAATGCCGCTATCGTTGGATGATGAGGTATTTGTGGAGAAGTGCTTCCAAAGATCGCTCCTCGTACGTCTTTTTCTTCTTTTACGTTTCGTCAGGCGTGAATCTCAATACTGTAATAGGAGCTTGACAAGCTAATCTCTTTTAGTGGGACACCAACTGTAATCTGGCGCCGTACAGGAGAGATCTGTCTTGTCGCACCAGAGTTTTGTATGCTCACCGAATGGTCAATGGAAGAATTGTTGGGACGGAAAAAATACATCTACGAGGCAAGTCCTTTAAGCGCAAATGAGAAGCATTTATAGTTACATCATTGATGCAGCTGTTTGAAAATCAATCCGTCGTGGAATACTGGGAAAACTTTGCTGAGCATGCCTTTGAGAATACCACACAATCGGTATACTCACATTGTGTCCTCCTAAAACCGAATGGAGCACCAGTGCCCTCAACATTTTGTTTTTCTATCCGCCGAGATCTATTTGATCTTCCAAGTCTGGTGATAGGTATGTCTCCATTTATATCTAATTCTGTTCGTTCTAACAAAGGGATCTCTACGTTGCAGGACAATGGTTACCACTGCTATAGCACCATCATCAAAAACAAAATTCATTTTCCCCTTTCTTATCTTCCTTTTACACTATTGTATCTTTATATTGAGCTTCTCGGAACGAAAGCACTTTTCTGCAGCATTGCTTCACTTTACTTTTTCTCTTATCCTTATTATTTTCAGGTCCTGAATTGGGCTTCTCTCTCTCTCTCTAGCCTCCATTTCTCGCTTTCAACAACTCGACGACCATGCTATGTACTCTGATCATTCTAATTTTCTGTTTTCCCCAATCCTCTACCATCTTCCATTGTTCTCATTGATGTCCTGGTGCATTGCTACACTTCGCTGTCTTCCATCGCTACGTGTTCTTCGGTTGGATGTACTAGCAGATTCACAAATGAAGAGAAATTGTAATTTTGCACTGAGATCAACATTCCAAACGCCTGCCCGGCTAATAAAAGCAGTGCTCAACTTCCGACGGCTTGGCAATTTCCGGGTCTTCTACCGCTCACAACTTCGAACGCACTGGTGCCGTCCTTTCACGAACCAGATTTCTTGGAGGTGTTTTGCCATCATCATCGTAGTTTTTGAACATGGAGGCAGGTCCATCGCAGCAAGAAGACGTCACCAACTTGACCTTCCGCGTCAAACGCAAGAGAGTGACTCTTGCTTGTCAACGTTGTAGAGGCAAGTATCAGAACTTTGCTATCGTTTTAGCGATCAAGAGAACACTGAACACTTACGAGTGACATAGTAAAGAAAGCGAAATGCAACGGCTCCAAGCCAACTTGCTCGAACTGCGAAAACGCTGACGAGCGCTGCGAATGGCCAGACCCTGACAAAGACGGAAGGAAAAACAAGTCTCGGAAAGTGGCTTCTGAAGCTAGCGCTGAACGCAGAAAGGAGTCGCCGGTAGATGGGAGCATATCCGTACTACAGAACGTATACGCATCTCCTCCGCTCTATGATCGGTATGGCCCTCTGGCGACCTCAATACAACGATTTTACGACGCCCACCAGAATGCCTGTGATCCCTTTGTCTCGGAAGAGGCTAGAACTCATGTCAATTCTTCTATCCCGTCTCCTGGTCGCTCGACCCGCAGCCAGCAATCACCACCAAATCATATTACTCCGCGTGACGCATCCTCTCCGATGAACTCCTCCCCAATTGACATTCTTCTCGCTGCTGCTGCACTCCCTTTAAACCCGCCTGCAACCCGTAATCTACCCGGGGCTGAGGATAATTCCGAATCTTCCGCCCGCTCATATAGTCCTGAAATTCCGCGTCGGCTTCCGTATTTCCGGTACGGTGTGCTTGCCTTGATTCCAGTAATATCTTCGTTTTACTAAGAGTTCTTCCAGTCCACTCGGTCCAACAGCTGCTGAGGTTGATTTCCATGTTGTTGCTGTTCACTCTCGCCGTCTGATCATACTTTAGCCAGTACTAGAAAGAATAAGGATCAACTTCAATGGCGCAGCAATGGACGTAAGGCAGGGCCCTTCAGTAATAGCATCTAGGGATCTAGCGTCCCCTCAATATGAAGACAGTCATTTCTTGGCCCCCTTCACTTTTGAGCTGAATCGGGACGTACCAAGACACACCCACAACACTAGACTTTTGTCACCGCAAGAATCTCTCTATGCTCCTGGTTCCAATATACCTCGCATTCAGTACCTTCAAAAGCTGATACCACTGTTCTTCTCTCGAATGGGGTGTCATTTTCCATTTCTGACTGAGAAGCTTCTCGTCAGTCCCATCAATGCTGATAACCCTTCAAAGCAAATGACAATCCCACTCCTCGTGAACACTGTATGCGCATTGGCTGCTCGGTACGGCGACTATATCTTTTGAAATGACTGAAACTGAAACTCATTATGGTTCAAGGTTTTCTGACTCACCCTTTCTTGATACAGCGTCAGAGAATGACCGACCAGCCACATACGGAATACCGTTTGCGGATCGAGCAAAACAGCTATTGATACCTCTGCTTGGTTATCCATCTCCTACCATAATCGCAGCACTGATATTTCTGGCCTATTTTTCGTTTGGACTAAATGACGACGGTGAGCAGTGAAACAATAGATCCGGCATGTAGAAGCTGAATGGACCTCAGGGGCAACGTGGATGTATTCTGGCATGGCTCTCAGGTATGATCACTCCATGAAGGAATTATTGTGACATCCGAGTTTGATGAAATACTAGGATGGCGGTTGATTTGGGGCTGCATCAGGCATGAAACCTCACCTCCAGAACCATGAAAGCGCCTAATTACAGTGAAACCGTTTTAGGAAACTAACGGCACGTCTGATTCTGCAGCAGACGAGATTAATCGTTCAAAGAGCCGATTATTGTGGTGGTCATGTTTCGTATTGGACCGTACTGTGGCATTTTTAATGGGACGGCCGACAAGTCTGAAAGATGAGGAAATCAAGGCATGTTCTTTTTCTCTTCGCTTATTTTACAACGTTGCCATGAAATTGTTCAGGTATCTTTACCAAACGATGCAGATATAAATACAGTTACAAATGGCGAACTCCACCATTCATCGCCGGCACAAGTTTCTTTTCCATTCGTATACCACGTGAAGATGTTTCAGTTATACGGAATTCTGGCAGAGCTTGTCAATACTCGCAATTCGTGCTCGCCTTCCTCACGCACAGGGTTGTCGTCAAGCGACACCGATGGCGAAACTCTGAGACGCCTGACGGGTTTAGAACAATCGATCATGACGGCCTACGATTCTCTTCCAAGGGACATGGTTTTTAGTCCAACGAAGTAAGTTGCGTGTGCCATAAGTTCTTCACTAACATCATATCGCCTACCTTGTAGCTTGAAGGCTCATGCCGCATCTTCAGGCCCTGTTTTTCTGGCGTTACATCTATGGGTATGTATTGACTTCCGGTACATGCTTATGTCTAAAACAACACGCTTTCGCAGTATCATGCGATCATAATCCTCCTCTATCGAGTTCCTTTGATACACAAGCATGTAATCGCCGCTCGTGCTAGCTTGGCAGACAGACTTGCAGTGGTGAACAACTCCTCCTTAGCAATCCGTAACATCCTTGGCTCTGCGGAGCTTATGGACCCATCTGTACTTGCAGCTTTGCCATTTGTGAGCCAATGCTTCTTCATCACTGCAATCGCATCGATACAAGGTGAATTATCGGTTTCTCTATTTTTTTTATGAAGCAGCGGTTGATTTAGTAGGTTGTCGTATTCGTGAGGGTCAAAGCGTCCTGGCGTCGTTGTCAACGTCAGCGTCATCAAGTGCTCGGTCTGAGAGTGTAAATAATTCAAGATTGTTGCACTCATCCACTGGTGTTCTGGGGCAAATGGCGATGAACGACTACAAGTTGTGCAAGAGTGCATTGGCCAGACAAGCGCCATACTGGTTAGGCGTTCAGCGAATGGAAGCTGCGGTTGAGCAGTATGCATCGCAGACGAGACGATTGAACCTGAAAGGCGATCTTGAAGGGGTGGATGTTTTCATGCTGAAGAGCGAGACTGTCAGCTTTGGACGTCTGCTCCAGCGTTTAACTGGAAGTTCCGTGTTTTCTGAGATTCACCGCCATAGTAAGTGATGCGCTGGCCTTGACCTTCAATTGCTAACTTTCTGTGACCTCCTCAGTCCTGGACCAACTTTTCGCAGCTGCCTCTGCGGATGCGAATGGACCAGACTCTTCTCCGCATCGCCTGAGCGTAGATGATGGTGCCTTCGTTTGCTATTTTGCATCATTCAGAGTATCTCAGATCAATCACGGCCCATCGTTGTCATTGTGTGATTCATAGGAAGTCTTTCTTCCATTTGTGTTTTTGTTTGAAGATTCGGATTCTTCATATCACAGTACAATTGCACTTCGCGTCTGTGTCATCTTGTATAAATTAGACAGGGAATCCAAGAGTCATCCGGTATAATAGATAATAACAACATTCACACTATTAGAAAGATGCAAGTCCAAGTTACGAGTCCAAGGTTCGAACAACCCGATAAATTATTCCGGCTATCGAAACATCCAATCACCCTACTCTAATATTATAACTCGAGGACGTATCATTCCACCATGTATATCAAACGACCGTTCAGACGCTGTCTTGCACGGTAGCATATTCGCTCTCAATACCAGGTTCAATGAAACTGGCGTGACCGAGAATGACAACACCCGAGGCACCAACAAGCCAGAAGAATGTCAGAACAGGGGACGCAAAGAAGAGCAGAGGAAGGCCGATGACAAATAGACCGGTATAGAGATGTTTCTGCGTTATCGTGTGGTCGCCCATCTGCACAGGTTCCGGCGCTGAGCCAACGGGTTTCAGTCAGACAATCGAAGTGAGTAAAAACCACACACCAAATTTGTTGATTGCAATAAATCCACCAACTAGGAAGAGAAGAGCGACGAGGAGGAGAGGGTTGCTGAGCCTTTGAGTGTTGACGCGTCAGATCTTAGAAGAAAACACATAGAAAACGAGCATACATAGCATAAACAGCTAGTGCAGCTATGATAAGAACATAGTTTCCTGGAATATCTGGGTCAATTCCTTGAAATAATACGCCAAAGTGAATCAAGGGTACCAGAGAAGTAGCGCGTGTTATATGTTATTCTCTAGTCAAACAGATAACTGTAGTGCTGTGCCAGCATAAGAAAGACTACTGACGTACCTGCGTAGCCTGGTTAAAGTCTGCAGGTCGAGAAATTCGCTGGTAGTCGAAAAATTCAGTTGGCGGTCGAATGGCGGCCAACCGCGTTTCCTATACACCCGAAAAAGTGAATGGCTTCGAAAAGCATGAATAAGGAAGGAAGTGACCCTGAACGACTTGATAGTGTCCGTCACTCGCATAACAACGTCCATGGTTGTGATTTTGGAGATTTCTGTGGCAGAACAGGAGGTATAAAAGAAGGCAACGTTGTTTGATTGGTCTTGTTTGTGCCTTTCTATGGTTTTGCCAATGGATGACTGCGCCGCAGGTAACCCATTGTCAGCTTAGCTCCTTACTGGCGCATTGCATCTTCATTGTATGTCTTTGCTTCCTTCTCCTACCCCTGACACGTCTCAATAATTGAAAAGACACGTATATTGTTATCATTGGCACGAAATGATACGGAGAAACCCGACTCTCATCCCAATGAATGATAACGACGTTCAGGACGTTCGCGACATGATAGAAAGAGAGAAGAGCGACAGCATAAACGACCAGAATATGACGCTGAGAATGAAGAAGATGGCGGACAATCCACACATGACAAAGGACGATGAACAAATGTTAGATATAATGAGAAAGTTTAAAGAAAAGCAAGATTCGGAAAGCGCGTCGAGTATGTTGCAAATCTTCCTCCAACTGTACACATCTCACTCACAACGTTCAGCGGGAACTATGGGAACTTCTGGTTCTGTGTTCGCATCTTAAAACATACGTATTACGCGAAGCTGAATAACGACGGTTGTAACTTGCACATAACAGTATAATCAGTGTTGGATCGTTTCTACTGACTGGCTACACTGCTTTACATTTGGAAGTTCAGACGGAACGCTACAATATGTAGAATGAGAGTGAATTTCCAAGCTTAAAGACTGAAAGCACGAACCTTCAAGATCTCTACGATCACATAAAGCTGCCAGATCAACTCTTTGCATATGTAGACTCGCTGTCTTGAGACTATCCCACAAGGTGCTCGAGGTTATACCTCGGGCCTCATTCAGACCGGCCGAATCACGGATACCGTCAGCATCCTGAAGTGCAAGCGCGTCCAGTATGTGTTGAGCGCCTTCTTCGTATTTCTGAACAACTCATAGGTTACTGAAGCCAACAATGACATTCAAATCACACTCACCCTTAAATTGATGCAAGATATCCCGAGGTTGTATCTACTTTGACGTGAGTTTTCGCAGAAAATATGGCCAGCGTCAGATACGAAACTGACCTGGCTCGTATATACAAAGGGTTCAGCTCCAGCGCTCGATAGTAGTATTGAAGCGCCTCGTCCGCATGGCCGCTGTTAGCCATCGTAGCGCCAACTCGATTATATAGAAGCCAATCATCTGGTCGAAGGATGAGCACAAGTTTGAGGTTGGACGGCGATACGTACATCTGGTCGCACTGAAAGAGCCGCCCTGAAACAGTCTTGTGCCTTTGTGTAATCCTGGAAATCATTGTCAGATTCTGTTGTGGAACGAACCCAAAGATAATAAAACCTCGATGGTATTGAACAGCACAGCCAGAGCAATCTGAATGTCAGCCTCAATTTCATCTACCGCATGTTGCTGTGCCATTGTGATCAGGCATTGCACCAGGTGATTGAGTTTTTCTTGCGCCGAACCGCCTTCAGTCTCGGGATAGTGGGCAAGATATTGCTGAACAACGGCGCGATGAACATCGTTGTGCATCACCCATTCCCGGATAGCCTCATAAGTGCCTATACGATGGCCGTCATTCGTGTGTGATACAGCTAACGCTAACCAGGAAGGTAGATGTGAAGGATCCAGCTCTACAGCGCGTTGCAGCGCTTGCAACGCCTTCTGTTCCCTTTCGTTTTCTTGCTGTTTGACGCCTAATTCAAACCAAGCGGAAGCGTCGTTCATGTTCCTCTGAACAGCAGCTTCTAATTCAAGGACCGTCTTCAAAATAGAGGTTAGCGAGGATGAATATACCACAAAGCGCCAAATACATACATCCAGACGCTCATCCAAATGCAAAGAATGGTGCCTCGTGCGCGTATGTCCTTGTCCTCTAAGGTAAGGATTATCTTGTTGGAACTGATACGTGACTACCGGGTGTATGCTCTGTTCAGATGCCTCGAAATGATCCCAATCGTCCTGCAACCTGGCCCAGCTGCTTTCCATTTCCCTAAAGCTGGAACGTGAAGAGTGGGTTCTCTGCGCATTCATTTCATTCCAATATCGAGTAAAATCAGCATTCTCCCGTTTGAAGTACGCATCATTTGCATCTTCTTGAATCCCGCTCTGTTCTCTAGCTTCATCATAATGTTGGGAGTCCATCATCGGATAACCACCGAGCTGCATCATCGCCGTATCGTGAATCTCAGTAGATCCCAACCGGTTGCTTGTAGAAAAGAACGATTCAACAGCTCTCCCTTTCCCCTTGATATCTGCTCGCGAACCAGTCGGAGAAACAGTCTCGTCGTTTTCCACCATCTGATTCCCTTTAACAACCACCTTGTGATCCCGAAGTTGAGTCATCAAGCCGAGGAATTGACTCTTCTGGAACTTGGGGTTTTGTTCATTCTTGACCGATTCCAAAAGAAGACCAGCAGTTCGTGCCAGTTCATCGGTGTCATGTCCACTTTGCTGAACGGCGCTTTCTTCAAGTGCAGTGCTTGGGGCTGTAAGAATTGAGAGAGCCTGCTGGGTATCAAACTCCGTGTCCCAAGATACCTCTATTACACCACTGATCAGGAAACTGATCAAATGAGAACGGGCAATGTTTAACGCACGATCATGCTGATTCTTCACGAGCGCTTGTATGGGAGGAGGCGGCGCATGTGCGGCAAAATTAGGCGCCATTTTGCCCATACCCCAACGTGATAGACTATTGAATGGTATTGGGCTGCCTGCAGATATGAAAAGCAGTAAGAGTCGAACCTAGACAATACTTTGACGTAAATCCACACCTAAAGGTTGTAGAGTCCTGACGCCTTGAGCGTCTATTGGTGTGGAAGTGACATGTTCAACATTGGGATTCAATTGCGATTGCGAAGACGATGACAAAGGTTGCTGTAGTAGGAAATCTGTTGCCCACCCGGCTACGGGTAAAGGTTGCTGTTGTGCATGGGCAGCTGGGGTCGTAAGAGCACTTCTGAGGGACCTCAGATCATAGGTGGAACTATTCAATGTTTGTGTCTCAGGAGATTTTGAGAAGAATTGGACTGCATCCTGGTCAAACTGTGACGTACGGCCAGGCTGAGAGCGGAAGGCCTAAAACAAAAGCTGTAGATTGAGGCTCCTAAATTAAACAGAGCTACACGCTCACCTCATTCGAGGAGCCAGCACGAGCATTCCGAAAATAGTCCTATTATGAATGAGTACCGAATGAATCGGGGGAAGTAAAGGCATGCACTTGCTGTATTCCTCTGTCACGATCCAATTGCTTGGAGAGATTCTGCAAAGGATTTGAAGGGCCACAGTCCGCACCACCAACAAGCATAGGTAGTGCCATGATACAAGTATAACGACAAGTCCGGTCTCCTCGAACCGGCAACATTATATCTCACTTGTCGGTCCGGATGACATGTGATTTTGTGAACTCAATTGCACCACGTGTTACAGCATACACAACCTTAACCCTAATGCCATGAAAAACGATATACAAGTACACTGTACACTACTCGGCCGACTGTGTTGACGGTGCTCCCCGATCTACGGTGCCCTTTATAGCTTCGTGCTTCTGTCGACACTCTACAGCACCATCAGAACGTACTGAACCAAAAATCAATCACCATTCATGTCTCTGAGGAATTGGCTGGGCACGACTTACGATGTCTCTAGAATGCCAGCAGCAATATTAGTAGGGTGAACGCTGCAACAAACAGTAATCACGAACATTGAGGGCATCCAATCGACTGAACGTCTTCTTACATCCCTGGCACACATTAGCCTGTGGTTTCGCGGTGTGGAGAGCTTGATGTCGTCTTTGACACGTTAATGTTAGTGGGCGTTATGCACAGTGAAGGAGAGCAACGGACTTGCAGTCGTGTTGGCGAGCGAAGCCCTTGTTGCAGCCCGGCCATTCGCAAACGAACGGACGCTCCTCCGTATGGGACCGAAGATGTCCTAAAGAGATCAAGAGTAAGATTTAAATCGAAGCAGCATCAGTCCGAAAGGAAAGCCAACCTCGAAGATTGAACCGACGTGTGAACGTGCTACCACAGCCAGGAACAGGGCAAGCAAAGTTTGCCTCATTTCTACGCCTGCTCGCACTCGCCATCTGGGTGGCAGAAGTGGTCACTTGCTGTTTCTCTACTTGTAGTATAGGAGGTAACCGGGGCACGCCACTTGAGGACGGATAGTGATTTGCGCCAGCGCCAGTAAGAGGGTGAGGTTCGGGAACGCTGGAAGAAGAGGAAGCAGGAGCATTATGCTGGCTATGAGGATCTGCTGTCGGTGGATGGTCAGGATTGTTGAGCTTGAACTCGGAAATATTTGAAAGCTCAGGAAATGAAAGAGGAACAAAGGAGAAAGAACGAGGACCGTCAGGCTCAGTTGCAGGGCCCTGGGTAGGAATTGGCTGGGAGAACTGGGCAGGAGAAGAATGTAAAGACATGTTAAAGCTGAAGAGCTGATTCGACATAAGTTAACTGACAAGACCCGAAACGCGCGCTGCCTCCACTCTCTTCTGCACAGCTTTCGGCCCGGAATCTACCCCGAACAGACGTAACTCGGTGGCAGTGCTTCGTGCTGTGCACCTCTACTACTTTACACTTTCAGAAATCTCTACTCGAATATATGTGAATCCAGCAGTCGTCGTCGTCGCATCAGCTCACTTTCGCTAATCTTCTGTCCTCCTTGTCGGGATCCGCTTGCTTTGATTCCTTCAGATCCTCCTCCGTGTTCTTCTTCATCCGGTACTCCATTACTATCCCCGGTATGCTCCTCCCCGTGCCCTCTCCTTTTGCCTGTCTCGGCAGCTCCGGTTCGTATCGTCTGCCCGAAATCAACTGTTGTGCCACTGGTTCGCTCGCTCTCGACATCAATAGATCCCGCGTTTGATGATCTCCCCGTTCTCTGGTGCTTCTTTGCCACGAATGTTATCCCAAAATCATCTGTTTCTGTTTCTGAAGTCAATGGACTCGTGGCTCGTCCGTTGGACGTTGGTCGAGGCGAGCTGCCTGCCTTCGTATGCCTATGTTCACTCGTCGGAGCTTTGTCTTCTCCGTTCCCATCAAGTCTTGAAAATGCGTCATCGATCCAATCACCTAAATCTTCTATGACCTAAAAAAAACAGATGCAGATGCATATCTCGTTTATAATAAATTCAATGATACTTACCACTCTTGCCTCAGCCATCAAGGCTGCCATTTGCAAGTATCCGTGAGACCACTCAGCGAACAGAACCAGCTGTACCCAATCCTCATCGGTTTCACTCGCCAGCTTATTTCGCTCTCTCTTGAGTGCAATAAGAGGAGTGAGATCGGCTGGTCCTGCATCTGGTGCGCTCACGTTCTCCCCAAAGCGCGCGCTCTTCCCTGAAATCGCGAGGTCAAGTTCCGCCTTCCGAGCTCGTTTCGCCTCTCTCACGCGACCAGCGAAAATGACGGTATCGTCCACAAATGGATCTTTCTCGCCACACTGCATAAGCAGGGGTGGGAACTGGGCAAGAAGGTGATTTGGGGCAAGAATAGGTGAGAGATGGTAATCAGTGGCGAAATCAGGATTGCGGTGGGGTCCAATGTACAGAATCGCCATAGCGCGCATCTGTAACGTGCAGATATTGTCAGAAATATGAATAATCTTGCCCTGACAAAATAAATCTCGATGCTTACCATGCTCGGGGAAATGATTCTATCCTGAAAATAGCCTGTCCTACTTGTCATAGTCAATCTCACGCCAATTGGATCTTTCTTCCTCTGACTTAAATCCTTTCCAACTTTCTCGCGAGCTGCGTTCGTATCTGCTTCTACAACAGCTGCAGAAAGTCTCTCTTGTTCCTTGTCGGTCACGGCCTCAGTCCATGCAGACACCGGCGTGGAATGAGGATAAACAAACTTCACTCGAGCTTGAAGGGGCCAATCTTCCTCTCGCTGATGAGTAAAATCTTCTTCTTCATCGGCGTCGCTACCTGATGCGACTTCCTTGTCTTTGGGTTCCCGCAAAAAAGTGCGTCGTCTGATCGGTGTCTTCAAACCAGAAGTGGATCGTCTCCGCGTAAGACTGTGTGTTTCTGGATACTTCTCGTCCTTTTCACTACCGCTGGTAGTAAAGCCGCGAAGTGTTTCCTTCCAGCTATTATGGCGTCTTGGCTTCTTGGGACGGGTCCCACTCGGGGGTCTATCCCCAACCATACTAAGGGGAGACTGCCAGACTGTTGTCAGGACACCGACATATAGGACAGAGATAAACCACTGACAATGTGTTTCAGGTGGTCTTTCTGTGCAGCAAGCTCTTTGATACCTGGAAGATTGCCTGTAGACTGTTCCGCCCGGAGCACCCGGAGATTATCTTGGGTCATCCAAGAAGTGAAGTTGAAGTCGAGAGCGGCATAACTCAGGGCAAGAGCCAACGGCAGTGACAGAGCCCCACGAGAAGCATGGCTCTCGTTGTATTCTAACACCTTGAACACAACATTGACTGCCATAGAGGCACCACTATATCAAAAAGTTAGAGATTGTGACTTGGTCTTTCGAAAGCAGACATACGCAGAATCTCCTGCCAAAACAACTTTGAGTTTCTTTCCGCTCATGCCAATGACAGAACCGCCTAAACAGCTTTTAGACATCGCATATGAATTGCCAGTTAAAGATAATCACCAGACTCCACCAGTACCTGGAAGGCATCGAACGCTTCGTCTATGGCAAAAGGATACGGGTCTGAGAATGATTTCAGCAACAGCCGGAGAACGCGACAGGAAAAGGTCCTACATTCCGGCGCTTTACCATAGTCTATAGCTAGCACAGGTTTAGAGGTGTTGAGAGCCCAGATCCTGAGCCGTTCTTCGTGGTGGTCTGGGGACATTGCGACGAAACCGCCACCAGGGAAATCTAAAATGAGTTCATCGCATTCCTTCAGCAAGGAGAGGGGGTATGCATAGTAAAGAAATCCTGTGATCGGTCGTCGATATGTTGAAGATTTCGGTCTGGGCAAAAGAACTTTCTTCCTAGTAGTTAACGATGGTAAATTAGTGAACAAACGAAGCTGAATCAACATCTCAGCAGACAAATTGATTGAAAAGTCGATATCAGACACACATAAGGATTAGATGTTTTCTCCCAAGTATAACGCAGCATTTCGACTGTTGGGACAGCCCGAAACCGCCGGAGCTAAGCTCAAGGAGCATGATTAGCTGTGAAGCAGAAAGATACAAAGATATACATACTTTTTCGTCGGCTTCATTAGCATATATGATATAATACGCGGAAAAGACGAAAGAGCAAATATCGCGCAACCACTTGGGCCGAATGGACATGGCGGTGGCGAAACCTGCATCAAGACCCGTAGTAATCCATGTCGCACGGTAGTATGAAGGCGAGTACTGGCAAGTCTGTCGGAAGCAATTTCTTCAACTAACGACACACAACTTACGAGATTGGCAAGAGGTTCGGGAGCTAGTCATCACGATCAGTCGAAAGGAAGATAATTGAAAGCAGCGATCGCACTCACCACAGAGCCCCAAGATATTATCAAAATTCCGGACGGCATAAACGGCAGTCAAAGTACTGACGATGATCTGCCATGGGGTGAACCGTTCTGTTCGGTGATTAGACCGCTCTTAGAGGCGAGTAGGACAAAAGATGAGAGCAGTCGCACTTAAAAACCGGTTGATACTTTTGAGCCAAAGTAATCTTGGAGGACCCGATGCTCCGCGTGTTATACGCCATAACCAGAAGAAAATAACGAGGAAAACCTGGAAGAGAAGGTTGAACGTAAGGACAAGCCTGAGGTGAATATCATCATGTATTCATTGAACTCACTTGTAGACGTTTCCAAGAAGGACTTGGACGACCAACAAGATGATCAATCATGCCAGGAGGAAGATGAAAGGAGATGAGAGAGCCGTACAAGCAGTCCGTCTATCATCGTCAATCGAGGAAAGTAGGGGCCGAACTGAATTGAGTTGCATGTGATAGTTGCTTTAAGGTCTTAGTCATCAAACAAGACATCCTCTTTGGTCTCCAAATTAGGAAATCAGGAATTTATGGTTGTCTTTGTAGCTGTTCACGGTGGTGCTGGCGTTCACAGTATTTCAAACGAAAACGAAGTGAAACGAGCATTGCGGCTGTAAGGTTCAACTTTCACTTTCGTAGCTTTTACTAGAACTTCAAGAGCAGTGCATGTCAAAAGGCGTTATCAATTTCTGCAATTCCTAGTGCCACACCCCAGTCAGCCCTCGAGGTTGTCGAAGAAAGCATATCAATTTTAGAAGATGACCCAAATTTAAATGCAGGTTCACATTGTTAATTGGCTACTGTCTTGGAGGGTCTGCTTTGCTCATCTCGACACTACAGGCTATGGATCGAATCTGACATTGGACGGCAATGTGGAATGCGACGCTGCTGTAATGGATGGCCTTGGTCATTTCGGTAGCGTTGGAGCCGTGGCCGGTACACACATGAGCGGATATCTTCATTGTATACAAACCAGCTTACAAGACCCTTAATGCTAGGTGTGAAGAACCCAATCAAGTTGGCATGTTCTATCCTAAAATATGGCCAGCAGCCCGATCCTCTAGGTCGTGTACCTCCACTGTCTGTCAATTCTCCCTCCTGCAGCGTGGTTTCTCACTTATTCATTTCTATATTCATGCGCCAGTACCCTTGTCTCCTCGGGAGCTCGCGCATTTGCCCTGGGGCATCCCCGTGCTGGCTTAGAACTTGTGGTCCCAGAGTCCATGATCTCCAAGAGCGCCAGGGATCGGTGGTCATCCTGGACCAACAAATTAGCATATCCAAACAACAACACGGAACTAACCCAGAAGGACGAATTATTTAAAGACCTAGGAGACGTCCAAGACACTGTGGGTGCGGTTGCTTCCTTCTCAGGGCATATGGCTGCCGGAGTCTCGAGGTGTGCTCCGTTTTCTTCATCCTGCAACGGACGTGCATAAATGTACATGTGTATGCAGTGGTGGCCTATTGTTAAAACTCCCTGGACGCGTTGGTGAGGTGCGTTGCAGTTCCCCGCCCGTGTTTTCGATTCGGGAGATCGATGTTACATCACCAGGCAGCAACATTTGGAGCGGGCTGCTGGGCACAAGAGTCGGAAGTAATACAAGGCGATCATAAGAGAAGGCGAGGAATGGCGTGTAGTGTATCTGGTAGGCTTGTCTTCCCTCGTCGCTTGATACCACACATAAAATGGGAGATACAGGCACCGGAGAATATATCACTCGCGCCGAACTAGCGCGGACGATAGGTAGAGCATTTCTATCCTCTTCGAAAGATGTCGACCCACATGAGGTCATGCACCGTGTGTTGACAGAGGATTTCTGGGGTACGTGGCATCACTTCAATTAATTAGCTGAGCCGCTGAGTTTTTGTCTGAGTTCTGGTGCACAATACTATTTGATGTCTTTTTGTATTCAGGACCCTCTAGAAATCTGGGCGAACCCAGTCCTCATGCCGGTGTTCTTCTGATGACCTACGAAGACGGAAATGACGAGGAGCCAATCGGTAGCTCTCCATCGGAGTATGTGTGGATTTTGTGGATGCTGAAAGCCTGTCCTTCTTTCTGTTGCAGTGCGTGTATGGTGCGCCTTCACAACATCAGCTATGGCCATAGCATATGCTTCGTCCAGAAGCTCTAAAGCAAAAGTAAGAGCATTCAATTTGTAGACGTTCATCTGAGAACCACAAATTTTTGTGTGCAGACTCTGATCATCCGACGGCCAAGCGTTATTCCTCCTGATGATAGGGCATCTGTTTTCATGACTGCATTCACATTGTAGCCCGTTGTAAACGTCGAACGAAATTCAGCTGGTTCAGGCTACCCATAAGTACTCGAACTACATAGATCCGGGACATCAAACAAGGTGTCTAATCAAGAAGTCCTCCTTAGTCGATACAGACGATATCGCGGGTACTTTTAGCATTAAACCACATAGAACAAACACCCAAGTGGCAGCCAGCATGGCGAAAGGATCTGGACGAGGGCCATCTCGCAGCGTCAATCGGACGAGAACAATAGCAAGCCAAGAGTATGTATGCGTGCTGCGTGCTGCCGCTCGCTTATCCTGACAGCGTTCCATTTTTGATGCCTGTACCATTCAATCCGATGGTGCTACTGTGTGGAAGTCCCCCAGAACCTGTTATCACCTCAGCTGAGCGTGGGCCAGTACTTGGCGTCGGTGGGACACGATTCTGGGCCCTAGGACTAGGCGTTGAGGCGGAAGCATTACTCGAGTCAAGTTTATTTGATGGGAGGGACGGTCGAGATGAATTTAGTCGTTGTAAAGTTTTCATGGGGAATTTAGTGCTTTTAGACGAGGATTGATCAGCGGGCGAGCTACAGACAGAAAGAAAGTGGACGGCACCCACCGGCATGTGGAACATACTGGGACTGGCTGGCAGAAGACTGCGATCGCGTACAAGTATTAGCATCCAGTCCAGAAGTACAAATGTTGAAACCTACTTGATAAGCAAACCGAGCACACGAAACCGACGTCCACAATGTTTTTGTGGCAGAAGCAAGCAGCACGGAAGTCAATCTTATCCTGCGTTGGGACTGAAATGGTCTTGCGCACGGAGGGCGATGGCAGAAAAGTCATCTATGATTATCTGTGAAATTTTATAGAAGTGAGCGAAACTGAACGCAGGCTATACCGTTAGGTATTGCAACAAAGCATCACGTCTTTCGAGATAAATGTACGAGCCCCCCGTCAGGTGGGCTGCCTGCTGCAGGAAGACTGAGTCCGGGCCGTAAATCTGGCACGCGTCGATTGTCACTTTCTGGTGACAATGATGAACATCATCACACATGCAAACCCATGACACTGACCAATTTTTGAGCGGAGAAGATGGAATTCATGATGGGGATATAAGAGGTTGTTTGATCGGGAGAGACGGACAGTATGAGGACGCGGGGATCAGGTAGGGCAAGAGGCTCAAGCCCCTCAGCAGCGTTGGTAATAGCGACATTGGACTCCAGAGTAAGCCTGTTGACATCTGGAAGCAAATGAAAAAGGGAGAACAAGATGGAGTAGACTGCTACTTACAGCATAAAGCTTTTGTAAGGGCGCCTACTACGGCGCACGGAGCTGAGAAGGGCCGTTGAGCAAAACTTTGAGAGCGAAGGTTGGTCACAAGACGCATTACCTTCTTCTTCGAGCTCGCTTAATGATTCTAGTTCACTCACGATTTTGCTCATTATAGTTGAGTCAACGAATTTGAACGGAGGATACGAGTTTGCGTCATGAGAGACACTGTCGGAGGGAGGATCGGAGGAAGAATAGAGCATTATACTAATGAAAGATGAACAACTGCGAGCACACTTAACACGAAAGGAGACAGACCTCCTTCCGGGAAGAGCAGCGAACACGGCGAGAGTATTTTCATGCCTGGAGGCGATATGGGCGTTGAGAAAAGCGAGAAGCTGGGAAAGAAAAGACTTTAGGGGCAAAGGAAAGACATTAGCAGGAGGAGACTGGGAAGACAAATGCCATTGAGCAGGAGACAGATCTATCACAACTGACAAGTGAGAGCCTCCAGAAACATCGAATGACATGGTGGAGCTAACGTGAGAACGAAGTAGCGTGACGTGACAAATGGGTCACAGGCTGTCTGGGACGTCTTACAGGGCATTGTTGGTGTCGGTGAATTGATTCCGAATAATAAATAAATAATTTTGGAGGCTGGGCTGCCTGGGCATCCGCTGAGCATCGAATTGAATGTGAGAAACGAAGAGCGTGATGGTTACGACGTTGAGTGATTGGAGGTTGTGTGGGATTTGGAATGGCCACGAGTAGGACAGGGACAAGAGTGGCCCAGGGATGGAAGGCTCTGTGGACCGTCGAAATCGGCTTCCGGCGCCGGTGCTGACGACGGACAACGCCGTGTCTAGAGCGAAGCCGGCTGGCCGTGGCGACCTCCGTTGGCGATGTCCTCTCGTTTGACGCCGTCCTCATCATCATCATCCCCCTCTTTCTTCTCCACCCACTCTCTCCCCTCCCCTTCCCGACATGGCCTCTGCCCTCAATCTCAACTATGACAGCGACGACGACGATATGCATGTCGACGACCGCCATTCTTCATCTTCTCACTCTCAGGATCGTGATGCTGACGGTGATTCCGTAGACGACGACGCTCCCATGGACCTCGTCGTCGAGCATCGTCCCCAGCCTTCTTACCATAATTCTGTGCGTTATCGTCTCATTTGATTCCATTGGTCTTTATCTCACCTTGATTATCGCTCAGGACGCTGAAGATTCGGTATATGCTAGTTTTTCCTGTTTGTCGACCATTCGTATCTCATTGTTCTCTAGGGTTATGATGACCAAGTAGAAGAGGAAGCTGAGGATGAAGATGACGACGACGACGACGGGACGTATGCGGACGAGGAGTCCCCTAAGAAGAAGCCTTCGAAGAAAAAGAAAATAGCTTCGTCGTCGTCTATAAGGTCTCGGGGTGAGTGAAGGCGGCTTTATAAATGGTCCACCTGGCCCCTCAAATTCTAGTTGCAGTGCCTGTTCGACATGCTTCAGCTTCCGATTCGGATTCAGACTATGGATCTCGTTCCAAGAAGAAGAAAAAAGCTCGTCCTCAATCTGATGAGTTGCGTGTCTCCAGCAGAGGAGGCAAAATTCCCAATTATTACGACGACGTTCAAGACTTTGAAAAATACGATGAAGAGGAGGAAGCTGATGCTGCTTACTACGTCGCATCTGCTGTGCAATACCAGGAGGAAGATGAGATTGAAGCCGTATTGAGTCACAGCCGAGATGAAGGTCGTGAAAATGACCCTGAAGACGTGTGGTTCGACAACATCGTACGTAGTCCGCGTTCTCTTCGTCAACATCGCGTCTCACTTTTTCCCTAGCGTTTTCATATCAAATGGAAGAATTTCTCTCACCTCCACAACACAGACGAGACCTATGAATTCCTCAAGCGCTTCAAAGGCTTGAAGCGGGTTGACAACTATATAAAGGCGTACAAGATCTGGCAGGCTCGCTTAGATGCGCCGAATCTATCTCGCGAAGATGCTGAAGCCTTACTTCTAGACAAGGAGCGTGAAAAGGAGGATCTAGAAATGTTCAAGACCGTTGAACGTATTGTCGGCCATCGCGAGGCGGAGGATTCTGAGGGTAATCCCACTGTGGATTACTTCTGCAAATGGGCAGGTCTCAACTATGAGCACTGCACATGGGAAACTCAGAAGGATATTAATCCTATCGCTAAGGATAAGATCGAGGCTTACAGGACTCGTGAGGCCGAAGCCAAGTTCCCATACAAGAGTGCGGCATACTCCAAGCATTCACGACCTGCTTTTCATAAGATTACCGAGGATCCCGATTACATTGCTTGTACTGGATGCAAATTGAAAGATTTTCAACTGACTGGTGTCAACTGGCTAGCGTATCTGTGGTGCAAAGGCGAGAATGGCATCTTGGCAGATGAGATGGGTCTAGGAAAGGTGAGTGTACTCCATCGGCTTGCTTTTTCAACATCATATACTCATCCCTTGCAAAGACTGTCCAATCCATCTCTTTCCTGTCTTTCCTATTCCACGAAATGCATCAGTATGGGCCTTTCCTTGTTATCGTCCCTCTATCTACCATCACCGCCTGGCAATCCCAATTCTCGATATGGGCTCCCGATCTCAATGTCATTACGTATATCGGGACCGCAGCTGCCCGTGAAGTCATTCGCACATACGAGTTTGGGTCGTCAAACAAGAAGATCAAGATGAATGTGCTGTTGACGACATACGAACTAGTGTTGCGGGATGCAAAGGAACTTGGCGACATTAAGTGGCAAGTTCTGGCAGTTGACGAGGTGCGCTCCTTTGTGATGGGCCTTTCCGTGTGTATGCGAACTAATGTCCTTCCCGTGCAGGCCCATCGCCTGAAAAATTCCGAGAGTCAATTGTATGAGGCGCTGCGCTCGTTCTCCGCTGCTTCGAAACTTCTCATAACGGGTACTCCGCTGCAGAACAACGTCAAAGGTGCGTGTTTAAGAAAGGCTGGACCCTTGCTCGCTCCTTTTTAAACATAACGCGTGTCCAGAGTTGTTGTCGCTTATGCACTTCCTGATGCCCGAAAAATGTTCGTGCCCGTTACTCTTCTCGATGGACAATGCTAAGGGAGTTCTTTAGTCGCCTTGACCAATGAGTTCGATCTGAACGACACCGACCATGAAGAGAAGATCAGAAAGCTTCACCAACAACTGGAGTCGTTGATGCTTCGCAGATTGAAGCGGGACGTCTTGAAATCTTTGCCCACGAAGAGCGAACGCATCCTTCGGGTAGAAATGAGTGCTCTCCAGACTCACTTCTATAAAAACATCTTGACCAAGGTGAGTTGTTACGTTGTCAAAATACAACGAACCTTTAATTGTATCCATTCAAGAATTTTCAAGGTCTCATCAAGAGTGCTAATGGAAATAACAACATTAGTTTGCTCAATATAGGTAGGCGTTTCCTGAGCTTTGCTATCTTGTTATTTATTCAAACTTCTTGCCAGCTATGGAGTTGAAGAAGGCCGCAAATCATCCCTACCTGTTTGATGGTGCTGAAGTATCAACTGACAGCAATGAAGAAACATTGAAAGGCCTGGTTATGAACAGCGGGAAGATGGTCTTACTTGACAAACTTCTTGCCCGTCTGCGTAGTGACGGTCATCGGGTTTTGATCTTCAGCCAGATGGTGCGAATGTTGGATATTCTGAGTGATTATATGAGTCTTCGCGGATATCTGCATCAACGTTTGGATGGCATGGTTGCTTCTGAGGCGCGTAAAAAATCTATCCTTCATTTCAATGCGCCCAATTCTCCCGACTTTGCTTTCCTCCTTTCGACACGGGCGGGCGGCCTGGGTATTAATTTGGAAACCGCGGACACTGTGATTATCTTCGATAGTGAGCATATTCATATCTCATCGTATCATCTCGATTGACTAGGTTTTGCAGAGTGACTGGAACCCGCAGAACGACTTGCAAGCTATGGCCCGTGCCCATCGAATTGGTCAGAAGTCGCACGTCAGTGTATATCGTTTCGTCAGCAAAGATACCATGGAAGAAGATGTGCTCGAGCGCGCCAAAAAGAAGATGATTCTTGAGTATGCCAGTGAGTGTGCTCAGACTTATGTCGTTGGGCTCAGCTGAATTAAGTTTGTCAGTCATCAACCAAATGGACACTTCGCAGGCCCACCTAAGCTCGAAAGCCAAAGACCCCCAGAAGCCTGATAATCTGAGCAAAGACGAACTAACGGCCGTCTTGAAATACGGCGCTCAAAAGATGTGCGCTTATGTCTTTTCAATGGTGTCACGCGTTATTGACGGATACTCTAGGTTTGACAAGGATGATTCTCAACAAAATCAAAAATTGGATGAGATGGATTTGGACGACATACTGAATCGTGCTGAAGATCATGAGACTATGGCCGCTGGTGGTGACGGTGGAACATCTCTCGGAGGCGAAGGATTCCTAGCACAATTTGCAGCTGTCAGTGATGTCAAGAACGACATGAATTGGGAGGACATCATCCCTTTGGAAGAGAGGCAGAAGTTCGAGAAGGAAGAAGACCAACGAAAAGCCGAAGAACTCGCTGCAGAAGAGTCGAGGGATCGTAAACGGAATCATGCGCCTGTCTCGTACGAGGGAATGGATGTGGATCATCCTCCTGTTGCCTCAGCCCCCAAGAAACCAAAGGCTCCGGGTCCTACAAGGAAGACAGCTAGTCAGAAGGCAATGGAGTTGAAGGAACGTGACGTCCGCGTGCTCATACGCAGCCTTCAACGATGGGGTGATATCCGACAGCGATACGATATCATTGTACGTCTTGAATCCTCTTTTTTTTTCTCTGAACAATAAGCATGACCCATAATATCCAGGTCACCGAGTCCAAGCTGCAAGACAAAAACAAGGGCATGATACTTGATGTTGCTGATGACATCATAGACATATGTTCGCAAGCTGTGAAGGACAACGAGGAACAGAAGCGAGTGAAGGTTGCCTCTGGGGAAACCTTGACTAATGCTCAGAAGAGTAAAGCGGTTCTAGTGACCTGTCGTGGTGTAGGCAACATCAACGCAGAGACAGTCCTTTCGAGAAATAGAGATCTGCGCATATTATACAATACCCTTGTCGGCTTGGATGACCCTTACAAGTGGGCGATACCTGTCGACAATATCCGGCCTACCCTGAATTGGTCGGGTCGTTGGGGTCCACAAGATGATTCTATGTTACTCGTTGGTGCCTTTTTATATGGTTTCGGCAATTGGGAAGCAATGGCGAAGGATCCCAAACTTAACCTTGAAGGCAAGTTCTTCTTGGAGGAAGGGAAAAAGGGTGAAGATGCTGCGACTCGACCCATTCCCAATGCCATTCACCTGGTCCGGCGTGGAGATTTCTTACTCAGCATCCTGCGGGAACATGACGAGAAGTTCCGCTCTTACGAGTCCTCATTGCGTAGGAGTCATAGAACCTCGCAGTCTCCTCCGCCCCCGTCTGTTCCCTCATCTTCATCGCATGTCAGTCATCTCAAACGACGTGCTGAGAGCGAGGCCGTTGCTTCAGTTGATGATCCTAGTTCTCGCAAGAGAAAACGTCGTCCTACACCGACTTTCACGGATTCTGAGTCTTCTGACGAATGGTGCGTATTCAAGTCGTTGGTCGTCCATATCTGTTCTCAGTTTCATGTACAGCCCATCCATGGATGAAGCTGCGACCAAGGAAGAATTGCGACCTGTGAAGAACCAGCTTGTGAGTCAGTTTTGGCTTGGGAATGTTCACCGACTCATTGCTTTCGTCAGAAACAATTGAAATTATCGGGCGAAAATATACCTCGGGACGATAAAGTTGCTATCTTGAAGGATTCTCTTGCTGCTATCGGTCGTCGAATCGAACTTGTCTTGAGTGCGAAGCAGGCTGCAGGTGAAGACCGAGAACGCTGGCGGCGGCATTTATGGACGTACGTAGTATCTCGCATTCTCCAGTACTGCTCTGATTTCGTGCTGTAGGTTTGTCACACTCTTCTGGCCTAAAAAAGTCAAAGCTTCCAAACTGGAAGAGATTCATGCTAAAATGGTCATGAAGGAGGCCGCGCCCAGAGCTGGATCCGATGCCAAGAAGCCGCGGCCGAGTACGGGAGTGAAGACGAACGGTATGACGCCTAGCACGAGTACATCCTCATCAAGGACGAACGGAAAGTCTTATCGATAGTACCACATACACGTTCCCTATGTTCTCTTCAGTGTCTGTATTTCACATCCTCTTTTTTCAGTTTTTATTACCTCTTTGTTTTCTTTGTTGGCACTCTTTACACTTTTCATACATCTGATTCTTGTTATCCTACTTGAAACTTGTACTATCTGCGTGTAGAATTTTCACATTTCAAAGATTCCAATTGAATTTACAGTACTAATAAGGATACACGCAAGACTGGGTATTTTACAGCGTTCGACCTTCTCATCTACCTTGCCGATCGTAACGTCAATACTCACGGTGGCGGCAGAGACCGTCCATTCATACAAACAAGCTCCAGAGAATGCAAAAGAAAACATGGAGAATCATTACTAGACATATGATCTCTGGCTTCCAGGCGCCGTCCGAATTCGAGCATGCCATTGGAATGACCAATCGCGACTGCAAGTTTCGATTGCAAGGTGGATCGTGATACCGACTTCGATAGTGTGGAAGCCAACACATGGAGGAGGGTTTGTATGTTTCGGCTCGTTTGTGTATTGCTTCTGAAAGGCCAGAGGCGGAATTAGTCGTTAATTATGAACAAGGCACGACACACAAACCATTCATCGTTGATTCTTTGGTCAGCATTATCGCACATTAACACGAATGGCTTGCTTGATTTGAGAGGGCTCGATGTCCACACTAACGATAGGATGGTCAGCCTTGGATGCCACGTCCTGTCGCCTCTGATAAGATGTGGGTGCCATGGGACGATGTTCGTCTATAGTCTGCAACCGAGGACGGGGATTTGAAGCTAGTTGAGCAACATTCAATATATTAGTCTGCAGCTATATGAGCGCCACATACCTTCCAACAACTTTGTGTCAGCCTCACGATGAAAGCTTTTCATGAGTGCAGAATACCGCTTGACCTGCCAGCGCAGCTGGTCTGCGAGAGCGGAATTTCCTTGAGCCTTTGCCCATTTTCTTTCCTCCTTGAAACGACGTCTTTCGCTGTCTGCCAACGACGCCCGCGCGCGCAAGGCAGCGACCTCACGATCAAGAGGGGACATTGAAGCTCGGGGACCGATCAACTCAGATTCTGAGTCTACGGAGGTAATGTCTGAGGTTGTCCGGCGAGTCGTACGGCGAGTACCTCCGCTGGCAAGTCTGTCATTGCGTCGACTAGACCGGACTCTGACTTGGTTCGCGTGGTCTTTACTCGATGAATGGCCCTTCTTGCGCTTCTCCTTGTCCGATGGTGTGTCGACGATACTCGACAAGAAATCAGTGCCTATTGCACCGAGCGCAACGCCGACCAGTGTAGAAGCCAATTTAAAGGTATCCGACATGAACGTATACTCGATAAAGAGTTTCGCAATTATGCCAAAGGCAACAGGTATTGAAAGATCGTAGTTCTTGGAAGTGTACCAGAGCACGCCTTGCCAAAGACCCATCATAAAGAAGTCGCGCATACTTTGTTCCTCAGAGCGAGAGACAAAATCCAGGATAAGGCGCGCAGTGAGACCTAGTAGAAGAGCAGGCGCAGCAGATATTGGCATCGTCAGCTGCAGCGGAGCCAATACATGAGCGTTTGAATGACAGTTTTGAAATTTGCGGCCCTCGAGGCTTCAACGTATATTCATTGTCAACCACGTGTTGCAAGCTTTCCCACGATATCTACCGCGAAACATTATTTCCACGAAATAGTCACCTTTTTTAAATAATTTATCTAGTAGCCTCCTCAGTTCACTGTTTTGGTGCACAGGCGAAATTTCAGCGAGACTAACTCCGTTTTCACCAAGATCTAACAAGTACACGGTAATCCAAAAGAGATCAACTAATGTCTCAAAATACCGCAATCCATCATTGCAATGCCTGGTGTAGTATAGCTATATGTTAACCAGAAGATATTATGATACATGACTTAGTATACAGTAAGAGTTTCGGATAGAAAGTAAACTTTATTCCTCCGGGTCGACATAGTTTGCCATGGGATCCTCGGCTATGTTCCTGCGCATTCGGTATGCCTCTAATAGACGAACAGCAGTGAGCACAGAACTGGGCGAAGAACTGAAAGAAAACACACCAAGCTCCTCCTCTGTAACATCATGCGAACCACTGACATCGCCTTTCCTTCTCTTCCCAAGTCGGTCATCATCTTCATCCTTTCTAGCCCTCTTCTTCTCTTCCTTGAGAGCCTGTGCAAGGCGTGTCTGATCTAATTTCACGTCGCCCTCGCCTATCCGTTTCTTGGAGTAATTTTGCTCAACTTTCTCCTTTGTTGACTCGGACCTCGCGGATTCTTCATATGGGATAACCGCCGATTTGGATGGCTCTGCTAGCAAATTCTGGGCACTGGAGGCTTTCAAGGCCTCAAGGCCTGCCTGACCAGTGCAGTACGATAAATGCACAGACGAATGACAACAAGCGTAACCCCATGTTCCAGAAGAAGGATCATACCATGAGCCCCAGACGGCAGTATGGTTATTAACGAACACTATTCCAGTCTTAGAAATGAGCGAACAGTCATGCATTTAGTGTACACACCATCTTCAGGGTACTTTGATTTCGCCTTAGCGCGTTCGCGGCCCTTGATAACTTGACCAGTACGCGAATATTCGACATAATTCTCGGTCTGTCCTTGAAGGAGCTCCTTCGGAGCGGATTGAAGATATTCTTCTCCCCCATACTTAGCTAGTATACTTTCCTTTGAGCTCTCCTTGAGCTCCTCCCTCTTCTGTTTGAACTCCTGGTGTAAGAGTTCACCCTGGGTTGGATTGGCGTTCAGATGAACATCGTTTCCCCTAGCAGCAGCTTGCCATGCAAACAACTGGAGAGATTGCACCGCGGGTGCCTCTCCTGTGTATCGGAAGAAATTCTCGCCTGCAAATTTAGCCTGAGACCGGGGCAAAGTAAGTTCTTGTACATGCTAATTTTTGTACATGCTAAGCAATACGAGACATACCTCTTCAGCAGGGATGTCCTTGTTCGGAGCATCACGCATAGAACGGGTTTTTGGGTCGTAGTAGGCGCTGGAAGGATCCAGATTGATTAAATATTTCGCGGTATCTTCTCGTATGCGAAGATTCCGCACAGTAATTCGAGTCTTCGCATCTAGCTTCTGACCGACAGCATCGGCAGCATCTGCATATTTGTCCTCGTCGGCATCCTCTTCGTCGCTTGACCCAAAATCTGCACTTTCATCCTTCTTTTCCGATTTCCCTGCCTTTGCGACTTTCCTGACCGCCGCTAAATCTGTCGTTGTCTGGTTGTCAATCTCTTCTTCTCGTAACTTCTGCCTTGCCGCTTCAACTGCAGCATATTCCTCATATATACGCTTGTGTTCAGAGGCGTCATAACCATTCCACCGGTCTCTCTTCGCGTCGTAACCCAGAGCTACCTCTTGCACGACCTCGTCGGCTTTGATATCTTTGTTGGTGAACTTGGCCCCCTTCTTGCGAGGCCGCTCCAAACAGTCCTGCTTTTTATGTGTCATAGCACCACAGTTTTCGCAAGCTCCCTTGCGATACTTCTTGGCCGCCGGTCCTGCTACTGCTCCTCGGTCATACCAATTGTCGAGCTTGTCGGCTGAACGATCATCATCATGTCGTCGCTGATGACTGAGAGAAGGTGCACCCGTGTCCAGATACCATGGTGCTTGAGAGATGTACTCTGTAAAGATACTAGTTTAGTGGTGATACGGAACCTCGTGTAAGCGACTACATACGAGGAATGTGGGGATTGATTGGTCGTCCTTCTTCGTCCAAAGCAGCGGGTGCGGTACCCGCTTTTCGAGCGGCATCGAGATCCTTTTGTCGTCGGAACTCCTCGCGTGAGAGCTTTCCAATAGCTGAGAGATTTTAGGTGATATAATATACCGGTAAAATAACATTACTAACCAGATGAAGAAGCCATGGTCGATGTCAGTAGCAAAGCTGCAACTTGAAAGCTGAAGAAAGGTCAGAGTCTCGTGCTTGACCTTGCTTACTAATCCAGGTTATGCAATTGAATTCAGTGGGTTCACTCGGAGCGAGTTCTCATTGGCGATGTAAGTACATACTTATTGCATGCATAGTATTCAACGCCAACCGCGCATTCGTGCAACTTGTTCCAAAATACGATCTCCATCTTCAATCTCCTTTACTTTTGTCCTACCCCTTTCGTCATCCATTTCAACGTACTCTTTCCACTTCTCGAGCTCCTCAAACTCAACATTGATCGCACGAATGACATTTGAAAGCCAGCCCAAGTCGGACGCTAGCTGTGCCGCGCCTCGTACAGTCAATTTGCTGATATGCGGTAGCACGTCGGTGGTCAGGTGTGCCAGTAATGAATGTCCCAAGGACGATAACCAGGCTGCCGAGACTGTTTCGGGATCGAGAGAAATAGCTTTTGTATTTGTTATCGATTGTCGACGACTGTGCGCAGGCATTGTTTCAGATGACAGCGACGATTGCTCAGGAAGGCCTTTGAGTAACTCTGCATCAACATGCGGTAGTGTCTGCAAGGAAAACGAGAGAGCATCATCGTCGGCATATACTTCAAACAGTCTAGGAAGATTCAGTAGACCTTCGGTTACCCTTTGTATGATGTCGCTTGGGGATAATGAAAATGTGGGAACCTGCAAGTCATTGAAGGTGGTATTCGGAGAGGTGGTATCTGAAACGCTCCAGATAGAAGACGATGCATAAAGCGCCAGGTGCTTTCGCAGAGGTGATAATATCGTGCCTTGGAGGGATATTTGGCACGCCTGAGCGAATGCAAATACTGACGCCCGTGATCCATTTAGCAGCGGTTCCCCAACTGAAACTTGACTGTGCCGTAGGCCAGAATTTGAAGAAGAGAAGCTATCCCGACTATGTGTGGGATCAGAATCGACCTTGTCCAGTAGTGCATGTAGCTCCGCTGAATTGAGAGAAGACTGTTCAAGGATTTGACCAGCACCCTTCGAGCTAGTGATTGGAAAGTTGACTGGATCTCCGCGATATAGTCTGAATGCGTTGCCCGTGTGAGACAAGCTTGATCGTAGCTTCATATCGAAAGCAGATAATCTCTCGAAGACGCTGCGAGCAGAACCAAGTAGATGTGATGTGGTCTGAAATTTAGACCAATCTTGGGAACTATAATCTAGACCAGTCAAATCTTCCGATGCGGTCGTTCCAACAGCACTTAACGGTGTTGAAGAAGCGAAGTTGATATCAGCAGTCCACATATCCAAGAACGACTTCAAGAACCCATCTAATGCCTGAAGCAGGCCTACTGCCCCGTACCCGTGGGTAAACGCTATATACCTGGACAAGCTTTCTTCAGCAACCCCGAAAACATCAACGGCCCTTTCCCTTAGTAATCGAGCCTGATCGAGAGAAGAAGAGATATGCTCTGAACCGTCGTTTGAAATGATTTCCCGTAGACGGTGGTCGAGGAGTCTTCTCTCCAACGAAGGATAATCCACCTGGAATTCAAGGAACGGTTGAAAGAGCTCCTGGTCCCAATCAAGTCCATCCATCACACTCGATACCTTCGCTGCATTGGCAAAGGCACCAGACGTAGACCTTTTGGGACCAGTACGAAACGACATCGACATTCTCATTGATCGCCTTCTGCTATGAGCTGGCGCATTCGGTGGATCAGGACTGGCAGAATTTTCTATGGGTGTGGGAGGAACGGCAGAATATTTGATCTTCTCGATGATCTTTTCAACACCAACGGCAAATTCTTCTGTGAGGCGGAATACAGTGATTATTTCCTTCAGTGCCAGATCGTTATAGTAAGAGTATAAAGAGGCTAATCTTTCTGAGAAGGTGGGCTGGAGGGAGGACAGGATAGATGAGATGAAGGAAGACAGTGTCTGAGCTGGGTCAGGAAATACAGCAGGTATAGACGTCCGCTCCTGATTCAGGATGGTAAGCATACTCGCATAGAATTTGGGGAGAAATTCGCTAAAGCTCTGGGCGGCTTGAGAAGCAGAAGTTGCTTCAGGATTCATTTCAGTGAGTTCAGCATCCTGCCATAGCAATACCAGAGAAGATCGACGCGAGCCATAGTAGTAGTTTCGAAATTCAAGCTCTCGTTGGATGTTGGAAAATATAGAGAAATAGCTTCTGCATGTCGCGAGGTCCTGCTTGTTTATGGCTGCAACTAGAGCTGAGCTGAGTGAGGCTTCGAGCTGGTTCTGCAGATTGACCAATAAGGTCCTCCTAGGATCGTATTCGGGCGTGTTCTGGAATACAACCATGCTTTTATTGGCCTCAGAAAGCCTGGAAGCGGCCTTGGCATAGTGACGCTCCGTCAACAACGAAGTCACCTCCAGCTCAAGGGTACTCCAACTCTCTGCCTCCCTTAGGACCTCCCTCGCAGCTTCCATGTGCACCTTTATCATGTCTAGGCGTTTCAATTGCTCCAAGGCGACACCAGTTGTGTCCGAAATGGCAGCTAAGGACCGCGCATGAACCAGGGACAGCGAACTCTGCAATGAAACGGCGCCATCTTTGATGAAATGTAGATCGTAAATAACGCGAGGCACCCCGCGCGAAGCATCATCGATACTCCGTTCGAGTTGAGCTGAAGTGTCTTCACAGGCAATGTCGAGCGATGCGAGGAGATGCGTGAGCCTTTGGTCAAGCTCAGATAGGTTGTTGGTCACGGTAGCCTGAGGGTCATCTTCATCGAAAGCGAGAGTTTCGTTTATCCATGATATCAGGTCATCGCAATTCTCGAGTGCATCAAGGGCTTCGGTAGTAGTAGGTTGAGACATACAGTGTAGAATTTGTCGACCTCGTTGCAATGATATGAGCGCTTGAGAGTTACATAAGTGAATGTACTATTCAGCGCTCAATACCTCAATCGTATTGAGCAAACATACCAGATGTACACTATCATACACCTGGATTATACTAAGGAACTCCGAATAGTCATCCAGGAGTTTCTACCAAGCCAGTCCGTATTTCGGTAATGGGACTACGGTTACTTGAATACCATTAGCTGGAGGGCCCATACTCTGCCAGCAAGGCTCACAAAGCAGACAAGGACTTTCCTCGAGCCTTACATCTCCTGAAACTGATAGCACTGCAGGAGTTCTCGCACATGCCCGACAAAGGTCAAGCGTTGCTGGTGATTTGGACACAGTCAGTGGGTATCCGGACACTGGGTCCGTAGAGTCTCTGATCCTAAGTAATAGTTAGTATACAGATATGGAGGACGTGCGCAACCCGGATACCTGATCTGGTTAATGATGATGAAATGCTCGCAATTTCCTTGATGTAATAGCCAATACGGTTCGTTGATTTGGAGTGAGAGAGACGACAAAGGGGTGTCGTGCATCGCACTTTGAGCTTTCCTCAATTCGGTAGAGGACTTGGTGAGTTTCAAATGCTTCAGCAATTTGCTAGGGAAGTCAGTACAGACAGATAAAAGTCTAAATGCGGAGTACTGACTCTGCGTAATCTTCTTCACTCAACCCGTCACCATAAGCGAGTCCATTGATACAAACGACACATCCAGAGCTTCCCTTCATCTCGTTCACTTGTTCATACCCGACGAATCGAGAATCTGCGATGACCTCCTCTGGTATTTCGTTTGAGATGCAAGGAATGACTTCAAATAGATCTCCTAGAGTTTGCGAAGACAAAATGACATGCCGAGAGTTCTGAGTCACTATACTGGGTCGCCATACAACTTTATTGTGAACAGTGAATGTAATAAGGGCTTGAGGGCCCCCCGCTTCAGGAGCAGTGTCCGCATCCGATGTCCTCTAAGATAGCGTCAGTAAAAATGATACACTGACTCAGTAAGCAGAGGACTGACTACTTGGGTGAGAACATTGTAGTCCGAACTTCTAGGCGGCCTCGTGAATAACGCAGAATTGGGCAATAGACTGTTTGCCGGAAGTCAGTGCAGAAGAGATGTGCAGCAGATGAATAACGCACGGCCAGGTGGACAATGGTATTTTCTCCATTTTTTCTTTGATTCTTTTTATCTCATCCAGATTGTGATATGGCTCTGCCGTCGAAGCAGTTTTCTTCCGAGACTTCGCTAGTTTGGAGGATTTACTTCCATGATAACCAGCTACAGTATTTTCGTGGTTCCTAGAGAGATAGGCAGAGAGTACGGGATTGTTCCATATTTCAATCAACGAGGCACAAATATCATCTACGCTGCATCTCGGTCACCTTCACTGAGTTCCGAGCGGTGTCAAAGGTATCCAAGGCACACACCTACACTCGTTTGCAATGGCTTCCCAATCTATATTTGAGTCCGATGTGTCGATCTCAGGGCTGGGTAGTTTGGCCGCTTCCTTGGTAAGACCTGAGATGTTTACATGTTCAGAAGGAGGACCGAATTCAGAGCTAAGGGTGTACTCGATTCTTGCATTCATCAGAGCAATAAATAAACAAGCACAAATAACGCGTACGCGCTTTCCAACTCCACAACTGCCCCAAAGTACTTACTTAGTTTGCAATGACTGTCCACGTTGGCATTCTTCCAACTGGTAATCTCTCACTATTCGTACTCTACGCGAATCTTACGCTCTTCTCAAAGACCTCCTTCAGACTCTACACGAACTCGAACCTCGAATAAATGTTCACGGTGTAGTACAAGACTCCAGTCTACCTTTCTTCCGCCTTCCACATCCTCGAACTGGTAACATTGGGTATGAAACTCATCCTGAATTCTGTCTGACATATAGACGCTCAGGAATCCCTTCCCTCTTTCTTCATTATGAAGTAAGCTCAACGGACTCTTCATCAAAGAGTGCTATGTTGGAGCTTCAAGTCGTGGAGCCGATAAATTCGCGTTCTTGGTTTTTGGGCAATGAAGTAGTCTCAGGTGCGCTCTCTCTGGTCTCCGTTCTTCGCGCTATTGACGGCTATCTCCCATCGCAGATGGCAAATTGTTAATGTTGACACCCATTGACCCAGCGTTCCTACTTATACCCGTTCTCCAAATCTTGACTCCTGTGAGGTGATATCTGTGTATATGTCTATTGGCACCAATTATTGCCTTCCAGAGTGACGGTACGGCAGGAAGATTTCGTACGGCCGACGATGCGTTTGAAGAGGCTGCAGCTCAGTTCGAGCAGATTTCAAGCTCTGCGAAGACACAGGATCCTTGTGCGATAGTACACGCGAGTGATATTCTAAAGCTTGCATCCCTGGATTGCTGTGCAGATGCTCTGCGAAGGATATGTGACGTCAAAGGTTTTTCACTTCTCTATGGAAACTGGCTTACACGCTAATCAAACTAAAGACATTGCTCCGGGGATCATTGTTTATCGATTATCCCTTCCAAAAGTGGTTGAATATCTTCGAGGGAAGGTTGGGCAGATGTCAAAAGCGGAGGTACTCGAAACTTCCCGGTTGCTGACACGAGAGCTGGCGAAAGACGATTTGATGGAAGATGGTAATGAGGCCTTATTAGAAGGTGAGGTTTATGTATTATTCTGTCGGAAGTCCAACTCTCATCAGGCGCTTGATTTACATCTAGCGGGTCGCATCAAAGTCGCATGCGATCTCGTTGGTCAATATCTCTCTCCAGACATCAAGTCACATTTAATGGCTACTTATGAGTACGTAAAACATTCCTCGTGGTTGGTGGTATACTGATGGACTTTCACAGCTTGAGCAAATTAGACGCGCATGTCAAAAGACTGGAAGAGGAAAGAATGGCGCTCGAAAGACCTGCTGCAAAGGCGAGGGAGCGTAAGAAGGTGAGCGCGGGTGATGGAGACTCCGAAAAACCCAAACGCAAGGCGCCTCGAGCTTCGCAGGGAGTGGAGAAGCTGAAAAAAGCCAATATCAATGGAATGGCTAAATTATCTACTTTCTTTGCAAAAAAACCTTAAATGCACTTTGTTGGAGGACATAACTTTCAGACTCCGCATTTACTTCCGTACGCTAGGGTTGCACACATTACCTGTACTTGTTCTTGTACCACTATCATCTCAGCATGGAAATGTCACCGACTAAAGTGTACATTGACCGTGGCATTCAAACTGACCCTCCTCGCAATCTCTCTCGTCGCTCGGACGATGCCAAAGCTGTGAATATTCATCCTACTTTGCCCAATGGCAGCGCATATACCCAGTCTTCTCCTCTCTGCGGACCTAAACGCGATAACATGCTATCTCAGCTTCCGTACCAAAAACCTTCAGCTATAACTCAAGCCAACAAACGCGTCGTATCCCTTCCTGAAACCTCACCCCCTCAAAGGATCAAACCTCTTGGTGACCGTGAACGTGTCGCATCTATGTCGGAGCAACTCAAGGTCATGCTAGCCTCATCCGCCGATAGTACTGTATCTTCGGATTGCTTCGAAAGCTCTGTCTCAATTGATAGCTCTCGTTCACATTCTTCGGCTATCGATGTTTCAATTGGCAGGCGTGCTCGACCTCGCCGTTCCTTGCGCAGCAGTCTCGTTCTACGTACTCCATCACCTCCTTCCTCACCAGAGTCCGTAATGATAATTGGAAATGATATGCAAGTCCCGAGCTCTATCTTCCGACAGAAAGTTGAAACCCTTCCGGTGCCCGAGGAAGATGATGACGGTATGTCAACGGTTAATACTTGCCCGATTTTACAAAATATCCTTATTGTCTTGACAGGATGGATAACGTGGGCGAGCTCTCCTCCGCGACCTATTCCTGCTTTGCATGGACCACTTTCTCTACCCTATGCACGGTGTCCCTCGTAAGCATATCTTACTCAGGCGGAGTCCTGCTAACGTTTTTGGTAGCGGGGCTGAGGGCACTATTATCGAAGGCGAAGATATGACACGTATGATATGGGGTCTTGGTAACGATACCACCAACCGCGATTATCGTCGTGAGCAAGAAGCTCTGTCTCAACTCCAAAACTTCTCCCAAGAACCGCAAAATCTCGGCGTGAATTTACAACAGCAACAAAGCCCTTTCTCTGGGATGGGTACTAGCCTATCTTCAATGAAAAGGACACAGACACATGTTCCGCAAGAGATTCATTCTTCAAATGTTGTGCGTCGTCCGAATAGCAACCATCGATGCGAAGACGATTCCGTTCTTCAGGCTCGCCGGGACAACATCTACGATGGCCTCCCGATGTCAAGTGCAGGGAACGAAGCTTTTTATCCGGGTGACAGTCCGACAGGCCTCGGTATTCTGTATCAGGATTTACTAGAGTCCAGCGAGAACCTTCATCGCAATAATCCACTCAAAGCATCGGCTCCGATTTTTGTTCCTACTCGCCAGGCCATCCGTTCTATGGACAATTCTGCCCGATCCTACGCAATTGCTTCCGGACGACAAATACCTGCCATTGACCTGGCGTACGAATACCAGGCACGGCATCAAGCACTGGAATCCTTGCCTACGCCTCCCAACTCATCCTGTATTGGTTGGTCACCGTCTGATACCTTCTCGACTCCGATATCCGTGAGAGCCGAAAACCCCTTCAATACCCTGCCTTGCGACGATATGTCTGAGGAACTACGGCGGTTCATCTATGAGCGCATTGGACAGCAAAAGCTCAGCCCTACAGACCTGAAGCAGATATCCGACATTGCTCGTTCCATGGAACGGTCTGTTCCTCCCACACCCGCTATCGATAGACTGTATTCCAGCAGTCTATATTCCCCTGCTATCATCGACATCTCCTCTAGTCATGCAGGTCTTCCCAACACCCCACTGCCCTCAGTTTACTCCCTCCGTAGTCGCGGCGATATGATCGAGAAAGGGTCTAGCCGCTCGTCACCTTTCGCAACTAGTTTACCTCTTTCCCCGGTATCCCCTGTTTTCGATACTGGAAGCCAGACACCCCAACTGCGCGCCCTCCCTTTCACGCGACTTATACAACATAAGCTGTCCAGTGTATCGGAAGAAGAACCTCAAATCACGTCTTATAACACGAACAAGCCTCGACGTCAAGTGGAACGTACTGCCTTTGGTGGTGGTGCAGCTCAGCATTACAAGCCATACTTTGCACATACGCCAGCGCAAAAGGTAGCCCGTGTGCAAGATATTGATCAAAATACGAAGCCTCATACGAGCATTTCCTCCGCTAGAACACTTGACCGTGGTAATCGTGTCTCTGCCCCATCGTATGATATCCGACAGGGGATTAGGTCTTCCATTCACCCTCAACTCCCGATGCCAAGCCCCGCTGTCAAGGTTAAAAGTGTGCTTCTCCCAGAAAATCATACTCGCGTTAGAGAAGGGGACGTTGAAGCAGCGAAGAAACAACCGTCTTCAATTTCAGCATCCTTGGAAAGTCCGGAAGTAGGTTTATCGACAGAGAACAAACATAATAGCACCTCCGCCGACGAAGGTCAACCCGCTGGTCCTTTAGACGTCAAATCCGCGTCCAGAAAGAAAGGAAAAAACAAAACAAAGAGACAAGAAATTCCTAGCTCCAAAAGTCAAAGTTTGGATTCTGAGTCTTCTGAGCCTTGGTTGTCCGGTCCTGCGTTAAACGCTTGGCTAGCATGACTCATTCGGACCACACATTTGCAATAGCCTTCTCATTGCTTTCGTATTGTTTTATGTTTTTCCATCCCTGTTGTGCCTTTTATTTCCATCACTCTCTGATTTTCACCGTGTCATGTTGAGCTCTGTATTTTTGTATTTTTGGTCAACTGTGTTGTCGCTGTTGATTTCTTTTTCGGTCTCACCCTGTTTCCCACTCCATCCTCTTTCCAAAGATTGCATAGCTTCGTAAAACAAGCAGTAGGTGTGTTAAATTTATCTTTTCGGAGTTTCCTTTTACATAATTTGTAGATACTTACTATGTATACTTAACAAGACATCACTGGAATACAACTTTAAAGTATTATGTTACCGCTGGGAGGTGGTCTACACGAAAACATAGTTCAGCTTCAACGTCAACAGCCCTTCTACGGCACCATGTGGCCACTGCGAATTGCTACTATCACGTTTAAAATTTAAATCAACAAAACTATCAGACAAAAGGCACTACTAGAAACACAATAGTTATGTATTAATTGTAAGTTATTAGGTGTGTAGGTGTCAAGTTCTAAACTTCAAGATTGCGCGAGAGCTTATCTCCGGATTTACGAGACGCTCGCCTTTCTGCATCTTTGCATTTACGACCTGCGGACTCTACTGCTTGCACCCAGTCTGTTACGGTTTCTACATTAGAGTCCATGACTGTTAAGATACTGAACCGAATTTTCACCTTGACAATCTCGTGCCGACGTAGCT
Source organism: Omphalotus guepiniiformis (assembly GCA_028554645.1). Taxonomy (NCBI): domain Eukaryota; kingdom Fungi; phylum Basidiomycota; class Agaricomycetes; order Agaricales; family Omphalotaceae; genus Omphalotus; species Omphalotus guepiniiformis. Next base: position 541,933 of record JAQOOI010000076.1, on the reverse strand, counting down.
CGCAGGCTGATCGTCTCTCCACCACGAGGATAAGGCAATGCCATTTGGAAGGTGAGATCATCTGTTGAGCCAAAATGTAGTTGGATTTAATAAAAATGGCTACATGCAAAGAACGCCCTTTACCTCTCCCTCCATCCCGGACTTGTGCTTCGGACAAAGCGATAGGCTATACACAGCAAAGGTGAGTCTCATCCATGGTTATAAATGTTTCTCAACCTACCATCCGATAGAGATTCCTGACTTTCTCGTCTGTCAGGACTAGGATATCACTGCAAAGATACGCGCGCAGTTTCCGACCGCTTTTGGCCTTCATAAGATGTCCTTCCTTCAAGAGTCGGCGCTTGCCCATATACCGAGTGGGAGCAGTCAAATCCAGCCGCCTGGTACATGTCAGCAAGCAATTACAACTCGACCAGGACGGACGAAATTACCCTTGACCAATCCATAGATTCTGAGAAATACTTCGCAGGGTTTCCTGCCCTTCTTGCGCCCGAATGGTTTCATTTATACGCTCGAGGATTTTTTCCGCAATTTCCAGGGACTTTTCTACTGACGACTTTTCTTCTTCGAGTTCTGTGTAATGAAGAATCTAAAGGTCCACTTAATGGTCGCTCACCATCGACAAAGTGGATATAGCTTTACCTGCCGAATGAGAAGAGGGTACCTGGTAATACGTTGCACTGCCGAGAGATGAGTAAAGAGACCATTATTGTTTGAGCTTCATAAAGCTTCATACTCACTTGGTATCAAAAGATAGCTGGATAGATCCAAGTTGCGAGCTGACGGGCCGTCACGAATTCGTTGATTGGATGTAAGCAAAGCCTTTGTAAGACAAACGCGCCTCACTTGAAGATGAGCGGCAAGCTCTGGATTAGAATCTCGAAGAGATTGCAGAACTTTGATTGCGTTGGATTGATTGACACAATACTCCTGACCTCGCTGGATGAGTGGTCTGGTCCGCATACATTGAAATGACAGCTTACCAAGTAAAGCCCCATGTTCGACATATAAGTTTGTAAAATATCGCCTATGTGATCAATATATAGCCTGCAGTCCTTCTGTCTTTCTTCTAAAGAGCTCATGAAAGTCTGAAACGAAATATCATACAACCACGCATATTGGACAATCAACAAAGATGCTCACGCTATTCGTAAGTAAGATGTCCTCAACATTTGCGAATATGACAGTAACTGCCTTGCGATCAAGTAATGGCATCATGGTAGAGTAGAAGACCTGCGACATAAATATAGTGAATCGGCCTCCGGCGTGCACAAAGTGAGGAAGTTGATGTACCTCAACGATGAGTTGAAGATCGCGAACATAAGCATTCTCGGTAGCAATAAGTTCAAAGATAGCCTGTGAGGCAAATTAGAAGGGCTGCATGGCACGAACATAAAAATAAACCTCTTGGCGGCGGCGTTCATTGAATGGAATGCCCTCTAGTGCTGCTTTATCAACTAGGCTTGCCCAAGAGCTACTTGTGATCAAAAGTTCAACGCGCACTGATTGAGAGATACTCACGCTACCAAACGCAGGACTATTTGGACGACCCGGTACATCTGCAGAGGTCAGTATAGGCGCTGAGATGTTGAGCGTGCGTTTCTCGGATTCTACAGGTGTTCTGCGACCAAGGAAATGCAGAATATTAGAGTGAGATCGTCCTTCCCCATCTTTAGATGGGCTTGCGGCTAATATTGCAGAGGAAATTCCTGTATCAGTCGATGCAACGGAAAGCCGGTTATTGTTATCAGCCCGAGTGAGACGAAACGTTTCATATCTGTCAAAGGCGTCATTGAGACGAGTGGTATGATCTTGGATGTCATCGTCGGGTGCAGGCGGCAGATCCTTTGACGATACCACGGAAGACATTGAGTGTCTATGAGGTGCAGCGGGAGGGGGTCTCCTCCTTGATCTCTTGCGAGGCCTAGGGGGCGGTTTGGCATCATCCTTGACAATCAAACCGGCAGCCTCGAGAACCATTTGCCTTTCATTTTCGCGAGCAATGCGGTCTGCTTCACTCTCGGGCTCGCTGGCTTCACTGTCACTATCAAATGAAAGGTAGTCGGAGTCAGTATCTCCATTGTTCTCATCTTCTGAATTTGCGTTGTCTTCGATGCCATTGTCAGGAGATAAGGAAGCAACGGTTTGGTTATCGGTCGAAGTAAGGTTACCGCCGAACTCATTCGGAATAGAGCTGCTTATGATCGCCTGGACAGGCTTTGAATCTATGTAGAATTCAAGATCCATTTCGAAGAATACGGTTGAGGTTATACATGGAAATAAACAGAAAAAATGAGCTTTAGCCTGTTGTCACGGTTCAAGGGTAAACAGGGGAGCTAAGGGAAGAGATAGATACACTGACCCTCGACAACTTCAAGGTAAGCGGCGGGCACGATGAATACCATACCGCCCTGTTCTGCTTTCCACCACGCATCTTCACTACGATCTATGATTGTGATTTCGTCTCCTTCAGCAATCGATAGTTCGTCCGGGTTTTCACCAGTATACGTGTAAATGGCTTTGGCTTTGACTGCGAGCAGAGACATTGGCACTGGTTCATACAGATGAAGAAATAAAACTCACTGGGTGTCACGTCTTGTACATAGGTCTTAGGGAATAATCCTGACTTCCCGGTGCTCATCAGCGTGCCGTACCACCAATCGCCACCAGTCTTCGAAGGGTGAGCATTGAGCATGAGGTTTTCTCCGAAGCCTAGGAATAAAGCAAGTCAGAGGCAATAGCAAATGGAAAATCACGAAAACCCACTCAGATCATCTGGACCGTCACCTTCGAAAGGATATAGTGATCGTACACGAAGGTCTATCAAGGTAGTGAAAGGAAAAAGACATGAGCAATTGAAAGGGCCGCATATTAGGTGAACATTACTTACGAATGGACTTGTCAATATCAGCCATCAGGTCAGATGCGGGGTCAACCGCAGTGTCGATGTGGATACTGGGTACACTGTCTGATATTGACTCAGACTGATACTGATGAGCTACTTCAGGCTCAGATCTTTCATCTTCCTCAAGCGTGGATGTCAGCCTCTCCACGGGCGTAGCTGCCGCACTTCCTGTATCCGCTGCGAGACCAGCATACCAATCCACTGACTGGCGATTACTGCTGGTGATCTTTGATAAAGGCTCGGATGTTGGTTCAGAAATTGTAGGTGGTGAGGGTGGGCGAGCAACCGCATCAATGTGTTCAGGGGGAGCACTATCACCCAAAACTTTACCCGATAATTGAGGTCCGCTCTTATCCACGGTCTTCGTCGGCCTGAGCCTCAATCCGCTTTGAATAGAGCTGAACAAGGCACTACGATCACCAGAACCAGACGAAGCCCCCCCTCCGCTGAAGGTAGGTGCTGGGGGTGCTGCCGGAGGAGGGGGAGGAGCGGGAACCGCCGGTGGTGGGGGTGGTGCTGGAGGCGCAGGAGAAGCAGTTCCACTTCCTGCAATTACAGGCGAGCTAGGATCCGATCCCGCTCCGGCGGCAGACTGCGGCCTCGGGAGTAGATTTCCAAACAACTTGTTTGCAATGTTATTCCTAACCTCTCTCGAGGCAGCAATGTCATCATCGGTGCTATCACCATCGTCACTCTTTTCTTCAATCACATCCCAGTCATCGTCATCCTGAGGAGCAGTATTGTAGGGTGTCTTGATTGGAGCCGGACTCCGAGCAGGGGCAGGGACACTGGGGGATCTGGCAGGGGCCGCCACAGACGGCATAGAGCTACTCCACGGATTTGTGCTCGGTACAGACGGAACAGACGAAGATGCACCACCTTGGTTTATAAGCTTGCTGAAAGGATTCGTACTTGACTTGTCAGTGGTAGGGGTACTGACAATTGGAGGTGGTGCTGGAGGCGCAGGAGGCGCAGGTGCGGGTATAGAAGGAGGAGGGGTAGCCTCAACAGGCGCAGGCGCAGGAGAAGGTCTATCCTTCAAAGCTTGAAGTTTGGCCTGGTATCTCGCTTCTTCGAGCCTAGCCTGTTCCTCTTCCTCCTCAAGAGCTTTCAACCGAGCCGCACGAGCTTCACGCTGCTTAATGATAGCCTCTTCTCGCATACGAAAAGCTTCTTCTTCTGGATCTGGTCCAGACGGCACAGGTGCCACAGGTGCTGGCGGGGCAACCGGAGCAGCCGGGGGTGGTGGGGCACGAGGAGCACTTCGAGGTTTAGGTGGGGGAGGTGCCCTGGGTTTTGGGGCAGGCGGTGCAGCCTTGGGTGTGGGTGCAGCGGAAGCTGGTTTGGGAGGCGGAGGTGTAGGTGCATCATTGCCTTCCTTCAATGCCCTTTCGCGTTCCAGTCGCTCTTTTCTCGTGTTTTCCCTTTCTTCAGCTTCTTTTTCCGCAGCGCGGGCCTTCTCTTCGGCTTCCTTCTTGTCTTTCTGAAGCCGGTCCTCGACCGAGGTGTCCACCGGAGTGGCAGAAGGAGTGGCAACCAGTCCAAGCGCAGCTTTACGAGCTTCAATACGCCGTTGTGCTTCAGCCCGTGCATAGGCTTGTCGCTCTGCGGCGGTCATATTCTTGGTGGCGGGTGCAGGGGATGGTGTGGCCTTGGGAGCGGGCGGCGGATCCCTGATGGAACTAGCAGGTGCTGGTGGAGGTGGGGGCGGTGGAGAGCGTGCACGAACCGGACTATGCGCCCGCTCGTCTCTCTCTCTTTCGAGATCACGAGAAGGAGAAGCTCGTCGATGAGTCTCATCATATGAAGGACGAGAGTACGGCCTGTCGCGGTCGTCGTATGTTCCACGTGAATAGGGTCTGTCACGATCGTCATACGTTGCCCGCGAAGAAGACTCATCACGAGCATCAAACGCTCCCCTTGAATATGGTCTATCGCGATCATCATATGCCCCTCGTGAATATGGACGGTCCCGATCATCATGCCGTCTCGATGAATAGCGGTCATCTCTCTCATCATAATATCTTCCAGACCTTTCATTGGCACGATCGCGATCTCTCTGCCATTGCCTCTTTTCTCTCTCTTTCCTTTCATCTCGTGCTTTGATTCGTCTCTCCAGCTCTGGGAGCTTCTCGTGTCGGAGACTCAATAGCTCCCTTTCAAACCGTCTCTTGTCTTCATCCTTACTCGCAGTCCTAGGCCCTCGGGAAGCGTACTCCAGATCCTCCGTAAGTCTCTTGATGCGGTATTTCAAATCCTCCACTTCACGTTCGAGAGCCTCATCTTCTGCAGTCTTGTGCGCCTCTTCTTCCGCAACCTTGTCAAGCCGAGCGGAAGTGTTGTCAAGTATATTGCGTATCTCGGCAAGATCTCCCGCCGTCCCTTTATCGTTGCTCGAGCGAACAGTACTGCGGTCGATATGCCTCTTGGCTGGAGTGTAGGCATTACCTTCATCACTGTGTTTATATATAGTGGCATCTCTGCTAGAGTCCACGGACGATGAGGAGTAGAAAGAGCGATCTTTCAGGCGCGAGACAGGCGAATCAAGATTTCCAGGAGAACGAGACCGGGTTTCATTCTTGAGAAGATCTTTCAAAATGTCAACAGACCCACCAAGGTCACGAGCAGAAGGTGGGACGAGTTCAGGAGGAAGCTGGTCCGGGATTTCGTTGCCATTTAGCTCTGTGAAACTAGACAGTGAGTGATTGGCAAGCGGACTTGATAGCGTAGACTCGTACTCCGATAAATCAAACCCATTGCGACGTGAAATTCGGCAATGTTGAGCTTTCCTCGATCATCCACATCTGCGAGAGTCCTACACTTTGATCAGCATACAGATACGTGAAATTCAAAGCCACTACATACCATATACGGGCCAAGTCATCCTTGCTGAGGCCACTCTGCCCGAAAACCTCCAAAGCCGTCTGCCCACTGATGAAACCCGTGGATTGCGGATCCCACGCTCTGAAGATAGAGTCATAACTCTTCTTCTCTGCTTTCGAAAGTGCCCAGGGAATTCGAGGAGGAGCTGAGCCCTGATTGTGCTGCTGAAACGATTGCTGCAAGTTAAGCCCTCCCTGAAGCTGTTGAGAGGGTAATTGAGGTGCGCCAGTAGCAGTGTAAGGAGAGGATGTATTCAAAGGCATAAAAGTACTGGACATCATATTCAGCCTCGGGTCAACAAAGCCCGTCGCTTGGGGTACAATCGGTCGGGCAAGATTGGCAGCGCCCAGACCGGGCGACGGACTGAGAAAGCGACTAATCTGCGGAGGCTGAGACAGAAAACTAGGATTTTGATTCTGCTGCTGATATTGGTTTGGAATCGGAGGAACAGGCGGGGGAGGTGGAGCAGGTCGATATTGCTGCTGCTGCTGCGAGAGATAGCCAGTCGGTTGGGCTTGCAGGAAGCCAGACCCTGGATATCCAGTCGGCTGAGCCTGCAAGCCTTGCAAGCCTTGGCCAGGAAAACCGGTTCTTTGAGGCAAAAGACCGCCTGCTCCCTGTTGAAACTGAGTATTCTGGGGCTGTAATTGAGGATTTTGTTGAAACTGTGGATTCTGTTGAAATTGCGGGTTACCACCAGGGAAACCAGTCTGTATCGGGTACTGGTACCCTGGTTGCTGGCCCCATTGTGACATGGCGCTGAGTACTAGTAGGTGACTTAGTAGGGTACACAGGTAAGAATCGGGAGGCACGCGTTTTATTTACCACTGTGTTTGCTGAGGTAAGACAATTTACGCTACCAGGACTTGGCTCACATCTATTGAGCACAGATACGGACTTGAATCACATTTAGTTCTCAACCCTCTCTATCGAATAAATGTATGGAATTCGCTGCTGCGCAATCATTGCGCTTCCGGATGACTCAGAGACGGTAAGTTATCAACCTAGCAAGTTTCTTGTACACTTACTACTGCTACTCTATGTATAGTACAACCCTCATGCCTTGACAAACAAGTCGGTAAATTTGTCAACAGGAAGCTTCGCAAAAGACGGTGCGTCAGACACGATATCCAGAATCCTAATGGACCAGTCAGTTTACAGTCGAGTACTCGCAAGGGAAAATTAAACATACTTTTTCTGATGAGCAGCATCAAAGTGGTGAGAGATATGTCTAGGGAAGGTATCAGGATCTTCTATCGAGGTAAGCAAGCTGTTGACGCACCGCTTGAACTTATTGATCAATAATGGTGTTCCCTCCGCCCTCCTTCTCTTGTGCCCTACAGGATATTCAACCTCCACTTCATCAAGGACAGTGCCGTCATTCAACTCGACGAGAAGAGCATTCCCAATGGAACGCTTAGCAGGGTCATGGTAATCCACACTGAATCGTTTGTCTTCAACACAGTATATCTTTGAGCGAAGAGCATCAATTCTCGGGTCGGCCGCCGAGGCATCGGTGTAGCTCTCAGAGGTCAGTCTTATAACAAGTACAGCTACATATGAAACTTACTAGCTCTCAGAGGTCAATTCACCAAAAATGAGCGGATATGCAACCATGTAGTTGATGGCGTGGCTAAAAGGGATTCGTCAACAGGAGCGTGATGCGCCTTTTTATCGCTCACTTACTCTCTATCGGCAAAGTTATCCAGAGGGCCTTGCTTGTCTATGATACGAACTGCAGCCTCTTGTGTCCTAATCCTAACGCTTTTGATATCTTCTGCAGACTTTCCCATCTCCTTGAGTTTTGCATGAACAATGTGGGCAGCCTCGACAGCAGTCTGAGCATGGAATTCAGCGGGATAAGAGATCTTGAACAACACGTTCTCCATCACATAAGAACCGTATGGAATCTGGAATTCGAACGGTTTACCCTTGAATAATAATCGGTAGTCAGTCCATGAAGAGTGGGTGGAAGGTGAAAAATGAGTACCTTGAATAATACATCATAGAAACCCCAAGTCTTAGCGGTCAGGACCGATGGAAGACCCTTCTCGCCTTTCTTCACGAGTAATGCAAGGTTGACTGCGCGCGAACATGCGTCACCGGCAGCCCAAGACTTTCGAGGACCGGTGTTGGGAGCATGACGGTATGTGCGTAAAGACTGACCATCAACCCAGGCTTGCGACACGGCATCGATAGTCTGATCCCGGTCGAGTCCAAGCAACTTGGAAATGACAGCAGTAGAGGCAACTTTGACGAGCACAACGTGGTCCAACCCCACTCGGTTGAAAGAGTTGAGTAGCGCCAAGCTACCTTGAATCTCGTGTGCTTTAATCATACCTTCCAATATATCGCGTACAGTGAGAGGCTGGCCCTGACGTGCCAAATGGTCAGCGACAGCGAGGATAGCTCCGAGATTGTCAGATGGATGACCCCCTAGAAATAGGACGTGTTCGGTTTCGGTTTCAGAGGCATCAGAGATACATGAACAACTACTCACACTCGGCGGCGAGGAAACAGTCGTTGAAGTCAAGCCAACGGATTATAGTTCCGATATTGAATGCGCCACGGATAGGATCGAGCTGATAATTTGTACCAAGAACCTTGGTTCCTGAGCCATGCATCAAAACTGATGTAAAATGAAACGAGACAAGCAAAAGCCCAACCATTGGGTACAACTGTCCCATCCACCACTGGGCCTAGCAACTTCGTGCATTCAGGGAAACGCAAGCCCTCTAGACCACAACCAACAGTGTCAATGAGACAGAGCCTCGCAGTCTCGAATGCAAGTTCTGAATCAATCTTGTAACTGTGTACGTAGTCTGCGATGTCCTGAAGAACCTTGTCTGGTTCAGGGCGCAGAGCAGATTCACCTGCATAGCTAGACATTGCACGGAAGCGGTTGGTGATTTTGGTGGTCGGTATAAGAGATCTGCCAGTGAATGGACGACTCGGAGCGAAGATAGGGCGAGAACAAGAGGGAAGAAGACGACGGACCGGTAGACTTGCAGTGGTCAACATCTGCAGAGAACAAAGAAGACGAGTAGCATATCATTATGTACATACTTATACTAGTCTTCACCGGTTATTTATGTGGCCGGTGTACCCCACCCCTTCCCCGCTTTCAACTTCACCCAACCTCACCTTGGCCGAATTTTTCTCGAAAACATGTATCTGCCGTACACTTTGGGGCTAGATTCTGCTAGATTCTGCACTGGCATCTGCTCTAAGCGCTCTAAGCATTGCAATGAGACCGTCACCATCGTCGTAGTATCTCAGCCTCCCGTTTCATTCAAGTTCAAGTCTGTAGATGCCAACGACAGGCTCTGCAGTTCCTCCGACCACGTTATTACAGTGCCTTGCATCTGGAGCAACTGGCGTGTTCAATAGCATACATCTACTCTTGTACCCTTGCAATTGGACCTACTCCAATCTCCAACTCCCCAACCTGGAGAGCCCTTGGGGTAAACGGGGGGCAATTCCGAATTCACCGCATCTATAAGGGGAGATGCACGTGACTAATTCAGTCATCTGAATCGGCGGATGATTGCCGTAAGTCGTCATCTCCTTTCTCAATTTTGCCCATGTCCTCCGATGAAGCTGCCGCACCTAAAGGCTGGAAGAAACGAAGGTTGCAAGGCGCTTGTGATACATGCAGTAAATAGTCCAATCATATATGACTTATGTTCTCAGCAATCTACTGACATCATCTCTGTACAGGACGGTAAGCGCCGTGTCTATTCTGGTGTTTTCGTATTCACAAAAGAATTATCACCTTTCTCAGGAAGAAGAGTGTGTCTGCTTTTTGGATCTTGTAAACTGAGACTAATGCGTTTCATTAGTAAAATGTAAAACTTACCTTGATAGATCTCAAGTGGGTGAAGTTAAATGTACTTTAGGTGACAGCGCCAATATGCCCGGGAACCGCTGCTCCAATTGCATTGCGTTCAATCTGGATTGTACTCACACCGAGCCTGTCAAAGTTGTCTCTACTCTTTCATCTTAACAATATAGATAGCTGACCTCTGCTTCAGAAAAGAGGACCCAAGAGCAAGTTCGTTGAAATTTCCTCCTCAATTTCTATTATATGAATATCGGCATTCAGTTATGTAGAGCAACTTGAGCAGAAGGTCAAGAACATGGAAGAGATACTTCGCAAGGTATGCCACCAAAGATGTACAATAAGTGTCTCTGGCGTTCATCATAGGTTACAGTTTGATATCAATCCAAACGACCTGACCAGTCAGGATCAGCAGCAACCGGTCGCATCAACTAGTTCGTCTGCAAGTCCGCCCAACTTTGGTTCTATTTCCTCTCTGTCTTCGAGCCCAAACCATCCCGCCATTTCGTCCTCTGAGTCACCACCCACCCACTCTCAGGATCAAGTTGATGATGAAGACGACCTTGCTCATGTTTCTCTTGCAGAAAGCCTTAGCAAACTTTCGCTGGAAATCGTTGAAAATCGCTTCTTCGGCGCCTCCAGTGGATTTATGCTCATGAGCAAAGCACATATGATCAAAAACGAGATCACTGGACATGATGGCCTCAATTTCCGTCATTTCCAGCGGCCGCAATACTGGTCTATTCAACCAGTACGTTTCAACACATCAAACCTGGTTTGCACTCGTTTGATTCTTCCCTTACACAGTGGGAACAGGCAGCAACTCAACATCCAACGTATACTTACCCAGATAACGACCTTATGGTCTCCTTAATTTCGCTCTACTTCACTAAAGTAAACATCTTCCTTCCCGTCCTTCACGCCCCGACATTCAAACGCTCTGTTGCGCAAGGCCTTCACTTGCGCGACCCATCATTCGGTGCCAATTTGCTGCTGGTATGCGCAGTAGGATCTCGATTCTCGAATGACCCTCGAGTCTTTGCAGACCCAAACTCTGAACTTTCATGGTTTGTTGATTCCTGCCTTTCAATTTTGATCTCTCACTCATGCTGAATGAAAGTGGTTGGAAATGGTTTGACCAAGTGCAGATTATTCGAAAGTCCCTCTTCGACCCACCATCGTTACACGAGCTACAATTCTATAGCCTAAGTTCATAGTTGTCTTTCTGCGCGTTGTCGTGTCGCTTATTGAGGTCTTCATCAGCTATCAATAATCTATCTTTTAGGATCTTCCTCCCCACAAGCATCATGGACACTGGTTGGCGTGGGTCTCCGTTTTGCCATAGAGCTTGGAGTACACCGACGTAAACCAGAGGGTTTCAAATGGACTGTTGAGGACGAGCTCAAAAAACGAGCATTCTGGTCAGTGTCGTTGCATGCCTATGTAATTATTTTCAATTCACCGCCTCGCAGGGTTCTCGTGTCTCTTGATCGATTGATATGTAGTTTCGTCGGACGTCCTTCTGCAATTCGGGATGAGGAGTGAGTTTCTACAACATTTCGTAATCGAGACTCATCCTTACACGTGAGGTTAGTTATGACCTCGAGATGCCTTTTGAGTGTGACGACGAATACTGGGACAACAGCGATCCAGATCTGATGTTCACGCAACCTCCCGATAAACCTTCCGTCGTCGCTTGTTTTACGTGTCAATTGCAGTTATGTGAAATTTTGGCTTTCGCAATGCGAACGCTGTATATGACGAAGAAATCGAAGATGCTCACGGGGCTTATCGGCGACCAGTATGAACAGAAGACTGTTTCGGAGATAGATTCAGCTCTGAACAATTGGATTGATTCTGTGCCCGAACATTGTAAGTGCTTTTTCCTCGCCAACTGAACATGTTGACGAATATCTTTTTAGTGCGATGGGACCCTGACCGAGAAAACTTGGTGTTTTTCCAGCAATCCGCATTCTTATATTCTATGTATTTCAACGTCCAAATCCAAACACACCGGCCCTTCCTTCAAAAATCCTCACCGTTGTCCTTCCCTTCCCTTGCTATATGTACCAATGCAGCTAGGTCATGTATACATGTTCTTGACCGTCATGCACGACGGGGCGTAATAGCGTTACCTCATGTTTTGGTACGTCTCATCCGATACTTCATCGAGTTTTCACTGATTCGTTCTTAGTACGCCTCCTTCATCTCAGGTGTAGTTCTTCTCATCAACATTTGGGGGAGCTTGCGTGCGGGTATACGAATTGATCATGAAAAGGAAATGTTAAATATACAGAAGATTATGAGAGTAATTCGTGCTTGTGACCAACGGTGAGCATTTTGTGTCTTTCAGGGTGTACATCCAGTAAATATTTGACATCTCTAGTTGGATTATAGCTGGACGATTCTGGTAAGAGGAATGAAACAATCCGCTTAGATCTTACCTCATTTTCCATCCAGGGATATGCTTGCTGAACTAGCCCGAGATTTCATTCCTCCGGAGCATCTAGTTCCGTCCAATAAGCGCGCTCATGATTCTGACGTAATACAAGGCGCAATACAGCAGCCTCAGGCCCCTCCGACTTCTTTACATACTCCTTCGACAACATTCGATATTCACTCGTCTCCTACCGCCCCTGACAAAGTCTCCACTGCTGTCAACGTCCCTCCTGTGACAGGTTCTGTCCAGGGGTGGACTCCATATCCCGCTTCAAACCCCGAACGTACTACTGCGAACTACTCTACAGTACCTGCAGAGTTAAGAAAGTTGAATTCTCAGGCTTGTGGTCTTCCTGTTAATAACTCGGTTGAAGGAGTACTAGACCTAACATTCACTGTGAGCCAGAGGGATAGTGATTTGGGATCCACTGCTCTTGCTAACCTTTGTGATCAGAATCAGAGTGTATGCTCGTTCCTCCAAGGATACACCCCGACTGATACGCAGCTTCCCCTCGGCATGGAAGCGGAGGCTATGGGTGCAAATTCAGTGAACATGTGGTCATCCGCTCCAACGGGTTTTAGGTACGTTTTTGTTGCGTCTTAGTTGTTGGCTCACTCAACAGTTATCCTCATCTCTAGCTATGACGACTGGAGTCGTTATATTGAGAGCATGTCATCTTTCCTCATGACCAGCACCAATCCCCAAGCATGATGCACGTTAATCTTCGATTTATCTTTCAAGTTTGCGGTATTTGCTATGATGTACATTATGGGGGACAGTTGTATGTATGATGTATTATTGCACACCATTAGTATGTTTTCCCTGCTTCTGAATCCTCATCTACCAAAGACGGAACTAAGATTAGACATGTAGCCCGACAGCGAAGTATAGGTTTTGAAACCCTGTGGTACCTCTAATGTATCCTCCATTGTTTTACATACAGCATGTATGAATCTAGAGTCAGTAAGACGTCAAATAAATAATACAGGTGTGCAAAGTTATAGAAGTGAGTTAGTCTCTAACAGAAGTACAATGCCTATGTTGAACGTTAGTACACGGATAACGAAGGCTAAATGGCTAAATGCTCACTATGAACGATCTCGGGTATACTCTGGGTCGTCACATCGACCACGAGGTCGGCTTTTTCTGGTGCTTCGTACGTTTCATCAACACCAACGAATCCCTGAATTTCTCCCTTGCGTGCTCTTGCATAAACACCCTTTCTGTCCGTCTTTTCGCAATATTCGAGGGGCGTTGCAACGTGTATCAGGAAAAAGTTGCCTCCAGCACCGCCGGAGTGTACAACTGTATCCCTCACACTTTGGCGAATTTCCTCACGGGGAGCCACAGGTGCTGCAACGACTGCAGCACCTGCTCGAGCAAGTTCGGCAGAAACGAAGGCTATTCTTTGAGCATTCTGGCGCCTCTCTTCAATGGTGAAGCTTTTATCTGGGGAAAGGGAAAGGGCAACGATGAAGTTCGGAATCTGTGGAATGACGTGTCTACATACCTGCAGAGGATTCGTCGCGGATGTTCTCGCCGAGAAGAAGGGAGACGCTGCGGCCACCCTGCTCATTAAGCGTGACTTGCAGAGCCTTTGCAATCGTATCTTTGCCAGAGTTATATAGCCCAGTCAGAAAGACAACAAATCCTTGCTTGAGTCGTGGGGGGTAGCTCTCTCGGAGTGTCTTTACAACGGCACTAGGTGAAATAGAACATTAGCTGGGCCCAACGAATCACATTATGAAAGTACTCACTCGTAACTGAACCAGTCTGGAATAGCAGCTCCAGTTTTCAACCTTCGGCGAAGCTCAGTTCCGGAAATGTCTAAGGTTTGAACTCCCTTCGGTACCTCGTCAGCAGGCTGGTACTCGTCGGTAGAAGGCAAGTAGGTCATTTGTTGGAAAGGGACCATTTCAATTTGCAGTTCTTCGTGGTACTTGGTAACTAAATCTTGAGCATCATATGGCCCGTAAAAATCTTTGCCTTGGGAATTCTTGCCTGGACCAGCGTGGTCTCGGCCGACGATGAAATGGGTTGCACCAAAGTTCTTTCGAATAATTGCATGCCATACAGCTTCTCGAGGACCAGCCATCCTCATTGCCTGAAAAAGGATGTCGGTAAGCCATTGAGAAAAGAATGCTCAGATGCTTACCAGAGGAAGCAGAGCGAGATGGCCCATACCATTAGGGTATTTAGCCATGATAGCTTCGTACACTCGCACTCGAGTATAGTGGTCTACGTCACCAGGCTTGGTCAAGCCAACCACAGGATGGATAAGCACGTTCTACGACCACAAGTCATCAGTACAAACGATGCTCTGATAACAACGACACTCACCGCCTGACGTTGACGTGCAGCGCGTACGGTGAGTTCCCTATGTGCCCTATGCATAGGGTTACGCGTCTGGAACGCGACGACCTTTCTCCAAGCTAACTTCTTGAAATGAGCCCGTAACTCAGCAGGTGTATCTAGCGATTCGTCATGAAAAAACCATCATCTCAATCCGAAATTAAACTCACATCTAAGGGCGACATAATCAAAGTGATTGGGGGCTTGTATGGCCTGAACGGAACCGCCAATGTAATATTCTTGCACTCGTGAGCGCAGGTACGCCACGGAAGGATGGGCCGGATCGTCTGCACCAAAGACCTGAACGGCTTCATTGACACGATCCGGAACATATAGATCATCAACTAGAGTAATATTTCAGTTGAGATTCACGATAACAACACAATCAGACTCACCCGTTATGATAGCAAGGGGCTCATCGTCTCGAGGATCCCGCAGGGTTATACGGGAACCTGGTGCAATAGATAACCGATCGATGTCATCGCGGGATACATCAAAAGTAATAGGTATAGGGAACAGTGTCCCATCTGCTAATCGTAAATTATCCACGACACTGAAGGTAGCATCAAATCAGCATTACAGGATTTCCAAGGGAGAAACCGCAACGTACCTCTTGTAATTCTTTTCATTCATGAAGCCCTCAAGTGGACTGAATCCTCCATTGGTGATCAACTCAAGATCACATAGTTGACGCTGGACACGAACAAATGACTCAATCTCACTAAAGGTAGATTAGATGCCCTCGAACTAACCTCCGTGAGCACGATATCAGGCAGAGCTAGAGCCTCCTTACGAAGTTCAAGGGATATACCACTATCACGAGCAACCAAATCCTACAAAGAATTCATGTGTTATCGACAAAAAAGAGAGATATGGCTGTGCAGACATACCTTGAGGGTACCGCCATGAGGAGTATTTGCCATTACTGCGGATTAAAGGAAATTTACCAGAGGGCAAGTAAAGGAAACAAGGACCAAAATTCAGTGAATGAAGCGAGAAAATCATTTTTATGAGAGTATCAAGTTTTTGCTTTGCAAGGATGGGAACAGGATCACGCAATTTTTCCGACTTCAACCTGACTTCAACTCAGAGATTTCAAACTCTATCTCATGATCAGTCACCGCCGTAGAATAAAACATTGTTTGAACATGCAGACACTTTCTTCTTTGTAGATATGTTCATATGTTGTTGGCTTTCCGCAGTATCATCGCAGTATCTTTTATGAATTTCCGCAGTCAGACCAACTTGAAGGGCAGTATGTAGTTCAACCACCGTCGTTCAGACTGGCGCTGGCCACATGTCCCCTGACAAAGAAAGACTTCGATCAGAGGATTAAATTAGTATGCGTATACAAGTATCGTCAAGTTTCAAATTTATACCGAAGCGTAGAGGGTTAATATACATGATCACTCCTACAACTGATGTTACACTACAGAAGGTTCGTCATGAACCTAACCGAAGCAAAATAGGGCTCAGAGATGAAACAATATCTGTGTGTCCTTGCATTCTAGGGTCGTATGATAAAGGTTTTTCACCCCAACCAACCCAACCGCGTATCCTGCTTGGTGTATTACCATTATCGTAGACACATCTTCTTTTGCTGGATCCGTTATATTCACCTTCTGACGAGTCCTCGACAGTAGCAGAGGCTAGTTTAGTTTGCAAGTCAAAAGTGCCGGTGTATTTAGAGTCCAGTGTGACGTTCGACTCGGCTTGATTATTTTGCACACGCAGGTTGAGCGGAACCGGAGGCGTAGAGGAGTCGTGAGCGATGTCTATGGCAATGGGCCCGTTGAAGTTCTTGACTTGGCCAACGAAATTAACGGGATGTACGAGTGCTGCTGGTCCTGTGGGAGATGAAAGAATAACTCGAGCATTGATCTCGCTAACCTAGTATGTGAGTATTGGAGCGCGTTTGAAGATGCTTTACATACCTATCTCCAGTATCCAAGGAAAAGAATGTCGGAGACGTACGATCCACGTCTTGTATGACAGTGATGTTGGCCAATATCGGGCTACGAAAAGAAAGACATGGGTAAAGCTTGAACCCCAGTATACATCGAAAAACTTACCCTCTGACTGTGTCCAGCTTCAGAGTGTTTGTTACATTGAAAGTACCGATAATAGATGCTACGGAATTCTTGATGTTGATTTGATTGGCGCGCACAGACTGAGCAGTGACCAATCAATCAGACTGGGTGCTGCACATGAAATATAGGAAATCAGACTCACATCACAAATGACGTCCGAACCAGAACCTTCAATTGACACCCTCTCGAAAAGGACATGCTGGCTTAACGGTCCGAAAGTTTGAGAAAACATGGGTAGATATGTTATGAGGCTATCCAGTTTGAGGAGGGAAGGTGATTGGGGTAAAAGAAGAGTGACATTGTATGAAAGGAATTCGGAGCTAGTGATGTTTTCGGGCACCTGGCAACAAAACGAATTAGTGGTTTTAGCGCAGCATTCCAGAAAGTGAATCTCACATAGATCGAGAGTCCTCGACCAGTGCCATCGTCTGAAAAGCATACACGAGACCTTTCTCGGAGATCGATACTAGAAGATTGAAGCGAAACGAAAAATGCAACAGAGGATGCAGAGGTATCAGGATTTATGTCCACGTTGAGTTTGCCGGATACGGAGGGCGTCATGATGTCGTCCGAGTCCAGCCATGCGTTGGAACGAATAGAAAGGGAGCCCGATGGACGAAGAGAATGAGAAATACTGAAGTAGACGAAGTGAGTGGGGATAGAATATAGAGAGAGATGACAACGAACCTGGCCGTATACATCCCTTGTGTAATATCGTCGCCTGTGACATCCCACATATTGCATGCATAACCACTCAAAGCCAGGAAGCCTGAATTGGCGGTATTCAGAGGGGAGGACAGTGCTGAATCTTCAACGCCTCGTAGCCAAGGAGGTGGGCCACTTTTATGCCTTTTGGCTACTCTCTGGAGGACCTAGTCAGCGATAGAGTAGGACAAAGAAGATAGAGACTTGCCGTTATGATTAGAGGGATACCAATGGTAACAGAAAGAGCGACATAGATGGCAAGGGCGTACAGAGTTGCCCTCCAGAAACGAGAGTCAACAGTATGATGAAGCGTGTACTTTGGAGAGATGGTGGGACTGGTGTGCTGAGCTTGAGAAGTTTCATAATCAGGAAGGGAGGAAGAACCTCCTGCCGCCCGCTCAGGCAGGCGCACAGTCGGGCCAGCGACATAAGAATTTAGTTTAGCATGTTGCTGGTCTTCAGCGTCAAGGAGAATCATCACAGACAACCGCACATAAAAGAAATCCGGAGACTTGAGAGAGGACAAATCGCTAGCGTAGCCTTCCAAGCGCAAAAGATGCCGTTTATGTAAACACTCTGAAACGGCACGGTTCATCCATAGTACTCCCTATAATAATCATTTTTATATGATACACGTAACTAAGCAGATTACCTATAAATCTCCGTATATATTACTACTACTAGAAGGCCCGTTCGTCTTCCCAGAAGGTCGAAAGACTGATCTTATCGCCCTCACCCCCTGCAAGTAAATTTCCTTCAATTTGGCATAACATCCCTCTGTGCTTTGCTTGCATGATTCAATGATCGAAACAATGCGGATCCGAGCTTCATAGACTGCACTCTGATGTCCAACTGGCGCAGAGGGTCGAGGCTGTGTGTATTCTTGAGCATATGCAGTGCAAAACGCAATCACGCATTACTCACTATAGCAGTACCAACTTTCTCCGCTTGCTGGATCATCTGTTCAGATTCCGCCGAGCTGATTTGTGACCATAGGCGGCGGAACATGTTGACAGCTTCAAGGCTTTCACTGAAACGATGCAAGGTATTAATCAAAGCGACTACTTCGGAACGTTGCAGCAGGTTCGAATTGGAATGCGGGTTGAGCACATATCAGTCAATAACCTCCGGAGCAATAGGTAATATCTTACTTGAGCGCTTTCTCGTCGAGCTCAAACAATACTTTCAGAGCGGTCGCGATTCCCATGGTTTGAATCTTGCCCCAAAGACGGCATTTGTCACAACCAACGCAATCCATGATACGGGTAACATTGCGAAAGTGGACCTTAAACTCTTCTTTTAGGACCTACTTTACATTGTGAGCACGTATCTTCCAGTTGGAGCAAAATAAACTTACATTGGCATTCTCACCTCGAAACAAGACGGTTTCATCGAAGCGCCCTGCCTTACGAGCAATAGAGATGACGTCGGATAATTTTTCTTTAGTTTCTATATCGTCTTTGTGCGTTCCTGTGGAGCAATAGTCGTAGGCAGACAGATATGGTCCTAGACGAGCTACGGCTCGCAATAAGAGAACTGTATTGAAATAGATATATTGAAGACGTTCGGGATGAGAAGCCACCCGGTTCACGAAGCATTGTAGATTAGGGCCCTGCAACAACAGGATATCAACTTGAGAAGCTTTAAGGAGTGAAGAAAAACCCAACCCATTCACCGGTCGTTTGATTAAGGTATTCCATGCATACATGCGTAGATATTGAAGCATGAAGACCTGAGAGAGAGAGGTTCGCCTCAATTTGCCTTTGAGTGATTTTAGAATTTCTTACCTGATATTACCTTGTAATACACCCGTTTTTCCAGACATTGATTACTATCTACCCCATCTTCGCGAAGAACATCAGTCATTGTATCTGGCAACGTCACTCTCGCAGGGGATTTTCCATCCATGAGACTCAGTTCGGATAATCCGAAGCAATTTTCTTCATAGATGGAACGCCATATCCGGTGGGCGTCTGGACCGGAATACCCGGTGAAGCGTTCTGGTACAAGTGAAAGGTCGTAGTAATCACCCTCTGAAATAATACGATGAGTCAGGTGCAAGTGCCATAGATGTGTCTAACACTAACCAGAGTGGTCATCCAAGAAGCAGAAGTCGGAATCTCGATAATAGCATCCTGGCAATGTATGGCGCTTGTTCAGGTCAGAGAGGGGAGCGCACTGCACTGTGTGAAGTGAAAACGTACATCCTCGACCATTGCATCAACTTGACTGAGTGCCTTAGCTCTCCATTTCAACGGCACCTCACTCTAAATAACGTTTCAGTATTTCCTTGGGAGCACCAAGCTTGAGCCATACCTCATCCACACTAGTTATTGCGCAGCCTGGATTATTACAGGAACCGTGATCGTCCCAGAATGGACATTCTCGGTATAGGTCTACCTGATGACACGAAATGAGTACATGTACATTTGTGCATTTACTAACATCTGAAAACACACCTGGAAGTACTTGAAGAATGGCATTTGAACCAAATCGTGTACGGTGCGGAATAAATCTCCATTCACGCTCTCTACTGTCTCATAATCGCATAGTGTAGTATCTATCGGACCGGTCGGCTGGAATGTATCAAGTGAGACTGCAGAACAAATATTAGAGAAATATATACTCACCTTGGTGTTCTCGCATTGTGATATTTCCACTGGGTGATAGTCTAGTACGCTTTGAACTTGGTCCTTCCTAATAAGCCTGTCCGACAGAAAGGAGTCGGCTCTTGCAAATGTCCAGAGTGCAGGCAGTAAAGGTGCAAGTCTCAGAAACTTGCAAAGACTGTGCATGATCTAAAAGGAAAGTAGGGTACAACGAAGACAAAATGAATGAAGAGATTCGAGGATATATACTTTGGGTGGGCGTGGAACCCCCTCAAATAACAGCGTTTCAACTCTTCTCCTCTAAGGCTTCCACGTCGCTCGAAACAATTTGTCATCACATGACGCGGTGAAAGTGGCTTTATCCCCGGCTCGGATTTTCAGAATTCACTTACACATCTTTCTGGCAACGTTAACGTTGAGTTGGGCCATACTAGAGGCGCTCAAGAGTATATATTGAGGCTATAAGCGAGGAGAAAGGTCTGACGCGTTATTTTGGAAAGAAAAGGCGCTCTTTGCTATGGCCCTTGTGATTAATTCTGTCTCCTCGATTCGAAGGCTAGATGTATTCAGAATCAGAATGAATTCTTGGGTCCAGTTCTCCTCTGGTTCACCTGTTTCGATGAAGAATAATTTTATTGCCATTGCGTGCGTAATTATAGCGAGCCGGTGACATAAGTTATAACGGTGTAGAAAAGTCGCACGGAAGTAGGCGATCACAACCTATTCACTAACCATCACCACGAGCTTATAGTCAATTGCTGTCGTAGCATTTGACTTTCTGCACTAAGGTACTCTTCGTCAAAGGCTTTTCGTTCTTCGGACACCCGCAATGGCGCTCTCTGCAGCTGACCTCCAGGTAGGTTGCCTTGTGTATGTGTACCCGGGTATAACGAAGTACTATTTTTTCCCCTTACCAGAGGAGGCACGACGCTGAAGGAGCTCCAGACCCCTTCCCTCCTATTCTCGACTCTGCGCCAGAGGCTCCTCGTCGCAAACCTGTCCGAGACGAGTTGGACACGGAATCTCACTCGGCTTTCCCCTCTCTTGCTTCTGCAGCCCCAGCATCCAAGGCGTCGACCACCTCGGCGTGGGGAGCTTCCAACGGACCTCGCATTAAGCCAGTCATCAGCAAGCAGCCTGTCTTCACCGACTCCTTCACTTTGTCCACCGTCGACTTGACCAGTAAAGACAATAAACCTGTTACTCTCGGAGAGGTCATGAAACAGGTCATGACTAAATACAAGGTCAAAGTGGACGCTTCAGGAAATCAGAGAACTCGTCAGACTACTTTCCATATCCGGGCAGAGTCTCAACGAGAGTTGGACAAGGCTAAAAGGAGTCTCTTGGCTCTTCTTAGTCCCGACGTACGTCGAATGTACTCAAACGACTAAATGTTTCGCTCAAAATTGACTTTAGACTGAACTCATCATCAATGCTCCGGTTTCTACTATTCCTGCAATTATCGGTCCTAAAGGTCGGGCATGTTCTGTTTTCCTCTATTTCATATCTAAATCGAAGGCCTAGGTGCAACCCTTAAGCAGATCCGGGACCAGACCAGCGTCAGGATTGATATTCCCCCAAAGGAATCTGTGAATGGAAAGCTCAACGGCGTTAATGGCCATGCCGCTAGAGACGACGAAGACGAGGAGCCCACCGTCCCTATCAAACTTTCCGGTCCTCAGCCCCTCGCTTACGAAGCTAGAGATTTACTTAACCAAATCATTGCTTCCAAGACTTCGAAGACTACTCAACGCGTTCGTGACATCCCCGCGAATGTCCTTCCGTTCATTATCGGGCGTAAGAGTGCCTTTGAGGCTGCAGCGCAAGGCGGGGAAATAAAGTTGTCGCTGAACCAACCCATTCGTGAAGTCACTGTCAGCGGTGACCGTGAGGCTGTTGTTCGCGTCGTAGAATCGATCAAGGCGGCCATCGACGAGTTGAAGTCAGGACTGACTTCGCTGAAAATTTCGCTTCCTAAGCGTCAACATCGTCTACTGGTCGACAAAGATGCTCAGGCTATCATGTCCAAGAGCAAGTGCGCGGTCGTGGTCGCCGACTCTGATAGTCCTAGTGACGAGGTCGTGGTTTGGGGGCAAGGTTCTGATCTTCCTGGTGGACTTGCCGCAGTCATGGAACAAGCAAACTCAAAATACATTCACGAGTTCCCGCTTCCCGGTCCAGTTGCGCTTTCTAAACAACTGTTGACTTACATGACTGCGATCGATTATCCGAAGACATTAATGGACAATCATCCTGGGGTGTCGATCTTCACACCTTCTACTGCTGTCTTTGAGAGGGCTCATGCTCTCAACATTGACATCGTTGGAGACAAGCCTGCCGTCGATGGTGTTGTCCGGCAAGTGTCCGAGTTGATTGGGAAACTCATTGGCGCAACTAAGGAAGTGACTATTGACTGGCTTGTTCACCGAGTCATCCTTGGCAAGAACCAGAAGAAGTGGGTTTTTTTTTTCTACCTTTCAGTCACAAAGCACTGACATCAGGTTAGAATTAAGCAATTCCATGATGCTCACAACGTCTCAGTCTACTTTCCGAGCGAGTCTGCAGAAAAGTCTTCTGTTCTTCTGGTCTATGATCCTCTGTCCCCTGCTGCGTCACCTTCTCCTGATGATAAGACAAAGCACTTGGACGATGTCACTGCGGAACTATTGAAAATGGCTAAGGACGCTGCCGATGTCAAGAGTGAAACTTTGCAGGTCGAGAAACGGTGGCATGAAGCAATCATCGGGCAAGGCGGTACAACCTTGAACGCGTAAGTTTTTGCCATTCATCATGAGATTGTTACCCTAACACGTCCGCAGAATCATTGGTGAGGACAAGACTCTTTCCATCAAGTTCGGTAATGAGGCCGGAGAGTCTGCTGACGACGACACGATCCTTGTTCGCGGGGTCAGTGCTGATGTGACCCGCGCGATCAAAGAGATTCTTAAGATTGTAGAGGACGCGAAAAACGATGAGATCGTCAACAGCTACGTTAGTGTTCGTCAAATATCAGAATACTTCGTTTTATTGACCTTTCAGACTTCAGTCTTCTGAATTCGATGTTGACAGAGAGTTCGTTGGGCGAATTGTTGGTGCGCAAGGTGCAGGCGTCAACAAGTTGCGTGACCAGCTTGGTGTCAAGGTCGACGTTTCGGATGACGTCGATGAGAAGGACTCAGGTAACAGGAAAAAGAAGGCAACGCATCAAAAGTCCAAGGTCAAGGTATGTTCTGTTCACACACTCCACTTGCCTCACTCCTCATCGAGGGCACAGATCACCGGTCGCAAAGAGAATGTGGAAGAGGCTCAAAAGCGAATTCTGGCGCAAATCGAAAGACTAGTAGGTATTTCTCGGAATCATCTCGAGCTCATCTCTGTTAACTTGAGATTAGGCCGACGAAACTTCTGAAGTACTCAAGATTTCAAGCCAATACCACTCTTCTCTTATCGGTCAAAGCGGCAAATATGTGATCCGTCTTGAGGAGAAGTATTCTGTCAAAATCACCTTCCCTCGTCAATCTCCCGAAAATGGCGAGGGCAAAACCAGAGAGCCGCTCAAGTTGGATGAGGTTCTTATCAAAGGTGGCAAAAAGGGTGTCGCTGGTGCTAAGTCTGAGCTTTTGGAGGTACGTAAACATCAAGCCTCTGGGTATAGCAAACTTTTTGAAGTTTCCATCACAGGCTGTCGACTATGAGAAGGAGAACAATAATATTCTCAAGTTCACAGTCCCTACCCGTTCCGTTGCTCGTATCCTCGGCAAAGGTGGAGCCTCTATCAACGAGATCAAGGACTCCACGGAAGCACAGATCGACGTTGAAAAGCTCAATGACGAGGTGACTAATATCACTGTTCGTGGAACAAAGAAAGGTATAGCCTCTGCGAAGACTGCTATCTTGGCCATTGCAGATCAAGTGGCTGAAGAGATCATGGTTAATATCCAAATCGAGAACAAGTATCATCGCACTCTAATCGGTGCAGGAGGACAAGGCTTGAAGGAAATAATCATTCGCTCCGGTGGCCCAGCAGATTCAAAGCTCCAAGCTGGCCTTATACGATTGTAGGTGGCTTCACATTTGGTGATATCAATTACTAAGCCTTTCCAAGCCCACGACAAGGTGAACCTTCCGACGAAGTTCGCCTTCGTGGTGAACCCCAGGTTGTCAACAAGCTGAAGGCTGAGCTTGAAAAAGCGGTAGCGACCCTTCGAGATCGTGTAGTGCTGGCAGTGGACATACCCGCAACTCAGCATCGTGCTCTTATTGGCCGTGGCGGTCAGCACTTAAATGAACTACAGGAACGCACAGGAACTCTGATCCAGTTCCCGGGTTCTCGGTCATATGGACAAGTCGGCGAGCCTCACAACGCTGCTGAGGTCAGCGAAGTGGATCCTGCCAACCTCGTCAAGGTGACAGGGTCTCGTGCGGCCTGCGAGAAAGCTATTGAAGAGCTCAGAGTATGTGCTTGATGTTTTTCTGGCTGGCTACTCTGATGTCAAGTATATTAGGGCTCTATCAAAACAGCAGCACCCGAGGCTGTCACATCAACTGTCAATGTCCCTCTCAAATACCAGCATACCATTTCCCAGCAGGGTCAATTTTTCCGAAATCTGCGCTCCTTCGGAGTTCACGTCGAACAGTCTGTGCAAGCCTCAGCACCAGTTATTCCCGCCAGACCGGTGTCTTCTAGTGCTGCCACAGCACGCATTGACGAAGAGGACGATTCCAGTGCACCGGAGATTCAGTGGGAGGTTACAGAGAACTATCAGGAGGCTGAAGAGGGCGACTCTGTCTGGACACTGAAGGCCCGTGATCAAGCTGGTTTAGAACGTGCGGAAAAACTTGTTCGGGATGCCATTGAGCATGCAAAGCGTATGGCGTATGTTGGATTCCTTACCCTCCCAGACAGGTCGACCTTCCCTCGCATTGTCGGATCCAAAGGCGCCAATGTCATGCGCCTGCGTAATGAGACCGGCGCTGATATCACCGTCAGTCGGGAAAATAGCACTATTGTTATCGTTGGTAAGTTTTCTCTCACACTTCTTCATTTAGACTATGGTGTACTCAAAAGTTATTAGGTGCTGAGGCCGATATTAATGCCGCCAAAAATTCGATTATGAGGTTGGCGTCTGGAAGGCAGCGCAGACATAACGACTGATATCTACCTATTAATTCTTAAATTCGATAGGACTGTCAGGAATGCAATGCTATATAGTTGGAACAATTATTTAGTCGGTGGAAATCAATTTCTGAGTACATGCTACACATAAGTACACAGCTACGAGTCCAGAGGCTCCCCATCGATATCTTCCATAGGTTCCCCATCCTCCATAGGGACGCCGTCGACGTCGTCCATTGGTGCGCCGTCGATGTCGTCTATGGGGGCACCATCAACGTCATCAACAGGTACACCGTCAACATCATCGATTGGAACACCGTCAACATCATCGATGGGAACACCGTCAACGTCGTCGCTAGCGCCAGAAGTTTGTTGTATCGTCTCTGTGAGAGTTGGCTGTGCTGCGAGTTGAAACGAGCTAGCTTTGAACTTGGACGAATAATCAAGAGCAATCTCTTCTATCTTCTTCGTTTCCTCCGTCTTTGTTTCACTCTCAACCGTCATGCCCTCCAGTCGTTGTCGCAGCTCTGAGGTGAAATCAGGAGGAAAAACTATCCAGTCCTCCCAGACATCGACTACTGAGGTAATCTGTTTCTTGAAAGTCTCTGCAGTTATTCTTCCAGGAAAAGAGTGGTATATGTTTCCCATATGATCAAAAACAATTCCCAGCCTGGATTGAAATTCCTGGCGAAACTTCCAAGCACTTGGGACAGAAGCTGCAGAGTTATGTAAAATGTCACATATGAGATGAAGACGGGCGACCTTGCGAGGAACTGGTGTGCCATCGACGAGTAGTGATGCTACAATGATATCAGCCACCTGAAAAGCACTGAATTAAATCTAGTAAGAGCTAAATATATCAAGTTTACCTCATGGGCTGCTTCCGCATGTTCCAAACTAAAAGCCATGCATCGAGCAATCTCGCCTCGTTTCCCAGACAAGGCTCGTAACATTGCTTCAAACCGTTTCTTAGCTAACCTTCCAAGATTCGTTTTACGCACTCGCTCTCTTTCAGATTCCTCTGCAGAGTCCGTAGAATAGACAGAGCTATAGCCCTATGTAAATGTAAATGAGCGTGAAAACGGCCAAAAACACAGACATAATTATACCTCATCATCGAACTCTGGCGACATGGGACGATCGTCTTCAATGAGATCTTGGTAGTACGAATGGTGCCGATTCTATCAGGATATCAGTACACTGTATTTATCCGCATTCTCAAACTGACCTCTCTTTGTAGGAAAGCATATTTCAGGTTACCATCTTCTCTTTTACGAAGAATGTCTTCATAATGGGACCCATGCCCTTTGACTTCAGCAGCTACGGCGCGAATGAAAGTTTCTGTGACGGCGTCGTCCTCGCGGTCGTGACTTGTCGAACGGCGGTGCCTTCGTGGAGAACGATGATCATGTCTTCGTCTTGGAGATCTGGATCGGTCACGGTCGCGAGAATCACTGCGAGAACGATACGACTTCCTGCGTCTATCATACGATCGTGCATTTCTCTCCCTTGAATGGCCCCTGCTCCTACTTCTGCTACTTGCGTGCCTAGGCCGTGCCTCTGTTGAAACTAAGAAATCATGCAGATTAGGTTAAAGCCATCACCAAAAGCACTTGTATCTTACCGTACATGGGCCTGGCAGCTATGGGTACAGCTTTACTCCAGCCAACACGTAGCACTGAACCTCCCCAATCAAACCCGTCGAATTCGCGCAGTGCCTCTTCGGCATCCTTCCTTGTCATGAATGACACAAATCCACTAAGACCTGCATTTTTAGATCTCCTTGATGCAGTCATATCCGCACCAGGACCTGCGGTTCCATCTGTGCGAGGCCACATAATTTTCACCTGCAAAGCATCTAAGCTTGAACCTAAAACATGAGTGGAGAAACATACCGATCCCACTGGACCCGCGCGAGCAAAAAAGTTTCCAAGGGTAGTTTCAGTGACGTGAGGAGGAAGGTTGGCAACAAATACATTCGAGGTCTGGCGTCGATGAGTTCAAACACATTCCAGTCAAACCCACCGGTTCACTCACTTGAGGATCACCACGATCTTTACTCCCACTTTGTCCTTCGTACGCTGAGTACAGTCTATTATTCGCAAGCTTTGATTTGTCTGTGCTAGCACTTACCAGCAAGAGCAGTAACGGACCGGCCGTTAGCTAAGAAAGAGATGGTCGGTAATGTTCATAATGATGGCCAATTGGCTTACCCTGTCGAGAGTACTTTGCCTCGCGTTCTGCCTGATCTCTGCAGTAATGAAGTATCAGCCAAACGAGCCCTACGAACTCGTTGCAGTCACACCATACTTCTTAATCTCTTCCAGAAACGCATCCATTGCGCGCTTTCCTTTGGGTTTTGAAGCAATGGTAATGGGTGGAGACGGAGACTAGATTGGCAGTTGTCAGCCTTGCTCGCTGTGAATACAACTCTCAGACCGTACCATCGACCGTCCTGGCTTATCACCCGGGACGTTCCTCATAGGTGCATATTTTGCTCCTGAGTCGGCAGAGGCCTTGACAAATGTAGACGCAGGCTTCTTTGCAACGCCCTCTCCTTCGAAGGCATCCAAGAATTCAGCGTAAGCCTTGGCAGCATTGGCCTCTTCTTCGCGTTTCTTTGCCTCTGCAGCTTCTTGCTCTTTCTCCCTACGAGATTTTCGGTGGGTTCCCGCAGCGTACTGTGACAGTTTCGCATCATCCACTGGCTTGTGCTATGTTATGAAGTGGGTCAGCATGTAGTGAAACGCTGAGACAATTCTATCCGTCGCACTGGATACGAGGATTCTTCGTCGTCGTTTTCAAAGAAAGCAGACAGTTTGGACGGTCCTAGCTTTGACTTGTTTTTATCCATCCTCTGAAATTGAAAGTAGGAAAATGTTGACTTGGGCGCGAGAAGTAGTAAACTGGGCGCTTAGTAAGACAATTGACTCGAGCAAGAAAGGAGATAAATTCCGACGGGTCAAAGCAGTTGTGCGCTTACCCCACTCCAATCTAACTCCATCTCTGCAATTAAATATCAGGCAGTTTGCATTGAAGTGACCGGGGTCCACCAAGGAAGCCATGTGAGGGTTGTTTACTTGTCATCAATAAATCATACAGCACAACAACAGCCTAACAGGATAGATTTGTACAGATTTATCTGTATACACAGCACAGCAGCAATTTCATTACATCATCAAGCTACCCAGGCCACCTTGTAAATACGCCATTGGTCTCATCGGCGGGTGTGGACTAGCCTCGAACTGGAAGTACTGCTGGTCGCCGACAGAATCTATCCGCACCTATCCAAGCTCAATCAGCAAACACTAAGTACTAACGGGTTAGTTCAAGTAAAACCTACAAATGCACCCTTATTCCCAGCTTGGTCCACATAGTTGGGAGCGGAGAAAACCTGAATGAATATGTTAGTCATTTCGCGCTCCCGAAAAACGCATATATCCGCATTTATGAATTACCGTAGTACAAAGACCATCATGCTCAATCTGGTACCCGTCTGGATCATTATATCAGTTAGTCGGCAAATTAGAACGGATTTGTTTTCTTCGGTCGGGACGTACTTTGTCGTACTTCATGACTCCGTAGAATGCCCGAGACTCCGTTCAGAGTACACCACCTCTTTGTGACGTCAGGTCCAAAGGCTATACCGACTCCCTGAAACTCATTCAGTGTGTGGGGCAGTCAATAAAGGCAGCATGGTACAAACCCGTTTACTGGGCCCTCGCCCAGGTAGGTCCTGCGGGTCTGTCCACAAAAGCTAGAACAACGTTCGAGAAACTCTGCATAGATTTGATTAATTGAATGACGATACCTCGCCTGTGATACAGAGTTGGTGTCAAGTCAAAACATTAGCAGAGAAAGATTCTGACACATCAATCCTTGTGTACCGGGCTGTTTGCCAACCCGTTCTAATTTGCGCACGTCGTCTAATGTGACCTCGTCCTTGCTGAACAAACCTCCATGCACAATGAAGAAACGTTTTTTGCCTTCGGGTGACAGAATGTCCGTGGGCTTTTTCACTTTGGGAGGTTTCGTAGCGTTGATGAGGGAGGCGAGCGGTACTAAATTGGCGATATAGTGAGATGACTGCGTTAATGCTCGAAATTGAGAACTGACAAGTCGTGAAAACATGAGCGAATAGCTGAAGATTTGAAGATCGTCAGCTCCCTCACTCGGACAATTGTAATAATCTACGCACCTTGTAGGTCTGATCCCCGTGCTTATGTTTTGCTTCACCTTCAAAGCCGTAGGTGCTGTTCATGTCCTTTGCTTCGTGATTTCCTCTGTTGATATACATGAATTTAGGATATAACCCTAGTTTTGTAGAAGCAGGGTGAGCGCGACATCTCAAAGAACGGTAACAGGGAGCTTACACTTATAAGCGAACGCAGTAAGAATGACCTCGATAGACCAAGAACCCCGGTCAACTAAATCACCGTTCATGAGCAGGTAATGTTTTTCGTTGGGCTCTCCTGTTAAGGAATACAGATGAAGCAGATCGTAAAACTGGCCTTTTATTCCACTCATCAGCATCGTTGGTCAAATGACTTTCGCAACCACTTGTGCTTACCGTGGACATCGCCAATGACATCGCAAGTAACACCGTCGCCGACATCAATTTCAACTAAGCTTTCCTCCTTGACGAAACATTCGTATGCACCCAGTACTATCTCCCAGACATATCTCTTCGGTAAAGCTTTGCCATTCTTGAACCACTGGATCATCTCTTTCACGAAATCGAGCGTGATCTCGTATTTACCATCCAGCACGTTTAGCTTTGGACCCGCATACGTCCGATCAAGATCACAACCACCTAAAGAGACGTGTTATGATGTTCGCACTTCAGTGATAGGACACGAACCTTCAGCTATTATCTCCCGACACCGATCAACCGGGTTCTTCTCGCCTTCCATCTCTATTGCCTACACTCCAACCATCATGATGAGGCCCACGGTCTTTAGCACTGTATCATGATTAAATTCACCTTCTCAAACTCCATCTTTCGGATAAGTTTCTGCGTTGCGACCAGCTGCGAGCGCACGGTGTCATTTTTGGGTTCCAAGGCAAGCACCTTCTTGAAATCAGATACAGCTGACTGAGCGTTCAAAGTCTGCAGATAGCATGTTGCTCGACGATAGTTTGGGGGTGAATCAGATACATACTATAGGAAATCATATGGCTACGCACCGATAGTACGCCTTCGCGTACTTGGAATCTAGTTTTATAGCTTGGCCTGATATCGCAATGCGTCCAAATCAGAACCTTCCCATAAGACTAGATTTAATCGCACCCACTAGCATCGGACATTGCATACCCAAACTCCTCCAACTTCATCCGCGCATAAGCCCGATTACACCAGAGAGTAGGCTCATTCGGATTCTTCTCGATTGCTTCTGTGTACAAGCGAGCAGCTGCAGGGAAATCGTGGTCTGAATAAGGTGATATAGATCAGACAGGTGAAGTGTAAATTCAGGTCGAGACCGTTACTTGAAAAGGCTTTGTTCGCCTGTGCCTTGAGTTCCGCTGCTGCAGCGACATCGGCTTCCGACACCGAAACAGGATCTGAGAGTTTCAAAGAGTTTATTTGAGGAGACGGAGCAGAGGATGGAGGTGAAGATGGTGTGGAAACAGGTGACGAAGGCGTAGAGGAGGAGTCGCTCATATTAGACCAGTGAATACAGTATCTAATCAGCGTAACTCTGAGTTCAACTTTCACTCATTTCTCACGCCTCAGGTATTGGCAGATTTATCCATTTACTTAAGACGAGGGGCTGTATGTATAGAAATAACAAACTGCAATATCCAGCGTACATACGCAAAATAGAGAAACCGCGGGATAAAACTTCTTGTTGTAGAAAGGTATAGCAGGAAGAAAGGAACGGCGCGCCAAATGGCAAGGGAATGTGTAATTGGGTATATGCTTTAGTGACACTGATCGAGATTGTGGTACATTCCAAGGTTGTTGGAATATGCATTGATGTTCTGTAACCAACCGTTGAGGAATTGATGGAGACTAGAATCACGCAATGATTTGAGTCTATGTAGAAATTGACTTGGCAAACAAGCACTCACTAGTCAAGATTGTTCTGGCAACGGCAACACGAGGTGGAAGCAGCAGCAGTAGCAGCCGTCTATAGCGAGTGAAGTGAGTGTAGGCGTCGCAAGGTGAAGAACAGCTTACATATGTCAAGCCCTTGTACCAGCCGTTATACGAACCGATACTCAAAATCAAGTCGCCGCCATTACTGTCGAGAAGAGTCTTGAAATACTTGGCTCCGGTGCTGATGTTGTAGTCCTGATGTACGGCAAATTAAGTAAGAAGTTTTGAAAGGTAAAAGCTAGCTCACGATATCTTGACAGTTGCCACCAGGTGCATCCACACATTTATCATGGGTCAGCTGCATAAGTCCTTGCTCGCCAGCGCCACCGACCGTGGCAGGGTTGCAGGAAGACTATCGGTTGATTAATCTACGCGAAGGAGGGCGTGTAAAGTGGATTTACCTCTTGCATTGCGAAAGAAGCCAACAAGATTGGGGGTAGCCCATTTTCGCTGGCATACTGACTGAACTTTGCTGCAAAGGAAGAGCAAGCTTGGAAAGGGCTGTTTGGGTCCTGAAGAGCTTGCCACCAGTCTTTGGCTACGACTTGATCCACGGAGACATAAGGCGGCTTCCAGCCGCCATCACTGATGCCACAGTTCAGCCAGTAGATGTTGCCATTAGGCCCACTTTGAGCGGTAGTTTCCTCTAGAAGACAGTCAAAGGGTGAAAAAACGGCGATGGGCCAGTGAAAAGTACTCACGAGTGGCGCCGCTATCCCCACAAGTGGAGGTCACGCTTAACAAGTTGGGAACAGATGCCTTCAAAGACGCCGGGCTAGAATTCGAGGTGGACTCAGGCTTCCAGATGCTAGTGCTAGTGCTAGTCCATGCAGTCGTAGATGTCGACGACGAAGACGAGGTCGAGTCGATCTCGAGTCCAGAGTTGAGATGGACATAAATAGGGGTTTGGTAAGTTAAACGCTCACCTCAGGCTCTGTCGCACTCGCACGACTCGGGCATCTCCTGGTTACGGTGCGGCGGGAACGCGGCGGAGCGTGGTGCCGGGTGTTTAGACCAATAGCATCGTGGGTATTAGCAACAACTGTTGCGATTGAACAGCACAGGAAAGCTAGAACGAAGGAATGGAATCTCATGAGGAAGGAGGGAAAGAGAGAGGACGGAGTAAACTCCTGAGGCCGTCTTTGCTGGCATTTTCGCGCATATAGGAGTTAAACTTACCGAGGACAAGCACATTCGGTACTTACATCCACGGAAGAACGTTTAGAAACAAGCGAATTGTCACATCAGCACAACATCAGCACATACGAATCACTGCTCTGAGGCAGGGTGAGTCACCTTGTGACTAGTGGCAGTGAGTGTAACGTCACGTGACTACTCATGAGTCAAAGGACCCCGGGCACCGGAATGGACTACATGCTAAAGTAGTGACTCGTTGGGGAACTGCCTTCAAGTCTCCTCGATATATTCCGTTTCTGCAACAACATATTCTCTGCTCTCTCAACTCTTTCCAATCCATTCATCTAACAAAGTCTATTCGTTCTTTCGAACAGACTTTGTAAATCGGTAGTCCAGGTTCTAGCTTGGACTTCCGATCCCGACTTCAGTAGTCGCAATGTGCTCCCAAATAATACCCCGTTTACCGTCCCAAAGAACCTCAATCTTCGTCTCAATGTATCTCGTCTCCTCTATCGTCAACTCAACCTACAACAAATTCACCTCTAATGGCTACCCTAGTGCTATCTGAATCTCACTCTTTTTTGCTCTGTTTTACACTATTTTCTGTGTCTTTCTCAACCCTACTCAGTTCTCTTTGCTTTACATGTACCCAACAATACATTCGCTCGCGCACCGGGCTCCGCCTGCCTCCCGCACTCGTGTTCGGTGGCAGCCGTATGGCTCACTTCCTTCGTCCGCTCCATCGCTCTCCTCAGTTTCTTCTCGATCTCCAGCCAGCTCTTCTTATAGTACTCCTACATCTTCTGCTCCTTCTTCCCCTTCTACTTCCCTCTGCGATGTCGAGCGCATCAAATCACAACAACCACAACAACATCAACATCAACATCAACACCCCACTCCACAGCCACAAACACCTAGAGACGCCCAACCTCGTGAAAAGAGCAAGTACGCATTAGGTCTAGTCGGTGGGTCATTTTCGTTTGCCCGTTCTTCCCCTTAATTTATTGCTCGTGTAGATCAAGCTGTAAAATCTCTCTGCGAAATATGGCGTCCTCAGGACATTCCCCAAGTTTTTCTCACCTCATCTCGCGCTATGGTTCCTGTCTCAGGTTCCGAGCACGTTCACACTCAGACACGATCTCATTCCAATCCCAGTTCTCACAAGAGAACTCAATCATCCTGTCCTCGTTCTCCATCCACACAGCCCTCTTTACCATGCCTATTCCCCACGCCATCCGAAGACCATATCGAACCACTCCTAAGCCCGCGGAATCTCCAGCCCATGAAGGGTTTTGTTCACGAGGTTCTCAGGCGTTCTCGGACTTCTGGAAGCGTGCTTCAAACTGCGCTATGTTATTTAGAGGCTATTCGTTCCAAGGTCCCAGAACTTGTCCGACTAGAAAAAGCGGGCGAAGGCATCAGAGGCGAGCCGGAATTGGCTGAGAGGATCACTCCAGCTACCGATGCAGAGCTTCAGCATCCAGTTGAGCTCAGCAGCGGCATGGACACTATCATTCTCTGCGACTCTGACGATGGAATGAACACCGTTCGTCCGTCAGACTCCTACTCCGGATCAACTGCTGTAGGCACCGAACTCATCGAGGACGGTGACTCGACTTTGAAAAAACTCAAATCCCCGAGTCCACCTCTTGCGCCTCTTCCTTCTCTTCCCTCCCCGCTTCTTTGTCCTCGCCGGGCATTTTTAGCCTCGCTCATCTTGGCATCCAAGTTCACTCAGGACAAATGCTATTCTAATCGCGCCTGGGCCAAGTTATCTGGCCTCCCTCCTCGGGAGATCGGACGTTGTGAACGTGCCCTGGGTGATGCATTAGAGTGGCGTCTTTGGGTCGGAAAAGCATCGCCCTCTGCACAACAGAATTCTGCCTCTCCTCCGACTCCTGCTACACGTACCTTGTCTCGCTGTCAGAGCGAGGCTCTGCTTCGCTCTACGTCGTCGGATCGTGGAGGTTTCCTTGTCGCTGGTGATAAGAAGTTGCACGCTTCAAAACCCGCGACACTGTCACCTCCAGTTCCCTCTTCGAGTTCTAAACTTAGGCGAGCTTCTACTTTACCTGCAGAAATACTGGAGAGCAAGCTTTCTCATCACAATCGTAATGCTGTCGCCACTTGGATTCACAACAGCGTTCTCGTGGCTCCCGAAGACCAGTCTCTCACCGACCAATCAATGGACTCTCCAGAGCTGTCATCGGTTGCAAGTCATGAAATACAGGCAAGTTTTGTTCTTTGTTTGTCTTGATATATGAAGCCAACCAAACTGCTCTCTACAGCATCCTTTCGGAGGTAGTATTTCAGAAGTGCCTGTCTTGGAAGTACGACCAGGTCCTAGTCCTTCGACACCAGGACTCAGTTACTCTCCCACCTCGACAGAGTCATCTTCTGGAGACCGCACAATTCAGATGTCAGTCTTTGAAGACAATATGACACCATTCAATACCAGCACTGCAAGCGTTGCAACTGACATGTGGCCTTGGCTGGACGCTTTATCATTTAGCAAAATGGTCGTCAATGTTTCTCCGTCATCTTTCGATAGGGAGTATAAACACATGTCGGCGGTGCAGGATGTGCACGTCTCTCTCGGGGCGAATGGGCTACTCTTTCAAGGTAAAGGGGGGCCTTTGGGCAATCCTGTTGCAGTGCCTCCAGTGGGTGTGTGGGGTTGATGGGATCGGTGCGGTGTCCGTAGGGCTGCTGCTTTGACAATTGCGAGATTGCTTTTTCTTTCGTACGACACCTGTCTCTCTCCTTCAGCATTTCGGGATTCGTTGATGCAGTATCAGTGTCACAAATGTATAGTTTTGCCTCTGTCCGTTTCTCTCTCTCTCTCATTTTTCCTTTGTTACGTATATCAGACATCCTGTTCTGCCTGTGGATTTTTATTATTGTGTCGGTTCACTATTTGTTTTTTGCATGTACAAGTGTGGTACTGGCATACTAAGTACTCGATCTGGCGGCACCTCTCTACAACTTATGCACTCATATCCGTATGTTTGACCGTGAATCAATGTATGCATTTCTTTCCTCTTAACGCTGTAACCGGTAGAATTTCACTTATTTCTCCACAAGCAATAACTTGGTCTAATATTGAACTTGATACTCATGTGTCACTAGAATACAGGTGTAATTCCAACTAGATTTACTCATTGAAAAACTCGAGAGGGGTATCCTTGGTTTGGATGGCACGCCAAGTAGTAGGTTGGCCGTCCTCATTCTTGTTCCCTTCATCGGTGAACAAGGAATGAAATTTGACATCTTCTGTCCCCTGGAAGGCGTCGATATGTACGGTTGCATTTGCGAATAAACGAGATACACACCCTGTTTGGCGGATCATGAATCCTGCCATGTATTTCAGCTCGTTATTCTGAAGCTAGTGCGGTGAATGACTCTATACCTGACATGAATGAATCCCTCTCCTTCTTCGTCATTGATGGCAGGGATTCTGATCTTGCCCAAAATAATGGTCCCGTAGGAAGTTGGTGCGCTACGCACAATGACTAGGTCGTTCTATGTTGCGATCAGAGCGCTACGCTGTGAATAGCTCCGGACCCGCGAATACTACCGCGCACTCACCTCCAATGTGAATCCAACTAGATTCGCGTCAGAAACATCCCTTGCCCTGGACCACATCTTGGGTTCATGTTTGTCCCAGTCCCGCCGGGAGTGAATAATGGCTTCCTTTATCTCTTTCAATACTTGTCCAAAGGCTTCAAAGGAGTTTTCCTTTGGGATGTGCGGTTCGTTCAAGAAAACCTCTTCGGCAGAAGCTTTGGTAGATGAGCATCCCCATGAAGTATCAGGATGAGTTATCTGAACGTCGATTGTGCTCACGTACCCATTATCAATCTGTGTCGTCTGTAGAGGAAGACGGTCACTACCTTGCGACATTTCTAGGGGCTATGCACGCATTACATAACCTGGTTGCTTCGAATTCTTGCGTCCATGACCATTGACCAGTCAAAAACATGTAGTCTGGCCACTGTCTGGGCATGCACATTTGTAAGTATATTGCATTGTTGTCAGTTCCGAGTTCCTTCCTGTACAGGTATTGAGGTACTTGAACTCTCAAAACTGACTACTATCAGTTTACACGGTCGATTGGCGATCTTCACTCATCGGCATATAATGTTCAAAAGACACAAGCGCTGTCACCTGCTATCAAGTTGCCAACAGACACCGACTCAATCTACTCAAGAAGACAGGTATCTGGCATTGTAATCGACTCTGAGAGACGATCGAATCGAGGCTCGAGGCAATGCCCAATAGCCGGCTAGGTTGCCAAGTCATTGTACCAGTGGCACTGGTGCACGATGCTCACGAGGAAGATCGTCTGTCAGTTGTGACGGTCTCAAGTTTGTCAATGAACACATCATATTGACTGTCATTTTGCTGCTTTTGTTAACAGGTTCCCTTGCCTCCTCCAACTTGACTTACTTGGAATAACAATGACGCCTCACGGACCCGAACTCGGATATGTGCCACGCTCATTAAGGTATCTTCGGTAAGCGTTCATTTACACATTCTCAATCTGACTGTGTGCATTCCAGTAGTCCAGCACGGACGGCTCTTTTGTGTATCTGCCAACACGTTCAAGACGGTGTTCAACCTCCATTCGGTGCGCTCAGCGCCGTCGTGTCTTGTTCATTTATGAAAGAATTGGTATTTAATATCACATCTGCCTCTAGGTCTAAGGTATCAATTTACACTGTGCCTGGAACGAGATTTGAAAGGGGAAATCCGGAAGCCACGATTTTCACCGGTGTCTTGGTGTATTCCAGATCAAGTATGAGTACACAAGGACCAGATAGCTACGCAGAGAGCAGCGCCACACTTGGATACTGTACGTCTATTGGGCTGCTTTAAACCGAGTGGGCGCTGAACGCCACTGTCTGTTTTTCCTAGATGAGCAAATTCTTGGTGAGTGCTGAATGCTTAGAACAGAAGCATGGCAAAGCTGAGGTCAGGGCAGGGCTGATATAACGAGTCAAGGAGTGCCAGAAGACGCGGCGTCCTTGCATTTTTGAAGGCGAGCGTCGAGTAACTCAGTTTCAACAAACTTATCATGTAGACTAGTGAAAGTGATCAATAGACAAGCGACGAGTTACTCAGCAGCCAGTACTGACAGTGATATAACGGTCGAGTCGGTATGGTAAGCGGTTCAATCATGCTCATACTCTAACAGTATCGACAAGTAGAAAGCGGAGACCGTCTGTGCCCAAGATTGCGCACTCTCTGATGCCTCCCGCCGGGCGGATCACCTGTCCTGGTTGTTCTGTGTGTTCCGAGTCGGAGCGGCGACATGTTGTATGTATTCCACCTCAAGGGTATATGTATACGTATACAGTGTATATACGTCATGAATCTTGGATAGTCGAGGTCGCTTGTGATCGCTTGTTACACGACGCTTGGCAAGTAAACTCCCGCCGCTGGCCCTCACCAGCCCTCGCCAGCCTCACCCGATACCAACCGATACCTCCACTCAAGTCAAAGTGCGCGTTCCTCGAAAAGATATTACCCGACTCAAAAAAAAAAAAAAGGGCAAAATTCATAACATGTAATAATAGTTGTGCAAAATCCAGTAGAATACAAATAAGTGGAATATGTAAGTATGTACAGTCTAAAATTCGATCAAGTTCCAGGTATTGCCAATAAATTAGCACATCATGATCCTCGTCCTAACTGCCGCGCACGGCCGCAGCTCTAGCAACGCCAGAATGAGACTAGGGACTTTGAGTCCAATAGTGCATGAGCTTGAACAAAGAGAGATGATATGTTGTGGTATAGTCATTTCTTTAAGGTTTTGTCGTGCATGGAAAATGAGTCGTTACAAAAAGGGGAAAAAAAGTTTTTACTGGTATCGATGATGCTGCTCATTGGGAGATCCATGACCCATCATGTTCCTGGAAGGCAAGTGCTGATACTGTGCAGGACAAATAATAAGGACGAATCCAAACAGAAAGGAGAGATTGAAGTGTTCTTACGTAGGGCTCAACATTGCCCCCAGGGGCGAGGAGAGGCGGAGGAGCATGCCACTGACCGACAGGAGAGAGATGCTCAAGGGGGCGAATGCCAGGACTGTAATTAGGACGAGCAGAGGAGGTATGAGAGGAGTTTGGGTATGAATGGTCGTAACGAGTTTGGGCATAGGCGGCTGGGTCAGGAAGAGGATTAACCAGGGCTGAGCTCGAGCTCGAGTTCGACGGGTGCGAATATGCAAAGCGATCGCTACTACGGCGCGTGGAGCGAATAGAACGTCAGTGCAAGAAAACTGTACTGCCTTACCCGTGACGGCGCAAACCAACAGGTTCCGCAGGAATAGGATGCAGTTGCAAGTAGGGCTCACTTTGCGATGATATTTAGTGTAATCTATCAAAACCAATGGATGATCTCAACTCAGAAGGCCTCCTCGATGCAAGAGGCGGTAAACCGAGGTCGTGAGGTTGGAGCCTTGACGGAGGAGTACGATCCCTCGTAGGAGGCGTAGAACCATCCGATATAGACGAGCCTGCAGTAGAAGGTCTACCATCGACAGAATCCTTACGAGTTGTCAACTTTTTGCGCGTAGGCACCCCCTCCGGCCAAGTACACTATTAAACGGAGCTGAGCATCAGGACCTGATTAGAACACGGAACACAGCACAGGAGACGTACATCTCTCTGACCGTGCGTACACCTCATACAATTTGGCTTTGTTTCGTCACACTGGACAGGAAGCAAGGTCACGACAAAAACATCAGGCGGACGTGTAGGCGACGCCAAACCTTGATTTTCTTGACACGACAGGTGAGACAACCAGTCTTGCTACGGGTATATTTTGGACGCTTTCGCTGCTGAGCAGTTTCCTGACGCAAGGGAGGAGAAACGACGTGAGGCTGGCTGTGAGCGACATGCGGGGCGGAATAATAGTTGGGAGGAGGGGGCAAGTAATGAGGAGCAGGAGGACTAGAAGAATAAGACGAAGATGAGAAAAACATGAGAAATAGACATAAGGAAAGAAAAAAAAGAAAAACAGACTAGGACATGTTTTCAGTCATACAACTCAACGCAGAGGAAGAAGAGGAAGAGGAAAGAGAAGTTATAAAGGATCGAAGAAAGAAGACAAAAATGAATTGGGGTCCGCCAATGTTTACGGGTCAGCCAACCGTGGATCACCGAATATCAGATCTAAGGGTCGCGGAGCGTGTAACAAAGCACCCATCCCAGCTTGTCCCCCCTTCACCTGATTTCCCTGCAGATGCGCCTCCCTTTCCTTTCACTCTCTTTTCCGTGTCTTTCTCTGCTTTATTTTATCCTGTCTTGCTATCACTATATCTTTCTTTCCCTCTTTGTTCCATCTCTTGTCGCACACTTTCCCTCCACGCCTTCGAGAAGGATGTCCACATCTTCTGGGTATTTTTTTTTTGCCCTGATGCGTTGTTGCCTGTTTTGGTTGTGGCGGGGCGCAGTTTTTGTTCCGATCAGATATTTGTTATTATTTGCTCCATCGTTACAGTTTCAATCTTTTTCTTTTTTTTCTGTTTGTCCGTCTCCAATTACTTGCCTTCCTGTCTCCTCCTTCTCTTCTCCTCTGTTCTGCTGTCCTGTTTTATCAATTTGTCTTCCTGCCTGCAATCTTCCGCTTAGTGTTTCATGTTCACAGCGGTGTTCTCAGCCCCGAACCATATGTCAATTCAATTATATTCATCAAAAAACAATTAGACATGTGCAAATGGCGAGTAAACCGCACCATGGTCCTCAGAAAGCCAGAAGCCATCATAGAAAATGATTAGTACATAATAATTCTGGCACATGTCTCGCTGCTGTTCCAGTCCTTGACCGGTCAACGCATCATATGCTCCAAGTTTACAATATTACATCGGTGGGGACATGCGTCTTCCGTACGTCCTGAGCCTCCGTTTTCTCGGCCGTTCTTTGTGGGCGCCTCCGAGTTCCCGAGCTACTTCTTTTATCGCATGACTTTGACGTAAAAAAGTGGGAACACATAGATACTGACTTTCTTTTTTTCGCGGTTTTTTCCAGTATAAATGGTTCAAAGGGGGCCCGAACTGTCCTGGTATGATCGGGCCAGATGCTGTATGTAGGCGCATCAAGACTCTCTGACAAAGTATTGGACATGCGATGACACAAAAAAAGCCTTGTTTATTTCCAAATCAGCGGCAGCGCCCCTGTATGTCTTTGTTGGCCTTACTCCTCGGACACTCTGAGAGCGCGCAGGGACGATTGAATGGAGAAAGAACAGCGAGAAAAACATATATGTTTTGTGAAATATAATACCTCCTACAGGGAACATTCGACTCACTTGCATCCCACTGCAAACCCCAAGTTTCGGATTACAGCAGAATCATGGTTGGTTCGTGTCGACGTACAGCACGTTTAGGAAGACCTGTGTTTTTTATGTGGGCATAACGTACCGCCGGAGTCTATATGATATTCATGGGAACACCGTCGATATCGCTCAAGGGATTTAGTCAAATCAAAACTCCTTCCCTACTCATCCTAGAAGATGATAATTTCACAGCCATGAACACCGGTGGGTATGCGACCTGATGGCGGATTTATATATACAATATATCTTGGAGGGCGACCGTGGTGAAATTTCTTCATGTCCCGCAGCCTCTGAATATCATGAGGGGGACCTGTCTGCTATAACAGCTATCTAGTCTTCGGGTAGATTGCAGCGGCACCCTCATTGACGCTGATTTCCGGTGTATTTTGGGACTCGAGCCAGTGCCGACTCCGATGCTGGAATGACAAGATACATCGTCACTTCTGCTTGAAGCGTCTTACGCTCTCTCCCGGGACACTTTGTTGAGTCGCTTATGCCTTACACGAAATCACGATCATGTACCGCTCTTCCTTCGCCAGTCGATCATTTATCTACATCAAAAAGCTTGACGGCAAAGTCAAGTGGCTGTACTTCAATCATGCCGAGCCGCATATCATAGTAGGTGCACCTATCTATGTACATGGAGAGCTAGGACTATTAGGCTCGAATGAACGACTCTAAATTCCTTGGGGCGGCCAGTAAACTGCTTGCTTTAATAGAATTTGTCAAATTCAAGGACTTTTCCGGGTTGCAGAACTAGGTTCGCCCATAAGATTAGACATAACTTGCCTAAAGGAGCATCCGTCGCACGACCTTTTACTTATCAAGTCGATCCTGATACGTGTTGCGTGTAATATCAGACCTGGCCCCACACCAGCGATCTTTCAGCTCCCGCAAGGTTTAAAAGAAACTGGCATACGATGGTTTGCCAGCTTTCCAGTGACGGGTCAGTATATACAGTAGCCGACTCTGCCGAGTATACTCTTATATATGTTAGTTGGTCCCCGCGTTTCACCTCGCTTTTACTGTCAATCACAAATTGATACAAGGAAGCGTTCAGGGTCGTTCATGAAATTCCGGGCATCTTGAGATTATCTGATGTCATTATCCGGTCCGGAGTTCTGCCGGAATGCTTCTTTCCAGATTTCTGGACAATGTGTTGCTGCTCCAAAAATCTATAAACTGAAAGCTGAAAGGGATACAGGTAGAAATTTAAAGAGATTGTATCGCCGACGACAATTTCTATTAAATACTAGCTATTTACCGCCCAGAAGCACGGCGATGTTCTCAAACATCTTCAACATACAAGCCGATACGAAAAAAGACAGCCGTTGTGTTGTACATTATGATGAATACGTATGTGTAGCACACACAGAAAAAAAAATATCCGCAGCAACCTGGAAACAACCTAAAGCATTGAAAAAGCAGTCCGACTGTGTTTAAAGCGTATTGCAAAGTAGAGATTGTATATCAGTATGTGTGTAATTGGTTGGAATATGGGAAGAAGCTTCGTCGACACAGATCTTGCCCAGCTGGAATGGAACGGAGAGGCAGACGGACGCTACGCATGCAGGAAAAAGCTGTGCAAGGGATCGCTCACTGAGTCTGCAGCAGGGTATTTGGGGCAGCCACCGAGCTGGCCATCAGCTGCCGTCACTTTTAGGCAGCGACTCAGGTGAGTCTGAACGGTGACTTGACGATGGTCGACCGTCGGCGGTGCTTGGTCGAGATAGGCTGGCACTGAGAGGGATCGTATTAGACTGAACGCAAGACCTGAATTTGATACACATACTCGTCTCTGGATTGGCCATCAGATTTTTTCCAGCCCCAAACCTGTCGTATCCATTTATGCATATGAACCTCCTGCTTCATTACGCCAACGATCCAGGGATGCATCAGCATGTCTTTCGGTGTGGGTCGTCTCGTGGCATCAACCGTCAAGCTAGAAACCACACATGTAAGAAATTGATGCCGTGCAAAGCAGGGCAGCAATACTTACGCCTGCTTGATGAAGTCCTTCATGTCATCGCTCCATTGAACGCCCTCTTCGTCTTCAAGCTGAGGCGGCTATTAAAAAAACGTATTAAATAAGTGAGGCAGACAGAAGGGTCACATAGCACCGCACGTACCTCCCCGGCCGTAATGTACATCATCAACTCGATGGGAGGCAGATCGCTAGGGAATGGAAATCGATTCTGGACCAGTTCTAGTAGCGAAATACCCGTTGACCAAACATCTGATCGGATAGAATATTTGTGACCTGTAATTCGCTCCGGCTAAGAAGAGCAGCGCGTTAAAACTACGTAGGGAGAACCAGAGCAGGGATACTGACAGCCATATAGAAACTGGTCCCTGTAAACGTGTACGCTAACGAACCCACAAGCTCACCAGACACGCCAAAGTCGCACAGTTTAACGATTCCCTGACGCGATAACAGTATGTTGGAAGGTTTGATGTCTCGATGAATAGTCTTCTTCGTGTGTAGATAGGCGAGTCCTTGCAATACCTTGACGGAAACCGGTCAGTCTTAGAATGAAACGCAGTATTTCTACTGACCCCCTCCGCAAGACGACCTGCAATCTTCTCTCCTACTATTGCACCTCGCTCTTTGATGCGTTTTCCCACTGCCTCTAAACTGCCGCCCTCGCAATAGTCCATCAAGATCTTTACTTCACTAGATGAAGGAGACATATAAGCGCCATGAAACTGAATGATATTGACATGTTTTGTAGATGAGATGATGGACAATTCCCGCAGAAGCTGCTTCATGGGCGCCTCACGAGTAGTGATAGTCTTGCGAGCTATGATCTTCCCCGTCCTTTTGTCCTTAACCTTGTGCACGGCACCACCTGCACCCTCGCCGAGGCGAGATATGACCTCGAGAACATCATCCGACCAATTGAGATGGGAGGAAGAAGAAGCGGGAAGAGCATCGAGCTCATTGACCAATCCACGGATGTCAGAAAGCGGGCCGGTTGTCTCACTGGATGCCGGATGGGCAGTCGCCTGATCGGCGGGACGTATAGTGCCATCGTCTGCTGAACCCCCAGAGTTTTGGGCGGCTGTTTCTTTTGGACCACCACCGTAGTATCCGTCAGCGATCTGCGGAGCCAAAGGGATAGCAATCTGAATATGAGGCTTAGGAGTAGGTGTACGAGAACGAGAACGAGGAATGTTGAGAGTAAGAGGAGTTGTAGACCTTGAATGAGGAGCAGCGGGAGGAGAAAGGGAAGAATCTAAAGTAGGTTTCGGACCCTTGTTGATGACGAGAGGAGGAGTCTCTAAGAAAGGAGGATTAGGAGAAGGAGAAGGGGAACGAGGAGGAGGTCTTGGACCGTTGCGAGGCCCTGCAGGCCTTTGCATAGTCGTATGTGTCTGCATCATAATGAATCAACGTTGTCAACTCCCACCCATCTCTGCTATTATTCTGCTTGTGTATCTTTGGCTTACTTCCTATTTAGGATGCTTGCTGTTGTTTACTTCTAAGCCCTCTGCTCGTGGCTTTCAGTTT
The DNA here is from genome assembly GCA_028554645.1 of Omphalotus guepiniiformis. Taxonomy (NCBI): domain Eukaryota; kingdom Fungi; phylum Basidiomycota; class Agaricomycetes; order Agaricales; family Omphalotaceae; genus Omphalotus; species Omphalotus guepiniiformis. Next base: position 497,904 of record JAQOOI010000076.1, on the reverse strand, counting down.
ATTTGCTGTTATTTATCTTTGAGCTCTTCCAAATTCATCATGTTTGCTGTTGTTTATCTTTGAGCGCTACTCGTGGCCTTCCACTTTTATCACTCTGCCAGAGTCTTCCTGCTCTTCCTCTTCCACTGTATCCAATGCGCGACGACGATCTTGCCTCGGTGACATCTTCCAATTCTTCTTCTTCTTCTCAACCCCCTCTCACTCCAAGGAAGAAGAGAGTCCGTCCCCCTCCCCTTTCTCGTTTGGAGTCTATTGGGTTCGTTCTCCTCATGTTCTCTAATATCTGTCGTTTCTAACTCGGTTGCAGCATAGATCCTGATGAGCTCGTTGGAAAGACTCTTATCCGTCTTTCCAGGTCTCCGGTTCATCCTGCCCTCACTCTTGATTTCTCCGACAACACCACCGCCCAAGTGCTTGTCGATGGGTACAATCCTCGCTGGAGAGGTGTGCCCAAGGAGCTTGAGATGGACTCTACCTTTGAACTCCTGGCTAGTCAAGGAGTTGTTGATCTTGAAATCATCGACTGTGCTCTAATCAAGCTTTGTGACAAAGCCTTTGAGCGGAAACTCGATCACAATCATTCTGCCGATTTGCGCTGGGATCAAAACCATATGGGTACGCGCACTTGCACTCCTAATTTGCTTACTGTGCTCATTATCTACTGCAGGCGTGGCTTTCAAATTTGCAGGCGAAAATCCTCGGTGGCATTGTGTCTGGGCAACCCTTTCGGAATATGATGAAAATCAATCTTGTGTCTTCAGAAATTATGACGACTGCTACCTGGATTATCTCCAACGTTCTCCGCGCAAACAGAGGTCTCCTCGAAAACGCAATGGTAAATGTTCTACTAAGTAGTGACCACATTCCACGAAATTACCCTTTGGGGTTGTATATCATGTTGTACTTGCTGTCTTGCTTTCGATTTGTTGTAACCTGCTGGTCATCTCCTATTCTGTATCTCTCGCATCCTGCTCATCATCTGTACCACGGACACCCTATGGACTTTGCATTAGACAGCATATGTCGCACACCACAATGTATTTTGGCTGCAAATGACATTTGTTTCAAATTATACCTATCTTTAATTGATTATACTAACCGAATCAATACTCGAATGTCGAAATATTCGGATTGCCGGATTTTGTCATCTTCCGCGTCACGGCGTCCAAAGAATTCTCGATTCTTAATCTTCGAATGCCTCGATGTTTCGTTTCGACGTTTTGCGCCAATACTTTAAAGGTTTGGACGCACTAACTGTACATAAGGTATCTTACTCCACTCGTTGACACGTTATCAGAGAAATATGTGCGTCTGCTGTCGCTATCATAATTCTGTGCGGTATCTCCAAGAGGTAAGGCATGCACACTACTTCTAATCAGACAAGCCTCGAGTCGTCAAGGGAGCGTCGAACCCTTCATCATCTTGAATCGGGCGACGGGCTGTCATATTATTATATCATATGCCTTCAAGTCTTGTCGAGCAACCATCACTGAATTACACACGGCATTCAACTACACTCAATGTCACTCAGAGTCATGTACTGTAGTCTCGATACGATATTCAAGAAGAGATCAGGCAAAGATTTACACAGCATTCCCTATACCTACAAGGAGGTTCAACATACAGGCGCAGTCAGCACTGAGCAGTGGGTCCTTCTTGAGGCGGGTCCGAGAATACAAATGTGCAAGATCGGATATCAATATTTCAATGCCAATTATGTATAATGTAGATCATTCAAACCGCTGTCGAAAACCCGACGTGAGCAAAATGTGTGGTGTGTTTTCAGGATTCCTCCACGGTTGCATTTCAGGCTACAGCGATGAAGCGCCTTGTTTCAATCACTGAGAGTAGTCAGCAAATACGTAGCTCTACCGAAAAAGAATTCATACGAGTGCGAGTGAACCGGCTCCTAACTATAGAAATGTATGTTTTGCCGTTCATTTCACCATATACTGAGTAGTTTGGTTATCGGATGCATCAACAAAGAGAGGGGGAGACGTGATAAATGAGCTCTTCAAATCCAACAGTGTTTCACGATTCGATCAAAGTTAACGGGGAGCAGGGTACCTTGACGATGCGAAACACGATACCCAGGCGATACCAAAGTGCTGAGATTAGTTTGTTATAATGGTCGTTCAGGCAGTAACAAGGACTTGTAATAAAGACAGACGATTTGGAGCTGAACTCAGAGAAGGAGAGTCGGATCTTCTACTCAACACACACACTACTACGGATTTCAAATTTTTTGAAACTCCGCCCGTCTCAATAGAGCTTAGTGAAACCTGCCCTTTCCTTTCACGCACTGATCTCATGAGCTCTGCGAACAATTCTCGCGTTTCCTTCACATCTCTGACTCCCAACAATCTGGGCACAGTGCGAAAATTGAATTCAGTCCTGTTTCCAATTAAATATACTGAAAAGTTCTATAACGACATACTTAACGCGGAGGTCGAAAACTTTTGTAAACTTGGTTCGTACCTTCTGAGCTCTCCCCTTGTGATGTAACCCGACCTAACTCGACGCGTCTTTTTTAGTGTACTATAATGATATTCCAGGTTAGTGAACAAGTCTCGCGTGATATGGGATCGAACGAACCAAAAGGGAAATTTACAGTTGGCACAATATGCTGTCGACTTGAGGATAAGAACGATGAGGTTCATCTATACCTGATGACTATGGGTGTGCTGGCTGTATGTAACCTTCAATACACAACTCACGTGTAGAACTTGACTCGTTTCGAAAGCCTTACCGTTCTAGAGGATTAGGTTCACAAAGCCTCCAACACATCTTGGCAGCTGCCACTTCGCACGCGAAACCTAAAATCAACAAGATCTATCTTCACGTCCAGATATCGAATACTGAAGCCAAGCAATTCTACGAGAGACATGGATTCAAAGAGGTTGCATTGCACGAGAATTACTACAAAAAGATTGTTCCTCACGACGCCTGGGTCTTGGAGAAGACGATTGAACACTAGATGACTATATCATACACATGTAGGTTAACAGATACCTTTCTTGCTGACTTTCACTTAATTCTTGGAGTAGATTGTACAACTATAATATAAACTTGAGATTCTTCTAGGCTGGCTGCAGTTCTCTTTAGTCGAGCTCAAGACCACCCTTCGTCTACTTTGCCACATCCCTTTACCAACTGAAATCCACTTTTGAATACGTGGATTACAAAAAACGCGAGAACCTGTACGCACCTGGTGACGTTTTAACGCATCCTTTCTCGTGAAAGTTTTTCCACACCCTCCATTGCATAAGTATGGCTTCTCTCCTGTGTGCGTTTCCCTGTGTCTCTTCAAGTCGTGTTGACGATTGAAGGACAACGCACACAAGTCACACGAATAGGGTCGCGCAGGCGTCGCAGGATGCTGAGACAAGCTCGTCGAGGGAGACAGAGGTACCTGCGTAGGATGAGGGATCTGAGATGGCATCATTGAGCTCGAAGACACGTATGTGTGCGCTCCCGAATGCGATCGAGGACGGTTGGAGTATGAAGATGATTGCATATATGGCTGGCCGTACGCGTTCGATACCGACTGCGTATGTCCGTGCGGGCTGGTCGGTGACTGAGAGTTGCTGTATTGATGGGATTGTGGTATGCTTTGCGAATGAGGATGCGAATGGGACGGGTAATGCTGAGAATGTCGAGCGGTAACATGATTTTGCTGCGACATCGTTGAATGTGGGTAGTGTGGCGAGGTAGACGAGCCACCCGACGAGCCGTATGAATCATTATTACCAATGGAGTAATAATTCGACGCGTAATTTGCGCCCGCTTGTCCGGTGTCGCTCATTCCATATGACGGCTCGAGCTGCTGGGCTGTAGAGGGGTACGAACTGGAAGAGTGGATGTTTGCAGAATTGCGGTATTGCTGCTCATTCCAATAACCGGAAGGATATGTGTTCTGAAAGTACGAAAAACTTGCTCTGTGAGGCATGGATGAGGGGTTGAAAAAGTTGGCATTTTACCTTGCTAGGGTTCATAACTACTTCACGATGGCCACGAACGTACACGTTGAATGAAATGTTGAGACTAGAAAGAGGGTGACGCCAACATGGCACATATAAGTCGATATTTAAGTTCTTCCGGGAAAGACACCAGCGAAATAATGTCGTGCCTTATGGGTAATTGGTTTACTTGCAGCATTGATACGATGGATCCCGCGCACCAGTCGGGACTTGGTCCTGAGGAGCTAAAGAAAGCTAGCGCAATATTACCAGCCGATGCCAACAGTGTTTGAAGCAGGTTTTTAAAGGATAAGTGCGGCAAAGAATCTGAGATAAACTATATGTCTAACCAGGAACTTCCTGCCAAATGTAGCTTCGGAAATATGTCTGCAAAAGCTTAGCGTTACTTAGTGCCCGGTTACGATCATCGACAGAAGACTCTAGCAACAAGCAGAACTGGCTCTCAGGAGATCCTGAGTGAGTAAGTATCTGTAAGTATGTGAAGCTTGAAGATTCAAAATATACTTACCATCGCTTATTTGTCGACGACGCGTAGGAATTTGATAAATGTACAAGGCGACGGGGTAAATCAAGGCTATATGGTAAGAATGACACTGCAACGGAAATAATACATAAATCATTGATTGATTTGACCTGTATATACTATAGATTGGGTTACACAAAGCCCCCAGAGGCCATTGGCATCGTGGCGTATAGCCCGCCGTTGAGCGCTTTTGCGCTTCCGAGTCGGGGTCACGGTCTTAGTTCCAAATTTGGGATGGGCGGTCATCATATGTTCAATCTTGAATATTTCCTTCATAGGATTCACAATGTCGAAACGAAGTCTTGCATCCCCTTCTACATCTAGTTCAAAAAGCAGGAAGCTCGCAGTTGGCCAGACCCGTCTAGATAAGTTCTTTGGCAGTGACAGATCTCTGAACGGACTTCCTAGCAATGACACAAGTAAGACATGAAACATCTCTTCGTAGCTGTATACTCAGATGTGTCACCCAGAGCAAACTGTTCGAACACAACGGTCGATTCCAACGGCCCCGGAGATTATTGACGTTGACCTACTCGATGATGACGAACTTCTCGTAATGGAAACACCGTCTCAAGAGTCCGTAACTACCAAGAGCGCTGAAATGCCAGACGCGGGCCCTTCAAACGACCAACCTCGTCCCACCAAGAGTATGTCGAATTCGGTAAAGCTGCTTTCATCCAAAGGCAGTACGTCGGGAAATTCCGACCCTCTCTATACGCCACTTTCTATCGATCCTGTCATATTCGACCCGCAGTCAGCAATCTCTGAAGCTTCAACTTTTCAGGACTTGCCGTACTCTTTCCTTGTTCATGCTTTGGCTACCATCTGTGCTACTCGTTCTCGCATAACCATACTCGATACTCTAACCAACGCGTTTCGGACAATAATTGCGCATTTTCCAGAGGCTCTCCTCCCCTCCCTCTATCTGTTATCAAACACGCTTTCTCCACCTTACTCTACAATTGAGCTGAACATTGGTCCATCCGCCATTACCCAAGCAATTCAGCATGTCTCTGGTTTATCTTCGTCTTCGTTCCGGAGGTTATACAATGCAACTGGTGACCCGGGCGACGTCGCATTTGCTGCCAAGTCCAACACGCGCACGCTAATACCTCATCCGCCGCTTCTTGTCTCTTTTGTTTACAAATCTCTCCTCAAAATCGCCACTTCCAAAGGCCAGGGTGCTACCAAGGAAAAACAGAAAATTGTCGAGAGATTGCTTGTTGCAGCCAAGGGGGAAGAATCTCGTTTCCTCGTTCGCACCCTATGTCAGAATCTTCGCGTTGGCGCAGTTCGAACGTCCCTGTTGACAGCGTTGGCAAGGAGCTTTGTGCTTACGCCTGTGATTCTCGACGACGATTCTATTTATCATATTTCGCAAAAGCTTCTCGCAGACATTCAACCGATACCTTCAAGTCCCAAGAAAGCCCGGAGTACCAAGGTTTCGGATCCCGCGCGCGAGGAACTTGTCTTGAAGTTTCGTAGAGCGGAAAGCTTAGTACGAAAAGTGTTTGTCCAACACCCTGATTACCAAGACATAATCAGTGCTTTGACAGATGGTTTGTTGGATGGCAGCGGTGGTCTCACTAATCTTGCGCAGAGAGTGCCTTTGACAGTTGGAATACCGATCTATCCTGCTCTCGGCACCCCCATTCGATCTTTTAATGAGATTTACGAACGGTTGAAGGACTTGCCCTTCAGCGCAGAACTCAAATATGATGGACAGCGTGCACAGATACATTGTAACAAGCGGCCGGATGACAGCATTGACGTTCGAGTATTTTCGCGCCACCTAGAAGATATGACCTCTAAAGTGTGTTTTACATCTTTCTTCAACTTACCAAACACTGATTTTGAACCAGTATCCCGATGTAGTAGCATTAATGGAAGAGATGTTCAAGAGCCAGCCAGAGATTCAATCCTCTATCATGGATTCTGAAATTGTTGCAGTAGATCCTGCGGATGGCTCCCTGCGGTCTTTTCAAGTCTTGTCCGGTCGCGCCCGAAAAGATGTGAATCTAAACAATGTTGAAGTTCATGTCGGTGTCTTCGCGTTTGATTTGATGTACTTGGATGGTGAAGTGAGTGTTTGACTGTCTATATTCATCCAATAATTAAGCTTCTCTTTCTCCTAGATTCTACTTGAACGCCCATTTCACTTCCGAAGATCACTCCTTTGTAGTCGATTTCCGGAACACGTTTCGCAAAGGACAGAGCTTGCTAGGTTTCAACACGTCGAATGTTGTGATAGCGAAGAAGGACAGACTCGTGTTGAAAACTTTTGGGAGACAGTAGCAGGTCGCCACGACGTGGAAGGTCTGATGATCAAGGTTGCAATCAGCATGTTTCTACACACTCAGCGCTCTGATAGATCTTTCTGTAGCTGCTCGACAGCGAAACGCGTGGTAACGATAAAAGTAACAACGCTGAGACTCGCAAAAGACCACTGTCCGCTGTATATGACGCGGATAAGCGCACATACTCGTGGATGAAGCTGAAGAAGGATTATGTGTCAGGGTTGGGAGACTCCCTTGATCTCATTCCTGTTGGTGCGTGGCACGGAAACGGTCGCAAAGCAAAGTGGTGGAGTCCAATTTTACTCGCGGTCTGGGATTCATCCAAAAATTATCCTGTTGCAATGTGCAAATGCATGTCTGGTAGGTCATGCAATCGTTTGTTCTTTTTGTTTTACTAACTTGGGACATTTAGGCTTCACCGACGTGTTTTACAAGGTGAATTTTTCCTTTTGTAATCTTGGAGGCTTGTCACATTGACTTTCAAGATAGGGTTTGAATGAGCGATACTCTTTAGACGATGAAAGTAATTGTTCTAGAAGCCAGCTCTGGGAATGCGAGACTGGAGGTTGGTAGTGTTCGTTGGTTTTGTATCATGCCTGGCTCATAAATCATATAGGTCTAAAGCCTGATGTATTCTTTAAACCACAGGAAGTATGGGAAATTCGCGGAGCTGAGTACGTCTTGTACAGACTTGCCTAAACAGCTATTCATGGAGATTTTCTAGTGTTACACTTAGCCCAGTCTCTGTCGCGGCCCAGGGTCTGATCTCTCCCTCTAGAGGACTTAGCCTTCGATTTCCTCGTTTCATTCGGGTACGGGATGATAAAGGCATCTCTCAAGCAAGTAGTACTAGTTTCCTTGCAAATATGTATCAAAGTCAACAGGGCAAAGGCAAAGAAGAGGAAGAATGGGATGACTTGATAGACGTTGACTTGGAGAGTGTAAACGAAGAATCAGAAGAAGGCAGTAATTCAGAATAGCATCTGAATTACAGTGTATACAGAGGCCCAGTAATTGCATTACGATATCCATTGTTCAAATATCACAAGGGATTATAATACCCAATTGGTTGCTAGACTTTTCAGCATTCCTTGGTAGATCCCTGCATCGCCAGTTCCACCTTCGGTCAACGGGAAGATTGTCTCCAACTGTTGTGCAAATTCTCCACTGCGGAGTAGGTTTATCCACCCCTCGTCTCTGGCATCCGCTGGAATCTGGTTTTGCAGTTCCCCGTACGATAACAGAAGCAGAAATTTAATCCATAGACCTGAAGACAGCTCTGTTGTTGAGGCGGTCTTCGGCTGCAGCTTGATGGATTGGATAATATCGACAGATGTGGGTATCAAAGGGTTGCTGGATATGGACGACAGAGATGCCTCAGGATTCACGTAGCCTCCAGTTTTCGGCTCATCTTCTCCCCCACGGGTAGGCCGAGCACGAACTTGAGGTTTGGGCCGGGGAGCAGCCTTACGTGTCCCTTTTCCGTTGGTTGAAACGAACTTGTACAAAAGTGCTACCTTGAACTTCAGTACAGACTGAGATGGTGGAAGAGTTGCGAGAAGAGCCAGGAATTCCTGTTCCTGCGACGTGGAAGTCGATATTTGGTTGAACACCAAAGTCACGAAGACAGTAAAATCAAAGTGTACGGTGGAGGTCAGATTGATTAGCTGGAAAAAATGAGATATAACAACTCTAGAACGAAGAAGAAAATATTAGAGATGCGTACCAAATTTAACAATCTTCCTCCCATTGACCGTCGTCTTTCGTCTCCGGTTTGCCCCAGCGCATGAAGTATGATGGCGAGTGGCACGTGTACCTCCCATCGAGCACCACTCCCTGTGCGAGGCGGCGGTATTTGGGTCAAGAGTAAGGGGGAATGTCGTGCTAGAAACAGTCAGCATCCACCGTCTATGAGCATTATCGAGTGCAAAAACTTACGCAAAAAAGACGCTTCTGTACGCTGTTCATCGCGTTCGAAAATCGTTATAAGCCACTCGAGAATGGGCCAAGCATTCTCAGCGACTGGGGAAGATGTAGACGCGTCTGTTTCGAAATCGGTGTCCTCATCTTCAACAGCGCTTCGGCGCCGCCTCCCTTTGCTTTTAGTGGGACTCGCGACGACGACGCGGGGTATAAATCTCTTTGAAAGAATATTCCAGCAGCTTTGTGATCGATTTATTCGCAGGGATTCTTGGGCAACAAAAGAATCGGCATCATCCTCGCTGTTGTCTATATATTGTTCGTCGAAACTTGGCAAAGCACGGGAAATTACCCGAGGGTCATTTGTGTAGACAAATGACATCAGAAGCGCTTGTGCTGAGGCAATCGTTTCTGGAGACAGTCCAAGTTGGGACCTTTGGCGACTGACTTTACTCGGAGAGTAGTGTGGGTCCAATGGTTTATCCTTTGACTGGGGTGGATAAAGGGCGATATAAAGTAGCTGACGAATATGAGACCTTCATGAGAGTCAGCATGTACAATTGAGGAACGAACACAGATAACTGACGCGGATGGCGCGTAGTCTGGAGATCTGAGCTGGTCAAGGACTGCTATGCCGGAATCATAGTGACCCTCTTCGAAGGAAATATCAACCAAGCCCCGTTGATGTCTGCTCATCTGAGCTGTGACATGTTGATTGTTCTCTAGATCTTGAGTTGAATTTGGCGCGTTCATTTGGAAACCAGTGCCACTGCCAATCTCTGCCAATGGAGAGAAGAGAAAGACACGTAGCACGTGATGTGACTCTTGCTGGTGCTGTGGGAAGTGCCAGGACAACCATACATACTCTCAGTGAAAATCGGGAAAACATCCGACCTGTGATAGTGATTTCTGTGCACATCGCGATCGACACTGCAGCCTGCCAGCAAGCCAGTTCAGGCACTGTTCACTGTTCACAGCGAGAGTCAACGGGACATCTCGACGGATCCGTGCTCGAGTGCTCGATTGTTGCCTCCGTAGAACACAGCGCCGGCCGGCCGTGTGAACCGGGGTCCGGCATTCCCAGAGAAGGACCGAACTCTGAGGACTACTGCACACACTCGCATGCTTCTTCGAAATCTAAGAAATTGTTCATTCCGCCGTTTCAGTGCCATGGCTGCTCCAAATTCACCTCCGGGCCCAGTGGAGAATTCTATTCGTTCCAAGGTACTGTTTTGTGTCTCCCACAATGTTGCTTTCGTCCTTGTTGACCGGGTCTATTTCTGTAGTTAACTTCGCTTCTACAACCAGCAACTCTCTCCATCTCGAATGATTCTTGGCAGCATCGCCATCATGCCCCCATGAGGGCACAAAATGGTGCAAGTGGGGAAACTCGTCAGTTTTCTCACTTCATGTTCTCTGACGCCACTCAAGCATCAGTTCAATAGATTTCTCAATTCAAGTCGTTTCTGATAAGTTTGAAGGAAAAGTAAGTCATCAGTGAATCATAGCGACATCTATGTTCATGTATGCATTAGAATACCATGCAGCGACATCGAATGATTTTCGTGGCACTTTCAGGCGAGTTTGATCAGGGCCTACATTCGCTGTCCTTGAAAACGAAAACTCCTTCCGAATTGGAGTCTTGATGTTGTAATTCAGACGATTCTCGAATGCATCATGTCTGGGTGGTGCCCGCAGTCGTTTCAAGAACTGTCTGTTCACGTCCGTCCCTCGTGCACGTAACACGCAAGTAACTCCGGTCGTCCTATCGCACATCCCGTCTAAAGTGACACTCTGAAACGAGATCTGGTCATCTGGTCATATCTGTGTCTGTCGCTCAATTGAAGAGCTGAGTTGTGATGAACTTCGCAGAGACGGCAAAACGGGTAGCGTTGATTCATAAGCAGACGACTAGAACACACCAAACTTCAAAGCAGCTCAAGTTCAAGCGAACATCGTCACTGCTAACTGCGTACATTGGCGGTCACGTAGCTCTAACAACGGAGCGGTACACCACTCCAAGTCACTACCGCAGTGGAGGGAGGCTGTGTAATCACTCCGGCTGGCTACTCACCTGGTAACTTGGTCTGAATCTTGACATTGTCTTGCGTTTCCTTGAATCGATACAACATCTCTCATGTCGTATCCTCTAGAGTATATATAAGTCATAATCAACGATGATTCCAATCCCCATCCCCTCCTTCTCTACGTTCCGTTCTTTTTCTTCTTTTTTTCTTCGATTGTCATCATGTCATCTTCGTCAGATCGGGCCCGCCGTGCCGGCAGTCGCCCAACCCTTCCTCCCATTCGCGATCTGTTTGGAGATGAGCTGCGTACATTCACCGCGGGTTCGCTTATTTAATTCTGTACAACCAGATGAGCTTTCTAACTCTCCCATGCCACACAACGATTCGCCTGCTCTGACACTGGCTCGTTTGCGAGTCAGCGACGACGATGACATTCCGCCCCGTTTTCAGGGGTCTCCAGCCCCGGGATACTTTGCGGCCTCGAGCACTCGAGTGCGTCCTGATCCCACTGATGTAACTTACTGAGCTGATTTATCAACTAGGCGCCTGTGACACGACACCCTAATATTTATTCACGTCCCTATCACGATCCAAGCACGACATCTCTACCATCTCATCATCCCTCGAGCGCATATTTATATAGAAGTAACACACCCACATCACAACTGCCTCATTCTACGATTTACAACCCTGTTGGATATCAACCACCATCTGGACAGAGGAGCGGGATGGGCTACGAATGTCGGGAAACTAGCTACTCTGTAGCAGATCCGACATCTGTGTCTCGCTATGCGTCACCTCACTCGCTACCTCCTGATCTTCGATCGCAGTCGGGCCAGAGATATCCTCCTGTACAGCCTCGGGCAATAACTACTACCGTAGATCCCATTGGAAGACCGGCAGACGAGGAGCAAACGCCAACATCCAGACATCATCGATCGGACTCGAGCCGGCACGCTATGCACCCACATCGTTCGGAAGGGGATCGGGCTGTCACGTCGACGGTTTCAAAGTATGAATGTAACTACTGTGGCAAGGGCTTCAACAGGCCTAGTAGTTTGAAGGTAAGTGCTGTATGTTTCGGTTGGAGCCTAATATCCGACCTAACCTGATCCTTAGATTCATCTCAACAGTCATACCGGAGAGAAGCGTAAGTTTTCATGTCCGTTCCTCTACATTTGTGCTGAACAAAATGAGCTAGCCTTTGTCTGTACCGTTGAGGGGTGTGGTAGAAGCTTTAGCGTCCTCAGCAATATGCGTCGACATGCCCGTGTGCACACTCAACCGCCTCACAGGCAGCATGATGTTTCTGGTGATGAAGGGAGCGACAGCCATTCCTCTCCTCAAGCTAGCTCTTCGCGGTCTTCAATGCCGTCTGCTACATCCTCAAGCACCTGGCATCACCACCGACGTGCTAGTACCGCGTCATCTTCTAGCTCGAGCTCGCGACGTAGCCGCAGCGTCTCGTCGGATTCAGAGGACGAGGACAGTCAATCTCGTCCGGAGAAGCGGTCTCGCTCGTTCCACAAGTGATGGTTCAACGAACTCAACGCCTTTCATTCAAGAAGACTGTTACAATCAACTTTGGGTTTGCGGTATTTATTGGGCTCTGCTTCCTGACATGGATTTTAACTTTAACGATCATGATATTTATTCTTATCTATTCAATCTAACTATTGTCCACTCCCTTGCTTTATATTGTAGTTATTTATTATTGATGGACTTACACTCCTTTGTCCACTCCCTTGCTTTATATTGTAGTTATTTATCATTGATGGATTTACACTGACTTCATCATATGTATCATAGACCACCGTCGCTCTCTTGGCGGAAAAAATAAATAAATGTCGTGTTTATTTCTTTCATGTGCTGTCGTGAGGAGGTTTTCAAGTCCTTTAATTCAAGAAAACAGTGGTACATACGTAGTACCTGTTAAATGAGCAATAGATAGCGTAACGAATGTTGTAAAAGTATTATGGTATAGATGCCGATGAATTCGTCATGAAAGTCATAAACGCAGAGTATGTGTCTGAGCGGCAGTGGCTAATGTTCACGTACTTCTGTTACATAGAAATAGCACGGCCTCGCCCAACATCTTGAGGCTCCCGTACCACTGATCGTCCCCTGACAGTCTCTTGCTGCCCACTTACATCGGACCGAGGATGAGGATCGAACGCTTTATCGGCCCTCACGTAAGTAATTGCACGAGGAGCCTTGTGCGTGAAGCCTGCAAACGCCAAAGCCTTGCGTACATCTAAGATTTCAGCGCCATGGACCTTGTCTCTAAGCATAGGGTCTCGGGTAGCATCAGGTGGAGCACCGTTGGCTGGTGCAAGAGGCTAAACAACCACGAGTCAGTACACGCTGCAGGACAGCCTCAGGACAGGGTCAGTGGACGGGATGAATACCTCAGGAGGAATATCGTCATCGAAATGCCGTGTATCTTCCGGGTTACGCAGCTCCGGACGGTAAGGTGCAGGATAGCGGTGAATGTTCATCCAGTCAATGCCTCTGAAAAATGGATGCGCCTATGAAAAGGACTGAGCAAGTATCATTGCATCACCGTAAATAAGCAACGTACTTTGATGAGATGAGCACCGTCATCAGCAAGATCACCGGTGGATATGAATCCGCTGCGCCTGGTCTGCATGATTAGAGAGTTTGGTCTCGACACTGACGCCGAAGCTTGTGATCCTAAACGGTCTTCTGGTTCACACAATAGCTGCTGCAGGAGATTGATTGTCTCTCCGGACAGGTTGACCGGTTGGCCTGTCCCCGGGAAACGTGACGGAAATCGTAGGTGTTGCTTCCAGTTCAGGATCATCTGTCTGGTGACATGCCGCTGTAATCGACGAACAAACGTCTAGGTAAATTTGCCAAGACAAATTTCAAGCGTACGTACTGATTTGTTCACGAAGGGAGGATAGCTATAACCAGACAAACTCAGCGAAAACGAGCTTGGTTTAAGTTAACCTGAGAAGTACCCATAAAGACATTCAAACATGATGACCCCTAGACTCCACCAGTCGCAAGAGTACGAGTAACCGTGACCACGGATCACTTCCGGAGACACTGACCATGTTTACCGTCAGCGCAAGCACAATTAACAGGAGGTCACACGTACTATAAGAATTAGTTCCACATCTATGTCAACAACACCAAAATGAACTCGACAGCTCAGAATGATAAAGGATAAGACATAAACGGAGAAACTCACACAGAATAGGCCAGCTAACAATAAGGCGAGCGATCAGAAACAAACAGTTGCGAATGGAGATTACTAGTCAAGGGGCACCTTTCTTCGGTTTTTCTCTCTCCATGTGAAAAGTCCGCCAGCTCCTTCCCCGCCGCCCATCAATCTTTCAACTTCTTTTCGATCGAGGCGTCTTGTTTTTCTGCTGTCCGCAATACCGTTGCTATCCTCGATGTCTATTCCATGCTTGTGAAGAAGGTGTAGACGCTGCTGTTCATAGTCTATGTTCATAATCTATCAGACATGTCGTAACAGGGGACGATGAGTGCAATTACAAGACGTATCGTGGGCCCAGTGTAAATCGGTTCTGTGAATGGTGACAAGAATAAAAATCATTCCCTCGTGTTGAAAGAAGAGGATACTGACGCTAGTCCAAAGTCGCTTAACTTAATGTGGCCATCAGGATCGAAAAGGAAGTTCTACGATTGAGTATCAAAACATTAGTAGCTTGATGACTTGCCAAAACTGCGGCGCTCACGTCAGGTTTAATATCACGGTGAATGAACCCGTGTTTATGGCAAGATTCAATGGCGAGGACCATCTGGCAGAGAGACAAGGTCCTATTTGAGTCGCGTTTTGTAACAGAGGAGGAATTACCGACCTCAGCTACATAGAAACGGGTGAAATCTTCCTCGAAGACATCTCTCTCGATCAGAAGATTCAACAGATCTCCACCACCCATATACTCCAAAACCTAGGGAAAGACCGAGATAAGCGTGGTTAAATGAAATCGAAATGAAATCAGAGCTCATGGGAGGGTAGCTAGAACGGAATGAAGACTGACGAGATACAAATTATCGCGATCTTGAAAGCTGTAATGCAGCTTGACAATCCATTCTGCACCACCAGGAGAGGACACAAGAGAGGCAGATTTCAGGATATCACGTTCTGCTCGGACATGTCCTTCTTGCCCTTTACGTAGCATGTCCGTTTTTCGTAGCTGAAGAAATTTGTGTGAACCATCAAACGGAATGTGACACTAAATGAAATCACCTGTTTCATAGCATACAGATATCCGGTGGACCTTTCTTTTACGAGCGAAACGACACCAAAAGCGCCTAAACATCAAACCGTCAGAATGAATCAACAAAAGGAACGAACTGTTCAAGGTACAACGAACCATGGCCAATAGTCTTCAATTTGATGAAAGCAGAGGCATCAACCTTCCTTCTGCATTCACGAAGATAATCTGTTTCATTCTTGCGCCAACGCTCACGAAGTTCTTCCTTTTGACTTTGACTCAGCTGCATCTCCATCATATCCCGTTCCATGGCTAATCGTCGCTGTTCTCGAGACGGAGTATGCCGAAAGAGCGGGAAGTACAGGTTTTCAAAGTAGATCCGCGCGGACACGGCTTTCTCCAAA
Source organism: Omphalotus guepiniiformis (assembly GCA_028554645.1). Taxonomy (NCBI): domain Eukaryota; kingdom Fungi; phylum Basidiomycota; class Agaricomycetes; order Agaricales; family Omphalotaceae; genus Omphalotus; species Omphalotus guepiniiformis. The sequence continues at coordinate 482,539 of JAQOOI010000076.1, read as the reverse complement.
GTAGCCAAAGAGGGAACAATAGGCTTCGGAGGAGGAGTTGCTGGTAAATCTTTATCCGAATCTCTCGTGTGTTCTTCATGCTCTTGAATCTCAGGATGAGGAACAAGTGTTCCACCCCAGCGTATGGTCGAATTTCCAGGACGTCCTGGGAGCCCATCGGCATGATGAGTACTGAAATTCTCTCGCGCAGCAGTGGTCAAAGTGGATGAAGTGGTGATACTGATGCCATTAACAACTCGGAGAGGACCCAAAGCACCGGCATCAACACAGACAGTTTCGTTTATGGCTTGCGCCTGACGGATTCTGTTCTTGATTGGATTTGCCCAACGGGGATCTGGGGATCGAATTAGACGCGAACGGAGAAACAAAAGCTGATCCTTACCACCAAGCTTGCCTACTCCGTCTGGACCCCATCGAGTCAGCAAAGCCTCCGCCTGATCAGCATCTGAGGCATGGACCAAGTGGCTAGAATGACATCAGGGGGAGGGGATGCAATTGGGATACTGAGGAGTTACCTACATAAAACCCATGGGATTTGACACCATGTCCTTGCTGATTCGCCGCCCCTTTCCAAGGACTGGACTCGGAGGAGAAGGTGATGCAGGAGCAACCCTAGAAGCAACGTTCTGAGCCCGACCTATCTCCTCGTAGCGAGGACCTGCTACGACTTGATCACCCTGAGGAGAACCCCAGAGCAAACGGGAAGGCGAGGGAGTCGGAATCATAGACAGGAGATCGTAAAAGCCCTTATGGAGCAGAGTACCAGCTGGAATGGTAGAAGTGGGCTCATCTTGATACTCGTACGGTGAATCATAGGGGAATCCATAGAAATGATCGAACCTGGAAAGAGAATAGTTAGTTGGAAAGTTAGTAGGATGCACAGGAGGAGTCGGTAGTGGACGGCGGGAAGCCATTGACGACGAGCAGAAGTGGATGAGCACCGTCACTGATCATGAGCAGCTTGCCCCTCGAGTCCTGAGCATGTCGTTTCAGGAGGTCACGTGTGTGGCCCACTTGTTACCCGCTACGCCGCTTTGCTACGCCGCTTCCTCCTGTTCTCTGCATGTCTATCTCCCTCTTTTCTGCTACATTTTTTGATCTAGCATGTTAGTTTCCTTTGATCTAGGAACCCAGGCTCTTCTATCTGCTGTTCGACTGCTTCAAGTTTGTTTCCGATGTCTATTTCGATGCTTTTCATATAACTCGCGTATACCACGTCTTCCTGCGAGCCTGATTGTGATGAGTTTTCGTCGGTTATTTCTCTGCACGTTTCCATCCATCATCTGTGACGCACAGCAGAATTCGATCAGTCGACTCAAACTTCAGGGCCCCCCTGCCGCAGGCGTCGTAACTTGTTGGGTCAACTCATCACGGCATCTACCCTTTGGCAGAAAAGATAAATCTGTACGTATATTCGACCATTTCTTCCGGTCAGTTATTGCTTTTTGTCATTCGAAGTTCATGCTACAGTTAAGGCAGTGATTCTGCAAGATAAAAAAGTTATCGATGATTTTCTTTCTTTGTCCGACACGAGGTTTTAATTTCACGTTCCAAGATTGCCAGTAAGGAAGGATACCTGAACACATCGGCTTATTAGGTAGCTCCGGCCAGGATTGCTTCTTCGATGGCTACATAATCAACTCCCGCGCCGTATATTCCCTCCCTTCTCCACGAATAAGTTTTTCCAAGGCATAGCTCTTGCTGCAGCATACGTTGCACTTTGAGCCCCGTTTCTACTCGTGGTTTTTTTACCCTAGCCCAACCTCACAGCTAGGCCGACCCCACCTCGTGCGATCCTCCCGTGTACATGTCTTCCTCGTTGCCCGCCTGTACCTGATTACATTTGCTTCCGGCATCGCCTCCTACTGCTGTCAAGCTGCTGGAGGTGTCTCTTTCAATTCTACCAGCTTGCCGTGTTACTCATCCACACGCCTACTTCCACGATATATATACCAAGGTTTCTCTGATTCCCCCTACTGATTTTTTGCCTCTGTTTCTCTTTCTCTTTCTTGTTTTATTTGCTTTCCTCTTTCACTCCGTTAACATGTCGAGTTCGAGGGATGATCGTTATTATGCTAGCCTTGGAAAGTCAGGGAAGAGTCCCTCCTTAGGGGACCAAGGCACAGGTTTATTTCAGACTGGACAGGGTGGGCGAACAGTGCTCCCTCCTATTTCTTCCGCTTTTCCAACCTCACATTTTCCAGGTCTGTTTTTTTGAAGTATATATACCTTCAACGCGCTCAATTTGCCAGCTCTTTTATACAGCGCCGGTCACCAGTTATTCTAATTCATACACCCAGCCGCGTTCTTCGCCCGCGAGATATGATTACAGTCCTGCGGTGTACAATTCGTGGACGAACGCTCATAATCGTACGTGTTCTCTTATGTTACATGTCCTTTTTTCTGTTAACGGTATCGCTGTCAGAGCCACCTACACAAATGTCTTCGTACGGGTACTACGAGACGCACGATAATCGATATTCCGCACAACCTCAATCGTATTACCCGAGTTACTCATCTCGGACTTCCCCCTCATTACCCGATAATAGCACCGATTCGAGGAAGTTGCCGCCGTTGAGTACGTCTTCGCCTGAGAGGTGGACTGCAGGACAATATCCCACCGTTTCTACAAACGTACCTAATGCCTCAGGCATTCGCTCACCTACCGCATCTTACCCGCCTTCATACGCACCGTATCCATCCACGGGCGCCGCAACTGGTTATCCGTACGGCGTGCCAATGACTGATGTCCAGTCTCAAGCTCAGGCGACCCACCAGAACGATCCCGCGATGTTGGGTGCTGACGTTCGTTCTTCACCCCCGTACAGTCACGGTACTACTCAGATGCCTCCCAATTCCTATACGCCGCCTCCTGTCTCGCCTACGATGTCAGACGAACCGACCATCAAGAAGAAGCGAAAGCGAGCTGATGCGACACAGCTCAAGCTTTTGAACGAGACGTACGCTCGAACTGCATTTCCTTCGACAGAGGAACGGCAAGCTCTCGCAAAACATCTTGACATGTCCGCAAGGAGTGTTCAGATATGGCGAGTTTCTACGCCATTTAAATCCTCCGGACAAGCTGACCCAGCCCTACAGGTTCCAGAACAAAAGGCAATCTATGCGACAAACCAGGCAGACGTCTTCGAGCGCCGGTGCTCACCAGTCCTTCGCGTTGTCATCTCAGGGTGATTCTCTAACGGAAGATTCAGTCCCTTCGTCTGGCGGCTATGACACTATGACAGGTGCTTCGTATGTGCCACGGTCTTCTCAAGAGAGTCACAGTTCACCGTCGCTCTCTCCTGCCTCTCATCGGCGGGGTCTCGCCCAAGATGCAGCTGTCGTCGACCCTCACAAGCAGCAGCAGTGGTCTCGAGGGTATTGAGGTGCGACCCTCGCAAAGATCTATCTATCTTCCCAATCAAATGATTCCGCTCGTTTCACTTTGTATTCATCTTCTTTATCTTGCTACCTTTATTCATGTTAGATCGTGCCATTACTGATTAGCGTACGGACTTCTTAATAATTTCAACTTCTCTTATTCTCGCCTTCTGAACATCTTTTTATCTACACCTACTACTTGTACATCGATAATCTTGTTTTTCTTATTATCTTTTGTATTGGTTACATGAATTCAAGGAAATTCTCAGACCACTGACCTAACTCTGGGTTTGCGACGACGACGCGTATGCAGTGTGATCAATCTCGACACGTAATGTTTTTAGGTGACAGGAACAGGTCAGATTGAACGAAGCGTTACTGAATTGCCGGACTTCATGGATAACAAGACTTCTTGAAACTTCAGAATTTACGAAGAACATGAAATAAAATGATCCAGGGACATCTCTGTATCCACGAACAAATTTGCTACTGCCGGTGTGTTAGCGATCGATAAGAAGTTGTTACCCGCGGAGGGTTGATTTAGAACCTCTCCAAGAATCCCAGCAATTTCGTGAAGAGTTGTCAAAAGCCGTCCGGCAACTGGTGACTTTGGTCATGCGACAGCCTACTTAGATCCTGAGCAGGTCTTATGGATCTCAGGAGGAACTGGACCCTGCAGGTTCTAGCTGTCATCGCTGCTTTCCGGCGGAAATTGTGAAAAGCTGAGAAGTTGGAATTTGTTTCCAAGACTGACTTGGGTATCGATCGACACATCAAGTCTTGTATGTAACGCTATGTCGCAATAAAATTCGCCGCTTTGAGTTAATTTAGCTAACAAGTCACTGGAGTGGGCTTTCAGTTCGATGGAACTAGTAGTAGTGCATACGTAGCAGGCTACTTGGGTGGTCAAGTATCTATCACCGCTGACTTGAAGTACAATCAGGTACAATCTCATGCTGAGGAAGAGGAAGACTATACAACTTATTAGACGAGACCACTTATGCATTCGGAAATAGACGAGATACGTATTCCTGCCGCTTCTCCAGAGAATTAGAGTTGACCTAAATACATCTCTGAGTACTATGAAAGCAACGATCAATGTGGGGTAATGTTACAAGGATGATGTATAAGTAAGGGCATGTACGAGTCCTTGTCGAAGTCAGGCAGATCCGAGGAGTAGTACTCATGATATGATATAAAACTAAGAACCTAGAAACGACAAAAGATCCAATCGCCAAAGAGTAGAAAGGTCATTGTTTAGATCAAAAAATCAGATCACGAAAAACAGTTCACGATCGACGTCGAGAATCTGTTTGAATGTGGATCTTACGTACCTGACCATGACTTCATTGACTGCATCTATGTATTTACAGTCCATAACAATTTAGCAAGCAACTGAATCTTAGATTCATGCTTGTGCTCTATAGTAATAAATTACAGGAGGTAATACGAATCGATTCCATTCAGTCATCATCAAGCGTCGCTGTCTGTATCTTCTGGTTTAGGTCCACCGTGAGTTAGCCAATGCAACTTTCTCAACCTCCTTCGTTCCTCTTGCGCTTTCATCTGATTTCGTGTCATCTTCTTTTTCTTCCTGATAGGAGGTGTATTCGTTCCAGCGTCTTCTACCCCGCTTCCAGCCGGTGTCCCAGTCGTAGATGCAACAGGTGATTGCATTCTGGACCGGACTGGAGTGTTAGGCCCACTACCTTTCTTGTCCAGGAAAGCTTCATCTATTACTGATGCTTTGCCCTGCTGAGTCATACGACCACCTTCGACATTCCAGATCTCCGGACCTGAGGTCAATTTTAGCTATCATTTCATATTGATTCAAAATGAGAAAACATACATAATGCAGAGACGAATTCGTGATTATGAGAAATGATAACCTGGTCAAAGTGAGTATTTTTGTCATGAGAATGAAATGGAAATATTTACGACAGCACCGGCCCAATCTCGGATGGCTACAGCCAGACCACCAAGAGCTTCTCGATCCAAGAAGTTACTTGGTTCATCAAGTACGCAGATCTTAGATATGAGGTCAACACTTGCAATTGGCAAAAATACAAACGCTCTTACCTGGGGGTTATTCCAAAGACAAGCTGCGATCACGAGTTTGATTTTCTGGCCTATAGTTATTCGGGTCAGTCAACAATCACCAATCAATGAATTGGGAAATGACATTGACCTCCAGACAAGCCTGAGATCTCATTATATTGAGCTATGTCCCCGTCCAGTCCAATGTCCTCCAAGTGCTTGCGAACAAGATGTGCCGACGTGTCACGAGTACCAGCACCCTCTCTGGATGATTCCAAGTCATCGAATTGCTGGACTAGTTTCGTGAAACCTTTATTGAGAAGATCATCTCGAGACACCCAAGTATTGAACCTATGGTCTAGGCCTCGCCATTTGATCTCATATTGAAATGATTTCTTTAGCTTTTGCCGGCCCATGATGATCTATTTAGTGGGTAATGTGAGTTCAGGTCGTTTATCAAAGTAAACAAAAGTACTGATCTCTAGTTTCCGTTTTGAGCCGTCCTTGCCTATCCACTCCTGATCTAACAAAGCCTTCTCCTCGTCAGAGAGCACGCGGGAAGCTTTTTCGACAAGCTCGCCTAAGATGATGATTAGCGAATAGGAAAGAACCTTGAACTGGAGCAACACATACGATCGTGGCCATCCTATTGAATGTAAGGTCGTCAACGAGCAACTGCGAAGTAAAATGTCGGACGTACCTGGAAACGCCATTGAATGTATCCAATAGGTGTCTTTTCTAAGTGACGCTCTGTTTTGATTGAATAGGTGATCAGGTTCTATTTTCAGGCCAACGGTCCATACCTATATGGTGCGTCGCATGTTGAGACACATATCCTACCCTTAAGGCTGGATGTTTGTAAACCGTTCCTTCCTGAGGTACGGTCTCACCCTATCAACGCTACTTGAGTATCACTTCTCGCAACAAGAGACAAATACTTACCGTCAACAATTTAATAAGGGTGGACTTTCCCGCGCCATTGGGTCCTACCACTCCCACTCGACTGGACTCAGATGTTTAGTAACAATCATTAAAATACAAGTGGCACATACCTGGATAACGATAGTGAACAGCTGACGTTGTACAGACTCGGGGTGCTTCTGCCCGGGTACGTAAAAGTACAATTTGTCATTTTGAGGATGGCACGGGTGTTACTCCTTACACCCATGAGAGAACCCGGCGGAGGGAATGAAAATTTAACAGAAGTAGCGGCGAGTGTATAATATGATTTTGCTTCAGGGTGATGGGCCACAAATGTCGAGAGATTGCCAGGGTAATAGACGAGCTTTACGATGATAGATGTATGATTAACTGTGCACCAATAGAGAAAGGAGAGTATACCTTCTTGTTCTCGTAATGAATGATATCAGTAGTCACATCGTCCAAGAATCTATAATGAAGTGATGAGACGCACATCAACGGCCACTATGAGGAAACAGAACTAACCCAGAGTCATGACTGACAATGAGGCAAGTAACATTCTTATGCGCAATAAGATATTGCTCTAACCAGGTAACAGAAGCTCGGTCCAGCTAGGTGGAAGTTAATTATGCAACACTGACGATACAAGTCAAGTCAAAGCTGACGAACATGATTAGTGGGCTAGAGGAAAAAGACGTCAGACACGGAGGCATTAGAAATATATGAGCTACCTCATCAAGTAGTAAAAGGTCTGCATTGTAAAGCATAGCCCTTGCTAGTTCGAGCTTCATTTTCCAGCCACCAGATAGTCCTCCAACAGTGTCCGATTGCCGGGTGTCATCAAACCCAACTTCGTATAATTGGTCTCGAATCTTGGACCGTGGCACATCAGCCAAAGCTTTATCTGGATGATACAGTGTTACGGTGGTAAGCAAAAAGGTGACTGACAGGTATACATACCAGCAGCAATGAAGTCCAAGACAGACAAGGATCCATCTTCTCCTTGCAGTGAGTGTTCTACCATGACACAACGCAACTGATCTTGAGGAGGGAAGTTTTCTACTTTACCATCGCGAAGCTGTCGCATGAGTGTAGACTTCCCCGAACCGTTTGTCCCGAGAATACCATACCGTCGTCCTCGAATGAGCTTTAGGGAAGTGTGCGAAAGAAGTAAGAGCGCTCCATAAGCCAAAGAAAATAGTGTGTCACAGAGGATCTCGCCCTCGTCAGAATTGCTGCTAACTGTAGAATACTTGGACTTATCAATCATTAGCTTATCGGTAGAAAACCAGAACTTGGACAGCTCCATACCTTATCAATGGCGAGGAAATGCGAACGAACTCCCTCTGCGAATGATTTGCTCAAATCCAGCGAAATCCAGGAAGCCATGAATAAAGCTATGCTGCGGTTCCAAGCTTCCTTATCGGTAAAGCGGCGTACATGAACCAAATCTGCGACAAGAGATGCCTGGAAATCCAGAGAACGGGAGAGAAGGTTGTACTTGGGTGTGTGAGGTCCATTTGCTGGCAATGACGGAGCGCGGAGTTCTTCGGGGAGTAGAGTGAGAAGTGTAGTTCGCGCCTCTGCTGTTTCTCCCTCTACATCTCGATTGACAATTGGTGGACCATTAATCGAGGCGCCGGCCTTCATTAAGGTTTCCAGAGCGGTGTCACCAAAAGCGCGAACCTGATCATGCAATCAGCACACATATACACCGTAAAGACATATATATATTACCTCAGGAAAAGCGGCGCCAGTGGCAATTTTTTGAGTTCCCTCAACAAGGGGACTCAGATACTGAGCGGCGACGTTGGGGTCGCGAACAAGTTTTACAAGGTTGTCGATGACGACGACAGTACGCCTTTGAACCTCCATACTCCGATCATTGAGAGCCCGAATAAGGAGAGGTACAAGGACAGCCAATGCAGGAGCGGTTACTTCTGCAACGAAAGTAGTGGATGATAGAGCTTTGATACAGGCTGGTACAGAAGCCGGATCGGACATGCATTTCACCAACATAGGGATGTGAGGAGTAAGATCAGGGTTCGCAAGAGTCGTGCATAGAGCAGTAGCACATTTCACTGCTGCAGTGGAAACCTATCATCGTGCATATGAATCGTATGAAGCAACTGAGCTAATAAATACATACCTCTTGTTTCGTGTCATGCATAGCGTTCTCGACTTGCGTGAGAACTCGTCCTAATTCGGCTGCTACCGCATCCCTCGCAGTCGCGACAAATCCCTTCATTGTATCCAACACACCGACCTTAGTCTTCCATTTTCCGTTCTCCAGAATGGGCAAAAGAACCTCAAAAGCGACTCGGGTTGCTTCAGGAGGTAGGAGTTTGAGGATGGTTTTCACAGCAGCTGTAGCGGCGACGCGCACGACATCGCCTTTATCCATGTAAAGGTCGAAGAGAAGAGGTAAAGAGGGTAGTAATAGCGGGACGACAGGTGCTCCAAGTATATTTGCAAAGGATTGAAAAGCTACAGCAGCGGATTCCCGCTCATAGCCAGACTAGGAGATTTAAGTGAGTGCGCAGAAAGGATAAGACAGACGACAGATACCTTTTTGTTCGTAGCAAAAGAGTGCATAGTTTTAAGAATGCCATCATCTCTGAATAAAGACCATATGTACAGACAAGCGATCAGAGTTAGTTAAAAACCCACTCTAGAGATTGCAGGCCGGATTTCGATACTTCACGGGCAAGTTTGTCGGCTGCACCTTTGGCATCTATAGATGCGTCAGTACTGCTAGATCGTAATACGATAAGGAGAGTGAGTACCTGGGGCGGTTGGCGCATTTCGCAAAGCTTCGATGAGAGGTCCGAACTGAGAGTCAAGTGAAGCAGGCATGGCGACAGGGGACATGCTAGTGATAGTGGAGATGTGTGCGATTTAAAGAGGAAATTAAGCAAAGAGGCAAGGATAAAAGTCTATCAGATGTAGAATGGAACAGAGAGCTCTATGGTGTTGTTACAAGGAGTCCGGGCAGTTAGGCCCTGTGCAGACCAACGTTCGCTGATACCGCCGACACGAAAAAATTTCGAGGCAAGTCTGAGCACGTGTCATTATTACATAAGCCAGCTCATTGAACAGTGCTTACGTGCTTACTATTACTACATGTACTGGCGGTTTCCAGAAACTCTACATTGATCGCTCAAGATGCGTAGCCAGTTACAGATGGCGTAAATGGTCCTGCTATGTATCAAGTCTTTCTCCGAGAATATTTTACTGTATCGATACTTTATATCAAACAAGCTCGGATTTGATTGCATGGATACCTCGGTAATGTCACTATCGCTAATGGATCAGCTGCGCCCTATCCCACAGCATGTTGACGGTATCGGTCGTTGCTGGGTGTCTTGCCAGGTGTATCGCACCAATTCTGCCTTATAGGCACTGCTCGCTGGCACATGCACTGCGCATATATATCTTGAATCCCCACTCAATAAACGACTTGTTGCCATGCCTGAAGACGAGAAATGAGCACCTGCACATATAAGTATTCTGCTAAACCCAATACACTAATCGCTCCCACTTTCCTACCTTTCCTGTGAGTGTAACACTATCTTGATCATTCGGAGTCTCACGTAGTCTGTATAGGTTGGCCAATGAACACAGAGGTACTCCTCATCATAGGGATCGTCGCGGCAGTGGCTGCACTGAATCTAATTCTCCTTTGCGTATGGTTCATACTCAAATCACGACGAAGAGTCGATACACACAAGTTGGCTCTTGAAGCTGGGATTCCCGAAAAGTTGACTGGACGAGTGCCTATGGCGTCCATTACTCTTCCTCATCCACCTCTGCCCCCGTCTTTTGCTCCTACTCCACAAAGTCGACAACCCGCAGAAAGTTCTAGGCAGTTTGACTTATCGGCACAGATCTCTCGGTTCCATACAAAGGTGCGACCACCAAGTCTAGTACCTGCTCGAGTACCTAGAGCAAGCAGAGCTCCATCGAGAACGAGAAGGCCACATCGTGCTTTGAACCTGACCGGAATCACACCAAGTGACATGCTGCACATATCAGAGAGACCGCTCAAGCGAGGTCCTTCCACACGATCTGCTGTTTCCGCTGATTCTGCATCCCTCTATTCAGCGGCATCCGCACCACTAGACTTTCACGATCGTCTTTTCCAGCCTATGGCGCTGGAGACCATACCTGCCTCACCCGGCGATGTCCCTTTCAGTGAAGGTAGAACAGCCTCGAACATGTGGAATGACAACGCTATCGTGACAAGGGGAGATTCCGCGTCAGAAGTGCAAACTCCATCATCCCCTATTACACCTGCTGCTTTGAACGTCCAAAAAGACACTCATTCATATTCTACTCGGGTTCGAGTCTTGACCGCTGTAATGCCCCTCGGTTCTTCAACACCCTCCCTGGTACATTCCCCTCACCCTCCACCACGTTCGCCACTTCGACCGTAAGTCAGGGGGTATGAGGACATTGCCTGCTTGTGTATACGTAGCTTCCTTTGTCAATAAAACTGTGCAATGTAATTCCGAAGCAGTCAAAATATATCTGCTGTGTATATGCGACGACAGCGGTTTAGATCAGGTAAATTTACGAATCCTCGTCAGGGTAGTCAACTTTGTCGTATAGGCGTAAAGTTTCATTCCAATCCCTACAATTTATATCCGTCAAACATCTGCCTCATGAGAAAGAATTATATAGAAGATACCTCTTACGACGTCGTTTGATAGAGAAATATCCTGCTTTGCTCTGCCATTTACCTCGTACACGCCCTTTTTCTGTTCCACCTATTTGAAGGAAGTACTTTTCGGGATTGGGCGGCAGATCCAGAGATTCAGCAACGTCCATGACACGCTGATGTAAACTTTCTCGGGCCAGACGCAACTCATTCAGAGTGGGCTTTCCTACTAACAGCAGACGCCCGAGAGATACAAAAGCGCGGAACGATGCAACACAATCCTCCATCCACCGAAGAGTCATCCACATGAGAGCTGGAATGAAGAAAAATGTGAAGCAGGCAAACGGCAGTGTCAAGAGTACACCAGTGAACCATGCACCAAGTCCAGAGATAAGACCGTAAACGAGTTTATACTGAGCGATCTCGTCAAAAGTATCGAAGATGGGTCCGCTTTTTTTGAACTCATGAACCGCGTAGAAGGTAGTGAGGAAGACAGGCAGCCATAATAACAAACCAGGCATCGAAAGGGAAAGCAGGAAGCAGGCCCAGAGCAATCGGATGATCATTCTTTTCACAATGGCATGTCGAGCAAGAGGTCTCCGTACCCGATCGTCTTTGATTCTGAACGTTGTTAGACGATCTTGATAACTCTGCAATGGTTATGCCTGAGCAGGTAACAAGTACACCAAGTATATCAGGAGGTGCACACCTTTAAATCCGACTGAAGCAACACAAGATCTGTAGCATATGCATGAGTTCGCTGCCCGTCCTCCGAGTCTTCATTTGCATCCTTGAAGACCTCCAGGAATGCTCGAGTTATTCGAACATGATCGCCAAGACTCATGGACGTGCCTAAACTTGCAGTGAATATACCAGTAATCAGATGTGATTCAAACGCACCAAGAGGGGCATATATCCGAGCAGAAAGTTTGGAAAGCTGGACGAGGTGCCAGGAAGGTGAATCGAAGGTGCCTGAGCTAATTTGCTGATATATCTGGGCTAACAAGAGATTATCACCATAAGACCCTCTGGAGGGAAGAAAGAGGTTGTCATATATTCACTTGTGACAGCACGGATACTGTTGAAGTCAACTGGTTGCAAAAGTTCAGGATTGGTCTTTGGCTTAAATTTCAAGGGTGGATGCCAAGTCACCAATACGTCTTGATGTCGCATGAGTACATTGAGCGCTGAAAGGTAGGTGACTTCCTACCTGAGCGCCAGTGCTGTCGATGCCTTGAAAAAACTAATTAGAATTGACCACGGAGTAAAGCAAAAGAAATGTACTACATGTACGTTATAGAACAATTGAGCACGGTCAGTTCGAAGTCGGGATTTTTGCAGTGTTTTGACAGGACATCACATATCAGCCTTGCGACTAGAAAGCGTCAACACCCAGAGTTCCCTTAAGACAGGAGCAGATATACCTCCAGTCTTGAGCGGTGCTATCGTAGGATGAAAGCGGCTCATTCCTTCAGGAAACAGCATAACCGCATCGCCGGCTTCTAAAGCCCGAACTAAAGCGTCCATTGCATTCGTATTGTCAATAGGCCCTTCAAAGTCTTTTCTGCGATGTATAGGAACTGTTCCGGCGCTTTCTATCAGCCAGCTCGTGAACGTCCTTTTTCCGAACTGAGTTGATTTGGCTGTCAATCGTAACATGTTGCGAATCTACTCATGGAATTAGAGATGTGTGGGAGCGAGCCATGACCTGCGCACGTTGCTAGGAATAGATGTAACAAGAAGCCTTGAGTAAGAGCTGTCAGTATAGAAATTGAGACCAATAATGAGACAACGTACAAGGCATCCGTGAGGGAATTGCTATGATTCGCACAGACTATACTGTAAACAAAGGTGACATTAGGAAAGCACGAGGGCGTGAAACGGCTCGAGTAACCAAGGTGTTCCAGTTGCAGGAATCAAATGCGTATTCTCTACTACAATTGTTCCATAGAAAATCTTCAAGACGAATCTGAACAGTAACCTAATTGTACAGGTCATTTCCGCAGCGCTCACAGAACAAGCTTGAAACACACCTGATCAGAACATAAGACCATGGCGTCGAAGTACCTTTCAACATTCGTAGGAGTAGTAACTTGTGCTCATCGGCCTGTAGCCTTGGTCGTTAGCGAGGGAAGAGTAGAAGGTCCTACTAGACAATGTCCGAGTCTGTAACTTCTGACCCACGGCCCGATCAAGTCCGGAAGAGATTGCTGACTAAGCACGAAGAATTTTCATCGAGGACTGCTGTTTGTCTTGTAGATGTTCTCAATGAATGCTTAGGAACCTTAGCTGCACTTGCTGAACGTTGTACAATTATGGAGCAAGCTTTGGCCAAGATTCGTGTTCATACTTCCTCTTCTCTTGCTCATCAGAAAACTCCTGCATCCTTGCTTGTCGCTCTAGAGTCCACTTTAAAAGAGCAGAAAACAGAGCCTTCTCCGACTGCTTACTTCGCCGCCCTCTTAACCACTCTCGATGGAACGATTCAAAAAAAAGAGTTCTCTCTAAACGAGGGCGACATTCTTCCCGCAGAGCTTTATCTGATTGCTCTCGTTATCCCATTTGTATCTGTTCCTGTTATTCGAGCGAACCTATCTACGTTACTGGCCCTCACAGCCCCACTGTTTCCTCAATTGCTGGGCCATGCACCGGCTCTGAAATCGCAAGTATCTTTATACCAGGTCATTTTGCTGTCTATCGATCGAGCTCAGTTGGAGACCCACGGAATTCGCCAAGCTTTTGCCTCTATCTTGCAGCTCTGCCTTGATCCGCGGCCGAAAGTGCGGAAAAAAGCTGTCGAGGTCGTGCGAGATATTCTTTCAAAACCTCCCCTCCCACTCGTGAAACATCCATACGCTGAGCGAGTTGCTGAATGGATCAGGTCAGCTTTAACAGATGTGGGGAATACTGCCTTTCAACCGAAAGCTAGCAAGGGCGTAGAGAATTCGCAGTCTGATACTGCTATTCACATTCTTGCCTTTCTCCGACCTGTTATTTCCAAACTTCCCTCATCTGTGAGTTCCGTTTACTCTTGTGGATGGGAAGTGACATTAATTGAATGATTTTTTCAAATGCAGTCATATCCTCCAATAACGAGTCTACTTCTGGCACTTCCTCGGCTTGGAAATACTTACGTCTCACAATCCTCTTATGCAGTCTTATCCGAACTATTTGCGCTTTCTCGCGAGGACACCGATTCAGGAATAGATACGAGCGTCCTTCCTGGTGTTCTTAAAACAGTCATGACATTCCTTCCTTCGAAAAATGATTCAACTCTAGCTCCAGCATGGGTTCACACCCTCGGAAATATCATGCTTGCTTATAGCCATACAGATCGCAAAACTTGTGCTGTTCAACTAGGAGCTGTATGGAAGACTGTGTGGTCTTTTCTGGAATCCGATGCTATCACCGTGCGGCGCTCTACGGCAGAGTCGCTCAATATGCTATTAAACGCTGTCGTACAGAGTGACGCCTCCTCAAAACTTCCTGATATCATTGCACAAATTTCGAAGGCTTTCAACTCCGTTACCTATACACGCGCTATCCCAGAGTTGCTGTTAGTAACAAGTGCTCTCATCGACAACATTCAAGGGAAACCTTTCGAGGATGTACGCGAACGACTGTTGTTCTTGATCACCTATATTGGAAACTTGAGGACAGAAAAAGGGTTCGAGTATAAAGAAGTCGTAGATAATACACTTTCCACTGCAATGCGTGTACTTGGACCAGAGATCATACTGGAAATACTTCCTTTGAATCTTGAACCGTCAGACCGGTAAGTTCTTATTTTCCCGCATACATCCTTGGCTAAATTCTTCCATCTCATATAGACAGGCTGGTCGAGAACCTCGGGCATTCCTCCTACCTCTACTTGCTCATCCTCACCCTTCGCCGTTATCCCATTTCGTGTCGTATTTTGTACCCCTCAGCGAGCGTATGTTCGATCTTCAGCAAAAGGCTGAAAGTGAAGGTCGACAATCAGAAGCTAAAGTTTGGAGTGTCCTTGTGGCTCAAGTGTGGGCAGGATTCCCCGCGTATTGCCATGGGTCAGTCAATATAGACCAGGTAGTTTCTCTGCTATCCTGTAATACCTTGACTGACGGCACTCTTAGACCCTGAATGCCTCATTTTCTCAACTGATCTCGCAGCTGCTCTACGGCCAACCTGAACTCCGACCAGCGGTTTTGAGGGGTCTCAAAACCATCGTGGAATCTAACATTGCAATTGCATCTTCCAGTGACGAGACTATCAATCCTTCTAACATTACACCCGAACAAGCTGCCCAAAACGTCGTTTTCTTGCGAACCCAGGCCGAGAGTTGGCTTGCCGTCCTATTCAACGTCTTTGGTAGTGTCAACAGAGACGCACGTGGCGCGGTTGGTGAGGTTATCACTGCATGGGCAGGAGTAGCTGCCGAGCCGGTATGTTTACTCGTTATGAATGCTTCGCCAATCAACTAAGAAGTGAAAATTATAGGAAGTCGCCAAAGTTTATCGAAAGGTGGTTGATTTGCTCAATGCTAATATAGCGAGAGTGTCCGGAGCCTCCGCAAATTCCGGCTCTGAGAACATTGCTGTCACGGCTCTTGATCTGCTACTTTTGCTGCTTCCTCATCTTTCAGTGGCCGATATGACTGCCCTGTTTCGTCTTTGCCTATCCCCCACCGTGCTCACTGTCAAGGATAATGGCATCCAGAAGCGTGGGTATAAAATTCTTACTAGATTAGTGGAGTCCGGAAAAATAGCCATTGACGCAGCTGCTGTTTTCCAAAATTTGGAAACTTTATCCGATAATTTGACTGCCGCTGCAAAGAAGGTGACTTAACTAATTCTCCAACTTTGCGTTCTGCTGATGTATACCGTTACATTTAGGATCGATATAATCTACAGGCAGCTCTCGTTCCAAAGATCCCGTCCTCTGCACTGCATTTGATACCGTCTTTGATACCAGAGGCAGTATTGGGAACTAAGGAGACTTCGGACAAAGCTAGAGCTGCTTCTTTCGATTTCATTGTCGCCATGGGAAAGAAGATGAGCGAAGGCGGGGTCGTCAAAAGGGACATGTTGGACGGGATGGACGAAGACACAACTATGGAAGGTATGTGAAAGCGGTATCTTCATCCACAGGATGCTGAGAGCTACTACCAGCCACTGCCACTGTTGAGGAATTCATAACCATGGTGGCGGGAGGGCTGGCTGGCACTACACCGCATATGATCAGTGCGACAATAACTGCCTTATCACGTCTTGTGTTCGAATTCAACAGTTCAGTTGTTTTTTTTTCGCCCTTAGCTTGTTCTACTGAATATGGTCCCATCCTTTTGCAGGCGATTTGTCAAACACCATGAGGAGCGAGGTCTTCACCACCTTGTTAGTTTTCCTCTCCTCAGCTAATCGGGAGATAGTCAAATCTGTACTCGGATTTATCAAGCTCGCTATCCATACATACCCTGTGGATATTATTCAGCCTCATCTCAAGGAAGTTGTCCCCGCTTTACTCGGGTGGTCCCACGACCATAAGAATCATTTCAAATCCAAAGTTCGCCATATTTTCGAGCGGCTGCTCAGACGCTTCTCTTGGGAGGAGGTTTATGCTTCTGCCGGAGATGAAGAAGCTGCCAAAGTGCTAGTAAACATAAAGAAGCGGAAGGAGCGCGCGAAAAGAAAGAAAGCTAACCGAGTTGAGGAAGGATTGGACGTGGGTGTTCACTTGATTGATCAATTTGCATGAAAAGTCATTCGTTCCTCTCCAGATGCCAGCTGCCCAATCTACCACCGGTGATGCCTTCGAGGACGTTATATATGGTAGTGAAAGTGAACTCGACGAAAGCGACGAAGATGACGAAACCATCGATCGCTCTCATCCACGTCCAAATAGGCAGAAGGGGGTACAAGGGATACGTCTACGAGTAGACGGCGACGAGCCGATGGATTTATTACAGGGTGTCGCCTCTCGAATTACAAGTGAGCATTTCGCCGTGGCCGCTCTACCTTTGTGTTTAATTTTGTTTTCAAATGCTTCTTCGACCCGCCGTCGTAAACCTGGACAAGACGCAGCTCATTATAAAACGGATGAAGAGACTGGAAAAATGGTCATTGATGACTCTGATGACTCTGATGGAGTTGCACCTGAGCAAGCGGCGCAAGATGTCTCCGGGACAGCGTATCGCGAAAGTATGACTTCTGTTGATGGTTTTATTAGAGGTGCGAATGGACGAGTTAAATTCAACAAGAACACCAAGAAACGGAGACGAGAAAATGAGGAACAAGACGAGATGGATGTAGACGAGAAAACTTCCGGTAAAGACAAGCGAAGAACGTCGGCCAAACTTGGCCAAGAATTCAAAGCCAAGGTGAGTAGCTTCTTTTTGTATCACAATCACCTGTGGCCTGACTAGAACACAGCGGGCTGGGGGCGACGTCAAAAAGGGTGGCATGGATCCCTATGCATACATGTCGCTATCTCAAGCGGCTAAAAAGAGCGGTCGCGGGGGTAAAACCCGTATCGGCATTGTAGGGAGGGAATGATACATACTACCAATCTGTACATTGCTACATCTCATGAAAGGATCTCTGCCTATCCGTACAGTGTCTGATCGTGAGGAGTTCCGAACAATCCAGCCCAACTCTCAGGTTGTTTCCACTCCGAGACATCTGATTCTAAAGCAACCACTTGGACTACTAATGAAGCCAACGAATATGCGTCTGCTCTGTTATCACCATCCAGCGCAAAACGCAGCAATGCAGCCGTCGGAATTGACCAAGAATTGGGAAGAGAAGAAAGGATTCGACGCGTCAGGCCGCCGCCGGGAATAAACGGAATTGCTCGATCTTTAGAGCTTTCATCGTCAGAATTTTGGCCTTGAAGAACCGGAGACCTGTAGGTCGGAATTGGGAACGTGGTTAGTCGATGTAACGGACTTGATACGAGGGTCGGGGTTTTCAAAGGCTGCAACTGATATGTCGGGGTCCTGGCAAGAGCTCATAGATGAAAAATCAAAAGAATAGAATTATCAGAGAAACACACAGCATTTGATCATCCGTTCTGTTGGAGAGGTCGATTCCTGACAAGAGCAAAACAGCAACAATGCCGGATTTCTGGATGAAATCAAACAGATCATCGAGGAACTCTTGTTTCTTCGTCTGAGAAATCGTAACGGACCAAGGTGAGAAAACATAACTGGATTTTTTTAATCTCACCTTTAGTGCTGGTGATCTTTGTTGTATGACAAGGAATTCTGTTCCATCTTTCCCATACACTTGGCGTCGCAGACGTTAGACCCTGATGAGAGGTGACCAGCGATTGACTCACGTTCAAATGGTGTAGTTACACCTTGTTCTCCGCTCTCTCGACTCCCAACCACCGGAATGAAGTAACGAGAGTCGAGGACTGCTACGCGGCGAAGACCCAGGGATGAGATTAGCAGATCGACTGCCAGTTGGGCCACATTTGCAGTCGACACGACGGGCTACCAAGGTTGATTTCAGTCTCCAGACTAGTTATTTAACAGGTCCAACATGACACAGACAAGGATCAGTGTCTTTCCAGCAAGTTTTAGTTCAGTCACCGCATTGACGAAAGGCATATCGAAAAGAGAGAGGTGCGGGCACTCCGGCCCGAGCAGTTCTACTTTATTAAATTTACTACTTAGAGCCTCAAAGTTCGAACTTGAACCACCTTTGGATCATTGAAGCATGAAGCACACTTTAGTCTTCTCGTGGCCATATCTTCGCATTCAAAACGTATATTGTCTCTCGACCGGCCATCTTCGGTTCTCAGGCTTCGTAGATATTCACTCGACTCACGGGCACGGGCCGCCATGGACTCATGCTTCTCAGTTTTCTCCCAACTCCTTCACCCCTAGTGAGAAATGATGATACACTGCTTTTGTCCCAGGGTGGCTCTCGAGCTTGACTTCCTCTGATAATCAAGCATGCCTGGCAGTACCCCCCACAAATTTCGGGTAGCAATATGGTATGTTAGCGCCATTCAACCAAATGCACCCGTTCTCGACCTTACAGTGAGCATACAGCGGCGGTGGTATCAGTGGACTGTGCTTGGCTGTCTTTCTTTCCCGCACTCCTAACATCAAGGTAGATTTATACGAGGCCACAGACCGCTTCAAGGAGATTGGTGCAGTAAGGAATATCATCACTCTCGGAATTGTTGAAGTCGAATATGAATCTGAAGCTCACTTGCTTAGGGCGTCATGATCTGGTCAAGAACTTGGAGAATTTTAGAGCTGTTGGGACTCGCCCCAGCCTTCTCAAAGATCGCTCATGCACCTCCTGATGGTTCAATTGGTCTGCCGTGGTTCTACTCATTTCACATTTCTTAAGGTCTTATATGTCCTTGTAAGGAACCGGATTCGACTACCGAAGATCTGATGAATCTGAAGGTCGTCGGTTCCGTCTTTTTCAATTACCATGTACATCTCGCCACTGAGAATAATCACAGCATAAGTCTGACCATCGCCTTTACAGACGGCTGCATCCGCTTTCATCGAGCACAATTTCTCGATATTTTTGTCGACAACCTTCCAAAAGATACTGCTCACTTTGGAATGAAACTTGTGTCATATGTCCAGAATGGCCAGACCCCCATCGCTCTCAAATTCGCAGACGGTACCACAAGTACTTGCGATCTCCTCGTCGGATGCGACGGAATCAAATCTGTCATTCGTGCACAGCTACTTTGCGAGGTTTCAGAAAGAAACCGGGATCCCGAACTGCTGAATCTCGTAGATCCTGTTTGGACTGGGACCATAGCGTATAGAGGGCTTATACCGGCGACTGACTTGCCTCCCTTTCACCGCGCTCTTGCAGATCCTATGATGGTACGGTGTCATCTTTCAAGGTCCTAATAAGATGTACTAATATATAAGATCTTTGGGCCTGTCACAGTACTGCGGGAAGAACAAAGTAAGGATGATGACTCGTATTCTCCCTCTAACATGATTAACGTTCTATGTTCAGCACGTTGTCAGCTACTCGATTTCTCAAGGCAGTGTTGTCAATGTAGTCACGTTCTCTTCCGAGCCAGACAGAGAGGGCACTCCTTACGGCGAGAACAGCTGGGTGACAGAATGCCCCAAGCAAGAATTGCTTGATTGCTATGCTAATTGGGAACTCGAAGTGGAGCAACTTCTCTCTGTGCGACAAATTTTTTTATTTTCACTCCGAACAGTGAAGTGTGAAGTCGGTCTCTCTAGTGTATCGACAAACCTACCCGTTGGGCCATTCATCATTTGAAGCCTTTATCGTTCTACGTAGATGATAAGGTGGTTCTACTTGGAGATGCGGTAAGCGGTAATCCATCTCTATGATTATGCAGTTACGCTAAGAGGACAACCTTTCACTTGAGGCACACGCAATGGCGCCCCACCAAGGGGCTGGTGCTGGCCAAGCTATCGAAGATGCGCAATTGCAAGCCGTTGTCCCTGAAGGCCTGACATCTTACCTGTCCAATAATTCTTTCCAGGATGCGTACATTTTGGCGGCCCTGCTACAAGAAGCTTCACTAGAGACACTCCCATCTGCTTTAGAGGCGTACCAGCGTGTTCGTCTTCCGTTTGCAAACCATGTTCTACAGGAATCTTACACATCTGGGATGATGTATGAGTTCAACAGCGAGATCAAAGATGATTATGATATTCTCGGGCCAGCTATAGAAAAGCAGTGGCACTGGGTAGAGGAGTCTAGTCCAGATCAGGAATGCCAACTCGCACTATTTTACTTTAAACAACTAACGTCCCAGATTAATGTTGCGTTATGAATTCAAGCGCGTCCGGTCGAATCTATAGATAATATACACGTCATTGCAAAGCTTATTGTTTGAGTTTCTCCACCATTTGAGGTACGACGTCGTACAGATCAGCCACGAGACCGACATCTGCGACTTGGAAGATGGGAGCGTCCGCGTCCTGTCAGAGTACATATCAATAGTGATACTAGCGCGAAGAATTCATGGACACTTGCCTTATTCACAGCTACTATCATTTTGGAGTCCTTCATACCGGCGAGATGCTGGATCGCACCAGAAATGCCAAGGGCGATGTAAAGCTCTGGGGCGACCACTTTACCTGTCTGGCCCACTTGAAGTGAGTTGTCCGCATAACCGGCGTCCACCGCAGCTCGAGAAGCACCAACAGCAGCTCCGAGGACATCAGCCAGAGGGTACAGTGTCTGGGCAAAGGTCTGCGCGTCCTTTAAAGGCCGACCACCTGAAACAACCCTGCTGGCAACACTAAGATCTGGACGATCTGACTTTGTGAGGTGGGTGTTTACATGCTGAGTGGGAGAGTCTGGCACGTCTACTGGGTCCACAGCTTGAACTTCGATCTCCTTGCCTTCCTCTGTAGGGGCGGCATCAAAGCTAGTAGCACGGACTGTGAAAAATTTAATGGGAACAGAAGACGACAACCGAACAGTGGCAATTGCATTTCCAGCATAGATCGGACGGGTGAAAGTAGTGCTACTTGAAGAGGAATCATGTTCGAGTGAGGTGATCTCCGAAATTGCGGGCACGTCAAGTTTTGCAGCGACGCGAGGAAGCAGAGACTTGGCGAAAGAGGAGGGTGTTGAAACAACGTGTGTATATTCAGAGTTGGAAAGTAGCTTCTCAAACAGGGGAGAAAGCGATTCCGGAACTGGCTGAGAATACAAGTCCGAGGTGGAATGTAACAGCGAGGTCAACCCCTTAAGTCTACGTCGGTCATATTAGAATAGAAGCCAAGATAGCCTGTTCGCAGACATACTTTCTAAGCTTGTCCACGACTGCTGGGACATGGTCTGAACCTCCGACGACTAAACCGGTAACCTGACCACCTAGCTGAGAAGCAGCAGTGAGGGCAGAAAGAGAGCCAGGGTCGATGACACCTTGGCGATGCTCAAGGAAAACAAGAGCATGAGGAGAAGCTGCAGAGGCATACGCCCTGCGAAGGAACGAGCTGCAGACGACGAGCTGAGAGGGTCGTGGTAGCATTTGAAAGAGTGACTTCAAATTTCCGGTTCACCGGCTACCCCGCAAACACATTCCCGATCTTCACTCACTTCACTTTCTCTTGCCCGTCATGTCTTTTCAGTCCCTCATTTCTGGTTCTGAATGTGCGACTCCTTCTAACCCTCTTTCTCAAGTACTCAAACACACCGAGGCTGATCGCAGCGTTCAGCAGGTTTGTTCCGTTTTGGACGCACTTTCATATTTCTGATTTCTTGTTTCAGGATAGAATTGCTGGCCCATCGTCTTCCAGAGTGAGTTAGGATCGTCACATATTTGTTGCTTGCTTCTCATGACGCTTTGATCAGCTTCATCACCTTCCCGGAACAGCTGCGTCGGCGGCTACTGAGCATGACCTCGCCCTTGCCCGTCAATTCTTCGAGGGAAGTCATGTCGCGCCCGCTTTCTCAGTTTCTGCTCTTCCAGAGCTGTCTGGACCACGCATGAATGAAGCATGGATTGCCGAACAGCAGCAGCGCATGCATTTGTTTGAAGCGAACCAAGCACGATCTCAGTGGGCCGCGGAATACGATTCATCAGCTTTGATGTCGAATCAGAAGTCAGTTGCAGAACAACCTCGGTCTGTTCAGCTAGACCGTATGTCTTGTTTATGATTGTACGCCATTTGGAAACTGAACGTCATCGACAGCGCAGCAAATGTCATCTTACATGCCACAGTCAGCCTTTTATGGAAACTACATGGCACGAAACATGTATCCTATGGCTCCAGGGTCCATGACGCAAAATCTAAACATGCCCGTGGTCGGTCAAGATAAAGGGAAGGGGAAGAGTCGGGAAGCCGATTTCGAAGCGGCTTTCGCCCAGGCCGCTGCCTTTCTATCTCCGCAAGTGGCTGAAACTTCTCGGATTGTTGAAGTTGAGGATGGCGTCACTGATCTGGTGAATACTCTGAATGCTACGACTTTAGAGGAGAGCAAACGAGAACACGGCAATGATTTCAATAGGTTGGTGGACGTGTTTTGATCAGGATATGTTCTGAATTCTATCTAGTGTCTGGGATCACCTTATGAACTCAGATGCGCCTCCCCCGAAAGAGGATTTGGCTAAATGGGAGGCCGAGTTTAATCAACTGATGAGCTCCCAACGCGATGAACTAGACCATGACTATGGCAGTGCTATGCAGGAAGCATGGGAGTCTGGTCTGGGGAATTTCTCAGAATCGGCGCTTGGGGATCAGCCGGTGAAGTACGATGAATCAGGCTTGCCGATACTAAGTGAATATTCGTTCGAGGCCGAGAACAAATATATGGATCCGTCCACTTCAAGCAGTTCACCTCTGCGCGATGCAAAGGCTCTGCTTGAACAGAATGGGTCGTTGTCGGAAGCAGCCTTACTCTTAGAAGCCGCTATTCAAAAAGGTGATCTAGGAGAAGGAGGTTACGAAGCTTGGATCCTTTTGGGAGAGACTAGAAATATGGATGAGCGCGAAGAAGCTGGTATGCGTGCCCTGAGCGAAGGCGTGAAACGCGCCGAAGCTGCAGGCGCAACCGGAGTGGGCATGATGGTAAGACCAGAGAAATTGAGATTCACAAGTTTTTGACTTTGCACTGTTCTAGTCTTTGGCGATCTCTTTCACGAATGAGTCAATGGACAGAGCGTCCCATGTCATGCTTCTACGTTGGCTTCGTGCTAGATTTCCAGAACATCCCGTCTCTGAAGAAACCGTAAAGGCGATGTCGACTCATTCACCATGGGATACTCACAAACACATTACCGAGCTGTACCTAAAACTTGCCAGAGTGCAGCATAGTCAAGGCATCGTGGATCCCGATGTACAGATTGGTCTAGGCGTGCTCTTCTATACAAATAGTGAATATGACCGCGCCAAAGATTGCTTTGAAAGTGCCCTGTCTGCGAGGCCCAATGATTATCTCCTTTGGAACAGGCTTGGATCGTCATTATCGAATGGAAACAAGCCAGAAGAAGCTTTGGGCGCATACCGAGAGGCGCTGCAACTACGCCCTACGTACACTAGAGCCATTTATAACGTGGGCGTTGCATGTAAGTAAAACTTCTCTTGTTTCCTTACTTGAATTTGATCTTCAAGTATATCAGGTTTAAATATCGGCGCTTACAAAGAAGCCGCAGAACACTTCCTCAGTGCACTTGCCTTGCAGGAACGTACGGCAGGGGAAACAAGTGATCAACTATGGTTCACTCTTCGGCGAGCATTTTTATCTATGGTGAGGTCAAGATCACAATCTTTTTTTAACATATGGCTCAATATATCTCTGGCAGGATCGAGGCGATTTGGCTGAGCTGGCGAAGCGTGAATTGAAGAGCAACCTAGATCTCTTTCGGAAAGAAGGTTTCGATTTCTAGGCCTTTGACTGGCTTTTTTTCAGCCACGGTTTGGAATAGTGATAGTGGATAATAGATGTTCATCCTATCATGTGTCGACAATTAGTGCTCTGCGGCATGGTTTTACACCCCATGTGAGGGGTACAGAAGTTGGCACGGAAGTTGATCTCGGTCCGCGTTCCCGCTGAAACGAGTGGATAAATATCTGAGTGGAGTCACTCCTCCTTTGAGAACCTCCACGTATTCTCAACAAACTGGTAACTTGAAAGATGACCTCTGCAGACGTTCAGATGTGACTAGATACCATTTTACAACATATTAGGCTATTGACAATGATTACCCAGACACTCCTTGACCAAACCAAGTCCAGAAATTGGGGTGAAGTTGAACAAAGTGTCATCGGAAATCACACAGAACAAGGTGAGTTGTGCCACGCGTATCGTAAGAAGATGCTTTGAACAGCCCTTTCCAGATTCATGGAGGTGCTCAGGCGATGCGTCAGTCCATTCTATTCATCGGTTGTTTGCTATTACTGTGAACTGGAATATCAGTTTATGCCGTCGGTCTCACTGAAGCGGACATGAACAAACCTCAGGTATAACTTCTCGCTTTGTATCAATAGTCTAGTCCCATGACAGGAGTTGACAGGTTGGCATCTCACCCGTTTGGTGGGAAGGAAACCCTTGCAACTCTCACCTGGTATGATGAAGTCTCTTCCCGAAGTACTACTCAAGTAATGCTCGCACATAGCTCGACCTGGCACGACACGTCAAAGAGGGATGCAAATCCGAGGACATGGTAGGGCTGACATTCAATACCATTGGCGTGAGGTACATTTGAAGCTGTCTATATATACCACGAGCAGCTTATTTATGTTCTCTAGCGATGGTGTGTTACAACAAGTTTTCTATAGTAAATACTTTTCTGACAGCGGCGTTTGGCAAGCGATTACAATGGGTACCGACGGTATGTAGAATGAGCGTTCTCTGTCCTGGCTTCATCATCAGGATTTCCGGATAGGAATGCGGTATTCGTTACCGAGTCGGGATATCATTGCAGATTCAATAGAAGGTTCGTAGTTACTCGAGTTGCGCTAGTTTTCATTGCTTGAACCGTAAGGACTTTTTGTTTTTGAAGCGGTACGTGGAAGTTGTCTACCGTTTGATGTGTGCTTACCTGCTCTATAGGTCGTCATGGTCAGATTACAGCGTTTCGTCATCTGTCTCTCTTCTCATCATCAACCTTTTAGGGAATGAAATATGACGGAAATATTTCTATTCCTGGATGTGATAAGAACATGGTTTGTTGTACCTTTGATCGTGTTGTTTGGGCTCTCAAGCTTACAGATAACTTGTAGCCAGGCTGGTAAGAGACATGAACACGAGTCTTGAGTTTCAATCTCTCATACACGCTATTGTGAAGCTTCATGGCAGCTGTTAGGCATAATCGTCCTACAGTCATCGTGTACGGTGGGACCATTCAAGCCGGCAAGCGGCATATCGGTGAGTTCTTCATTGCTCTTCGACTAAAGAGGTAACTTATTGTGGACTTTTCAGACTGCCCCGCAATGGGATATAAAGCTGGTGGAACCGTCAACATTAGCGACGCGTTTGAATCCTTTGGTGCGTGCTTATAGCCATCTATGAACCGCATATGTTTACAGCATCCTCACAGGTGCATATAGCGTAGGGAAGATCAGTGACGAAGAACGGTTCGATGTTGTACGACACGCCTGTCCCGGCACCCATCCCGAGCCGATCGTTGTTGCCCTGGGTTTCTGATACTTGTAACATCTCGTAGGCACTGGCGCATGTGGAGGTATGTACACAGCCAACACGATGTCGTCCGCATTGGAAGGTAGGGGTTCTTTTTTCCATCTTGTACTCAAATGCTAAAGAATCATAGTCCTCGGGATGAGCTTGCCATACTCCTCTAGGTATGTCATGATTGTAATGAAAGATTTGGGCACGATAAGTGAAGAGTTCTCCAGTACGCCGGCCGAAAGTCCTGGTCAGTTCATGCCCCTTGGATGCAAGATATGTTTTAACTTTTACCAGCCAAGGTACAGGAATGTTTGAAGGCAGGAAAATATCTCAAAAACTTACTCGCGCTTGATCTCAAACCACGGTAATTCATGCCAATTGCCAACGGCCGTTTGCTGACAGTGTTATGCCAGTGATATCCTTACTCGCCAGTCGTTTTTGAATGCAATTGTGATTGTAAATATACTTGGGGGTTCCACGAATGCAGTATGTCACAACCAAGCGGCTCATATTCTAAAACTAAATACCACTAGGTTCTTCACTTTCTGGCAATGGCTCGTGCCGCTGATATAGAGGTTTGCCGCGTCGCAGTCCTCAGATCCATTTCAGGTCCTCACTAATCCTTCTAGCTTACAATTGAGGATTTCCAAACTATCTCAGACAGAACGCCTTACATCGCTGATCTCAAACCATCAGGTACGTGCTGACGAACGGCGCTTGCTTTATAGGCGTCATGATGTGTTTTATTAAGGAAAGTACTACATGGAGGATGTAGGCTCAGGAACCACCTAGTACACTGTATGATACTGATAAACTTTAGGTTCACCGTGTGGGAGGAATTCCTGCTCTACTAAAGTACATCCTGAAGCATCGACCGGACCTAAGAATCGTCCCTCATACTAAAATATGTTGCACACTGACCAGTTCTGTTAAGTAATCGATGGGTCACAACTTACGGTGACAGGAAAGACTCTTGCAGAAAACCTTGCAGACGTTGAAGAGCTTTCTTTCGAGAATCAAGATGTGATCAGAAAATTCGAGGACCCTATCAAGGCCAGTGGCCATCTAGCAATTCTTCGAGGAAATCTTTGTCCGGGTACCGCGGTAGCTAAGCTCACTGGTAAAGAGGGGCTTCGCTTTGAGGTACGTGCATGACCACGTCTACTTACAATTTGTACCGACCGAGTCCATCCAGGGCATCGCAAAATGTTTTGACACGTAATGAAGACTGTTTTCAAGCAGTGGTTGTCCCTTCTTATTCATTGTACGTGTTACAGAGTCGAGGAATTCTTCCCGGCGCTGGAAGCAGGAGAGATCAAGGACGGCATGGTTCTAATCTTCCGCTATCAAGGACCCAAGGGTGCTCCTGGAATGCCAGAAGTAAGCGGTCTCAATGTTTCATTAGACGAATACTTATAGCTTTTGTTCGACAGATGTTAGGTCCGCACTATATCGCCTGCCTGCTAGTTCCTGTTGAATTACAATTTGTCTGTACAGGTCAAACTGCGGCCTTGTCTGGCGCTGGGTTGAGCAACACTACAGCATTGATCACGGATGGACGATTTTCAGGGGCCTCCCATGGTTTCATCATTGGCCATGTGGTTCCCGAAGGTGACAATTCTCTTGATTTTAATTAAAGCAGTTTTTTGATGCTTCTGAAGCTCGAGTCGGCGGGCCTATTGCATTGGTCAAAGACGGAGACACCATTGTGTGAGTTTAGTGCTTTATACTTAGTACATTTTGACAGTATCTTGGCAACAAATGTTTCTAGGATCGACGCTGAACAGAGAGCTATCAATTGGCAAGTGGATGAGGCCGAGGAAGAACGACGTAAGAAGGATTGGGATGCATCGGACAAAGGCAAGCTCAATGTACGACGCGGAATATTATATAGATACGCTCGGGATGTTGCAGTAAGTGTCACTACTCGCTCGTCAAAATCCAAACTCCAGATGTTGACGTTCGTTGTCTATGTAGCCAGCAAGCTTTGGGGCGTTTTGTGACTAATGAAGGGGGTACACGGGAGGTCTCTAATGTGTGCTGTTGAAAAAGTCCATTGTATAATTATGTGTCCATTGACCAAGGAATCAGAGCCTGCACGTAACAAATCATGAGATCTCGCTCAATTGGACCTTGTGTCAAAATCTCCGGTACGGGAGATGTTGGGGTCTGGAGGAATGCTAACGACGTCCGCCTGTGAGGCAGAAAGATTCTTTCCCTTTGTTGACATCGAGGGCGCTCCTGAACGATGATACCCCATAAGAATTGCAGGGTCCGGGGGGATAACAATCTTCTCCACGGGCTGCCGCTCTTCCTCACTGTTGTGTTCTTCTTCCAGATTTTGTCCTGCCGCCAAAGCTGCTTTGTTGTGCCTTTTCCGTTTGTATCGTTTACGAAAGTATATAGCGAACCCTATGATCCACGCAAGACCCATGACTCCTAGAGGAACGTTCGATAGGAGATATGGTTGTTAAGAACTAGAGCATACCTCCGCAGATGCTTCCAGCAATAATTGGAGTCTTGGCTTTCTGTCTACGCATACATGCAATTAAGCGTGCTGAAATGAACAATGATGAGGAGAACGTATACCCGTGCAAAGACGCAGCCTCCGATGAGGACACTGCATTCACATACAGTGAAGTACTTGCACCTAAAATCAGTGTATGAGATCTTCCGCGAGGTAGAAGAAAAGTTGGTAGATAGATTCACCTCGGAGACCCACATACATTATTACCCAAACAATTCTTTAAGTTTCAAGTCTTCGAACGTTATGAATTAAAAATGGCAATGGCCAGTATAAAGAGTTCGGTATATTCAGAGCATGTAAGGCATTAGAAGGTAGTGTCGGGCTGAGGGGTCTCAACGCAGGGCGACTCCCATGATCATGGCAAGGCAGTCAACAGCTTACGTAATCAGAACCACCACATACAGTACATACATAACAATACTATTACTATCACTAATAATAACGATCCTAAGAACTTGCTGAAAGAGTTGGAACATATTGTCTGATATGCTCTGGTACCAACTCCACCGGTAGCCGGGCTATCGTATCAAGAGGAGCCCGTTTGGCTAACGCGAGGAGATTGAGGCGTATATTACGGACGACTGCATCTTCTTCCACATCACTTTTGATGCGATTGTCACCGTGTGCTTTGACTTTTCGGTCGTACTCTAGAATGGCATTGGTGACAAACGCGAAGACGTGGTTCATCTGCTCTGGACTTTCTAGCTCAGAAGATTGCGTAGTCGAATTGTTGTCATATGTGATTAATGCATCGCTGCCCTGAGGGGCAGTCTGGTCCACTGCCATCTCATCCTTCGTCGTCAACTGCCCACTAGTTTTGAGTTGTTTTCCTAGCCACTCCTCTTCACTAGCATATATCTCGCTAGGTGTCTTTATGAGTGCTCCCATATCAATCTTGTGTGTGCGTATTTGCAATAAAGATTGCAATGCCTGCTCAGCTATAGGATATTCACGTAAAGATCGCGACACCTGAGCTGAGACTGCATCGAGGCCTGCATTTGGAAGATTGCATGATGCAGTGTGCGTATCAATTCCACGTAGAAGCGCGTGACGGCCGTCAGTCAGAGGATCAAGGACGTTCTCTTCTACCCATTTGGTGAGTGGCACACCAAGTGAGGACGAACTCGATGGTGACATGAATTCCTAAGTCTTTTTCAGCCAAGTCATTCTTCAGGTAATCATGAGACTGACCTCAGGAGGTGCAACGAACTCAGCAAGGCTTCGAGCATATGCGAATCCATCTAGCCCGCCGTATACCACATCACGGATATAGTCTTCCGCTTCGGTCGCTCGCGAAGTATTGAAGTACACATCCGAATCGGAGGTAGTGCGTGGTAGACGTTTGGCGGCTTCTCGACAGTCCATACTTTCCCTAATGATGCTCAACGTCTGTTCTTCATCATCACCAACAACAGCCCGACGTTTTATTTCTTCGGCTATTTCACCAGCCAGCAGTGCAAAAGAGCCGAAATCCACGGCATGGGGCTCACGAGAACTCTTCCATTCAGTCACTTCAGTGCTTCCTTCGCGTTCATCATCCCTCTCCTTGACTCTGCGAGCGTTAGCATTACGAACAACACTCCAGTGCCGTCGTTTGGCCGAAGATGGACCAGGCTCGGCAAAAGCGTAGGGCCTACTTAAGGGCGTATTGACAGGGATAGGAAAGGAAGTAATGGGTTGAGGAGTTTGTGATTGAGAATGGGATGGATCAAATCTGGGTTGGCTACCAGGTAGCGAGATGGAGGTATAGATGGGTGTGAGCAGTGGTCTAGTAGGTGCATCAGGTGCTAAGGCGCAAAGCACCGAGAATGGGTCCTCCACTGAGTGCATAGTCATAAGATACCCATGGATAGAGAAAACTTGAAGAAGCGTACTTTCGTAATAATCTAAACTACCATCTGTGCGGAAGGGTGGCCCTTCTTTTTCAATGCGGAGCCTTTCTTTCTTTGTCTTGTAACGTTTTCCTTAAAAGAGACCTGTGATAAGCGGAGAAGAGACAAGGACAATGCTGATGACTCGTACCTTTTATTTTCAGATCTAACATAGTTTTTGCCCAATCAGAACCGGGCTGAAATGCCCCAAGGCCATCTTTGGAACCAGGTAGTCGCCCTTCAGCATCGATGCTCTCGGAAATCGTCTTAGAACCGCCAGAGCTTGCACTGGCTTTCTTGGCAGGTAATCGAGTACTACGTCTGGACATCCCAAGCTGGCCTTGAGTTGTAGCGAGAGCATATGACGAGCCAGGGGTGTTCGCATCTACCGGGGTGCCTATTGCAAGGTCAGCGTCGTCTTCGATGTTTATATTGCCGGGATCATCATCTTTCTCCACTTCTATATTCCAGTCT
Organism: Omphalotus guepiniiformis; assembly: GCA_028554645.1. Lineage (NCBI taxonomy): Eukaryota > Fungi > Basidiomycota > Agaricomycetes > Agaricales > Omphalotaceae > Omphalotus > Omphalotus guepiniiformis. Next base: position 451,585 of record JAQOOI010000076.1, on the reverse strand, counting down.
GTCTCGTATTGGATGACTGTAGATGCTGCTTTGGCAATATGGTCAAGTCCATACGCTTCAATCCTCTCGGCCTCGGTATAATAGATAGTGCCGGGAGGATTAAATTGCTTAGCATTCGAGGTTACAAGTCGAAAATCGTTCTATGGTATATTTAAAGCATGTATCATTTGAAAAGAAAGGAGCACTCACGGCAAATTCTTCCAACGACCGATATCTACCACGAGCTACTTTAGCACCAATAGTGCCCAGGTCCATTGGAGTCTTGATGACATCGGCGTATCCAGGGACTTGTACAGGATCAACGGGATGCAGAAAGAAAGCATAATCATCTTTCCTGTGGTATGAGGACTGAGATGACCATAGATCTAACAAGAAAACGTCACGCGTACTTTTTAATCTGATTTATGAGCTTTGTTAGAACCTCCTTCAACGGTTTCAGCTTGACATGACGAGGAGCTTTCTTCTCTTGCAGAGATGTATCGAGGTGATATTCGAGCGAAGACTTTGCTTTTTTGTGGCCAGATTTAGCTTGTTTGAGAGATTTGAGAGAGGGAAGTACGAGTGTTATGCCAGAGCTGGACCTTTTTGAAAAGCTGTTGACATTTTGGATTGAACCTGGCTCGCTGTCGACATCGTCAACAGAAAGCGTTTCGTCTTCTTCCATTGCATCCATGCTAAGCACAAGGTTCGTGATTTCTTATGTAAGCAGCTCTAAAGCGTCTCATACAAAAACTACAAAATTCTAAGATACAACACTTCTAAATTTGATTCTAAAGATGAGCACCTTCATCTCCATCAATATCATTTGTAACCCCAGTTACTTGCAAGTCGTGTACGCTCTCAAGCCCTACCGCTCGCAAAACACTACAAACACCTTCCTTCTCTACTGCTGCAAGCTCAACGTCGCTCTTGACCAGTAACATGCCAGCAAATCCAAGCGCGTTCACACTGATCGCCTCACCCGTGGCAGTCAGGGTATGGGTTTCGTATCGCCGAGGAATCAAGTGCATGTGCTCTAGTGTGAGAATCACATTGTATGAAGGCTTTCCGGCGGGATAGTCAGGATCATGCCGGATCGTAGATACAGCTAGGTCGAGAAGAGATAGAAAAGCTTGCGCAAGGGTGCTTTCTGTCTCTTGCGAAGGGGATGAGGGGAGGCGCGAATTAAAACGGATGACATGGTTCGCATAGGGCAGCCGATTGATTGCGAATGGTCTATCTAGAACATTTGAAAGCAATCAATCAGCCCAGGCGATGGTGGCAGATGCAAAGCCAGGACTTTGCCTTACTTGGTGTCTCCAATGTGACAGACCTTGCTAGCGTCTCGATTGGAGGTCCATCTTCATTGTCTACTTCAATGAACTGTAGATGCTTATGAGGTTGACTGGCACCACTGAGGTCGCCGCCTTAAATCCGGAGTCAATTTGACATAAAGGCCCCTCAGTATGATACACGTACAGTTATAGAAAGCAAAAATGTTCTTGCTGGCTTTTCGCGCAGCCACCAAGAGTGCATAAGCTTGTGTAAGGTCGTTCGGCATCAGAGGAGACGATTGTGACTGGAATTCTGCCAATTTCATTTCAATGATTTCACAATGCACCCTACGTTCTTCAAAACGTGAAGCGCGCACCTTTCGTAACGAGAAGAAAATGCCGGGGGACAACGCAGTATTTGTTCATCTACGACAGTACGAATGACACACAAGGGAGTCTCGGATGACAGAAGAGACCTACCAGTACAATGTATTCATCATCTTGCTCCTCGCCTTGTAAGGATCCGACAAAGAGCCCCGAGTTGTACGGTGGGGCGAATGGATCCAATGGTTTGCTTGCTTCCGTGGAAGAGGCATCGTCAAAATGAGGCGTTGGTAATTCAGGTTTTCTCTGAAGAGCAGGACACAATCGAATCTCGAACTATAACCTAATCAGCGAATCAAGAGAGGATAACGAGAACTGGGAGCACTTGCATTTACTCCAGCTTCAGGGTGGATGGTGACCGTGGAAGCAAAGAAGAACAAGTCTCTGGATGCGAGCCCATTTTCGTAGCTCGAAGGGACTTTGGCTATGATTTCAGGCGGTAACATGGGAGTCAAAGAATACAAGTCAGTGCATATGCACGCCAGGACCCTAATCGATGAGGTGTGAATCTTTTGCGAATACGCAACTCAGTGCGAATATGTTTGCTTCATGTTACTTCACGCTTCACATCTTCTGAAATACAGCAGGATATAACATGGACGTAAAATCAACAAGCCACTAATACAATGGGGATATCTGAAGTATGTGAGTGATTTTTCGAAAATGCTATTCCGGCTCGCAATCAAAAAAAAAAAAGAATGGAAAGATGAAACCAGCCCATCAATATAACTTGCTCCTCCTTCCCAGCGCACACAGAACATAAAATCCATCAAAAAAAGGACTTGGACGGCGACCTATGATCAGGCCCGTCCGCCTTTACCCCTATTCTCCTTCGCCACTTCCATAGTCTCACCAAGTAGTTGAGCACGAGTATAGCAACATACAGCAACCAACGACCACAGGGCCGCGTTTGTTCCCTGGTAATATAGCACTGTCAGGAAAGCCTGGAACATGAGCAACACAATCCGAAGGGCGAAACTTCGATGTATCGCCCATCCTTTCAACTGGGGTATTGGATATTCGAGAGCCGTCATGACCAAACCGATCACCATAGCTAAAATTTGGATAATAGGAAACTTGACGATAAGAGTAATGAAGACTGCAGCCCCAGGTGCTGGTTGTGTCGTCAAAATGTTTCAGTACCACACATAAGCTGAACATAAAATTTGACGCACTGGAGGCCTCCTGGGTCACGCAAAATACCACCAACGAAGTCCCAGAAAAACTTGCGATAGAAGATGGCGAAGAATCCAGACCAGACAGCATCTTATTTCAGGGAGTATGGATATCAGTTGCCACTTGACCAACAATAACTCGTGAAGACCCACATAGGCTTGCCGAGATAGAGACATAGCGCGCAAAATCATGCCAAATCAAGTTGCCCATGGTATTCAATAAAACTTTGTGAACTTGTGTAAGGATTGTAAGACAGAGACGGTGAAGAGCGCTGCTCAAGTCAGGGGTAGAAGAAATCGGGGAAAGGCTTGTTCAAGGGCGAATAGAGTGAATTGTTGAAAAAGAATGAGCAATAAAAGAGCGCAGCTCAGACCCAAAGAAGAGAAGAGAAGAGAAAAGAGTCAAGACCCAGAGGGAGGATGGAGACAAGGTAGAAGAGATACTTAAGTAACAGTCACCTCAGTGGTCCCTCAATCACTGTGACTGATTTTGTGACGTCACGGTCGACCGACATGGACCATGGTTACCAGAATCTATCGATCATTTCTTATGCTTGGGCCGGACACAGCCAAGGCTAAGAGGAACGAATGTATGCATTACTACTACCTCTTGAACCAATCGTGCTATGTCTTCTACTCAACTTGAATGCATTCAGCTCTGACGGCGACTTGAACTCTGACCTCCTAATACTCCTAGATCGAGCGGGGGAGGTCGTTGGCTCGGTCTTACCGGAACACTCTAGATCAAACAGTAAGTTCGCACGTTCCGAAAACATGGTAAATACAGTATCACGTACCGAGGCAGAGGATATGGCTCGATTCGCTTTTGCATAGCTATTGACAGATGGTATCCGAGCAGGCAGCATGGGTGTAGTGGAGGTGAACGATGAGGCCCTGCTCGGTCCACGCGATTCGGCTGGGAGGAATGCTTGAGGGGCACTGTAATAACTAGGAGCTATAGAGTGTTGCGAAAGTCTGGCGAAGGTCGCCACCGGAGGACCTTCCATCATGTTTGACGAGCCCAGTTCCGGTGTATCCGGCCGTTGAATTGGCAGAACGGGAGTAGGCGGTGTCAGATCAGTGGCCCTCGCACTACGTCGTCGTCTTCTCCAAAGGAACAATACAAAAATCAAAGCCAGTAGTAGAATAAGTCCGATTACACCGCCAACAATTGCAGCAACAAGTGTCTTTGTTGGAATTCCAGATGGCTTTGGCAAAATGCTTGGCCTGCAACTAGGTGAGAGAAGGGACCGTCAATCAACGAGATTCACGAACTGATCATTACTTGACGGGGCATCTCCGATGGGATCGTTGTTGTCCGGGTTTGCAGTTGTCGAATACACAATGATTGCATCCACATCCATGAATGCTCCTGTTCCTTGTCCGGGATCGGAAACAACAGATAGATTGTGCTGACCTGAACCGAGGCCATTGACAAAATACTGCGATGAAAGGTATAGTGTCAGCAACGGGATGTGCAGGTTAATCCTTCGAAGAAATTACCAAAAGAACCTGTGCCGGTGGTAAAGTTAGTCTGGATCAAGATTGTGTTCTGCTAGCAAATACCTGAGGATGCAGACTAGAGGCAAGCCCCCCAGCTCCAGCTCCGAAGACTACTGACTGTTCATCCAAAGACACTTGAAGGTTCGCATGATCCTGAGAGACTGTACCGTAGAGGGCAACAGCTTCCCCCGAAAATGATACTGATGCACTTGCCCCGGGAGCCTGCGTGAAACTGTCCCTAGATTACACCTATTGACCTTGCGATGAAAGCGGTTGACGAACTGTAGTGTCCCTCCCATATACATATTCTGGTCGTTTGTTTTCCAGTCTGAAAGAGGTGTGTAAACAATCCTTGAATCAGAATCGTCGATCGTCGTAGTCGTGAGTAAAGAGCTATTGCTATGTCAATGTTAGAAATTCACGGCACTACGGGTAATGAAGCAAACCTAGAGTCCCCAATCTGATGTTGTATCTCAAGATAGTCTATATCAATGGGCGATGATGCTGAATTAGTCAAAACGACAGTGTGTGGGCCATTAGAAAGACCAGTCGCCGAGCCTAACAGCTGCTTGAAAGCATTGTCCGAACTTTCAGAATTCCCGGCAGCAATTAGTTCCCCGTCTAACGAAATCGTATATGTGCCATAGTTTGGTCGGTGAGCACCAAATAGTGAAATCCCAGTCCCTGTAAATGACACTGAGACAAAAAATCAAAAACAATACTTGCATTTTTGTGCGTACCATTGAAATTGATAGTAGCACTAGCCCCTTGCAAGGTGGTTGTATGTAAGGATGCGCCAGAGTAAGACTATCGAGACCGTAAGCATCTTCGATTTCAAAACAAAGCACCACTCCCAGTACCTACAGGAAGTAATGTGTCGTTGATAGGAGAATCTGACCAGGCACCAGCCGGAGCGTAAGAGATCAAAGGGGAGCTGTCTTCCACTATGTAATGGCACAGAATAAGCAACGCAGCGCGGGCAATCTACCACTGAAAGTTGACGTACCGGTCAAATTGAAAAATGCCATCAAGGCTATAAATTACGAAAAGAAAAAGAATAACGGAAGTAGAGAAATCGGAATGAAAAAGGGAGGAAAGAAAGAAGGGACAAGCGTTAATCCTCAAACATCCTATAAGCGACAAACAGGCGCTATTCATCAAGACCATTGACATGATCAATTGATGCATTCGCCACGAATCGCCAGGTAGTGTGGATCTGATGGTCGTTGCGAGCATGCCCCAGTAGAGCCCAGCTGGATGTCTTGATACAAGGGCTATGTCAAGTGAAAGCCAGAACGTATCGCGACATTCGTTATAGCACAGGCCGAGCTCGTCACTAATCAAGTTGAAGGCCTTCAACGGTCCTGCTTATAAGATGAATGCAGATCGAAGGCGTGTCCACTGTCCTCGAGATTGAATATTGAAGCTTTGAAGCTTTGAAGTGTTATCTTGACCAAGATAACACCACTAATAGTTGTAGGTAGTATAATGTCGAGTCTCATACATAATTTGCCGGCCGTCAGTTGACCCCTAGCAAATTCAAATACAAATCTTGCTCTTGTTCTCTGTTACTGCCATCCATGCCGGGGCCTCTCAAGGCGCAGGCTACATCCAATCCAAGGAAATCTGCCAACTCTCGAGAGCTCGTCTCGACTGGTTCCAAAGACGTCTTTAAGCATCGCAGGCAACGCGACGACCAGCGCGAGGAAAGGCCTTCCACCACTCGCGCTCTTATTTTGCGCAATGGAAAATATGGTGCTAGAGGAACAGGGGAGGTTTTCCTCATGAGTAGAATGACTGGTGGGGAGAAACTGGTTTTGCTAGCCGGTATGAGTCTATGTAACAATATCTCGATTGTCTTCGTACCGTCCAACCAAAGCTCGTAGAGGATCTGGCGAAGAAAATGTCCAAGTCACTCATAGCACCTTTTCGCCTCGAACAATCTATTAGGTTAGCTGAATCACAGCTGAGCGGTAGGTCATCAGTGATCTCTTCATGTGAGTGTTGCAACCGTAATTATGTCCTCGAAAATTTGCCAGAAAACCTTGACGATATCGCGAACTTGAAGGATCCGGAACTATTCTCTTCTCTTATTGCGGAAGAGCTCAAGGCTCGTGCTTCCGATAATGAAAAGCCGAACGGCGGTCAGAATTCTTCTCGTACAGCGCAGGTGGTTTCTGATAGGTGATTCTTTCGTTGGCACAATGCCTACTATCCTGAGTTTAACTATCTTGTGTTTAGAATTCACAATGCTTACATGCTCGCGTCTGCATGGAAGATTGCTATGGACTCGTTGCTGGAATTGCAGGCTGAAGGTCTCAGGGACGAACTAGTCGTCCAGCAATTGAAGATTAACGTGGAGCTTCGAACTCGTTACCTTGTTCTCTACGATCTCGTCAACGTATTAGTGGACCTCAACCAAAGGAAGTTCTCAGTGTTAGCAACTACCACCCGTGAGTAGGCAGTGCATCCTGTGCTATCATTATCTCAATCTGTATCTAGCCCACTACAAACGATACTTCAAGGAAGTTGATAACGAAGCGGGCGAAACGGAATTCATCTTCGATTGGAATCAAGTACGAGCAGCTTGCACGTCGTTCCTTGACTCTATCATCATCGAATTGTGTTTTCCTCGTGCTCCCTATCCCAAAGCCGTCCTTTATCAAATTCTTCACGATGCTATTGATGAAGCTCCCAATGAAGCTAAACGTTTTCCTCAAGCTTTATGGGACACTGTTGGAAATCTTTCGGTAAAGTGCTTTAATACTTCAAAACGGAAGTAGTCCTAAAAACCTCGTGTTAGATGTCGGTACAACTTCAACAAATACTCGAAACCCCATTACTTGCAGCAGACGCCAAGTCTTGGAAAGACGTTGCCCGCAAGATGCCCGGGCCCTATGATCAATGGGTTGATGCGCAGCTCTGGTCGGGAATAGCTTCCGAAAAGTATGCCAATTTCAAAGATACTATTTTTCCGCTGTCGAAGACGCAGGATCGAGAAGTGCTTGTCAATATGTGGAAAACGATAAACATGGTATGCTATCAATTGCAATTATCTTGCGCTGTGTTCACTTCCCATGCCCAGAATTATAAATTGGTGTCAGGAAAAGATATCGATGATTTATGGCAGCTAACTGAGATTCTTCAACCCACTGCTCAGTGGCACCCTCGTGATCTAGCAACCACCAAAGATGATGGCGACGATATAGCTGAATATCATCCGCCATTACCTGGGGGAAAGAAGTTCCTGGCTATTACAAATGGCTCCGATAGCGACGATTCGATGCCCCCTCTACAAGATGTGTCTGATTCTGATGAATCTAGCGTATGGGACGGGTCTGAGTATGACGATGACGACTCAGAAAACGGGCAAAGTGAATACGACACTGATGAAGAGGATGAGATTCGTGATTTGGTCAGAGAGGCTATGGATGCAGTCCATACAAGCGACTGGGCTACTCCTGACGATGACCCCAGAGCGCCAAAACCTTTCTCCGATGAGGATCGTAAAGGAAACCCTTTCTTGAATCTGCTTGGCTCCTTGAGAGGTAAGTCCTCTGTATTCATCACCTGAATGCGTTTCATTACATCAACGCTAGGCCGTATGTTCAGTAAGAGCGCCAAACTGAAGACTACCACGACAAGTTTGCCTTCGCAGCCTAGTTCCGCGATAGCAGCTGAGAGCAAGGCATCTTCTAACATTCCCAGCCAGGGTAAGCAAAATTACGAAAGATTGTCTCTCAGATGTTAACTAAGGTTTCTGTAGGTGCTCGATCGAAGAGCCAAAAGACTACCATTGAAGAAGTCGTGGATGAAGATGAAGCCGCACATGCTACCAAGCAGAAGAAAAAGTCAAAGAAGAAGAAAAAGAAAGCTGTTGTGCCCGATGGGGGTGTGTCGGCCCCGCCGCCAGCGGTGACCTCGCCTCCCCAGGATTCGGGCCGCCCTACCCCAACCGTAACAAGCAGAACAAATGAATACCCCAAGGCCTCACCATCTCCAGCAAAACCAAAGGTAGTGGATTCTGCCTCTCCGCAACCGGCCGCGGGCTCCTTTTCTATTCCATTGGAAAGAGTCACCACGGCACAGTCTGCCAGATCGTACCTCCAGTCTGAGCATTTAGGTGCTCCCAAGGCAAAGGTCAAGTCCAGGCCAGGCCATGCTTCTATGTTTTCCCCGCTTCTTCAGAGGTTCGGTTTGGGCAAGGACACAAAAGAGACCCCGCAGGAACAGAAAGAGAAACGGAGCAAGTTCGCGAATTTAAGCAAGAGAACCAAGGATTGTCTGCATCAGATATTGCGTACAGCTGATGACACGAAAGGTAGCAAGGGAATGAAATGGAAAACGTTTGCCAAGGTATTCTTGTAGCGATTTGATCCTCGCTCTATTATATCCATAATTGGTGCAGACTCTGGAAGATCTCGGCTTCAAGTGCGATCCATCTACTGCTGGTTCCAGTGTACGCTTCGATCCTCCTGACGGAAGGGACCGCGTAAGTCTAACATCTCATTCTCGTGGCTCTTGTTAATTGGAGTCATCATTACAGGCCATCTCGTTTCACAAACGTATGAAGTCTCTCACTTCATCAACAGCTGAACTGACTATCTGAAATGACTATAGCCCATCCTGACACAACGATAGATCATATCAAGCTCAAGGAGTGGAGCAAGAAGCTAAAGACGTACTATGGCTGGGAACCTGAGGATCTTATGGAGGCAGCGCAGGCGTGATTACACCTGTGCAGCGAAATTGAAAGAATGATCTTCAGGATTATATATTATACAAATTGGGGGCTACTGTTACTCATTTTATTGATTAAGATAACTTTTAATTCTCCACATTGAAGAGAGGCTACGCATCTGCAGAAGAAAATTGGTTGAGATAACGATGCTCGGTGATGCACAGGGATAATAACCCTACCAAATCAATAAAGCTGTCTTCTCGAATGACATCCCCGATAAGTTTTTCAAGTGCGCTATGCGGAAGGTTGTATAGAGACGTGGTTTCTTCCAGAGCAGCGACAAAGGCGTCCGATGTTTGGACTATCTTGTCGGCAAGTTCAAGTCGCAAAGGATGGATGAGGTCAGAAGGAGCTTGCACCGGTGCACTGTTATTGAATGAATTGACCAATGATGATTGAGAGCGTCTGTCGTCAGGATCGTTTGATGATGAACAGCGAGCAGCTTGAAAACGAGACTGGGAAAGGCTATACTGCAGATGTGCTGTTGATGGATTTGGACTTGGCGTTGACATGAGTTGGAGAGAGTCTTGACGAGTAGGAGATGATATTGGTAGTCCAGCGGGAAAATGAGCCACAGAAGGAGAATTGATGGGTTGAGGAGACGGAGAGAAAGTAGAAGAACCATAAACTTCTGGATATAGTCGCTGTCCAGGAGGTTGGGATGAAGGATTGCTCCTGGCAAGATTTGAAGCATTTATGGGGGCGGAATACTGCATAACTGATGGCATAATGGATCCTGCACTCATAGCGATAGAGTTCTGGCCAGGATATGTATTAGCTTTGCAGGGACAGACAGAACTTATGGAGTTGACGAAGTCGGATACATCTGACATTGATGCAAACGTTATTTGGAAACGCCGGTAGGTCTAAGTTTAGCCTGTCAGACTCGAGTCCATGTATTCAGAAAGCGTGTACATACCGGGTTGGAGGGGTCACCTTGCGAGTGAAGATAACGTATGCCAACAATTGAATCACGATAAACAGCCTTGAGTGGGAGGCCCCGAACTTGCTGTTTGTCAAATTTGCGCGACGGAAGAGAAGAGAAAGACAAGAGATCAATGTCTTCCTATTCTGATACATGAGTTTGAACCTTGATACAAAAAAGTAGGTGACTTACAAAAACTATTTCGTTGCAGTCCATCGTCCATAGAATACGAAGCCGCACCGATTCAAGTTCAGCCTTGGATTTCCTGACATCGAGTACCAACCGAATGGTAGGATTTGTGAAGTGCTGCCAGTCTGAATTGCCTGGTCTGTCAGGATGTGGATATGATTTGGAATATTTCTGCAAAACATAGCTGGCAGTGGCAGTAGTGGAATGGGACATAACACTGATTGGTCATCAAGTTGCGGCAAAGAAAGCATTATGCAACGGCGGTCCGGTTCCCTTTTGATCCCTCTTCGTCCTTCGTCCTGCGGGCTGGTCGCGCTACAGTCTAAGTATGCCTCCCTCAATGTTAACCGAAAAGCGGAAGCTTGTAAGCAAGCTCTCAAAAGCAGTCATGAAGTCGTATAGGATGCGAATTACAAAATACGACATACCTTTACGTCTGCGCCCGGTGAGTGTATGTAGATGTGTTCCGACCTTTCCGTCTTCTCATACCCATCCTACACAGTGGTTCATTGTTTTCACTGTTGTCATTATGCTTTCTTTAGCTTTCTTAGGATTCACGAATTTTTCTCGATCTTTGCCGCTGAACGACAAGTTGTTGCATTTCATTTGTTTTTGTATCGCAACGACCGTGTTCTATTTCATCTTCGACGTAGAAGAGTGCGTTGAATTTACACATGTTTCCGCTTCCTCCACCAATCCAGCTCTTGAATCAGAGACGCAAGACGAATATGGTTTTGGCGCCATTCTGGTGTCATACTCACAACCTTTACCTGTCTGTTTTGCGGGGGAATTTTAAGCGAGTTTGTACAGTCGGTATTACCCGTGCGTTTATCCACGAGTCGCTTGTCCTGGCCTGTCTTGATAAATATAGCTTCCTTATAGTACAAGGAGTTCCAACTGGGTGACGTTGTGGTCAGTCCTGGTATTCTCGTTGGGCGACATCGTGACTCAATTCATTTCAGGCAAACTTGCTCGGATCCTCAGTCGGGCTGTACGCAGCGTACCATATGGAAAGGTATTACCGCCACCGAAGAGAAGTTAGTTCTCTTAGTCAATCGACCTCCAACCTGCACTCACTTATTGCATCACCAACTAGATCGCTCGCCTATATCGGCCATTGGACGTGGAAGTGCTATCCGACGAAGATGAGGAATATGCTGCGGACACTCAACTTCTTCCTATACATCATTCACCTAACCGACTTTCGAAAGGGAATGTAGATAAATCAATTAGATTGACAGACGTTTGGGATGAGCGGGAAGACTTGTTTGGGATTGGGGGCGATAGCGACAACGAAGGAGAGGGACCGACAGCTGGGCCGCCTCCGCCTCAGAGCCCTAGACGCGATGTGCCCAAAATAACAATGACGAGTTCATAGCGACATCATGTATCAATAATGTGTTCTAGTGTCGAGAATTGCAAACTGTACGCCTGGGAGCGAGATATTAGCACCTTTGCGGACGCAAGGTGTCCATAAACAGCTTTGACATCTCACCGCACCTCAATAAGATTAGCGCATACATCGAATCAGCATCGAATACTGTTCCAATGTGTCCGTAAACACTCCATACTTTGCCTAATGCTCCAAAAAGTCCACACTTCACTTCGCAATTATTAATTCGTGCAGTAGTAACGTACTTCAACGACTTTGGCAGCTTACTATTAGAGAATCCACACATGATATCGAGATACAGATGACGTCGTTAGGAAGGAGGTCCCGGTTTGCATAAATACTGAACGCGCATTCCTAGATTCCTATTCCCATTTCTTTCTCGTAATGTCACATCTCAAACTTTCCAACATTGGCGATCTCTCGGGACGTGTAGCTCTGGTCACCGGCGGGGGTACTGGCATGTAAGTAGAAGCTTCGGTAGACGGCATCACTTCGAAATTGATGAACTACACCTAGTGGGTTGATAATTGCTAGAGCCTTTGCTGCAAATGGGGCCAAAGTCTACATCAGCGGTAGACGCCTAGAGAGACTGCAGCAAACGGTGTCTGAAGCAGATGTGCAGGGGCTCACGCCGTGAGGTTTCTTGATTCATCGAGTGAAAACTTGGCTAATGTATCTGCAGCCTCCAGATGGACGTCACCAACAAGGATTCAATCAAGCACGCTGTTGAGCATATCGAGAAGCAAGACGGGAAACTGCATGTACTGGTGAATTGGTGAGGAAAGCGTCGAATCAACCTACCAGACTATATGATCTAATATTAATGCAGCGCCGGTGTGGTGGGCCCTTTCTCGCCTTTCATATCGGAGTGCGAACCAGGAACGTTGGGCCAGCGCCTCTTTGAACATGAAACTGTCGAAGGTTGGATGGAGACTTTCTCTACCAACACAATTGCGCCATTTTTTGTCACTACGGCATTCACGGCGTTGCTCGAGAAAGGCGCGCGCTCTCTTCCAAACGGTGGTGATACCTCGAGTGTTATCAACATTTCGAGTGACGTTGCGAGCGTAAGATTGTCATTGGGCATTGTAAGCAAACAGAGTTCACCTGTTCAGATAGCCAGCTAACACAAGGTGAACAGTTCGCATATAAAGCAAGCAAGGTCGGAGTGGAGCACGTTACCCAGATGCTAGCCACCGAATTCGCAATGCGCGATGTTCCTGTGCGAGTCAATTGCATAGCCCCTGGATTATTCCCGTCACAGCTATCAGGCAGCCGTGAAGAGGTCGATGATCTAGCAAAGAAGGTGCATATGCCTGGAGCCTTGAGAGGAATCCCCGCGAGAAGGGCCGGGAGGTGAGTGCTCAGTATACATTCAATCTGCCGAGAGAACTCACAGTGTTCTGTACGACCAGGGAAGAGGAGATGGCGATGACCGTGTTGTATCTAGCATCTAGCGGTGGGGGATACACAAATGGATCAGTCATCTTGGTGGATGGGGGTTATTTCTTGGTCAATCCTTAGTGTCATCGTCCATATTTCGGTTTAACTTCAGATAGCGATTGAAGAGTATTTCACGCAGCCTATACCCGTGTTGGTATAATCAGACAAATGTGCTTATGAGAGAAATTGAGTGCTCGATATTGTAAGGATAGGTTCAGTGAATATCCTTTATGTCTTTCTGTATATTGTTTAACTCGTGGAGAAGTTCATCGATCTCGTCGCGTCTCTTTGGCGCCAACTGGGTAAAATCTTGATAAATCTTCCGTGGTAGAGCTCCGACTTTTTCCTCTAGAGTCTGGTCCAAAGTCGCCTAGAAAGAGCATTGTTACAAATTGCAAAAAAAAAAAAAATTTGAGCCCCGAACGTACTGATAAGTCTCTCTCTAAGCCTTCGCCCACACGGCCCCAATCCTCCCACCATCGCTTCTTTGCCCTTTCCCACGTCCCTACACCCCACCGGACGCCGCCGACAGCAACCAAGAGTCCAAGACCGATAGCTGTTGAAGCATCCATTGCCAGCCATCTTAACAGACCTTCACCGGACCCAGCCAGCCATTGGACCCAACCTGCCCAACCTAAGCCAGCACCGATAGTAACAGACAAACCCATACCCAGGGCAGCTTGTTGTCCGGCCAGATGCAGACGCAATGTGGGATATTTGACGATCTGTGATCGCCTGCTGGTGAGAGGACTGGTAAGGGTATCAGGTGTTATTTGATAGGTAGGCGAGGAAGAAATTTGCTGCAATGCGTTTTGAAGGACGAGGGAATTAAAAGCGCTGAGCTCAAAGAGCTTGAGGTTGGCAAGACTTTCTTTCATATAGCGATTCTGGAGCTGCGTAAGACCGCCCGTTTGGAACACGAGCTAGAAAACACTTGAATGAGGGAAAGCATGTCGAACTAAGAGAATTCATATCAAACCTGTTTTTCTAAATCTTTGCACCAAGCTTGTTCTACGTTTCTAGACACGATTGTGGCAACCTCATCAATTCTCCAGAGCATTCTCCACCATGTCAATCGGTCCATTGAAGAACGAACCTGACGTGCAGAATTTGCAAGAGCCTTTGCAACATGACTTTCCTGTGAAGGCACGCTCTTGTCATATACACCAAGGATATCCTTGCGAAGAGAAACTTGCTCATTTGCAAGATCCTCCTGAATCCGACTTGCTATCGATGAAGCACGATTCGCTTCGTCTCTGGCATAGTCGAGGGCACCGCGCATGCAGTTCAGTGCAGCTTCTAGCTGCACCGTGACTCTTTGCACTTGAAGAGTGTCAAGCGGGGAAGAGGAAGAATTTGTGTTTATGGAACGAAAAGACGACTTCAGGGCATCAACAACAGATGATATCCGAGAGCCCAAATATTCATCCTGGTATCGTTGTACCTGAGCAGGAGATGCAGGATTCTCGCGTAGTGCGTCAAGACCTATAACAGCTCGTGAGGGGTCTGTGAAAAGGACATTGACCTCTGACCAGGACTGCCCCATTTTAGATTCGTTGGTGATCCAGGTTTTGATACTGGACTCATCCACCATCCGGGCAGTGTGAGTATACGCAACTATTGTAATCGGCCGTTTCCACAAGAAGCGGGGGTGAAAGACTTCGTGCATCGGAACTGTAAGTGGGTTTGATAGCACAACCACAGCATCGGCATTCCAAATCGACAGAATGAGATTCTTGCCAGAAGTATTGAATTGTTTTTTTGAAGAATATTCTTCTATTTCAACCGCACAAGGGAAGTCAAGGAGGAACGATGAAGGTACGGAAAGTGTAGAACCATCCGAGCTCACAACCGCTGCATGTCTGATTTTTTGAGCCTAAACAAATCCCTGTAATGTAGCAGGTACTCACGATATAAAAAGTTGCCCGTGCTCACGTCTGACCCATCGATTCCTGATAAACTCATTGACAGTGTCGTCGGAAGCAAAAGGCTGCTCTAACACTGCAGTTACGAGATCCTCCGATGCAGACCATTCATCTGTTCCGCAAACTACGTTTCCGAGTTAATGGGTGACAAGCAGCGCGTGATATGCTCTTAAAACACACCGAGAACACGAGCCGGACGAGCTTGTGAGGATGAAAGATCGTCATATGTCTCCGACAGGCGTTGTAACCAAAATTCCGAGGTCTTGATGGTTGAATCAAGATTTTGCCACCAATTCGCTGGAGAGAGGCGAGCATCGGGAGAGTAAGGAGCATTGACTTCTCTAGAGGACGCAGCTATCATTTCCTGAGGCGGTAGGACTCGAGGTATCAAGGCAGTGGTTTTATGAAGCGCGGTCAGTAACACTACGCGGGCATTGGTGATATCTTTGTCCACAGAGGAAGACAGGCTTCTCCGAGTATTACATTTGAGGTAGCATCTAGCAAGACATGCTATAGAACGAGATGAAGTTGGAGAAGAGATCTGACGACAAGCTAGCATCGAACTGGACGCGACGCGCTACACTTTCAATTGAATTGAGGGGACAAAGTCATTGGCTTTTAGGATAAACACGAGAATACAAAGGACAAGCGGCGTAAGACATCGCAATACATTTCAATTTCATTTCTTCCCGTAACTTAAACAATTCTTATCAACGAGCAAAACTTTGGGGCAGATGTCGGCGTATTCATCATCTGCAACAACAAGCGGCTCTCGTTCCCCATCTCCTCATACTCCGGCGTCTTCCGACTCAGTAGACCAGGTCGTGATACACAGCGAGCTCCCTGCGTGGTACAGCGGCAGCAGCAGTGTATCTCCGGACCCTGCATGGGTCTCTAGTCCTCCATACAGAGAGCAACTCAAGTCTGAAGACACTGCCATGCTGCAGCTTGACGACTTGATTGAACAGCATGCCTATGAAGAGTGTGTCTCCATCCTCCTAGGTATAAAGATGCCAGGCTTATTTTCCTCATAGTGTCTCTTCGCCCTCTCCTTCAGAGTCTCATAATCCATTTTCTCCCTCTGACATCAAATTTCCGGATGTCACACTCCCTCACATTGTCTCTAACAATTCCCGCCTTCCTTCAATGCCCACTAGCGTGAAGCCTATCCCACCACCAGCACTTTTCCCTCGTAAACAAGGTCTGCAAGTGAAAAGTCAGAAAGTCGTTTATCCACCCAAGGAGTCTTGTTACAAGTAAATCGGCTTTCTTTTGCAAATTGACATTCCCTGACCTGTCCATTAGTTTACCCATCATGTTCCCAAGTCTGCCAGAGAACGGTGCAAAGTCTCGTGTCGAGACACAGACTCGAGTAACAATTGAACTAGCAGATCCTAGTTCCTCGACAGACGTCTCTACGTACGACCGCATAGGGTCGTGGAAGTGGCTGAAACTACCACAAGGTACAGCGACAAAGAGACGGACGCGCAAGCAAGGCAAGATAGGTATGTAATTTCTTCCCGAGACAGCAATGTTGTCTGACTATTTGAGAAGACCCCGACCCACAGGATATGCTATATCTCACTGCAAGTGTGTCCTGTGCATCCCCCCCTCATAGTCGTGTTCTAAGCTGTTCAAGCTGCCAAGCTCGAGAGGTAAGGAATGTTTAAACTTGTCATTTTCAACTCCTGACCTGATGTCAGGCGAAACGCGTTGCCAAAAAAATCGCGGCACGCGTCAGACCCTCACGCTCTGACTCTGATACCCACGAGGACCCCAATGGTCTCGCGAAGAGCAAGCAGCTCGAGGATACAACAAGTATCATTCAGTTCAACTGTGCTGAAGTGATTGACTTCTCTACTGGCTCGGCAGTCCTGCCCCTACGAATAACGTGCTATTGTAGGCACCATCGCGAGAAAATTGGCTTCAATGTCAATCTCGCGATGATGGACCATCAAGGTCGAATCGTTGGGACGGGGAGCTCTAAACCAATCATGATAACGGATGATCATAAAACTGCTACCAACGGACAACTTCGACATGGGGACTTCCCGCCCATCATTCCCGGGGGAGTAGAGTACGACATGTCTCAGGTTGGAGCACCCTCTCCATCCGAAGCCAAAGCCCCATCAAAGCGGAAGAAAGACATCACTACGAATAACGCGGGGAAAAGAAGAGCTAAGCCTTACGATGCGTCTGCAAAACCCAGCAAGGGGTCAAGAGAGACCAGTGTATCCAGCTCATCCTCTCCGGCGCCGCCCCAATCTCCGTTACCCTCAGATGCACCACTCCCGTCAACAGCAGATTCGGTTCCAGATTCTATATTTCAATCTGAGCCTCCCTCTCTTCATTACGTCTCGCAAGATTCAGAGTCGTCTCCGGACGGATTGATCACTCCGGTCGATATCAACCCCGACATCTCAATGTTCCCTGAGGCATCTGATATCGCCGGCATGTTCTTTCCTTCCCAATTATCATCTCAGACAGCGTCTGGAGGCTCTTCTTCTGGCATCACAGCCCCGTCACCATCAATGCTACCGTTCATGTTCAGTGCACCTCAACAACAATCTTTATCCGCTGCACCGACAATACATAGACTGATTCCGAATTGCGGACCTACTCACGGCGGTATTGAAGTCACGGTATTAGGGGCTAACTTCCACCCTTCAATACAGCTTAACTGTGTTTTTGGGGATATGCCGGCAAGTTCGACGCAACGTTGGAGCGATAATACACTAGTTTGTGTGCTACCGCCTCGTGCTACTGCCGGTGTTGTTGCGGTGTGGTTTGAAGGCTTCCCGAAATTGGATGATCAAATGAATAACCCACCATCATTGTTCACGTATTCAGATGAGTCGGACAGAGCGCTGTGAGTCCACCCACTGGCGATAGCTTAAAATACTCAAGTTGAATTCGCAGGATGGAACTTGCGTTGCAAGTAGTTGGTTTGAAAATGACAGGCAAGATTGAGGATGCTAAGAATGTAGCTATGCGCATCGTTGGTGCTGGTGAAGGTTCGGACTCTGGCCAGAGTGGAAATGGTCAAGATTCCATGATGCAGCTGGCTTCCGCTTCCTCTCTTCGGCCATTATTGCTCATTCGTGCCGGAGAAAGCGAAGACTTTGAAAGCCTGATTGTCAACTTTTTGAAGCTCATGGATACCTCGCTAGATCATCCCTCGGCGCAAATGGTGGCCATCTCGGACGCCATCTCGCATCCGACTAAGAGTGGACAAACCCTACTACACCTTGCCGCCATCCTTGGATATACTTCACTGATAGAGTTCCTGGTAACACATCATGTGGATTTAGATGCTCGAGATAGAAACGGCTACACTGCGCTACACTTCGCCTCGATGATTGGTTCCATAGAGTGTGCTAAAAACCTTTTACGAGCTGGTGCTGATCCTGCGATCGTCAATGCCCTTGGGAAGACGCCGGAGGAGATTGGTATTTTGTCCTTCGATGACATCCTGGAACAGAGTTCAGAAGCTGAAGCAGATGATCAAATGGTTGGGTCCAGTGATGAAGAAGCGGAATGGGGAGACGCCGAAGAGGACGCAGCAGATGTCGTTTTTCGACGGGCTGCCAAAGGACAGAGAGGTCAGCGACTAAATCGCCGTTCCGATGCAGCCACTGAGGAGCTTGGACAAACAAACTCAAGAACTTCCAAACCTCCTGGAGAAGCAAAGGAGAAAGAAATGGTGGACGAGAAACATGCACCATCTTTCATTGATATGGTCCAGCGTACCGTCGCGCAGCTACCAGGCGCCCCTCAGTTAGGCAATCTCCCTCTTCTCCCCGGCGTTCCATGGGAAGCTCTCCAACAGCTACCGATGGCCTTTCCTGTGGCGGTTCCCATACTGCCTGGTTGGCTCAGCGGTCTACACGGTAGTGGTCAATATGATGCTGATGATAGTGGTGTGGACAAAGTTGCGGGACCGATGAAAGGTGTTCAAGAGTGGAAAGCATTCTGGGAGAAATGGTTGGCCCTTGCACCGTGGCAAGCAACAGAGATGGTCGCACCACCGCAGTATACACCCAGAGCTTCCCAGCCAGAGGCGCCTATCGTTGACTCAGAGTTGAATGGACGAATATCCAGCTCATCGAACGAGGAAGAAACAGACGAGACAGCACACGCCCCAGCCGCCGGGTCTCGTATACAACAAGAGTCTCGGAGGCGATATCACTACAATACAAGACCCGTGACAGATCAAGAGGTTAATGCGTATGCGTATCAACCTAAATCACAACAAAAGAAGCGTATGTTGTGACTCGTAATAGTAATGGCTTACCATTTATTCATTTATCTTGTTTCCTTTACAGATGACCGAATGCTCTTATTGTTCTGGCTTCCGATTCTCATGAGTAAATCTAATTCTGAATTCTGCTTGGACATACACTGACGGTTTTTGCTAGTATCTTTGTTGTGGGCGTTTCACAATGGTCTACTGTTCGTGGTACGCACTATCAAATCACCAACGGCATTCAAAAAGGTCTTCGGATACTGAGCTTGTGGCCGTTCTACTTTGTCGGCGTTCCAGTAGTAAAATAGTTGATCTTCGTCTGCCGACATCAGGGAATTAACTGCCGTTTTCCGGCGATTTCTGTTTCTGTTCATGTACTGTTCGTGTATCATTGCCAGGGCTTTGGACGATGCGTTTTCGAGTTCTTCAAACGTGTAATTTATTGTTCTGCTTACTATAGTCACCTTCTTCAACCTTGTGTCTTAGCTATTTGTTTTGTTGTTCAGAAACATAGAGTATCAACAATTACCATAATAGCTGTTTGCTAATGTTAGTCGACTGGGGATTGTTGATCCAAGCTCTTTGTCGGCGCGACTTGACTTGTAATGAAACGAGTGGCCGACAATCAACTTATCAAAGGCGCAGAGGAAGAGGTACACCCTTGACTAGTCTGCAATCGTGGATTACTGATTTGCGGCACCTAGGAAGATTCGGAGGGTGAGGGACAGGAGGGGTTCCACAAAGCTGATGAATCTGTATTAGCGGGGAGACGGTGTGGCTTATTTCTGTACTTCATATTTCTCTCTTTTTGACTTGACTCGTGCGCTGTTCAGGATAAAGGCCCTGCCGAAAAGGTCTATGGCAGCCCCGCCAAGTCCATTTGCTACCAGTGCTAGTGCACCTAATGAAGACTCAAATGGATGTTTCCGTGTAGCTCTCCACTGCCTTTGTCTTATCGAGATGCACAGGGATCATCTGCTCAGTCCAAGTTTGGAGCTTTTTCAGGGTTTGGAAAGTCATCTAGCAACACTTTCACATTTATTCCCCCCGCATCCCCTTCATTAAAGATACAAGTCGTCTCTGACGATACTGCGAGTCCCTTTTCAAAAGGTCCCTCTGTCGCACCCACGGCGTCCAATGCCGCTAAAGCGTTTAGCAGTTTTCTTGGAAATTCGAATTCAAAATCCTCGTCGCTTTCAGCGCAGCCAACATTACCGGATGTCGAAGCGGCTTCTACAGATGATAGAGCGGCTCTAAAATACTTCAAGTCACTTCGAGGTCTTAATATCTCCTTTCTCTCTGCTCTCTCGAGTGCTGTAGATGAAGATCCCTTTGTCGATGTCGCTACCTTATTGGAACGATACAAGACACTTCGGCTAGATGTGCAGAAAGAGTTTGACGACACGACACCAAAGGAGACCAAACCAATCAGCGGAGCGTCTTCGACAACTAGTCTTTCTTCCGCACCTTCTATGCCCACTCCACCTGCTTCATTTAGCGGGTTCAATATGTCATCTTCGACCTCGAACTCGGTCAGTGGTGGATTTACGCCCAAGCTTGATAACACCAAATCAAGTTCCCCTTTCTCCTTCCCTGCTCCGGCCGTCAATTCTTCGGCCTCCTCACCTCTATTCACCTCCTCATCGACGAATTCCTTGAATGAAACCTCATCGTCTTTTGGATCTTCGTCCAATCCTTTTGCCCTTTCGGACTCAGCCTCCACTGCTGGCAACCCGTTCAAGCTACCGGAGTCGTCTGCTTCTTCTGCTACCAGCATTTTTGGAACGAAACCACCAGCTTCCTCTTCGGGCTTCAGCTTTGCTGTGCCACCCAGCTCTAACACCGCTACCGGAACTACGTCAAGTCTTTTCGGTACACCGACCACATCCAGTCTGTTTGGTTCATCAAATAAATCCACTGCATCGAAAACTTTTCCTTTTGATACATCCACCCCAAGCACACCTCCAGCATCAAAACCCACTTTTGGTGGGTTTGCAGGCTTTGGTGGAAAGACAAGCCCTGCAGCAGGAAGTATAGGTAATCCTGTTGGCTTCGGATTTGGAAGCCCTTCAAAAGCCGACAGCGGTACCAGCTCTGCTTTCTCTTTCACTCAAGAACCACCGCAGAAATTTGAAGAAAGAGTTGACTCAAAAGAAGATAGTGATGCAACAGGAAGTCAGGAAACGCAAACTGAAGGTGATGACGGCTCTACACTGCTATTCGGCAAAAATCCACACGATGAGGAAGGGGAAGGAGAAGAGGGCGAAGAAACCGTTCACTCTATACGGTTGAAGGCATTTAGGCTAAAGAAAGCAGGAGAGCCTGGAAGTAGTGGTTGGGCTGACATGGGTACCGGTCTGTATTTGTGTCTTTATGCAATGCCTTAAACTGACCATATCTTTTGTATAGGTATTTTGCGATTGAAAAAGCACAAGCAAACCGGGCAACGACGTGTGCTTCTGCGAAATAGCAGTACAGGAAAAATAATCATCGTGCGCTTTGAGTTTTAAATCATCGTTTGTTGTAAACTGAATGACGTCTACTCGCATAGAATTTCAACCTCTATTCCGGTCTTCTACCATCGCAAACCAAGAAAACCATCATGTTTGTAGGGCATGAGGAAGGTGGGGTCTCACAGACCTATAACGTCCGAACAAAAACAGAGGAACAAGCCACTGAGCTCAAGACTGCCATGGACAGGGAGATTGCCTTTGTAAAGGCTAAGAGCGACAGTTAGAGTACTGCTCAGTGTTATTTTCTCTACTCAGCTGTGCGGTCATGGTATTATACACAAGCAAGCTTGTGAAGACATATTATACATCAGGCTAATTTCCTATCCTTGCACTTGATGAGCTCATCTTTTGCGACACCCTGTTTATTTTCCATTAAAGTGACTTTGCGCATTGTGCCATATTGAATTCAACACAAATGCTTCACTCAGAAGCATTTCAATTTCGTGATCACCCCAATCTTGAGTTGGAAGAGACTGCAGGAACATGATTATGCCCTAATTGCAATTTTGAGCTGGTTCAATCATGGATAAATCGACAAAGAACGACTGAGGCTGACCTGAAAATCCATTTGACGTAGCTTGTCGCTCCACTTTACTAGAAAGGCAGAGCAAACGTAGAGGTGGAATTGGGAAAACGCATCAGGACCCTCAGCCTACTGGATTTTAAATTGCGTGCTAGGGACTGTGAACAAGTGTGGACATACCAAATATGTGTCCCACATACGGATGGTATTCTGAACGCTGATCTCACGCATCAACAAGCAGTTCATCCACCGAAATGCAAACTGCATGAACTCCACGTTCTGAGCTTCTAGATGGGCGAATAGCGGGGCTGGTATAGAACAATACAAGTAAGGAGGTGCAATACGGTGCGGATGAGAACTGCAACTTACCATCGATTCGGGCAACAAGCTCCGCCATTCGACGAACACTCCTTTGAATGCCTGGTTGAGCAAATATATAATTGTCTTGAATACCATCCAAGAGACGCGATAGACACCAGAAGGAGTCGGCCTCGATAGCATTGAGTACATTTGGAGGTAAGAGACCAGGGTCAAAAGTTTCTGGGTCAGAATCTGAAAGAAGGAAATCATCAATTGTAAGTTTTGGGAGGTCGATAATCAGGCGCACCTATGTATGCAGAAAGAAAGACTTGAAAAAAGGGTGTAACTAGGTCGTTGATACCTTGCACGTACCCGCTGGCGGGATGACGAATTGCCCAGACGTAAAGAATGCGCTCCAAGCTCTATTCAAAGTGAGGTGAATTCATTTCATGACAATGCTTGAACCCATATACTTACTCGTTGAGTTGATTCATGCATCCATAACCGGACGCCTGGACGAGTACGAGGCACGTCAATCTCTATCTGATGCCATATCTGTTGATCCAATCCTTCTCGACTGCGGGCAAAAGCTACCTCCACTAGAGAGAGGTATTCGCCTCGTTTTCGAGCTAGCGTCGAAGCACGCAATGGGGTGGGGAGAGGAAGATAGCCCTAAAGAAATTAGAGTGAGCCTAGCATCTCGGGTTGACAAGATAGAGCATACAAGCAGTAGTTGCCAGGCCATAGGGCGAAGATCACCTGGTATTCCGGCCCAAGCTAATTTCCTCAATTCCGCTGCGGCACAATAATGTTAGATTATTGTCAACCTGATAACGCTCTACTCACCGATATTTACGTCTTGGCTTGACATGCAGTCAACGAATTTGTGCTTCCTGTTTGTCCGTATAGATCGTTCTCTTATCAGCTTTTCAGATTTTTCGAAGCTTTCCGCGACGCCGTCTTTAGACTTTCTGGATCCCGCCGAAGCGTTGCCCGAGCGTCGCGAGCGATTTCGTATACCGCATAGAGGGTCTATGGAATAAACTATGTGGCGCGAGGACTTGATACACGGAGGTAACGAGACGCACCATCGACAATTTCATCCACATCAGCTCGTATGGACCCTTGATCCTGCTTGGGTTTCGAACTGCATGTTGAAGAGGCTGGATCACGACTCAGTTCAGACTCAAGATCGCCAAGGATCATATCTCCTTCGACATCTGCATCTCCCTCACCGTCTGGAAGATGATCATAACTGTCATCGTGTTTGGAGGAGCCTGTGTCAGTGCTCGATCGCCTTGGATGCGCAGTTCTGACTATAGTCCAACCATTTTTTGGAGGGTGTGATTCGTGTGCACGAGGTGGATAAGAGCTGGGATTTGGTGCATTTAGATGTGTGTAAGAGAAAGATAGAGATGTAGAAGAACGGTTATCTGGAGGGTGAGGGACGGAAACAGCGGAAGAAGAGGGGCGAACATGAGAGGAAGAGAAAGAAAGGGTTGAAGGAGCAGTCTCTTCGCTGTCGGAGGCACTGTCCCAGGCGTCGTCGTCGACGGCGTCGGCGGCGTTGAAATAAGTGGAAGGACGCAGGGCAAGGTGGGGCCGAGCTGGAGGAGGTCGAGCAGTCATCCTACTATCGTGGGAATTCTAATGTCCCCTCTCTCTTCCTTCTCCACTTGCCAGCTCTCTGATGCTCTTATCAAGCTTTCTGTCCGCTCTGGTGGTTATATTCCAGACATAAATATCGTATCTGGATCTCCTATCTGTGGTCCAGCGTACACCGTGCAATTTGTCTCCGCTTCAGATACTAATGCACCCAAGTTGTCCGAACATTTTGTCGACACCGCCCCTTCTGGTTCTGTCATTGTAATCAACGCCCCCCACAGTTCAGTCCCTGATCCCTGATCCCCTTCTGGCGCTCTCGCTAATGTCTTGACCAGATACTAAAAATGCCGTTTGGGGTGGTCTCATGACTGCTGGCGCTCAAGCTCGAGACGCCGTCGGTGTCGTAATCTCTGGACGATGCAGAGATCTCGCTGAGCACAGGTCTCTTAACTTCTCTGTCTTTTCGCGGAGCCATTCTACTGTGGGACAGTCTCCGTTCACTCGCCCGTCTGCCGTGAACGTGCCGATCGAAATCGCTCCCGAAGGGAGCACTACCTTCCCCTCCGTCACAGTGAATCCAGGAGACTGGATAGTGGCTGACGAAGATGGTGTCGTGTGTGTTCCCAAGGAACTCGAGACCCAGGTTGTAGAACTCGCAACGAAATTGGGCAGCATAGATGATAAATGCATGGTTGATATACAGGCTGGTAAAGGCATTCAGGCGTCGTTCTTGAAGCATAGAGGGAAATTATGATCAACCCAAAGACCAAACCATCCCAATAGAGTGTAATACTAATACAAGTGAAACAATGACTATCGATACAAATGTTGTACTATCTTCCTTTACTCTTGGGCTTGCGATGCCCACCTGGGTCTAAGAACCATTTCCAAGCATCAGCTTGACTTCTGCTCTTACTACCTTGTGCCTCCTGGATTGCGCCTCGACTAAGGCAATAATCAACATGGGTATTTAGTTGTTGATTGTCCATCTCAAGCATCTTGCCACATATTGGACATTCCTGCAGCGGTGCAGTAGGTTGCTTATTGTCCTTGCTCCGCGGTTTAGATGAGGAACTCGGCTTCACAGAAGCCGTAGTGCCATTAGCTGCACTATGCGGTTTCGATGCTGCCATGCTCTTGGCATTCAAGACATTCTCTGTAGCGGAGTTTGCGGGCTGTTCCTCGTCCAAAAGCTCGTCGTCGATAACGATCGGCGGGTCATCGTCATCTTCGTGAAAACCGGGCATCGAGCCTTCCCACCTAACTTCGTGGTCATCACGCTCTTCATGAATTTTGCGCCTTTTTCTTGGAGATTTCTGGTCCGCTGTCATGGCTCCAAAATACTGATGAGGCCTGCCAGTGAGAAACAACGTCAGAACCAGCAAGACAGTACGCACTCTCTTGATGCCAGAATCAGCAGAAACCTTCGTATCCTTCAGCTTAGTCAATCTCAACCCAATAAGGCGTAGCTTCAGCGGCAATTCAGGCAGCAAGAGCTCTTTTCCAGTCTGGGATGATTCAATCAGTTCAATGAAAGTATGAGCTGAGGAAAAAACGTGCCGCAAAGAGCTCTTCTTTCTTTGTTATCCATCGATCAAAAGACTTGGCTCGAGTGAACACTAAAGGAACTCTCTCAGTTACATGTGAGGGCACTTTGATAGTGAAAAAACCTTTATAGTCGTCGAGCTTGAACTTGAGAGTTACCGTACGGCCGGTCCACCCGCTCTCGGTCATATCTTTCTCGAGCTCATCCGCCACTTCATCTAGTTTCTCAAGTATTTCTTCTTTATTGCTCAAAGGATGGAACGTGCGCTCTGCGCCGATACTTTTACGCTCTTCCCGATGATATGGTTGGACAACATTCGAGGCAAGACCGAGGTACGTTTGCAAGAGAAAGCGTAATCCGAATTGCTTGTCCAATAGCGAGATGGCTACACGATTGGTGTACACGTCCCCGCACGTCTTGACTATGTGAGAATAAAGTCGGGACTTATTAGATAGCGAGACACACCTTGACACCAATGCATTCTAGCAGCCTCTCATTGACTCTACCAATACCAGGTATCTTCCGGATCGGAAGATCGTGCATAAATTCAATGATAGCTTGACTATCGAATGGGAGATGAAATTGACCATTGGGTTTGTTCTGAATGTAGGAGCAGAGCGACAACATTTCGTCAATCCACAGTCAGTATACTGCCAGAGAATCTGACCTTATCTGAACATATCTGTGATGCACAGAGTAAATACTGATGAACAGCCTCATAGAGGAATACTTATTTTAGCAAGCATCTTGCAGGTTTTACAAAGGATGAAAAGGACAGCCACTATCATTCGAATCAATCAATCTCACCTTGTTCGGAGCTATCCCGGCGCTGACAGTGAGTTTCGTTTCTTCGTAGACTGTCCTCCGCATTTCTTGAACACATTCATCTGCAGACAGTGCATGTTCAGCACAATACTGTGTGATGCTGATCATCTTGAGTATGGTATGACGACAAAATGAAGAGACAAATCATACTTGAGGTACCCTTCATCGCAACTTGCTGCGAGCATCTCAGGGTCGTATCTAGCAAATATGTCCATAACCTTCTCGGACATTTCTGCGTATCTCCCAGGTTTGATTGGGAGCAAAATGAGTTCCGGGCAAAGTTTCTTAGCAATGAAACCTGAGCTTTATTTAATCGTTCCGGGTTTATATGAAAAGTGAAAAGTGACCTGCCTGCCATCCCTGAACGGACACCAAATTTGCGTGCTTCATAAGAC
The DNA here is from genome assembly GCA_028554645.1 of Omphalotus guepiniiformis. Lineage (NCBI taxonomy): Eukaryota > Fungi > Basidiomycota > Agaricomycetes > Agaricales > Omphalotaceae > Omphalotus > Omphalotus guepiniiformis. The sequence goes on along the minus strand of JAQOOI010000076.1, from coordinate 424,701 downwards.
GCCGTTGTAAGCACTCCTTTCCCAACCTTTTGAAGATATTGTATCATGATCCCGTGATAACGATTGTTGGGAAACGTACACCAAAAGGTTTGCCTTTCAAATCAGGGTTGTGAAGGAGTTCAACGTTCTAAGAAACCAAGATAGTCAGTCACGATACTGCTTTCTCAAAGAGAGCTTGTACAAACTGCAAAGAATGCGTCCATGTCTACATGAACGATGGTTTGACTCAAATCTCGTTGGGCCTCCAATTCCACTAGCAGGACAAGTCTTTATCAGCATCAAGGCTTCGGCAGCTTCGGGATCTCTCACCAGGTGAGCCACACTGGACTCAACTTGATCTGAAAGTAAAATATCAACGAGTCAAAAGGAAGCAGTCATTGACGACGCACGCAAATCCGCTGCCTTCAATGCATCATCTCGTTGCTTTAAGATCTTCTTGATTTTCTCGGTCAAGTCTTTATCTTTCTTCTTCTCATTCTATAAACAGTTGCTTGTTCAGGGTTTATATGACTTCAACGAACCCGGGCTTGCCTCGTAGAATTTCGAACCCTTTGAAGCCTCCGCTATAATTCGGTTGATTTCTGTCTGGTCTTGAATAAGCCTTGAATAGAGCAATACCATAAGTAGGCCGCACGAACAGAGCTTCTAGGTTCATATTTACCCCGCTTTGCCTGAGGATGGTCCAGCAAGTCGCTTAACCAAACTTGCGGAGTCTTGCGATGGTCCCGGTGTAGGATGGTTATTCATTGTTGTTGACGGCGATTATGATACAAAGCCCAAAGATATCGCGGAAGAAGAGGTATGAAGTTCTTCAGAATATACGAGCCGCTTACATTAACAGCGTGAAATTGCCAGTGGAATCTTTTGTGCTTGTGGTAGTAGCATCATACTACCGATGCTGCACTTGTAAGGTCACGTTACACGCTCAATACCCCGGACCCGCTTAACCCACAGAATGTAGTAGAATATTTATTGTAAAGTTATCAATACAATATGACAGTATACAGTACAACGCAGGCGCGCTAGTTTATTACTTTAACCCTAGGACCTGCCATCAATTAATTAATTGCTCCACCAAGTCGATTGAGCATTTTGATAAAAACATGGACGTTCCACGTCGACATTAAAATCATCTCGATTTTGGATAGAGGACACTGGTTGCGTCCAGAATCTCCGCGGAAACAGGTGGTGTCCCTGGGGCATACTCCGACTTGAACACCTCGCATTTCGAGTCAAAGCTGGAGGAACGAGAAGGAGGTTGTCTGACGTCAGGGGATGTTTTATATGGGATTCCAGCTATGTGGAGCAAAGTGAAGCATGCCCTCTTCCAGATAGCAGAGAGCAAGCGGTGTTCGTCATCGTGAGGCATACGAGCCCAGCAATGCTTCGGTAGCAACGACGATTTAGATCTTCCGGTGCACCACGTAGGATGTACGTCCAAAACAACGACATTTGCAATCGCTGGGTTTCGAGAACCAATATAATTGTGGACGTGAAGTGAAAACTCGCCTCCCCTGACAATACCATGGAGCGAGCCAAGCTCAATCCGAACCCCTTTCTCTTTCTGATACCGTACAGGAACGTAGCGCAGGTCCTCGACAAACGGAATGGCATTGAAAAGCCGATCCGCGTTGTGTCTAGTGTAATGCAGACGCTGAGCCTCACCCATTCTGTGGTTTATATTGTCCATAAGGGCACCAAAAGAGGTGCTATGCAGTGGCGCAGACTGCACGGTCTCTAAGAAGGCAGATGTAAATCTCCCACCGCTTTTGGTTTCAGCAGCGGTAGAACCCTGGGCACATGCGACGATTGCAGTATGAGTAGGGTTACGATTGTAGAAACTCTCATTAGTCTTTCGACGCCTTGGGCAGGGGAGAAAACCTGAGTATAGATCTTCGGGAAGTGCCTTAGTGGTAGGCGTCCAGCGAATATAGCGACGGTCGCGAGACTGAGGTGGCGGAGGCGAAAAGCAAACGTCCAGGACGACGGTGACATTGTTACTTTTCGTCACCGAAAGTTCACGAATGAAGGCATGCATCGCACGAGCAGATATGCCGGCTACACGACCATTTGGACCTCTGGTGTCGTGATCGTAAGAGCACAACACCTCCACACTCGTTTCGACGTCTTTTTCGCAAAGCCAGTCGGCGGGGGACCTCAAGGAGCTGCCATGGCCAGCAAAATAGATGAATATAGCGTCACCTTTTTGTAGGCGCTCGTTGTTCAAGAAGTGTTGAACCAATTGGGTTTCTATGTTTTGCTTGGAGGCTTGCTCGCCAAGCAGCATGGAAATTTGGCTCTTGGGAACACCAAGGTCACTGACGAGCCACCGCCTGATTTTCTTAGCATCGTCGACACAGGATTCCAAGTTCCAGATGTCGCCTGACTTGTACTGATCAATACCAATGATGAGTGCGAAGACGTGGCTCTCCATTGGAAGCAAATATACTGCGAGGACAAAGAGTTAGTGAGAGTAATTAAATGAAGTAAACTACATTACCTATAAGCTGTAGGGATCCACACCTGATGAGAGAGAAAAGAAGGAGGGCTGGGAGCTGAAATTCTCGCAGAGTTTGGCCTGTTTTTAAACGCGAAAGTGAGGGTACGATAACATGGCTAGAGAAAAGGTAAATGCATCATATGCAACAGCATGGTGATGTGCGGATGAGTTATTAATTCGTTCTACTCGAGTTTCAAGCTGGATCGATACACGTTTACGGGTGTTACAGAAGTACACTGTACAGGAGCAAAAGAGGAAGAAACTGATTGCGTCATCTGTATTATTATAGCAGATATATGCAGATATACGTTAATCTTTGCTTTGACGCGCAATGAGTATCCCGTCCATCGTCTGCCAACAATGTAAAGAGCCATTGCAGGTATATTTCTTTTCTCTTTTTAAATCATTTCTCAGCTACAATACATCTTCTTACAGCTGGATGCATCACTAGTCGACCTGGCTCCTTCCGCGTATGACACGATCGTCGCGTCTCTTCCACCTTCACCACTTTCTCAGCATGCGTCAGAGGCTCAGAATTTGGCAGATCTTCCCGCTCCAACATCTGTAAAGAATGTCTGGCACAACTCCAAAGCATCCACCTCCGGAGGTCTCTTATCTTCTCGTGCACAAGGGAAACTGCCGCAACAGAACATACTCTCGCCACACGAGTCGTTTGTGCTACTACAGGATAGTGTCGTTCATCACATACCAACGTCTCCTACCGTGACACGCTCTTCAAAGAAGGGTTCGATCAAGAATAAGGGTCCAGCAGGCCACCCCCCTGCCACTCAGAGGCTGGAGCCCGTTTCCCCTCATCCTCCGCCGCTTACACACCACCTGCGCTCAACTGTGCGCCTCTTCAACTTAATTTCCACTCGAACCGATATCGATCATCCTCTGTGCACCGAGTGCACGCAGGTGTTGCTTGCGTCCTTACAACGTCAGCTCGACGAGACTAAAAGGGAACGAGACGGATATATTGCATTCGAAAAGGAAGTCCGAAAGGAGCGAGAACGAGAATCTCAAGGGTTATCTCTAGTAGAAGCAGAAAAAAAGGTAGAGAGATTGAAGGTGGATGAACGTCTTGCAATCGAACAGTTGAAAGATGCGGAGAAAGAGCGACAGCTTCTGGACGAAGAATTACGAATTTTGGAACAAGAGGAGAGTTTGCTCGAGTTGGAAGAAGCAAAGTCTGTTCTGTCTGTTTCCATCTTACTCCTTATGTGCACTGATCTACTCTTCAGCTTCTGGCGGAATCACAATGATAGCATTCTGGCCATGGACCAACAAACGACGCAGCTGGCAACTCTGCGAGCAGCTTACGCAGCGGATTCGGCATCTCTTGAGAAGCTTGAACGCACCAATGTATACAATGACGCCTTCTGCATTGGTCACGATGGGGTGTTTGGCACAATCAACGGTCTGCGTTTAGGAAGAGTTCCTGGCGTTCCTGTGAGTGTTCACTAATTCATCCTCGTGGTCACTAGCCGATGACCGAGCTATAGGTCGAATGGGCTGAGATAAATGCAGCATGGGGACAAACGTTGCTTCTGTTACATACTATTGCCAGAAAGCTAGATTACAAATTCGAGAAGTTAGCAGCCTGGTTCTTTTTTACGGGAGGCGTTGTCTTATGATTTCACTGCAGCTATCGCTTGGTTCCCATGGGATCTTTTTCACGTATCGAAAGGACAACTGGTGACAAGGCAAGCTACGAACTGTATGGCTCCGGTCATGTAGGGAGACTGCTGCACAACAGACGCTTTGACTTGGGAATGGTGGCATTCATTGACTGTCTCAAGAGTCTGGTCGATTACATCAAATCTCAAGATCCCGGCGTGGACTTTCCTCACCAGTGCGCTATTCTCTGTTGTCATTGACCATGTCACGTCTGATTCGGCGCTTACTCTAGAATATCGAGAGAGAAGATTGGAGATGTTTCCATTAAGCTCCAATTCAATCAGGAAGAGGCTTGGACTCGCTCATTAAGACACGTTCTTCTTGCTTTGAAGATATGCTTGAAATGGGCTACCAGTGGGGTAAATGGTTGACTGTAGTACTTTTTAGATTTCTATATGAGTTGCCAAGTATGGATAATCCCGAGTCTGAGCGCCTTGTAAGGTGACGGCAGGGGAATGGCCTGCTCGGCCCGGGAGGCACTAGCTGCGTTGGAGGTATCTGACAAACCAAGTCTAGTAGCGGAAAAGCAAAGAATTGCGCAATTTCACTAAACCTTACAAAGCGTCGAGTATTTATCTGTAACAGTACATCTCGCTCACTGTCACTCTCGGGCTTAATTTGATTCATAACACTCATGGGCTTGCTGTACCTCGGCACCCCTTTAACTTGGGATGACGCCAAAAAGTACGCAGATCACGTCCGCTTCCATGGCATTACTCAGTTTCTTCATATTTGGAATCGCCTCAAGGACAAGAACGGGGATGAGTTACTCTGGGGCGACGAGGTATTCTAGATATCTCCTTGAAACGAACAGATTTTCTCAACATTATTCGTTAGATTGAATATATGGTCGTTTCGTTTGATAAGGAGAAGAAAAGCGCAACTCTTTCGCTTCGACAAAGTGAAATTCTGGCAGAGCTGAGTACCATTGTGGCCGACATATCCTCTGGCTCAGATGATTCGTGAGACATCCGTTTTTTATGTCTTAGGGATAAGGGTTAATCTCGACTTAGCATTGTCGTTCCTACCTTTCATCCCGAATATGGACGGTACATGCTAGAGTCCACACCTGGCTCTCCTTACACAGGTTCTATCTCAGATCTTTTATCCGTCGAGAAAAACATGCGTTACAGACGAAGTTGTGAAGCCCAGCTTGAGCATATACTGTCGCTTAACTCCGTTACAGACGAAGTTTAGCACGAAAACACCTGAAGCCAAACGAAATACCCTTAACATTTACTTCTTTTCCTCGTCTCGGGTGTCCTGGACAGTTCACGGAACCATTTTACGACCCGTCTGGTGCTATTTCAAGTCATAGTTTATTCCTTCCAGAGGAGATTACGAATCCTCACGTTCGTTTCCCGTTAGTCCATCTACATCTTGGTATCGCATGGAATCTCATACCTATTTTAGGACTTTGACAGCCAATATCAGGAGAAGGCGAGGCTCCAAGGTGGCTATCAACTTGCCGATCTTTTTCGATGAAGATACTCCTCGACCGTTCATTGATTCTGCAATTCCCTGGGACCGGTCAATATACTCGGAAGACTCAGGTAGAAATGCTTGAAAATTTGTGTGTCTGATTTTCTAAAGTCAGCGGAACTAGAGGCCAAGAATGGCGCTGCATTACCGGATCACATATACTTAGATGCGATGGGTTTCGGAATGGGATGCTGCTGCCTGCAATTAACATTTCAAGCGTGTAATGTGAACGATGCCAGGCGCTTGTACGACGGCTTGATACCAGTCGGTCCAATTATGGTGAGTGGTCTGGTTTGAGAGGCTGCTTTTTGCTTAATGCATGAAGGACAGCTTGCGTTGACTGCTGGCAGTCCCATCTGGCGAGGCTATCTTGCAGACGTAGACTGTCGTTGGAATGTAATTGCTGGGAGCGTTGACGATCGTACGGAAGAAGAACGGGGACTCAAGGTACAGCGGCCCCCCCTTGTTTCCATTGAGGCTACCCTTACTCAATACACCCAGCCTCTACAGCACAACCGGTTCATAATTCCAAAATCGCGCTACGATAGCGTGGATTTATACATATCCGAGAATTGGATGAATAGGCCGGAATATAATGACAACCCGCTACCTTTGGATCGAGGTATATACGATCGATTGAGAGAGCACGGTAAGTGTGCATGTCACGTCTCTTTAGCTCACTTAATGAGCCGTTTACAAGGTATCGACGATTTGCTGTCGAAACACCTCGCACATCTTTTTATCCGGGATCCTCTCGTCGTTTTTTCCGAAACCATCGATCAAGATGACGAGTCCAGCAACGACCACTTTGAGGTACTGTATCAGTTCGCTATGTAATGTAATGCTCACTGAAAATGGATGGAATACAGAACATCCAGTCGACCAATTGGCAGACGCTACGATTCAAACCTCCACCACCCAATTCTGCCATTGGTTGGAGAGTGGAATTCCGGAGCATGGAAGTCCAGATGACAGACTATGAGAATGCTGCTTTTGCCGTCTTCATTGTTCTACTTTCTCGGGCAATATTGAGCTTCGGCCTCAATCTTTATATGCCAATATCGAAGGTTCGTAAGAAGTCAGTGTTGGTGGTCTAGACTGAAAATGTATGGACACTTCCTTAGGTTGACGAGAACATGTCTCGTGCGCAAGAACGGGGATCTGCACAAACTGGGAAATTCTATTTCCGGAAAAACATTTTTACTGACTCTAGCCCAAATACCTCTGGATCGTGCTCCCCTGTTGATGGCGTGGCTCCGCCGAAAGAAAAGAAATTGAGAAATTGTTTTCCTCCCCCAACACCACCTGAGAAAGGTGTCAGCAATGGACCGGTAGAAGATGAGTACGAAGAGATGTCAATGGATGAAATCATGAATGGAAAGGTTGCCCTCTTTCCTGATGTCATATTACAGTTTTCTAAAAGTTCATCTAGGGTGATCAATTCCCTGGCCTCCTTGGTCTCGTGTCTGCATATGTTGATACTTTGGATGTCGACGGCGAAGCACTAACCAAGATCCAAGATTACTTGAGCCTCATTCGACGACGCTCGAATGGTAAGATTTTGCAGTGCTATGCTTGTGGAGTACTGGACATATCTTGATGACAGGCTCGTTACTGACTCCCGCAACGTGGATCCGAAATTTTGTTCGCTCACACCCCGCTTATGCACGGGACTCAGTTGTTTCTCCTGAGATCAATTACGATTTAATGGTCGCTGTGGACGAAATTGAGCGTGGGGTTCGTGTTGCGCCCGACCTTCTTCCAGAGGGCTACACTGGCGGAAACATCGATGCAGGTTCTCTGACGCCATGACTGCTATGCATCCTCCTTCATGTGACGATAGCTATAACTGTATTTATACATACTGTACTTGTTAGACACTCAAGCTCAAGGCTCAAAGGGACCTCGCATCTGTGTATTACAGACAGAAGGACGTTCGACGCAGACATCGAATAAAAATAGACGATTCGCAAATTGAAGTTCACAGCATAAGATGTAGCTTCGACGGTACGACCTCGTGAGCCATAGACGATGAACGGTGCGGGCGTGTCCGAATTGAAAGTGTTCTAGTGATAAGATAATTCCTGGGCATGATACTACTGCTTTCGGTACAGACCTCTGTCAAGCATTTTTACCTGCCCAACGCATGCTGCAAAGACTCGTAGACGTCTGCCTCAATTCGTGCTTCTAGCTTGTCTTCCTCGCTGCCGTTTCCGGATGCTACCCTCAAAGCCTCTTGAAGGTTTGTTCGAACAGCCTTGAGTAATCTACGTCAATACATGAAAAGGGCGGAGATGACCATAACGAACCTCAGCTGAGAAATCCTCCAAAGGAGCAGCCTCTACAACATTGATTGTCAACTTGTTGTTAGGGTGAACGGTGGCGAATCCACCGGAAACTAGAATCAAAGCAAAAGAACCAGACTGAATACTTTTCGGAGGAAGAATTATAGGATAACGCGCACCGAAAAACTTTTTGGAGCTACCAGTAGACTCGATGACCTCGACGACACCAGGACGGAGAGGCTCAACAGAAGGAACATGGTTGGCTAGAATACCCATGTCACCAGTCGCTGCACAGACGTTCACTTGGACGACATCTGTAGAATTGAAAATGGACTACATGACCGAACGTTAGACAGTGCACCTAAGAAATTGCTAGCCAGGACAACATACTTGATGAGGCAAAGCCATTGAAAGCTTGATTTTGTCCGCAACATCAGCATAACCACGTTTGGCCAAAACAAAGGAGGATGGAACGCGTCTAGCAGCAGATGAAATGAGTCGTAGTGAAGCCATGGAGAATTCTGTCCAACGTTGAATGCACTCGTACGTTTACGGGTTCAGTCCGGCCAATGCCGGTCCGCCTCCAAAAGGAAATTGCCGGACACAGTATGCTACTAGCGCCTAACTCTCTCTCAAATTAAGTTGAACCTGCTGGTCTCCTTGGCCTCATGGATCCCCTCAAGAGACCCCTAGAGTCAACAATCTCTATGCCTTCGAAGAAGCCTCGAACAGTATCGCCCTCTCACTGCCCTCTGGAATCTGATCGCTTGGACTCGACATGTTCTGCTTCTTTCTGTCTGGGAACTGCTACAAACAATTCAGAAACCTCAGTATCCATATCTTCGTCCTCTTCTCAAGCTGAACTGCCGCTGGCTTTGGAAAATGAACAATCCGTTGCAGCAAAACTGGAGGAACCAGGCGCGGAACCGATTTCTTGGCCACAGTCATCATTCAATTCTACAGCACACAAACCGTCCTTGCCAGACTATCCACCCATTTGGGCACAGGTCAGTTCATCTATCTCGTAGTTTCCAGCAATCTCTCTCATTTGTATACTTGCAGTCGCGTCAAGAGATATGCGAATCATTTGATTGGTTTCGCAGCTACCAAGGAGGGGTCTACTTCTCCAACAATGTCACTAAAGGATATCTCTTGAGTGGCTTTCCCTCAAAGTAACCTAGTTATTCCTCATTGCGAGACTTCTAATCTAAAATCACATTAGACGCGACGGATTCTTTCACGATGGCAAATTAATAATTTCCCATGGGTACGTTCCTAACCCTGCTTCGTCGCCTGGCCTCTGACATTCAGCGATTAGAGGTGGTAAAGCCGAAAGCCTGCATCACACCAAAGGCCAAGTAGAAATGAAGCCGGCAGAAGACCAGACGGCAGAAGACAAATCAGTTCGCTCATTACTGACCAACTACAAACAGCAGCAGCCACTGGCCCTCCTGATTGATGATAAATACGCAGAATTTCCTTTCGATCTTACCGAGCGAGGTATCTCGTACGCCGTGCTTGGGCTATATTGCATAACTCATGCTTGGGGTGAGTTCCTAAAAGCATTGCGGCAAGATTCAGCGTTAATCACTGAACCAGCCGAATATGAACCAATGTCCGAGAGCGACAAAGGCAAGCGTATCATACGTTATAAGTTCGCGTTTCAATGGTGTGAAGAACAGGTAGTGCAATATTTTGTGTGGAAGACGCGTCTAAGTGCAATGTACGCCTAGGGACGTCCGTGGTGGCATTTCAAAGAAGAGACGAATCCTGAACCTACCTCCTTGAGATCTCTTGTCAAAGTTTCTCGTCCTGAAACACAACATGTGACATCCAGTACCTCAAAATGTGTCCGACACATCCCTGGTGATTTGTTTCTCGATATGATTTTTGGATATGTACTTAAGCCTACCATCCCTGTGAAAAAGAAGGAAGTCTTGCTTTCAGAGCGAACGTGAGTCTGATGAATTATCTTGTCAAGTGCGTAGCTGTTTATTGATGCTTGTGATGTGCAGGCCCCGAACTTCAATTGATATAACATGCATGTACTGCGGAGAATACAGTCCTCGAGTCTACAAGCAAAGCTGGGTTTGCCTGAATTCGAGCTGTTCCCAATTTTGGTCACTACCGGATGGCAATGGTGACTTTTTGGCAGACGACCTAGTTTACGAAAAGAGTTTTCTTGCATTGACGCCTCTTCTACCTATTGATCCAAGCGTCTTAGACCTCCGACCCCTTCCCCCTCGGTACAACTCGAGCGATGACATCACAACTGGGCATTTATTTACCAGGGGAATGCATTGTAGGAAATGTGGGCGATTATCTTGTCGGTAGGTACCAATCTTTACTTTTGAGATGACAGCAGCCCGCTCATTTACGATAGATTCAAATGGCAGCACTGGGAATGCTCTCATTGCCAGGCACGTTCTCGAAGGTTTGAAGTGCATGACCCGGGCCTATGTTCAATGTCATCTTCTCTAGAATGTAGTAGCCATTTGCTGGAAAATACGCAAAGCCGTCGATTTGAGGAACCTCCCAGTCTCGGCAGCATCTGACGACAAGACTCATATAGCACGTTCATCAGGTGAAGTATCATATGCATACCCCTTCCGCGAAAATATAATATCGAAACATAGTTTGTCAAGGTATACAAAAGAGAGGACTATTATGCTACTTGCACAAATCGGGTCTTGGACACTATGAAACTTTCGATCTGCCTCATGGAAGGTGCGTAGTCCTCATTCATGTTTCGAGAATTGGGTCAGAAGCTAGTCAATATGAGCAGAGGTCGAATCCATCGTATCAGCAGTAACCCATTAGGTCAGAGGGAGGCAAATGAAATCTTTGAAGAATATCAAGCACAAGCGGCAGATGGCAGATTACCATTTAAGCGATGGCCATTGCGATCCGTGTGTCGTTAATCGTAGACTTTGGACAGATACTGACGCCATGCTCGCACAGCACAAACGTACATACATACATTCTTCATGATTTAAACCAAGTATTAACATTTGTACAGTCCGAGGCGCTTTACTGACCAATTACTTTTCACAAAACTGTATATCTTTCACTGTTGAATGCATATCGATTGACTCATGTTTCTATGCATACAGGTGGAGAACCGTATCATGTGAGTTTCATTTTGGATATCCTCACTTTCAGTCTTTTCACACTGAGCCCGTTAGTATGTCGGTGGAACCTCCAACACGCTTCCTTGGGATCGAGCGCCGGAAGTTGTAAAGCAAGCTCGCAACATGATCGAAGATCGAATATTTCAGGCATTGGGCATGTCACAAAAATTTAATGAGGTGTTGAGGTATGAGTATTCTTCTGCTACGTGAGGTGGGTGACGTTGATTGGCTCCCTGGCAGTGCCGCTTACATGGAAAACCAGAGCATGGCTGTAAGCTATAAGTAACTATTACGCTATTGTGAGCTCACATAAATCTAGTTCCACAGCGATGACGAACGGGGTCTTGGGAGCGTAGTTGCTGGGTTATCTCTGGGATCTCCCGCTTTGATGCACTTCCGACTTCATGGAAAATACGTGGAAAGCCCGGAACAAAAGGGTACCCTCCTCACCGTCACCCTTCGGCATGTGAGGGAATTCTTTTCAACCTCGCCTTATATATCTCATACATGCACCTCTTCAGGGTGACGTCCTTGTTATGGAAGGCGCGAATGTCCAAAAATATTACGAGTGAGCTTATACAACTGGAAGCTACGTAGAGGTGCTCACAACCCTTCTAGACACACGGTAGTACCGTCAGATTTTCGGATAGCGGCGACTGCGCGTTGGATCGAGCCTCAATCAGTCTAAAGCCGAGTGTGTTATTTTTGTTCATGTGCTCGGTTTTCAGGACAGGATGTATTCGTATAGAAATTCAAGTCAATGAGTATTTAATGATAACTGCTCTGGCGGCCGCGCCCTGGGCTAGGTAACGGGGTTTGAAGACCACGGGGCACCAGTTGGATATTCTGCTGAGAGGGATACACGTATTCAAGGCCCGACATAGACATGGACTAACCGAAGGATGCTGAGAGACCAATAGACATCAAAGTTCGAGACTCACTGAGGCGGGATCATTTTTCTGCTTGGCGTAAAATGCGAATAGATCAGCAATCTGGTTCTCCACCATCTGTCTTTCGCGATGCAATCGGCCGACTTCTTGTGTCATGCCTTGCACCTCGCGTTTTAGCTCTTTCTTGAACTCCTCGACCTGAGCTGGATAGAGTTTGAATGACATAGACAGTCATTATGCTTGCAACATACTTTGAACATTGATGGCCGTGGCCTCCTTCATGGCTTCTACAAAGCGAAGTCGTTCACCTTTGATCTCGTTGGACAATTCTTCACAAACATGAGTCCATGATAATGACAGCTAAATGGGGCAGCTCTACCTGCGGTCACCATTCTGAGAAGACCTTCATGGTCTTGACGCTGACGATCCATTATTTCGGCTAATATTTGGGGTGCTACGTGGAGAAAACGTCACTTCTACAAAATCAGGAAAGAGTGCATTGGCACATACTTAATGTGGATCCAGCATCAAGGTGCGTAGAGATATTTCCCAGAATAGCATGAAGTTGAGCAGAGTTTTGTTCTCGACTCTGTAGGTCCTGGTTTATGCGTTGGATATCGGAGACAAATTTATTTCCTTGATCGCCGTCAGAAGATGGCGTACAGCCAAGGGTGCTACACAGCTGCTGAAACGAGGTCGTCAATGTTTGAACTTGAGAGGTTCCATTGTTCACGAAAGCCTCTAGCCACTGCAGGTGATAGAACTCTGAGAACGAATTGATGATTGAAGTTGCGGAAAGGCATACGGTGTTTAGTTCATTCAAATATCTCACACAATCTGCTTGCTGTTGTCCTTGCGAAATGTGCTCTTCCCTCCCGTCCTTTAGGAGGGCGAGGATTTCGGTGAGCTTGATTAATCTTCTGCGTCAAAACAGGATATGTTCCGACAGAAGTGGGACGTACTTGGTTCAGCGGAATGTCTTTCTACGTAGAGGACTCGCAAACAGTTGAGGATTGTCGACACGCATCCTCCAGTCTGGTAATAGCAAGAACAACGTCAGAGGTCAACAAACCTCGCAGATCATCCAAAGAACGCAGAATCCCAGCTACGTCATCGGGTGCTATTGGCTTAGCGTTACTCGTTGCAGCATTTAAGTCAATCCGTTGTCTGATTCCAGCTAGCTTCTCGTTAATGGAGTGCAAAGCTTGACTCGTGGAGTTGACCTGTTGATCGACGTTTGAGATTGAGTGACGAATGTCATCCAAAACTGGAATGTCCTGATGAGCTCGAATTGCCGCGAACTTATGGGGAATTTCTTGAATGTCTTGTCGAAGAGACAGAAACTGATCGCCTTGAGGTTCACGGTCGGAGAACACGTTCTCATCTTGCAGAGAATTGACGGTCTCAGCAGAACGCCAACATTCGCCTGAAGGTGCTGATTCTTGATATAGATAGGACGGGTGAGTGATCGTGTAACAGTCGACTATTGATTCTATTCCTGTATTTTCAGGCTGCAGCATTTCTTCGTTAGGAAGAGAAAATCTAGACTTGGTCCCGATAGAAGGGGCATTAAACGATTGATTCCTATACCGAGACACAGGAGAAGTGGGTGAAGCTGTTTCTGACTGATGTCGTTCCAACTGAGCGAGTCTGTGCTTCACCATTGAACGTTGGCTCAGATTTGCAATTGACGGGCTTCGAGGAGAATGAGAAACGGAGGCAGAAGAAGTTGACAGAGTCCGAGAATGAAGTCTAGATGTCACCAGCGGGGTCTTGTGCATGATGTGCTCAGGGCCAGTCTGCTCCACGGGAGATTGTGGACTCGGTTGTGGGATGGCTGGTAAATTTCGTTCTTGAACTTTGGGCAGAGGCTTCCCAGTGTCGGGAATTAATGGTATAACTTCACATAGATTACTAGGGTCTGGTATGAAAGTCTGTAGCGCCCGATCAAGGCGAAAAGTGCTCCTAATCTCTTGGATCTGGAGAACGATATCCCTGAAAATGTGATTAGTAATCGATATGAGCCCACAAAAAGCATTGCATTTACCATATCGCGCTTACCCAACTTGCCCTCTCACGAACTGAAGAAGCAGCAAATTTCTCTCGAGGTCTACCCTCGAATACGAGCTCAAATAACCTAACGTCTTCACCATTCCCTTGATTTGGCAGAAGCGCCAATTCATCTGCGTTCAGCTGAGTCGACGAGCGCACATCTGTACAATGTTCCAAAGCGATTGAGAGGTTGTCTGGGTTGCCTCCCGTCGTAAGCCAAGAAAGGGATAAGCTCTTTTCGTCGAGAGTCGCGGTGCACGTAATCCAAACTGGCAGTATTGGCGAGTTCGCAGGAGTGAAAGACGGTTGGGAGAGATACCAAAGAGATCCGGAAAACGCTGTACGAGAGGATTTGGTTGCCGCCTGTTTATCGGGCGACGAAGAATCTTGCAGGAGGTTTTTGGGGTGTTGAGGATATTCTGGATATGATTTGTTGTTCTTCTTCTTGAGCAAAGCTAGTAGATTGTGAAAAGATTGTCGGATAGGAGATTTCTCTTTCTTCCTGGGAGGCGAAAAAGGACGTTTGAGGGAAAAAGAGGGTGGGGTAGAAGGTGGTAAGGACGAAAGAGTATTGTTATCGATAGCCTCGTAACGACTGATGAGCTGCCTCGTACAGCCAGGCTCCATACTCCTCGGTCCCATCATCGTTCAACTTCAAGCCGATCTTGTGAATTCGTCACCTGACCGCGATTCCTCTTCATTTGAACTTCAACTTCAACTTGCCACAGTGACATGTAGCATGAACTATCATTACGAAAGCACGAATCGTCAAAGTACCAAGGTATGTAGCTGGTTTATATTATTGTCTCAGGCAAGATAATCGATACATTAGATGCCTGCTCCTCCGGTGACCTCCAATGTGTGACCACTTACATATGAAGCAAGCGGGGAAGCAAGGCTATCAAGTTGAGTTTAAGCACGGATTCGTGATAGCTCGTCAAGTTCAAAAGTTAGCACTCACAAAAGCATAGCAGCAGCGGCCTCATCTGTATTCGCGCCTCTCCTAAGAGGGATATTAGCGTATGCCTCTCCTGATGTTGCTGCAGGGTCAGTAGGAGGCTTGGCTCCGGGTACTCCAAGTGCAACCTTTGTTCCATCGATTTCCATCGTCACACCAGCCTCCTTTGCGGCGGTTAGCCTGAAAGGGACTAAATGATCAATGTAATACTGCGATAGTCGCCTGAAACTTGCCTGGTATGAACGAGTCCAAATGCAACAGTATTGGCCCGCACTCCAAAGGGTCCCCATTCTTTCGCGATAGTCTTCGTCAAACCGACCACAGCAGCCTTTGCAGAAGCATAATTTGCCTGTCCAACATTACCATGTAAGCCACTTGTTGAAGAAACGTTGATGATTGTTCGGTTTTCTCTTTGTTCAGGCTGTTTAACATTGGCGCTTAAGGTGAGTGATTGCACATTCTCGAACTAGAAAGTTTTTCACCTTGAGACGGAAATAGGGCGCCGCTTGACGAATGAGTCTGAATGGTGCCCTTACATGTATCTTCATAATGATATCCCATGTTGCATCGGGAGTGGTATGAAGCATTTTATCGAAGGTAAAACCAGCTGGTAGTGCCAAAGTTGAAGTTTGAATACTTCAGATGAGAGCATCTGCACGAACCATTGTTTACTATGTGATTAATTTTGCCATACTTACTGTACGCCACTGGCTAGTGAGCCTGCCTTGCATTCGTGTCATGTAAAGTGGATCACTTATTTACGGTCGCGTCGATGATCTTCTTCGGAAAATCATCCGCACCAACATCTCCTGCAACAGCAAGTACATCACCTCCTAACTCGAGGATTTCTTGAGCAACAGAGTTGAGTCTCTTTTCATCTATACTATGTCCATGAAAGGGTGTTGGTTTCTGATATTGGACACACATGTACTACTCACTCGCTGATGACCACTTTAGAACCTTCCTTGGCGAACAGCAGCGCTGCACTTCGGCCTATTCCCTGTATATGATGCTAGTGGTTATAGCAGCGGTGTTGCTGATGAATGCATGACGAACCTGTCCAGCGCCTTCCAAAGATCTGTGGTGAGTAGAAGTTGAATGGGCGATTGCTCTATGTAACCTACCGGTTATGATTGCAACTTCTCCAGCCAACAACCCGCGTCCATAAGTATTTGATAGATGGTCTGAGATCTGAGAGAGCCGTTGTGACATAGTAATAGGTATGTAAGTCCTGGCTGTGGAATAAATTCTGAAATTCTCAGACGTGTTGGTGTTATGTATATGTACTGCCGGTCCCCGGTTTAGTCGAGTAGCCGGTACATTCGGGCTTGATTTGTTGAAACTTCCGTGCGTATCTCCTTCAGTTAACGTCTAGTTCAAGGGCTAGGAAACAGTAATTAGATTCTTGGAATCATGTCTCTAGTTCAAGGGCTAGGAAACAGTAAGTAGATTCTTGGAATCATGTCTATTTGATAATGTCTATTTGTTAATTCACCATATGTAGAATATTTAGCGTTAGTATCCGTTGCACTATGTACATGTTTAGAGATATCAGGGCACTTCTATCTACTTCCATGCCTCATATGTACAGTTCTTCTCGATTAGCAGTCTTCTGAAGAATTGAGAAAAGCTACAAGGTTATGGGACTGTAAGCTGTAAAGCTGTCAGTTTCACGACGTTGCGGGGGGAACATTCCAAAGTGGAACCATCACGGGGCCATAGACCTCGAGCTCAGCTGCTCAAGCGCTATTTGTAACTTCAACTTGTTATCATATTGTTTTGTCATGTCCTTTGCGACGACAACGACGATGACCTCGTCGCCTTCCTCAACGCATACCCATCTATTGGATTCCAGAGTCGTACGCTTCGACAACGAGTGCGTGCTCATACCCGAGCATGAGCGTGTAAAACGGCCAATCATAATGACAAAGTCCTATTCATTACCTTTGTGGAAGCGTAAGCCGTCCACTTCCGAGGACGAGGCTGGCGAAGAGTGCACATCTCCCACAACAGAGGTTGTCTTCAAGGTTCCTTTACCCGGGTGAGTCCCTATCCTTCTTTTACTGCCTGAAGATGGTCTTAGTGGCAAGTTCAGTTTCTTGTCTAGGCCTTCAAAGTCTCCAACTCGAGGTCGACAATGCAATCAACCTCTAAGCCCTTGCCTAGTGCATAGGTCACCTTCATCGCCACCGCAGACAGAGAATTCGCTAAGAGAACGGCGCCCCTCTCAGCCTTCCCCCACGTTCGACTACGCGGGTAAACCTCTAATGACCATTCCTCTTCGTGCATGCTGTCAAGACTGTGTTCCCATTACCGAAGAGTCTTTGAAGGAGGGTGATCTTTGGGTAGAAAAGTTTACCCGTGGGGCAAGAAGGCGGCGCGCTTCGAGTGCCGACAGTGCCTCCACATCTCTTGTTGGGTCTCCTGGCAGTGATGCAGGATTTGCAGCAGTGACAGCATCGAATCAGGGACGTATGGAAGCTGCCATAGTCAGCGCTCGATTTCCTTGTACTCCCTCTATTAGCGTTGACGAGGTTGACAAACGTCGTCGATCACGAGATTTGTCTTTGGAGGGACGGCTGGGACCCATAGGTGTTCCATCAAATGATTCGCGTGGACAAACCCGTACGACAAACTTATCCACTTCACAACCCAACAGCCCGACAATACTTGTCGCAGATTATCCCATAGAAGAAGAGGATGAAGATCAACTATTTCCGCTACCATCTCCTCGTCGCACTCCGAATGCATCTCCTGCCAATAGCGCCAATGTGTCACCCGTGCCTAGTCCGAATGCTTCGACGACACAGTTGATGAACTGCTCAGGCTCTCGTGAACTGATCACGGAGCACTTGAGCTCAGAGGAAGGGATCATCCGTAAATCCCTTACGCGTAAAGATCGTATTGGGATCGGCCCTCAGGCTACTCGCTCGTCACCACAAATGATGCTACCTCCAGTCGCCCGTTACCATACACACGATAGACCAGATTCACCTTTGCCTGGGGCTGAAACCCTGCTCTCAAAGCCTCACTCACATGTACATTCACACTCTCATTCTTATTCTCTTCACGAGCAGAGTGACGACGAATTTTCTGTCAAAAAGCGACGCCCATCGTTCTCTGCCACGGTCCTCCGTACAGGCGCAGACATACTGAAGGGTGTTAGCTTGACCACCGGCGCTACCGTTGGAACGTGATCAAAAGAATGTCCACGGTGAACTCATTTGATTACGATCTTCTTGAGATAATTTCGGTTCTAAAGCAACGTCTTACAGCAAAATTTAGTCCTTCCAGGAATCACACCTAATGTGTACTGTAAATCCAGATCTACTAATGGCACTGTATAATATTCTCCGAGTTACCACTTCGCTGTTTTCCCCACATTGTAAATCGTAATTGCGATACCCATAGTTCTCATCCTCACCTAGCCTCCTTCATTTCATCCTCAGGTTTCACTGTACTTACTTATAACCCAATCCGGTTTATTTGCTACGCGTTCAGTGAAGTGTGGCCCCAGACATAAACTAGTCAAAATAACGCGCAATTACATGAGTCTCACCCCGGCTTGTAAAACCAGTTCGAACCAGGACCGAGCCTTGTCCGGGATTTTTTTCACTGCAGACAACAATGCAAGTTTCACTAGATGCGTTTGCTCTAAAGCGTACAGGCTTTCACTAGGTTTCATCTCCAATGCTCAAATGCCTTTTAGCGTTCACTAGGGCTCTTACCTGTTTATCAAGATACGGAGAAGAGCTTTCTGTCCATGCCACACAAGATACACTGGCTTTGTCCTGCACCAACTCATCAAAATCAGCGTACTGTCGCTTCACATTTAGCAGAAATTTCTTTTCGAGATTTCGGCTAGGCGATTCCTTGAAGACTTCAGCCGAGGTCGATATATCGAGCAAAGTCACTGGCCAGCTGATGGCGAAGGTATGCATCTCTACAAGTTCAGTTGGTGCTGTAAAGCACTTCATGTTTACTAGGAGACCAGTCACTTCTCTCAATTCTCAAACACAAAACTGTTGAAACCACCGTGGAGAAATGTGAGATTTCCATCATAGAAGGGGTACCCGACCAGGAGAGGGATGTAGAAGAAGAGGAACGAGATGGCCTAGAGAGTGTGCTGGTGGTTCGTCTGCACTGCAAACATGGTAACGTACTTATCGGTTTTTCATGCCACTGCTTATTGATTCTTAATACTTTGGTCCAGGTGTCGTCAAGACGCATAACTTACTCCTGCTCACCTCCACGTCAATAATAACACCCGGAGTTCCCGATTCGACGAACGAATCGCTTTTGACCATTGGCCCGCGAGCCATAAGAGATATGGTTGAGCAATTCCCTCTGCCCAAGGGTGCCAAATTTGATCCTCAATTGATATGGAACTTCGGTGAGTCCGAAGTGGCCATCAGAACTTTGGAATCATCTTCTGATAGTAGAGGTGAGAGAAGTTCTTGCGTCATCAGCTATATTTTACTTATTTATTTGCAGGCAAGGCTCAATTATCGACCGAGCTGACGATTAGCGTTGATGAATTTGACGTATATGATCTATATGCCGCACCCATCACTATCGCATTTCACCTACGGGAGTTCAATGTCTGTGGCCAATAGCCTTCGTATCTTTTTTTTTTTGCTCACACCAGCTATCAGGCTACCATTGCATTCGCCGAATCGTCTTCTCTCAGCCTCGATCTCCGTTTCACAGACCCTACTGCTCCTCTCTTCATCGACATAGAAGGTGATAATTATGAAACCCTCTTTGTTATATCCACAAGCCAGGTGCAAGTTCCACCCAATCAAATACGGCAAGCTTCCAACTCAATCAAAAAACGGATTCGTGACGATACTTCAGGTGACTCAAGCAGATTCAAGAAACCAATGAAAGTTGTTCAATCAACCGATCGCGCATCTGTGGCCAGGCAACTGTCGACGCGGAACAGCTTCACTCCTGAACTTAAAACCGGATCATGTTCTGGATTAAACGTCGAACCATCACGCTCCTTCAAACAAACACCGACGAATGACTTGCACACCAATCCTCAACAACAGCAGCCGCTGTTTTTTCCGGGTTCGTCTCAACTCTCAATCATGGATCCGGATGCTCTTCGAGAATCTGGCCTGGGATTAGAGAATATGGATGCGGATGAGTTGAGCGCGATGCTTGGAGCAGAAGGTGTAGAAATATTACCTTCGCAACAGACCACTGGCTTTCGTCCAAGAACTGGGTTGAGCGATTTGATCACAAATCAACGTAAAGATAGCGCAGAGAGTTTTGAAGTTGGAGATGAAACAGAGATGAAACCAACGCAAGATCGCACGTCCGATGAGCAATCTCGAGTGAGCTCCCTATCAAACCATTATGAACGAGATGAGGTGTCTTACAATGCAGGGCTTTCAGGCATTTTTTCCGCTTTTCGCAGATTAGACTCTCAAAATTGTACACTACGCATCTGATCGTTATAAATAGAGATTTCGCGAGCTGTTGTTCCAAATCACAGTTGGGTTACCATTTCCTTGAGCCAAATTCGTGGACAAACACCGTTTTTATATGGCTAGAATTCTGCGATGTTCAAAGCTTCAATCGTTACAAGCTCCTGTAAACGGCTGAAATATCCTGGAGTCTTCATCGTCGTTATTACCCTCGGTCCCCAGCCGCAAGGTGACAAGAGCATGGCCAATCTTCGTCCTCATCTCGATAGCGTCTTGCAACAGGGATCTATGTTCATGGTCGAGGATTACTCCGAGAGTCCATAGCCAAGGCCAGGGCACCTTCGCGTGATCAACGGACGCGAAGCCCGTGTCGCGAAAGGAGTCCGAGATGGCGTTGAGAATATTGAGTGGACTCCCAATAGCCGTGAATTCGTCTATAGAGGGAAAGGAATGAAACAAATTCCTGTATTTTAATGGTGCAATATCAGTCTCGCAGATTGCGAGCGATCGAAGGCGAGGGAACTTGGAAGAATGTGGCGACCTGAAGAAAGAGTCGAGATCGTGCCCCTGAGCAAACTTGAGGATCAAGGACTCAAGCAGCGGGGCCTCTGTACTCAAAAGAATGCCACTATAAGCATAGCCAATTAAACTGCATATACAAAGAAACTGTAAACGCGGGAGCCGAATGAAATGACCGTAATTTTGCAATGGCTGAATCTGCAGGATGGGGCCAGAGATGTCACCACACGTCGAAAGGGAGCGCAATTGAGGACATGAAGCCAAGAGCTCGCAAAATTGAAGGTAATCCAGAGGCAAACGGCCTCATATCGTCTAGATGGAGGCACGTAACCGAGGTGAGAGGAGGGCGGAAGAGGTGAACAGCCAGACCCTGCAAACCCAGCAACTTCAACCTGTCAGTATTTGCGGCCCATAAAGACTATCGTCGAACCGAGGGTTACAGAAATCGAAAGATATCCTAAAGCAGGCGATGCAGCCTTGGCCAGGCGAGAGATTAAAGAATAATTGGCGTCTTCATACATAGATTCGACGGAACAAGAATACCACCGATTAATATGCATCAACGCAGCATCAAGCAACCTATGTAAGGAGGTATCAGGGGCCTTGCTATTGACTGCGATGTCAAGAAAGCAGCTTCCAGACCGCTCGAGATAGGTTTCGATCTCATGCAATGACCGTCCAGCTTCGATGGTTATACGCCCCCATAGCCGCTGTGTTCCCAGTACTGACATGCGAAATTATCACCTCAGGGATGATCGATGAAGCTAGTGAAGTCTTGTACTGGGATTTCATAATCCTCAAAGTTGATTTTAGGAGAAGCAGGAAGATATTCGATAACAATTCTGCTGATATGAAGGTTATTGACGTATGGAGAGTAGTGGTCTTAGATTTGTTGTTGAGGATAATCCTCGTCGGTACAGGTAGTCGCAAGCATCGAAATCTGGCACATTTGGTTAGCGCAGCTTGCACATAAGAAAGGCCCAGTAGATTATGACCTGTGACAACATTCAGACAAAGATCGAGTAGAAGTGCAGTATTACGAGTTAATATGCAATTCTACATGTAGAAAAGCGGAACGACACCTTGAGGAAAGAAACATCATTAGTCTTGAAAATTTGAAACTCATGGTTTATGATTTGTCAATCGGAATTTTTCAGGATGAGCGTGACGGATTCGCTTCAAAGGTAGTCTGCATATATGCTAGTACGAAGTAGGTGCCGGCCGAGCTAGTGCCCCGACCAGTCCTCAAAATGAGGTGTTCGTCAGAAATCGCAATTGAAAACATGTAATGAAAAGTACACTTGGTGGGACAATTTAAACTACAAAAAATAACCAGCTACACACACGCGGCACGACTTTCTTCGACAATCCATACACGATTATTTCTGTTTCAACCCTTGGGCCAACTGAATCTGAATGTAATTGTTAATTAGATGAGATACAAAGAGCCACAGAAGACACATACTTCTTCAGGCGTGATAGTTCGCAATTCGCCGGGAGCACTAACGCCTTTCGAAATAGTACTCAAACCAGTCTCTAGGGCTCTTCCTGCCTTTCCTTTAGTTGCGACCCAGTACCTGATTTCACTTGGAATAATTTGGATCATGGACACGCGTGGATCATTCTGATCGCCCTTGTGAACGCCGTCTCCCAAATCTCCAAAATACGCACTCAACCTGTATAAAGATCACAGGAACGCATCGACGTAAAACCAAGATATAGACGTACACCGGAGACCAATGCTTCTTGATGAGTTCCTTGTCTTGACTGACCTTAGCTGTCCCTGAATAGCTGCGTGTCCCCCGTTTAAGAGTGAAGTTACAAGCATCCGCGACGCCACTTACGAAGCCCAACTGGTCGTACTGGAATTGTAGAAACTGACGTTGGCGTGGGAGTCGTGCTCGATTTCATCAAATTTATGAGAAACGTTGTTCGCAAAAAAGAGAAGATCGGTTTGAAGTTCGTCATGCGCTGTTACAAGATTTTTAGAAAGAATATTTCGGTCTGTCAATGGAACATACGAGATGAAGGCGTCATGGCTCGAGAATGCATCTGACCGCTGGACGAACGCGTTGTGAGCATACCCACTTCAACGGATTTAACGATTTCATGCAGATCTTGAAAATATAGTCGGCAGTCAACATCCAAGTGAACGCCTAGAACAGACAAAAACTCGCCTCGTATCTTCTCCTGCGGTGATACATTGTTCTTTTCAGCCTTGGCGGTGTATGGGTCGAGGTTTGGTTGAGCTGAGGAAGACATTGTCAAGACAGTGGTTGTAGTGAAGAATGAAGAAAGCAAGTAGTCTGTGCAGACTATATACCGTAGAAATGTATGAGCAAGATGTGACATCATCGGGTCATTTGGGAGTTCAGTCTGACGATCGGCGACATAAGCCAACTCCAATGCTCTGTTCTCTGTTCAATGAACTGTATTGATATAAAACATCTAAGAACATATCTATTGCGATCCTGGTATTGATGGCGGCTGCTGAGGCCCCATAGGCGCAGGTACTATAAACTCGCGTAAGAAAAGAAGGATAGCTAGCAAAAAACTGTATCCACATACATGGTGCCATTTGTGGTCGCTGACCCTCGCTGAATACTCGAGATAGCAGGACACCCACTCCCTCAAATACACCCAAGAGAATTCCACACGCAACTGCTGAACCGAATGCGGATTTGGGGCCACCTGCAAAGTGCGAGATTTGAGCGAGTTACGCCATCAGCATATATGCTACTCACTCCGAGCGGCTAAACAACCTCCAGTCATGAATCCAGAGATGATCGCATTCCATGCATCCTCCTTTTGTCTAATACCTTTTACAGCGCAGTCGAACGTCGAGAACATGCCTCCCCAGACACCAAAGTTGCCGCCTGTGACTGGCGCTCTTGCTTTCATAGAAGATATTGCACCAACAAAACGTTCACCTCGAGCATATTAATGTTCAAACAATATTTCACATCTACAAGCACTGGACGCCTACTCGAGGTGAATTTCTGGCACCTTTGATGCTATACCATATTCCACCACCTACAGCACCCATGGCAAAAGCGCCACCAAAATCATTGAGAATTACCCATGGACTAGAATAAAATAAGTTCACAAAGCATGATAAAAGCAAGAAAGGACGGCTTGCCAAGGGTCTCGAGTATGATCTGCATGAGCCATGGAAGGACCATGTACCAAAGTCGGGATTATCTAATATGTTTAGTGGAAAGATATTCCCAGGAGAACGTGACCTCTATCTCCACGTGACATGCGTGCTGTTAAATCTATATTGTACATGAGCCGCGTCCACCTTCCAACAACCACCATGTCAACATCGACTCCAGGCTCCGCTGTTCGGCGATTACAACAAGTATATGTCGAAATACCGCCGTCTCCACTTCACTCTAATCGTCCCGCGTCTGTTTCGAATATTCTATCGCGGCACCCATCGTCAAGTAGCAACACCTTAAGGAACGCGTCTCTGCTACCTTCCTCAGCCAAGTCCTCAGGCACATCGAGAAATAAACGCAAATACGTTGATATAAGCTCTGGGCTAGAAAACTCTCCTAAGAGATCAAAGACAGATTCCACTCTATCTACGATGCCTATGGAAGTCCCTACCGCGAGTAACCAGCCCATGTTATACTGTCACCAATGCAATAAGAAGCGTGGACTATCTGGTAGGCTGCGGGATTGTGTTTTGCCGTTATTCTTATATTTATATGGTTTGGCCTTCAGATATTGTTCAATGCACCTTTCGCATTTCTCAGACGAATGGGTCCTCCAGAGAACATCGATGTAATGCCAAGTACTGTCGGTCTTGTTTGAGGAATCGGTATCATGAAGACCTCGACCGAATCAAGATGACAACCAAAGGACAGAAGGAGAACGGGCATGCTCATGAGGCGAACTACATTTTCAAGTAGGTGTTCCATTCATTTGTAGCACAAACTGCAGCCTTATACACGCGTACATCTTTTGTTAGATGTCATAAATGTCGTGGACAATGCAACTGCTGGCGATGCCGGAAGCAAGCAGGACTGAGCCCTTTGGGGTGCGCTCTCAATATGTTTTACCTTGAATGATGAAAACTAATTTCTAATCATGTAGGGTAAATAAACCAACTGCTTCTTCTTTGGATAAGACTCAAGCCGGGAACAATCCGAGTAACACCCAACCAAATTTGAAGCCAGGGCTCAAACCACGTAAACATGCAGTTGACTCTCGACCTAAACCGTTGCCCGCTGTCAAATGGACCCCACTTTCTGTGCAGATTTCGATAAACGAGGTCGAGGATCGCGTCTTCATTCGAGAGTTCATGCTAAGATTCAGTTCTGCAATGGGGAGGAGTGTTGCAAAGACTCACTTGGAGGAGCTTGAACATGTCTGCGAAGCATCAGACTCAAGTTCGGACGCTCGAATGCCCAGTTGGGTGAGCGAAGCATGTGTCAAATCTATCATCCTTGGATTGCTGGGACTTCTTGCGAAGGAAGAGGAGAGTAGCGCTTCTACGGTTCGTTTTTCTACTTTCAAAGTCTAGCTACTTCATTAAGTGTTTCTGCAACAGGTTCTGAAAGGGGCTATTAAGGACATTCATTCCTGCGGTGTCAATATGACCAAAATATGGAATGTGCTTTCCTCTCTGCGTAGCTCGCTGGGCCCTCCAGACGACCATCGTTCCGAAACGTCTGATGGGTCACAATCTTCAGAAGACAGGATTATCATAGATTTTCCAGATCCCCTCTCTGCACCGCCCAATACCTTCAATTACAACACGCGCACCATGCGATCATTCAACGATGACTGTCTCTTTGTGGCGAATACGGCTCAGATGATTCCTGTCGTAGTGAGCCTGATTCACACTGCTATCGAGTCTCAAACTATCCGGGACGCAATAGACGAGGGTATGAGAGACAACAAGGAGAAATTCCGCGAATCGCGCGAGAGTATCAAGCTCGAAAACGATAGATGGGAACAGAGAAAACAAGAGCTTGATAGAGCTCAACAATCTGAGGTTCGTGGCAGTTTGTCACCTATCTTCTTTGAATTTCAATACTGTTCAGGGTGCGAAAATTAAATTGGAGCGACATGCGCACAAAATGAAAGTTCAAGCGATTGAAAATGCGTTCAAAGTCGTGTCGTGGTCCTTCGCCCCTCGGTTTAGTCCTCTAGGAACTGACCATGACGGTCGTATATACTGGACGCTAACTTCTGGCGTTTACGATCGAGAATATGCTTTGGAATGTATCAGTCCCACGGCAACGAAGTCTCGCAAGCTCAAGAAATCGCATAATAGGAAGTACCGACATAAGAAGGATGAGGAAGACAGGAAGTCGTTCAAGGAATGGTCCTGGTTCCTTGCTGTTTGGGGGAAAGGACCTGATCTTGAAGAAAGCGGTAGAGCTCCGCAAAAGCCTCGCAACGCAATTGAAGATGATCTAGGGTGGTGGGTTTTCTGGAACCCCGATGATATTCACAAACTGGCGGAGTGGCTATCAGTGAAGAACGGGCTCGGAATAAAGACCACCGATGAAGAACGTCCATCCAGTTCCTCTGCTCGTATTACTACGTTGGTAAAGGGTCTCAGGGACTACGCTACAATATTAGAATGGCGAGCGAAAGGTGAAGATGGGTAGGGCGGCATGCATTCATGTAGTCGAATTTTTATTTCCCGTTGTTATATTTATATATCACTTGCTCGTGTAGGTACACTAGCATATTCACACATTACTGTTATTCATTATAGTATTCTGCCATAACATATCTGGTCCTTCAGACATCAATCAGTCAATTATATTGGTGAAGCATGGTACTGGCGATATAGTCAAGGTTAGTTGTGCGCTCCATGCACAACCCGAAGTGAATGGCGAGCCGCGTCGCAAGAACATGTTTACACTGTCGAGGCTTTGAACTAGAGAAAGAAGTATTAAGCGAAACAACTGACCATGATATGGTTCCCCGAACCTAACACCGCGTAAGCGAATGCCGGGCATGTACAGTAACAGGAAAAAGGTGTCATTGGCAGGTCAATGAAAACGGTATGTGTTGCAGATGATCCAACGACTTCATATTCTATGTACCCCCAAGGTGTCGTGTTCTTGAGCACTGAGATCAGAGAGCGCTCCAGTCCGTCAGTTGGAGAACGACTACGATTGTACTTACCGTTCTCGCCATCGATTATAGCCAATGCAGCGATGATTGTTGTGTCTGGTAAGACTGCTTGTAGCTTACGCACAGTATCTTCTGACAGCCCTTCGATTCAACGTGAGCATTGTCGCTTTCAGATGAATAAGCTAGGTCGAGTACTTTGCCTGGAGTCAAGTTGAAGGGAATTTATGACAGCATCCGCAAGAGAAAGCATTTCCTGAGACATCATAGTCTACATATGTCGAAACCAAGACAGAGCCAAGGCGCGAATTGAGGAAATGGAGACGCGACGTAGGGGCATAAAGTAGGACGCGTCGACAGCCGAGTCGGGGTACCCCCGCGTGGGATATATTTAAGCTTACTACAGTACATGTCGCACAAATACTTCATAGTATTTGCTCAAGTTCACTCAGATTTTCGTTTGCCGGAATTGCAATCTGTAGCTAAACTCTACGGTTTTCATATAAATTTTCCAAGAGACCCCGATGAACGAGATCCTACTCGACCGTATATGGTTATTGGGCTTGATTGCGAAGAACATGCTAGACTGTTGGCCAAGAGGTGCATTTTGGTAAAGTGAGTTCGTTCGATATACCTGCGATGTAGACACACTGACTATTTCAAACCTATTTCAGATCGGTGTATGAATTCTATGCCAAAGGCTCGACCTATGAAGAGCTACACCTCAGTAACCGTGCAAGTCGTGGTCTTTGGGAGTGTTACATTCCAGATACATCGTTCAAGTTCACTGTGACTGCGTACAACCATCGAATCCCGCAACAACGGCAGAAAGAAGTCGTAGAAAGCTTTTCTTACATGAACTTTATGGGGAAAATCGATATGAAAAGTCCTAACGTTGTCCTTGGTTGCTTCGAAGAGTGTTGGTCTGAACCTATTTCCTATCTGAATAATTTCTAAATCTTGAGAAAGATCCTTTCTGCAACGGCACATCAAGAAATAGACTTGACAGAGACGGTCAATTTCTACAACTTTACTTCGGTAGATTGGTATGTAAACCGTTCCTTTGATCCTTCCAGTTCACAGCGCGTTCTAAAATCACTCGTAGATCGAAGAGGGTTCCGCTCGTTCCTTAATCTCGCTTTTTGATGTAAAGAAGCGCACATTTTATGGTAATACGAGCATGGAATCTGAAATATCACTATTAATGGCCAATCAAACATTGGTAAAAATCTAGTCAAATGCGTTTGCATAAAAGCCCACTAATCATATCACAGGCCTCTCCTGGAAAATTGGTGTATGATCCTTTCCTAGGAACTGGAAGTATGGCATACGTGAGTGATCTGATCTTTGACTATCATCCCGAAGCCACCCAATGCTTGGAGAAGCCAGTAGCATACTTCGGTGCGCAAGTTTTTGGGTCTGATATTGACGGACGTCAAATGAGGGGAAAAGGTACTTTCTAGTTCACTTTTTATCGCGTGTTCTTACAACACTATGTCGATGACAGGGGATACTCCCGGTGTATTTCGAGCCGCGACGCAATATGGAGTATCATCCCGAATATTAGATCTCTTGACTTTCGATGTCACCCATAATCCTTGGCGCTGTGGTGAATTATTTGACGCGATTGTGACGGACCCACCTTGTGAGTGTGATGTGCTCACTGAGAAGGGTCCACCCACACTCACTGACCCCCAACCAAGATGGCGTCCGAGCTGGGGCTAAACGTCTCGGTCGCAAGAAAGAACTTGATGCAGAAAAGCTAGCGTTGTATTTTGAACACCGCGCCAACCCAAGACCGTGAGCGTGCCATCTGAGCATCCGATTATCGGGATATTCAATTTTCAACAAGAGATGATCAGCCATATATACCGCCTACCAAGCCTTATGAGTTGTCCCATCTAGCCGTGGACCTTGTCTTATTGGCACGATACCTTTTGAAACCAGGGGGAAGGCTTGTCTTCTTTCTTCCTACAGTCACTGATGAGTACGAAGAGGTGGATATACAAACAATGCTCTGCGAAGGTATGGAAGTTATCGCCAATTCTCTTCAAGATTTTGGTAGTTGGGGAAGAAGAGTAAGCTGCTCACTTTCCTTTGGCTGATCAAACGTGCTCAAAGTGAACTTTAGCTAGTGACCATTTGCAAAGTCACCGACAAGTCGTATCCTTCACCGAGTTTCGAGTCTCTATTTGACAACTCGCAGCATATTCCTGCACACAAAGACTTTCGCGAAAAGTATTTTCAAGGGTTCAAAAAGGATTCTTCGGATGAAATTTAACAGCTAATGTGGACATACACTGGGGTTCTACATATATGGTGTATATATTCATACTATAGATATCATCCAAATCCTCCTAATTCCGATCCTCGTGTGGCTTCTGCTAGTTTCTCCTCATCGAGAGCTTTCCTCACCTGCTCTCCTCTGACCAGGTATATGAGCGACACGGTCGCCATGACAATCGAGCCATTGAAGATGAGTGCCCGATGCATGTTCAGTGGTGGGTGGGCCTCTGGACCTGCGCGTAAGGCGTCTTCCACTACGATGAAAATCACGTTCCCAAGATTACCCCTGTAAAACAGTTACATTTACATAGGCGTCTTAGATATAAATGTGGAGCTTACATGAACCATAATAACGAGGAACTTCCTTCCGCGTTTCTAGTCAAATCGCAGCCCAACTCCAATCCCACTGGTAGCATGGTTACAGAAGTGACACCAATTATGGTCATAATCGCAAACAAGCCCCCAGTGTTGTGTGGCTTGACTGTAGTTCCGGTCAACACGAGATAAATAAAAGAACAAGCGGCTAGAAACCCACCGGCCCATATCAAAGATAGCCAGGCAGCACCAAGCATCGGCAGCAAAATCTTGGCTGTGAGAGCGAGATGTCTCGTAAAGACTCGGTCAAACAGAGGTGCTGAGATAACGGCTGCGACGATTCCCGTCAAGAGTAAGCAAGCCTAAGGTTGATGTTTGTCACAAGAGCTGCAGACTTTAAATCATATACTCACGCCCATAAAGCCGCTTGTATCGTCCGAGTACCCCTCTGGTTGCTGGGCGCGTTCCGAGTGAGCGTAAATTGTGAGCTGTAGTCGTAAAACATACCATAATTTGCGCAGTTACAATAGAAAACGTATTTGTGCTTGAAGCATATGTAAGTGTTCTGCGTTAAGAATAGAGGGACCCAACACTTACGCAGCGACTAAAACTCCGAAAATCAGGGCAATGATCACAAAGTCAATGCGCTCTCTTGTCGATATATGCATTTCCTTCGACTTCCCCATCAAAGCGAGTAGCAAGGAAGTAAGTGAAGCCGACGGAGTAGACGCGGCGTATGCTTGTAAGTTTTATAAGTGGAAATGAAGACATGCTAATGACCGAGCTCACTGGGAGGTGTGGGAGGCGCTGATTGCATGAGAAAAACAGCAGGGGCAGCAGCAGTAGATATGATTCCCAAAATGAGTATCTGAAGCCGGATTGATGAGATGCGGTACGTGTGCAAATTATTCACATACAGATTGTCTCGTGGTTCCGACCAACGGACTGATAAGTTGGCCAATCGCAGACCCGATAGGATTTGCTTTCGATTCAAGGTCAAAACAAGCAGAAGAAAGCTGTGAATAACTTTACCTATAGCTATTACCATTGTGGCCGTCGTACGACCCTGCAGACTGAACCAATTCTCCGAAAAAAGAGGTCCGGTCACTTGGTATATCGGCTGGGCAATCGCTGCGAAGAACTAGAAAGACAGTCAGCACTTGCGTTTGAGCAACTAAGATAAGTGTACTGACTTGTCCAAAGATAATCAATGCATACGCTGAATTCGTAGACAGTGTACCGACTGTGGCTGCGTATCTAATCCAGGCCGATACGACCAGGAATACAGCCCCGACATCGCACTAGAGCCCAAGAGAGTGAGATAGTCGGACGACCTTGATATTCTGGGAAATGGACCAACACATCTCCGAAGCCCGTAGCGAGATAAGAAGAAAGGAAGGAGGAGAGCAACAGGCAGGTAAACACAAGCCTCTATTGTACCCAACCAGCTGACTTGATCCAGGTCGAAGCCGAAATCAGTCACCACTGTTCAAACAGATTGAGCATATTGATAGTGGGTCGGTCATTCAGTCACCATGTTATTCGATATAGGACCGAACCAAGGCCACGACATTCCCCCGACTATGTTAAGGACCACCTAAGGATGTCAAGTCAATGCTCATAGGACAGAACTTTAAGCTTCGGGTATGAAGACCATTGCAAACAGACCAACAAAGCGACGTCGATAGAGTCTGTAAGTGATGCCTAAATCATCGAGAGGCAATTGAGCAGTTTCGACAGGTAAGCCATTGGATTCGAGGGGGATATCATCTTCCTTCATCTTGAGTCGCAGGAAGACGACAAGATGAGAGTGGGTATTACCTCTCGTACCCGAGATTGAGAAACACACTAATGAATGAAGTTGGCTGCTTCTGTTGCAGCCACATGTGCTCTCTCCTATATGAATAATAAATAATCTCACTTTTCAGTGTCACAGCCACTGTAGTGTCATAGCCTGTCATAGCATAGTCCCGTGTCTGCTACCTTCCACCTCGAAAAGGTAATATTCCGGAGTCCGTAGTGCAGATTAGGACTATCAAAATACCCACATATTCCCTTAATATGATAGTTGCTTCAGGTGTGTGACTGCTTGGGTTATTTTGGCGCCGTCCCGAAGCGGCCCGGGATACTAGAAACATGACTATACAGGGAAAGCTGTAGGCTGCGATTGTGGTGGGTGGGTGAAAACTAGACTCGCGACCAGTTACCTCCACGTGAGCATATTTGGAGACATCCAAATCTGGTTTGTTTGCGCAACAAACACAGATGCTCATTGTGGAGGGACTGGTCCAAACGGTCGTCACATTGGCGGGGTCACGGTTTGTGACTTTGGACTTCAAAAAATTCTGGCTTTTAACTTGTAAAAAAAAGTTCCTGAGTGACCTATATCATTCGCCGTTTCTCGTCGAGCTGAACACAAAAGTCTATATCATAAAAATATGAATGTTTTGACCCCGCAAAGTGATACTGTCAGCCCATCAAACACACTAAATACACTTGACCTAAGCGTGGGAGCCACACCAGGCTCCCTCGTTCTTTCAAGTCGGGCACGAAAATACCTTGAAAAAAAATTTCTTTTGACACCTATCTCATTTGAATCAGTGTTCTTCAAAACGCATAAATCTCGTGCTCTCAAGAATACAAAAAATTCGAAGTTCTGAGCCTAAGTCCAATGTCACAAAGCCGCGCCTGCCAAAATGGCTACCGTTTAGACCAGCCGTTTCTTCGAAACGCTTCTCGGACTGTCGGTCCGAGTATGCCATGTGGCATAGTTTCTAAGACACGTGCTGGTCGCGAGCCTAGGTGAAAACCTGTGAAAACACGAGAAGAGTGCTAGTGAGGCCGTGACGAATAGCCGGTCAGGTTTGCCGGCAAAAGATCAACTGCCTCCTGCTTACCTTATCCTCAGTTTACGCTCGTGCCTCACTTATCCCGGATTGAAAATGAGCGAGTATTGGGTTTCAAAGAAGAAATATTTTTGCAAGTATTGCGACATATACATCGCCGACGACGCTCCATCTCGTCAACAGCATGAAAACGGTCTTCGTCACAAGGGAAACAGGGACAGATTCATTCGTGGCCTTTACAAAGATGGCGAGAAACGAAAGAAGGATCTCGAGGAGGAGAAGAGAGAAATGGCGAGGGTTGAGTTGGTGCGTACACTCTTGAAGAGATCGTGTTGATATCCTCAATGCAAGCATTTCTTCATTAGGCTGCGCAAGCTGCGTTCTCACAAGACGTCGGAGCAGGCATAGCCAAAGCCAGTGCTCCTGCCGCATCTTCTTCCTCTACTTCTCGTAAACCACCTCCAAAACCTTCCAATCCGTTTGCAAATTACTCCACTGCAGCTTCACTTGGATACACAGATCCAGATGCCGATCGGGTTGAAGCAGAAACAGCCCGCCGTCAGACGCAAGGAGTTGCAGGCCAATGGGAAGTGATCGACTCATCTCAGCCTCAGCCAACCGTCCCTACTCCAAGTGAGACCATCTTGAAGCGAGCTGCGGAGGACGAGAATGATGTCCGCCAGTTCAAGTTACGGAAGAAGACATTGGGAACTGGCCTGGGACAGATATATGATCCTGGACTCATTACATTGAAGTCGAGAAAGAAGGAGCCTACGGAAATCAGTGAGCTAGGCCCAGGGTCATCATCCACTTCCTTCACCAATGTCACTACTGTTTCTGCTACCGAGACCCCTCGTGCGACGGAAATGCCCAAGTGGACTCCTTTACAGTGGAAACAAGCAGGCGAGAAGGAGATCAAGGATGAAACTGTCATCGCTGATTGCACGGCTAGTAGTGCTTCACCAAAGCCTTCAATCAATAGCGCTACTTCTATAGTATCGAACGAATCCTCTGTGAAAGCGGAGGATCATACAAGTGTAAAGCCAGAGATTCCGTCGAGTCCCGAGTTTTTGGCGAAAGCAGAACCGCCTGACGTCTCTCAAGTTGAAGGACCTAGTATGTTCAAAAAGCGGAAGATTCCAAACGTTGCTAACAGAGGAAGACGACAGCTATAGGTAAAATAAGTGCTTTTTTTGGTTCAAGGATGCCTCTTGTCTGACAATCTAAACTGTTCAGACATCGGGCTGCCAGCAGACCCATTTATAACCATTGCGTCTTGTAATCTCATTACCGTTGAAGAGAAATGCTCAATTAGCTCTGACGCCCTCCCAGTGTAAGTTCGTTGAAACTCAAACTAGACATTGTAAAAGGTTCATTCTTCACCAGGATATTGGTGAGAACGTGTCAACAATCCGGCGATTTGGCGGCATCGTTTTACTAGAGGATAGGTTTTTGCTGTGGTGTTGGGTATTGGGTACAGTTACAGCGTGTACTATTACAAGTTGCCTATTCCATCGCTACACAGATTCTATTACTAGCATCCCATTATTATGAGGGTGAATCGTGCATTTGAATCCGTGCCTGTCGAGAACGCATAAATCCCCCTCCAACCTAGGAAGTTGATGCCAACTTAACTTATTCATTGCTCTAGTAATCGCGGGCCTCAGTTTTGGAACTCCATCTTTTGAATGGTTCCCTTTACCGACTATAACGCGAATTTGTGAACCCCCGTTCTTTAAAACTTCTCTCATTGCCTGCTCTGTTGCTTCGATGGCCTCTGGAACAAGCAGTCCATGAACGTCAACTTGGAACAGATTCTGACTAGCCTTGTTTCTGGCTGTGAAATCGCCATTATTTGACGCCCACAAAGATAGAACCTACCACTCACCACGATAATACCTCCTGCGCGCGCGAGCGTGCAAGTTATTGATTCTTTGCTTGCAATCTTGAATCTCTCCTAAGAGCAGAAAAACCTCTCTCGTTTTTCCTTTGTTTTTCGCGTCAGCCAAATCGAGCTCAAGCTTTGTCTTCGCCTTGTCTTCTTTCCAAGCCTGTTTTCTTAAAGTGTCGGCACGCGCATAGAGTTCGTTGGGTTCATTCGACGAAAACACGCTTTCAGAGTGAGGAGGAGACGAAGAATCTGTGGATAAATCACCAAGTGCTGATAAGGGTGAATTAAGGAGGGAAGAGTGAATGGGGACAGGGATGGGAATAGGTGACAGATTGCTGAATGCGGCGCGTGTAGATGTTGAAGCCTGAGGATACAATAGTGATGACTCTATATCTAATTGAGGGGGCTCAAGCACCGCCGGATCATTGGACATGAGAGTACTGGATTCTAGAGGTATTGCAGGTGGAGTGACCAACTCATCCCCACTATCATCGGAGACGGGCAGAGCCTGAATATTTCGCTGAAGGGGAGTCTGAAGCTCATCATGGTCACTGTAAATAGGAACATCATCCACCTCATCCTCATTTTGTGAACGCATTTGAGGAAGGTCGGAAATAGACCTCGGGAGCTGGAAAGGTATTGGCATTTGTGGACTCGACTCTCTCATAAGAGTGGGATGAGACATGGTGTATGGCCTGAGCAAATGAGGACTTTCGACTAGTGTCGACTCATCTTGCACGAACAGAACGCGGTAATCCGACTCATTCTCAGGAATGTCTCGGGTAGAGGTAGAAGGATCAGCTTCTGAGAGTCTTTGGGCTGGCACGGGCAGAGTCGATGGCCCTGGTGCCAGAGGAGAAATGATAGTCGCGTGCGCGACAGGGCTTTCACGAACAGAGATAGAACTGTTCACGACTTGAAGTCCGTCATCATGTGCTCTATTCAACGGCGAAGGGTTTGCATTTGATGACAGTAACGGTCTAAATGTCTGCACTGGTTCGGGCCGTGCAGGCGTTTGTTGACCTCCTGTATGTATTGTATGTATTGTGGTATGTTCAGTTCCAATGCCACTCGAGTGAAATGAACGACTGCGTTTTGAACGAGGGCTGGAAACTTGCTGCACTGGACGAAGTGTGCCTGAGGCTAGCATGCTCAGGAAAGTCCAAAGTGCACTTGTCAAAAGGAACGCAAAATTCCTTGTCAGTAAGAAGTCAACGCACAGACGTAATCCATATGCAAGATATGGGTCAAGAGAGTCCGGTGTGTTGGATGTTAGATAGCGCAGACAGGCGCCCTCCCAAACACCGAGCAAAACTGGATAAGCTGGGCTGCGCGTCTGGGCATGAAGGATATAGCGAAAAGTAAGGCCAAAGGCCATCGAGAGGGCGATTTCCATGGGGGAATAAGGTCATTGAAGGGTAGAACGAGACTGGAAAACAGAGAGTTTATTGGGTGAGCGCAGCGATCCCAATATAAGAGTTGAGGCGAAATCCGTACACAGCCACAAAAAGTGCGTCGACATATATGGCAACTCGGTCCGGGTGAAGTGCCGGTCCCGTGCGGGTTATCTTGATATTCTGCGATCACCCATTATGCAGTAGGACCCCTGGCTCCTAATGCAAATTAATCCTAGTACATATGCAGCCGTTCCCCACGATGCACTCACGCTGCACAGGCATGTCCCGGTCCGACTGCCAAACAATTAAAGGCTGTGCTACCGACACGGTCACGTGCTCTCTGTTCACGACGCGCTCAACGTTTACAGTCTACATAAGTACCCTCCATCATGGCTTTTCGTCGACTTGCGCCTCACTCGCAGCTCGACTATCCCAGCGACGAATCACTTCTCAACTCAGAAGGCTCCCACTCTTCGCGGTCCGAGTCGCATGCTGATGCTGACATTGTCGATGAATACAGCCCCGATCAGCTCCAACAAACCCACTACTTTGACACCTATTATACAGGCGGTCCAGAACCTGACTATGTATCACCAGAGTATGCGAGCGCTCAGTCTACGCCTTATGCATCGCCCCACAGGTACCAGCCTGGTCAGTATCTTGCTCCTATACACACTGGAGAGACGCTTCAGCTGGATAATGATCCAGCTTTTTATGCG
Organism: Omphalotus guepiniiformis; assembly: GCA_028554645.1. Lineage (NCBI taxonomy): Eukaryota > Fungi > Basidiomycota > Agaricomycetes > Agaricales > Omphalotaceae > Omphalotus > Omphalotus guepiniiformis. The sequence continues at coordinate 388,216 of JAQOOI010000076.1, read as the reverse complement.
CACAGCAACCCATCTTCCACTTCATATAGCTCGCACTCACACGCCCATTCTGTATCTGAAGAGTACTATTCCACGAGGGATTATGCTTCAACCCCCGGCTCGATGAACCTGACTCTCAACTCTTCTTCTCCGGGACGTGCATATGTTGCAGATCATTATCAATATGATGCAGAAGCATACACTTCTGGTGCTCACTCACGCTCAATGGTCCCTCGTTCTCGTTCTCCGACACCGAATGTTGACGACGAGGACTACTTTGTTGTGGGTAACGAAAGCTGGCACTACACAGGTCAAACTGAACCGTTTATGCATGATCCTGAAAAGACGGCCATGCACTCTCAATCCTTTGGGCACTCGGCTTACGACCCCACTCACATGTCACTTCAGAACTCAGAGCCAATTACGCCAGTCGAAACTCGTCACTTCGGGCCTGCTCCTAGCGGACGAGTCACTCGCAGACACAAGACGAAGAAACGTGTTCAGCTCACAAGAGGCAATCTTGTTCTAGAGCTACCTGTCCCGCCCAATCTTGTCCTACCAAGGACTGGGAAACCAGAAATGATGCAGACTAGATATACTGCCGTTACTTGTGATCCGGATGAATTTGAGAAGAAAGGTTTCTCTCTGAGGCAAGTTGAACTCAAACGGACTACCGAACTTTTCATTGTTATTACGATGTATAATGTACGTTATTCAATGCACTATATGATTTCCTGTTTACTGATGGTGACGATAGGAAGACGAGATCCTCTTCTGCAGGACTCTCTATGGTGTGATGAAGAATATCCAACATCTATGCACACGAAAGAGCTCCCAGACTTGGGGTGTGGACGCATGGAAGAAGGTTCGTTCGGACCTTACAAAAGTTCTTTGTCATTGAAGTTGCCACTAGGTCGTTGTTTGCATCGTTGCTGACGGTCGCAAAAAGATACACCCCCGTGTTTTGGACTGCCTCACCCTGCTGGGAATATATCAGCCGGGTCCTTATATGAAGAACTTCATTGATGGCAAGGAAGTGACTGCACACCTCTTTGAGTACACGACCTCGTTTGCGCTGGATCCAAATGTTCACTTCAAGTATCCGGATAAAGGGATCGTCCCGACACAAGTTATTTTCTGTATGAAGGAGAAGAATCAGAAAAAGATCAACAGCCACCGATGGTTTTTCAATGCTTTCGCTCCAATCCTTCAGGTATGTCAATGTTCGGAGTCAAATTTGACGCTTGACAACTCGACATATGTAATTATCAGCCGAATGTCTGCGTGCTTCTTGACGTTGGAACACGCCCGGGGAATAACAGCATTTATCGCCTATGGAAATCCTTCGATCTCAATTCTAACGTGGCTGGTGCATGTGGTGAGATTTCCGCATACAAGGGCAAGAACTGGTCTTTGCTGTTAAATCCCCTCGGTTAGTGGTTCGACTACTTTACTGATCCTCTACATGCTCATTGGTTTTAGTGGCAGCGCAAAACTTTGAATATAAGATAAGTTGCATCTTGGATAAACCCATGGAAAGTCTTTTCGGCTACATTAGTGTTCTGGTATGTGAACGACGGCTGTTGTATTATCTGACACTCACGTCTTTCTAACTCCAGCCTGGTGCATTTTCGGCGTACCGGTAAGACAGAGTATATCTACCTCTTCGTTTTTCAATGACTCATTGCTAGTCAGATACATCGCACTGCAGAATAATGAACGGGGTATGGGACCGCTTGCTTCGTACTTCAAAGGAGAGGTGTTGCATGGTCGAGACACGGACATTTTCACTTCCAATATGTGTACGTTACTCACTCTTGGATTATCGGGCGCAATAGTTTATATCTCTTTACAGATCTTGCTGAAGATGTAAGATGAATTAATCGAGATGGGACAGTGACATAGTTCGCTCACACTCATATAGCGAATTCTCTGCTTTGAGCTAGTAGCCAAGGCCAACTCGAACTGGTACTGTTGAATGTTCTGTGTGCTCTATTATCGGCTATTTGAATTCAACTCTTCAGGGTCCTCAAATACGTCAAAGGGGCCGTTGGCGAAACCGACGTTCCTGATGCACTTGCAGAGTTCATTGCTCAGCGTCGACGTTGGTTAAACGGTTCTTTCTTTGCTGCAACTTATGCAATTTCGCATGTTGGCCAAATCATGCGATCGGGGCATAGCTTCTCTCGGAAAATTGTGCTTATGATTGAAACAATCTATAATGTTATTAATATTATATTTGCGTGGTTCAGTATTGTAGGTGGTGTTCGTCGATCCTTCTCCAGGTGTACCTCTTGACATATATATTTGCAGGGAAACTTTTATCTATTCTTTGTATGTTTTCCATCGAGACATTTTGCTACAAAGTTGACGGTGATCAGGTCATTTTAACTTCCTCTTTGGAAGATCCGTCTTTTGGGATGCACGGCATTGATATAGTCAACTCGATTATTCAGGTAAGTGGGTGTTGTATTATCCTTGTTACTTTTCTGACGATGATTGAAGTATCTTATGGCGTTTATTATAGCAGCTTGTTTTCTATTTTCAATGGGGAACAGACCACAAGCGTGAATAGGACGTGCCACTGTTGTTGCGGATGCTTATTGATCCATCTCCTTTGCGCAGGTCGAAATGGAAATACCAATCAACTGCCATCTTCCTCAGCATTCTCATGATTTATATGATCTTTGCCTCAATAAGATGCGCTCTGAAAGCTGCCCAACAAGGTGGTTCGGCAAACTCAACGATGCTTTTCAGCATAGTGATTACTTATGGATGTAAGTAATCCACCGCCCTTTAGGTGTGATCGTCGCTAATTAGACTCTAGTATATGCTACAAGCAGCATTCTTGCATTTGATCCTTGGCACATGCTCACTAGCTTTGTCCCATACCTGCTGCTGTCGCCAACTTATATCAATATCCTGAGCGTGTCAGTCCAGTCTTGTTCTCAAGGTGCATGCATACATTGCTCATTCACTGAACTGACATTATTCAGCTACGCGTTCTCTAATCTCAATGATGTGAGCGCTTCCCTACAGCATTTTGCCTTCTGGTCCTCATATCCTATAGATTTCATGGGGAACAAAGCAAGACGTCGAAGTCGAGGTTGACCTGGGAGCTGTCATACAGAACAGCAAATCTCAAGTTGACGTAGAAATTCTTTCGACCGCTGCAGATGTTAGCAGTATATACGAGGAAGCCATCGCAAACTTGAAGCATAGGAACAAGAAGGTCGCAAAACCTAGTTCTACGAGTAATGCAGAGAAGGAGCAAGCAGCCAAAGATTACTATGCAAATGTTCGGACTAATGTGGGCCATTCGAGTCATGGATCTTTCTCCAACTGAATGTGAAATCTGAAATCTCTCAGGTGTTGTTAACATGGGTCATGACGAACGTGAGCTCCTATTTAATATCCTATAATGTGACTTTGATCGTCCTCGACAGTGTATCTTGATCATTGCAATTCTGAAAGGTAGCGAGCCTTCAGAAACCTTCAGCGACGGTAGTACTGGTGGGGTCGCAAAAGCATATCTCATATTCATCCTGGTGTTCACGACGATAAGCAACTTGATCGTAGGTGTCATTTCGTGAGGCACGAACTACATAAGACTGACCTGGGATAACAGCGATTTGGTGGCTCGACTGTTTACCTTTTGGTAAGACTCGTTACAGGATAATTATAGGTGAATTCTATCAGGACTTCATATGATCACATGTATCCATATTTGTACACTATTTAAGCAACGCAACATGGGGTACATGGAAGAATGTAGCTACATTCCGTGAGGAAGAGTTGAATCGCATCGTACATAAATAAAACAACGATACCGTTGTGAAAGATCCCATAACTTCTGAATTGGCGCAAAATTGCAATGACATTTGAGTTCGGAAGTGGTGACGTGCGCATTATCCATGAGCCTACCATACAATTGGAAAGAAATGTTCATGTGTACAAAAAGCCATATAGTGTTTTGGACGGCACCTCTTTTGCAGACAGAGGGTCGCGAACACGCTGGAGACGCCGCAATGAGCGGCGAGCGGGTGAGCGAGACGGAGATGAATTCGAGCGTGCGCGCTTGTCCCACAGGCGATTGCGAAAGGGGATTACCCTGACACGAGAAGCAGTCTCTAGAGGTGCATCGGCGCTTTCTGAATTTATCGATAGGGAGGCAACAGCGGCGGATAAACCATTATCGTTCTCTGATTCGTCGCCGTCAGCATCCGAGTCCCCAATCACTGACCACGCATCCAAATCCAAATCCTGAGAATGGTTCATGTCGGGAGACACAGACGAGGGACCCTCGCTAATAGTGGAGAGGTTGGGTACAGAATGAGCTTCGAAATCAGACTCCTTAGGTTCAGAAATCGAACTGGCAAGGTCTGAGTCAGATCCATAACGGGAAGAATCATCCAGATCGGTCACTGGAGGAGTGTCGAGCATGGTAACAGCATAATGGTCTGGTCGAGTTACATTCGGTCGAAGAAGATACGTTAAGCGAAGCCCAGAAACCTCCCTGCCTAGAGATCTCTGTGTGAGGACAATTTGTACGCAGGACAAAGCCATACAGAATACGCACTGAAACTGACAACGTTGTGAAACCTAGCGCAACAATGCACCACATAACGGGCAAAGGCGTCATCTGTGATACGCCATATCAACTGCAGAGGTGTGCGAGAGACCTCAGATACGGTCCCGGTGTCACCAATAACTCGCCCAGAAGATAGATCGACGCTTTCAACGAGGTCTGGGGCCATCACGGTGCCTCCGGCGTCTAACCAGTCTAGGATTTCGACCTCGAGATCCTTCACAAGTATTTCTGCGCGGAATCCAGACCTGCGCAAGTCGCGTCTCATTCCTTTCAAACTCAAGGAAAAACGGCCTGCATTTGCAGAGCCAATATCACGGACAGGAACGGATGTAGCGGGCAATTTGGAGATCCGGGGAAGATAGGGCGGTAAGGGTTCAGGGAACGTAGTTTTCAAGGGTTTCATTTGGATCGTATAATCCTTCTTGGTAGCTCTTACAACATGAGGGTTGTGAGCGAAAAGAGCTGCGACGGTAGTGTGATCATTGTTACTCATTTCCTAAGATTGTGTACACAAACCGTTTTCTCTCCGTCTGACCCAGCGTCTACCCTCATTATCGTCGCGCTTGCTCTTCCTGGTCGTATTTTGGTTCGAAGTAGTTTCGGTGTTCGGTTTTGACTCGCGCAGGTGCGCATAACGATCCGCGATGCCAGGGTTGCGGAGAACCGAGGGAAATGATAAGGGAACTGCATCATTTGCAGGATACGACTCCATAGTTTCTGAGGGGTTCAGAGGTTCAGGCTTTTTCGGTTGTCGAGATTGAAAGTTGAAGGGTGGATTCGTCCCAAGTATGTACTGATGTGATGAAGGAGGAGTAAGAGCTCCTATAGTACGTGGTGAGTCAGGTCAGGTCAGTTCGCATCAATTCTCTCCGGCACCTTGATTGAGCGCTAAGTAGGAGAATCATTACATTAATCTATATAGAGATGTAATTCTTGAGAATGAACAAAAAATTCACTGCTTAAGACCACCAGTCTCGATAAACCTTCTTGCAGACCCTTCAAGACCGGGGTGAGAATTATTCTCCAGCCACTGGGTTGCCTTACGGAAAAGACTGCCCATATCTCCCGCAAACGAAAGAGGCACGTCATATCCCATCTCCTTCATTTCATCCAAAACAATCGTATATCGACTATCCCCACTGGATGCACATTTCGAGGCCAAGTTCTTATAAGTCTCGTCCGATGGTGTGAAACCGGCGCCCTTCATCTCCTCTAGATGGAGGAACGCATCCTCGTAAGTGTCTGGCGTCAGACACAAGTCGATCATTAACGCGAAAGCTCGCTGATCTGGTGAAATACCAGCTTCCTTCATGTCACTGAATATCAGATCCCCAAGTGGCTGGTGGCGAGCGGACAAAGCGCCTTCCAGAAGCAGGTGGTAGGTGTCGAGATCTGCTGCGAAACCGTAATCAGAGAAACTTTTGTAAGCTCCAATTGCGCGCTGCAGGTCACCCAAAGCCACCGCAGCTTTGATGATGATATTGAGGCTGGACAGGTGCAGGGTCTTCTCCTGGTGCATCTCGTCCACAACAGGCCATATAGCATCAAAGGTATCGCTATCTTTCTTGATGTTTGAGATGACGGGTGCAACCGTAGTTGCAAGGACTTCGATTCCTGAGTCTCGCATGATATCCAAGGTCATGAATGCTTCCTTGATTTGCCCGACCTTGCAAAATGCTTCCACGACAGGTGCAAGGTGATATTCTTGCCACGAAACCCCAGAGAGCTTGAGCACTCGAAGTACATCTGTAGCTAGATCCGGCAGACCGTGTCGAGCGGCAGTGTGTAGGACATAGATACAGAGACCTTCCTCTGGTATCAAACTAAGGTCTTGAGTGACATATTCCCAACACCGGGTTACACCATCTTTCTGAAATCATGTAAACAATGTGAGATTTGTGAATATGATATAAGAACTCACCCAGAGGCACTCGGCCGCAGACGCAAGACAATATAACCACACAACCGGTTCCAATCTGCGAGGAGATTCCGACTCGAAAGAAGTTGCTAGATCCAAAGCTAGACGAGCGTAACCCTCTTGCGCAACCAGTTCAATGACCTGCTGCACGGTATGCAGCTCGGGCTCAATGCCTTTTGTTTTCATGATGTGAAAGTATCGTAAGACACACTCCACGCTCTTCTCATAAAGGAAGTAGTTAATAATGAGCTTATAAGTAGTGGCATTAGGTTCAACGCCCATCTTCTCCATCGTCCGTATTATGGGCCAGAGATAGAGACTATTTCGATGTTGATGAGCCTAAATATTCTGTTGGTCAATAGAGAAGTCACAAACGTAGGGCGAGGACATACGGCAAGAAGCGAATTGAATGATTGTACATCAGGCTTCACACCGGCTATGACCATGTCGTCGAATACAGCCCATGCATCTCCACTAAGATTGAATTTTGCCACAACACGCAAAGTGGTGTTATAGGTATCGAGGTTTGGCGCGATACCATTACGCTTCATGTCAGCCAGGGTTTTGAACACAGGAGTTATTTGACGCCTGTCGGCTGAGTTCGCGAGTAACATATTGAGGCGTGCAACATTGCTCCTGTTTCGAGACTTTTGAATATCGAAATCCGTCTGGAAGTTCCATGGTTCACGACTTAGTTGAGAAGACGAAGAAGCAGTTCTATAGGAAGCCTGGTCTGCTTCATGTGAATGTGATTGCACTGCAGTAGCAAGCTGTCGGGAATGACCTGCATTGAAAGAAGTGAGAAACACCTGATAGGTAGAAGAAGTCCATACCACTAGCTATTCGATGGAGGAGACGCGAAGAGACGCGCTGAAAGGAAGACCGGGACGAGGATGCTAGCATTCCACTGCAGTCGCAGTTGGTCGCAGACTTTGCAAAAATTTAGGGTTAGTTAGGGTTTCAATTCATCAAGCCTCATCACGTGCTCTGAGGAAGGTTGGATCTCAGCGCGTCTGCCTTTCGCTCAAACCGCGACACCTCCCCCTTTATTCATTATGGTACGCTATGTTTTCTCTGTTTCGAGCTATCAGCTCAAACAAATTCACTAGTTCTACTCCGAAGCCATTCTTTCGCGTCGTGGTCCCCTTGGCAAAGTATGGCTTGCCGCACACATGGAGCGCAAGCTTTCCAAAACACAAACCTTGCAGACAGATATAGAAGAGTCCGTCGGTGCGTAGAATCGTATGCTTGCGATAATCCCGCTAATTAAATGCTCAGAGGCTATCATGGATCAAGAGATTGAGTTCATGGCACTGAGGTTGAGTGGGCAGCTCCTGCTTGGTGTTGTGAGGATCTACAGTCGGAAAGCGAAATATCTGCTAGACGACTGCAATGAAGCACTTTTAAAGATCAAGATGGTACCTTTCAAAGCGGTCTCTTTCAGCAGAGTTCCTCATCCATATTTTACAGGCCTTCCGTCCCGGTGTTGTTGACATGGCTGAGGAACAACTTGTCGCCAACAAGAACTCCATCACAATTCAAGCCAATGCGTTCGATTTTGATTTGATGATGCCTGAGACGAACTGGTGCGATATTTCTTGAGGTATCTTGATGCCATTCTGATTTATCCTAAGGTTACAAGATCTTGAGGACCGACCAGCCCCAGCTCTTGGTCACCATCAAGCTCACATAGATGATATCACACTACCACCAACTGACACGTTCGAGCCATTTAATTTGGACAATAACTTCGACCTTGGCCCGTCAGATGGCATCGGCTCTCAGGACTTCCTCGACCTTGGCCTTGATTTTGGAGATGCACCTGCTTCCAGAGAAGGCGGCGATGAATCAATGAGTGTCGATGGAAGCGTTGGGGTTGGACGGGATGCTGCATCTCACCATGGCTCCATTGGGGATATGTTCATGGATCAAAGAGATGGAAACATGGACTTCGACCTGCTGTCTCAGAGAAGCAAAAGTAGAGAGCTATCTGAGCACCCTTTTGGGGCAGATATGGATTTAGATCTTCCAGAATTCGGAGGCGTCGATTTAGGGGATTTAGGAATCAGTTTCGATATGCCCGCCGAAGACACCTTACCAGTCGACGGCGAAAAAACGCCAGGTCAAACTCGATCCCCTTCTCGTGCTTGTGAGTGACATTAACTTGTCGCATTGAGATTATATTGTTGACGGACTTTGCCCAAAGCCTCTCCACTTACTGAACCTCCCTTGACCCCTCCTCCTCCTGAAGTTGACGAGGTAGCTATCGCGGATACTACACCTAAAGTGTCCAAAATCAAGCGAAAGCTAAGAGAAAAGAAACAAATAGTTGATTCTATCACTGAACTCCGAGATGGACCCGCAAATAGAGCAGGCCGCGGGCGGAATAATGATTTTGGTGCCGTCGCAAACAGAGATCTGAGCGACATCCTTACGGAACCACATTTCCTTCCTCGCTCCTCTGTTGTCATGCGCTTGCTCGAAATTCACAATGATCCTATTGCTCATTTCCTGCCTACCAAAGTTACACCAGCTGGCACATTCTTCTGTGCTGCACCCCCTGGCTTAGCTCCAGAGCTTGCAGAACTGTTTTTGCGCCCCGTCAATGGCATGCACTCCAAGCGCCGAGCAACCTCACCAGGCAAAGGTCCCAACAAGCGTCAAAGAACCGAGGACGGCAACGAAGACGTTGAGGTAGCTCGGCGAGCAGGTAGCCTTGCTCCTAGTGGCGTCGGTAGTGATGCTTTCAGACGGGGTAGTGCAGCTCCTGATGGCCTCGACTTCGGTGACCAGACAGGGATGATGGACGACTACCAATTAGATATACCTAACTTCGATCCAGCTGCAATGGATATGGAGGAGAGAGCGAGATCTAAATCTGCGGCACCCTCTATCCACAGTCGAATGTCTACTCCTGCTGTTGACGGGGCTATAATCGAGGAAGGCGACGAGACTTACGCCGACACGGCTTGTCCCATTGCGATGTTTGACATACGTCCATCGACTCAGAGCCAAGGTGTTGAGAAAGATGTCGAACACGTTGATATCGAAGGAAAGGGATATAGCAGAAACACTGCGAAAGCCTTGTCCATAATCAGACGAGAACTCAAGCCCACTGATGGGGAAGCCGAAGAAAAATCCCTCAGTTTCCGCAAAATGGCAGACAAGGTATGCTCGCATCATATGTTTTTGCCTATTCGCTGATTTTTCGTCAGGCATCGCGTCGTGCTGCAGCATCCTTCTTCTTTGAGCTACTCGTTTTGACTACCCGAGACTGTGTTAGCGTCTCACAGGCTACTCCCTTCGACAATATTGAAGTTCGTGCTAAGGACAGACTTTGGGAACGCCAACAGCATGGTGCTCCATCTCGAATGGGTTCAGTCATTGCTTCCCGTGCACCCTCTGTGGCTCGATCTGTTGCAAATTCTATGGGGCTGTGAAAATATCTTCATTTTCAGGACATTTCATATTTTTATCTTCACCAACGAGGAGGAATTATCTTTAGTAATTTAGTGTTGAAATTTATCTTTGTTACTTGTTTTGTCTTATTTTTGTTGTTCTGTATAACATGCATTGTACGCAACTAACGCTTTGTATCGTAATACCTTGCCTACTTATGGCTCGAAAAATATGAACTATTTTCTTGCGCATACTTCAAGAAATAATACAACTGTTGATAAACGCGTACAATTCATTTCTCTTCTAAGGTACATCTCCAAAACCAATATTGTCAATTCTAGTTCCATTCTGATCCATGCACCACTCTGGGCGGGCACACGGCGGTTGCGTGCCATTAGGCTCGTTTCCAGCATCTTTCATGAGGAGTGCAACGACGCCATGTGCAGGAACAGCTTTTGCAGTGAAATTTCGAACAGCAGTTCCATTATCAGTGTGAGACCACAGGTCCTAAATTCAAGTTGAATAATCATCTCAAAAATAAGGTAAAATTGACCATACCCGCACTGAATACTGCCTTCCGGCACGAATCCACGGAGACTCAGTCAGATTGAAAAACATATCGGCTGGAGAATCGAGAACGTTAAGCTACCAGAAGCGTTAGGGTTACGTATGCATTTGTTTGAAATCATTGCTCACAAGCATAAATACAGTTCCGTTCTGACTTTCGCCACTCCAGTATTGGGCAGGGTGAGAGGCATTGAAAGTCCAATCCGGCTGCGATAGATGATAATAAGTCGTGATGCAAGAAAGATGTACCAAAACTCACGTTCACACCCCATCTGAAGGGAGAAATGGCTGTACCCACAACTGGGTCTTGATTAATCGCAATAATCTCTGTGTTCTTGAAGATCTCTAATGTTTCGTTTGTCACTTGACTCATCTACGGACAAACATAAGTATCTTGAGTTGCCCCCAAGAGAGCGGTCATACGTCTGTTCCCTGCAATTGACAATGTTCATAAATGTCCCGCAGAATATATGCAAATTACATACAATCAAAAGAGGAGATTTCATTAGAGCCCAAGCCGTAAAATGCGATTTAGCTTCATCAAAAGTAAGCCCCTCATTGCCGCTTTGAAAAGCAGTCAATATATATTGATTTAGTCGGACAAAATCTCGACTCACACTTCAAGCTAGTGTAGACGAAAAAAACCTATCAGAACGTGATATGGTAGAAAACGGAAGTTATTACTGACGATGTCCATATCATTATGCCCGTAGAAGTCAGAGGCCCATGTTATAAACGAATTTCTATGATATAATATTAGCATGTGAAGCACTTCAAATATTCTGCAATTTCTTACTGGTTGATGATACTGGCAAGTGCGGCCCAATTAGCACCAATATCTTCCGTTGTCTGTGCACGTCGCTCAATCGTTTACTTCGGGAGTTACACGTACATATTGCTCACCCTCCACGTTTGCCCAAGCCTGTCACAATATCAGTGAACCCATTCAAGGTGATGAGTAATAATGCGCACTTTCTTGCCCATAACCACGGTTGCTCCTGTCAAAACGTTAGACAAGGTAGATATTCATTGACTGAACTACATACTCTTCCCCATTGACAGAGCGAATAGAGTAAAGGTGATTTACCACTTGAAACAGAGAGATTGGTGATGGCATCCGCCATCCGAGTAAATTCTGACTGAATGTCAAAAAAATTGGTTATGATACTCTCATCTGTTCCACTCACTGCCAACCATGCCTGTATCAATCACCTCATCGAATGGTACTGCCAAGACATAAACAACTTTTCAACAACAGCTTACAATTAAACTCACCAGCACAATTGTCATATCTAGGTAACAATCAATAAGGGAATTGAGAAGACAGACAGGTAAGACATACTTGAGAAGATCAAAGCCCCACTCTTGAAAGGTTTGTGCATCTCTGAAAGCGATGAAGTGAGTTTCGCAATGCAAATCGAAGATAGTTCAACCAACCGTGCTTCATTTTGGAATGAACCGGGGTATAACTGACAAGTGAACCAACCAGAATCGCCATACTAAAAAAATGTCAATATTTTTGCTGTAGAGTCTTCACGAAATGACATACAATACCGGCTTTGCTGAAGACGCGGAAGATAGATGTCACCCCATAGCTAACATGGACGGGGCAAGATGCGAGACTCACAAACCAAGATCATGAAGTCGATCAGTCAGCTTATTCAATCCGGAAGGAAAACTCGTCGCGTCTATGAAACTGGTTCAAAGAAAAGTTTTTTCAAATTGAACACTCAACGCACTGGCAATAAGGAACCCGTCTGCACTGCGGTTCTTTTCGGACCAACAATCGTCCAGATTCACATAGGTGTATCCAATATCCTTTAGAAGAGTCAATGTCTCGGAAACAAAGGCAATACTGGGAAGACATATCCAAGAGACCGTGTTGTTTCATCAGTTGGGCAGTCTCCAAAATGACAGTTTCATTTATGACGCACTACTCGTGTATCAGATGACAAGGAAATCCATGGCGAATATACGGACTGACATGATAAGCGTTCCATGCTAAGAGCAATAGTTCAATAGCGAGAGTAGGATAGATTGAGAGGCAACATACTATTATAACCCATGACTAGGAGACGATGTCAAATTTTAAGGTCATCAATGAGCTAATAGGACTTACAAGGAAGTCGACCGACGCCATCGTCTAGTGCAACACTTGAAGGAGCGTTGGCGAGGAAAGTGAAGTATGAGAAGAGAGTTGCAAAGCTCAAAATAAAGACGGCCATGAGTTTAGAGCGCGGGGTAACCACTACTGAGATTCCAGCGGCTCGACCAGAGCTTTTAAATGCCGGCCAAGACTGTGAATCATTGGGCTGTGATAAGATCGATGTTGGGTTCAGACCTCTCTTCGTGTCAGAAAAGGAGCACTGGAATTGAATAAGATGAGACCGTGACTCGGGGCAGTGACCGTTTCAAGACTTTCACGTACACTGATCCCCGTTCGCTCTATTGAAATTATTATTCTGACCTGATAGAAGGAGGGATGTAAGGTTAGTTCAAGATTCTGGAAAAATGGAGAGCATACAGTTTGCGTGACACTGTTGGGCAGCATGGTCGCATGCCGAGAGAGCTGGTCCTATGATACGTTCAGAAGACAGATTTTGAGTCATCGGGGAGCAGGGAAAGAGCTGGAGATCAGTTGAGACGGGAAGTTCTAACCCGTCCAATGCCTCGAGGTGTATCACCCGATTAAAGATAGAAAAATGGAATTGCGTCGAATGCAAGTGATGACCCTATCCAGCTGATGCTGAAGCCTGTCCATTGTTATTAATGGCAGACATAATGTCCATATGACATTCTTTAGCCTCGATGGCAGCCCACTGGGGCCACGGTGTGCTTGTTTGAAACTGAAGGATGAAAAGATGAATGTTATACACTTACCATTACCGCTCATGAGCATCATGAACCAGATAATTGTGTGAGGTAAAAAGCCACTTGCTCAGTCAGTTCAGACGGATGGTTATAGTTGTCGATAAAGCTGAAGATTTAAGTAGATTCATGGTTGCCAGCAGTCCTAGCTCGCTGAAGAGGGAAATATGCATAATATGATGTCATCCTTGTTGCCGCTTGAACACGTGCCATGGCGTTCGGTATTTGCGCCATTCTCGCAAAAAAATCTCCTCCTTGCTAACATGTATCTGATCGTTAAAATACTTAGAGCTGGCTAATCCGAGATCTCTATGAAGAATCTGCAGCTCTGCGCGTCCAGAGGACGCCAGATTCATGAAAACTCGAGGTGCTGTTGTTGCAAAAGGACTCGCTCGCGAAACAGGTATATTGCGTGGTATGTTAATCAAAAGGTGAGTCGGTGCAAACCCATCGAGTTTCAGTGCTCGAGGAAAAGGAGGAGAGTAGTGCATTAACAAATGTCAAGGCCCGGTATCAAGGCACTGGTGTATATACGGAGAGCGAATTAATCTCCCAATAGGCGTCTTTGAACTTGTCGGGATTGTTGTTGACAACTAATATGGGCATGTCAAGTAAGTCAGCGGTTCACAAGGATACAACATAAAATGCTCACAATCATCACAAGTCATCGACCCACAACTCGAAGTACCAAATGCAGAGCCAGCCCAATCACCCTACGTACGAAGAATCAGATGTTTGTATCGGTAACAAATCTCCAAGCTCACGCAAAACGTCAAGTCGAACACAATGCTATGACTGTTAAAGTGGGTGCCATAGTCGCAATTCTCGCCTGTCGGGAATAAGGCATCTGGCTTGCCCCAACCATCCGTACTAATGGGTCCAAGGCAGTCGTTATCACGAACTTCATTTGGAACACATTCATCATTCCTAGGCCAGAACCATACGCTGACGCCAGCAGTCTTGGATTTCTCCATAGCAAACCATCCGCCACCATTGGAGTTGAAATCTTGACCATACGAGTTGGGCTGGACGGAAACAGTGCCACAGCCTTGGTTGTAATTCACCGCGGCATCACAGTTGGTGGAAACGGGCGTTCTTCAGGTAATGAGTCAGAGAGAAGATTTGGCGAAAAATGGGCACTGACCCACTCTGCTCCCGATCTGGTGGCATCATGCAATCCGAGGTGGTATGCAACGATACAAGATTTTGCGAATTTAGATTCACGCCTAAATTGCAGATTTGAACGGTGGGACGCGGCGGATAACTCTAGAACAAGTGACCTTCGATTATGTCTATTTCACCCCCCTGTGGCCAGGGACCAGGTTGACTAACAGTCCAAAACGCTGGCCAGGTCGTGCATCCTTGCGGCATATGCGTCAGGTCAATAATCATGAGAAACTCATCCCAGGAGGACTTTGAGCTGATTCGCACGCTATCGCGACCACGGTTGTAGGAAGGAACTACTTGATAGGCGTCGGCGCGCATGACAAACTTGGACTCGGAAGCTGTGAAATAGAAGTAGTAGCGATCAGGGAAAGATAATAGTGTGACTATGCTGCACATACCAAAGGAGAGGTTGGTATTTTGTGCGGTTTGCTGATCGACATAGTTGACTCGCCCATGCGTTGGGTCATCAAACGTTTCCCAAACAAAATTGTCATAGAAATCATTACCACGGAAGTGTTCATTGACCAGATACGAAACAGAGGATGAGTGAACAGACAATGGGCGAGATATAGAAAGAGCGAATAGTAGAAGGCTGGATAGAGATGCCATGTTTTGTAGAAGAAAGAGACAAGGAACGAATGTCAACGAGTTGTGCGGCTTTCACGCCCGGCTTATTTCCAAATCGGGCATACACAACATGTTCATTTTTCTCGCTTTGACCGGGTGGTGTCTGTAAGGAGTCCAACTCATGTATGTGTGCATATATCTGGCGTGTACATAGGCAAGAAAAAGCTGTGTCATTTCAATTCTTCCATTCAATGTTACTCTCATGGTGGACTTCATCAACAACTACAAGAAGCCAGCCAAATAGAAGTACTATAATCATGTCAACAAATCTTTCCGTAAGATCGTCTTAATTCGCCTTCCCCCCTTTAGCCTTTAGGCTTCTACCTGAACCGAAAATCTTGCGCCTTTGCTTGATCATATGGGTGTACATAACGTAAAGACCTGCTCGGAGATGTGAGAAATGAAAGTGTGTAAAAGTACATGATACTGACCAGGCCACCAAATCAAAAACAGGGCCCCCCGAATGTAGTCGGTAGGTTTCCACATGCCCATTGCCCACGAAGACCAGCTAGGGATAGGCGAAGTAGATGGGAGTGTTGCATAGATAAGGAATGCTTCAGATGACGCGCCAAGAGGGTATAATACGTAGAAGGTGGTATAGCGAAGGTAAAGAAGAAGGGGAGGCTCGTGTCCAAGCAAGTTGAAAGCGTAGAAAGAATATCGGATCACTTCTGTGAATGACCATGCGAAAACCATGGATGCATACAGCGGATTGGGGCGGACCTGTATGGATGGGATGGAAATGTATTTGTATTTCAGTGAAAATGACGAATATTCCCAATAACTCACCTGTTCAAACTGCTCAACAATACCCCATATAAGGAACAGCCTGCTAGACACCTGCATGACGGTGGTCTGCAGCGGGCTGCGAACCCAACCTAGCAACACATGGAACACCTCCAACAGCGCACAACTTTGAACCCAAGTGGTCGTAACTCCGACACGGCCGAACGTGGTCGCCGTCCGTCTGTAAAATGGTACGAAGAAGGGGTGCAGGCGGGATTCTATGCCGGAAACCGAAACTACCTTTTGGGTCGACCTTAAAAATGTGAGAGAAGCAAAGAAACGAGACACGGTGGAGGAGGCGGTAGCTGTAGTCGCCGCTACGGTTGACGATTTTCCATCAAGATCAAAGACATGTACAAGCGTAAAGAGTAAAATGTACGCCCATCCCAACGTTGACAATGCGTTATATGCAAAAAGATAGTATTTCACGAAGGGAGAGGGTGCTATTTTTGATAAAGAATGTTTTTAGTTCGCTATTTCTTACCTTGATTTTGAGACCCCACCTTTCTTTGAAGCCTTGACAGGTACAGGAGGCGGAGCAGCAGCAGCAGTCTGTTCTTTTTGTTTTGCCATGGGAGTTCGCAGTCACCGTGGTAGCGAAGCAAGCGTTATAACGAATAAAACAAATAAGGACATAATGTTGGCCACTGCAGATTAGCGCTGGACTTTCGGTTCGCATCAGCTTTGCAACGATGCCTCTAGATATCTGCAAGACTTAAAATTTACGAGTACAATACACAAACTAAATAGAACAAAAAAAGGGGTAAACTTAGATATCGACAGATTTGATTCCGAAAGCAATTCCGTCCTAATGACCAAAGTCAATCGACAGAAAACCAGAGTACGAGATATGCAAATGAAGCGAGAATGTATGGAGAGGGAGTAAGTTGAGGGTAGGATAAAATGTCGAGAAGATGAACAAAGTAACGAGTGTGGTGGCGTGTGTATGCATCACAAGTTGTATCCAATGATATGAGGAACACTCCAAGGCTTTCGACAACGCTTGTGGTAAGGAAGGTTGGAATTGCGGGAGAAGAGCATTTTAGCACGCGACAAGGCGCCGAGTGGCAAAATGTACGTGGGTGGGTATAGCAAGGGCTGGCAGTCACCCTTGACTTCGGGTGTAAACGGTGATATTCATACTGAACGTCAACATTGACGTCGGACGACGCATTACAGCGTCCACCGTTTGAGTCAGTAGATAGTTACTGTAATAGCACAAGCTACTATCGAGCACTGTCTAAAATAGGTCGGACATCTGGAACAGCTGTGAGGTCAGCGAGGAAAGGGATCAAGTCGGTTAATTCCGCATCGTGTGGATCGTTGAACCACGATGACACAGGTACCGCATTGGTCGGATGAAAGATGTAGGAAGCAGGCGAATTATCGAGAATTATTGTGTCAGCTATGGGCCTGCCCAGTTGTGACAAATCCTGTAAACGCATATTACCCGTGAGGCTTGAGCAACGAAAGAGCCCGTGAGCTCTGTTGACGAACCTTGACATAATTGCCATTATGACTAAAGCAACTTTCTCTGAATAGTCTATGCGCGACAACTTTGGATATGTCCAGTTGATCAAGTACTGGGTCAGCATACTGCCGAGTTTATAGAAACGATTAGAAAGCATAAACCCTCGGACTGATTTACTTACTTTGCTCAGACTTGCAGTGAAGACCACAATCTCATATATCTCGCCCATCTCCTTGAGGAACATATCAACGCCGGGCCGCTTGAGGACATGGAAATGATGCCAATGTGCTTCAATCTCTACCGGAACAATGAAGTCTGGGTGTGGGATTGGCTAGAATGAATGTAATCTGATTTGAGAACCGACCAAGCATCACACGTATACGTATGCATACCTTGAAACTGCTATGCACCAATGTCTCATCGAGATCAAGGACTAAGCATTTCCGGCCAGCGTGCTCTGGTGCTATCGGAGGTAAGAGAGGTCGAGGGACACCATCCTGATCACAACAGGTCAGTGAAAAGGGCATGAGCGAGGATTGCTAGACTGACAGGGCCTATCGGGATACCAGAACCGCCATTTCTGATCAAGCGCTCTTCTTCGGCTTGCTCTTCGAGAGAATGAGAATCGTCCACTTCGTCATCTGTGAAGTGCGTGCCATCCGAATCATCGGAGTCTCGTGTAAATGTCCTAGCAATAGCATCGCCAGTAGAGCCTGGCGGCTGCACAGCTCCTGAAGTTACGCCGTCCGTCTCTTCTTCAGGTAAAAGTTGCGCGCTGGGAGGAGGAGGAACAATGACCTCGGATTCAGCCGGAGAATCCGGCTGGGTGGGGAATGCAGGGACCATCAGGGCTTGGGAAGTATCGATAGGTGGTGGGCCCTGATGATTATCCAAGCTAGAAGGCAGAGGTACTAATTCGGACGATTTGACGCCTGATACCTCCCGTGGAGCCTTGTACTCGGTCATCGTATCGTCTTGCTGAACTGGGTCATCCGCCACTTTGGAACCAACGCAAGGAACGACCTTATAAACGACTCTGGATAATAGAGACGGCCTGGGCTTTGTCAGTCGCACCTTTTGCTTGGATATAGAGTGGGAAGTTGTAGATGACAAGGCACCCTCTGAGAGAGTTGACTTGTTAGCCTTGCGACGATAGAATGGTACTCGTTTGTGACCACTGAGAGTAGTATTTAGAGAACCCTGTTCCTTGTCATTGTCGTCGGTCTGGGTTGGAGAAGCCGCATCTGGAGAGGCAGCCGAGGTAGAAGGCTGCTGAAAAACAGGACCCTGCCCTTCCTCAGAGCCCGCTGGTGGGTCTAGGGTCAAAGTAACTATGGAACGGGACGGTCAGCTAGCCAAACGAACAATAAGTGGATGCTCACTACCGGCGCTGCCAGAGTTTTCAATGGCACGAACGACACCCTGACCAGCCTTCTCCTCTTCCTCTTCTAAATTCTTCACACGTTTCCCACTCTTCCTGCTGGAAAGAGAGAACAAACGTTTGCGGATAGAGGGTCTATGGGGGTGACGTTCCTGCTCTGCATGTTGAGCGGCAGAGACAATGGTCATAACGACGGCACCAGGCGAGAGGAAAGAGCGAAGGATAGCCGGCAACACTACTGACAGTCGGCTCGAAGGAGAAAGCAAGGCACAAACGCCTCGTTGTTCTCACGGAACAAAGACCAGAGGAAACTGCAAAGTTGAAAGTGTTGCTAAAGCTTAAGACAGTTCATATACACAGCGAGTTACACACGAGGGGAGCGCGAAAGAGACAGCAGAGCACAGGATACGCCTATCACTCCTCCTGCTAGCTCTTGCTATAGTCGCTCACTGGGGATGACAATGACGAAGCGTGGGAAGTCACACACACGTGATCGGAGGTGTCACATGTCACACAAGCGGATTATAAATGTGAATTCAATTAGTCATATGTTCACGTAAACTTGCCGTTGATTGAGAATGTTGAGCTTTCAGCAACAGAGCGCAGGACCCAATGTTCCCCCGCAAATGCAGTCATCAGAACAGCAGCAATCGCCAACAGGCCAGGATGCCCAGTCCACTCAGCCACAGACTGGCCCAGCACAGACAATGCGTCTGCGAGACGAGCCTCCCACGATAACCCCTCCTGCTCGCTCTTCTCGCAAGCGAAAGTCTCCTCCCACAGCCTCTGTAGCCAATGTTCAACAACCTCAGCAGCCTCAACAACCACAGCAACCACAGCAGCACCCTCTTCAGCACGTTCTTCCTCCTCCACACGCTCTCATGCCTCTTCCTCCTGGCTATGCATACGCGCCTCCCCCAGGCGATTACACTCCAGCTGGTCTACCTCCTCCTGGTCAGCCTCCTGTGCAGCCGCCACCAACGAATCCAGATCCACAGCAGCAGCAGTCTTCCTCATCTGCAGCTGGTGGCAGGGCTTTGAGCAACAGCAAAAGGGCAGAGCAGAATCGAAAGGCGCAGCGTGCTTTCAGAGAGCGTCGTGAACAGTAAGTTGTGCGCTTTCTTTCACCACCTTGCACTTACCTTTGAATAGACATGTCAAAGCCCTCGAGTCGAGGTCCCGGCTCCTCGAGGCCGCACTGGCTTCAGCTGATGAAGCCAATCGTCGGTGGGAAGAATGTCGAGCTCTTGTTGACCAGCTTCGAGTGGAGAATGCTGCTCTTCGTGCAGCGCTCAGTCAACAACAGCACCAACTGCTGCCGCAAGGCGTAGTCACTGGTGCAGTGGGGCCCCCTCCACCACAGCAACCACAACAGCAGGAGGAGCAAAAATCAGACGAGAAGGAGGATGTCAACACGGAGTCCAGGGAATCCAATATAAATCACTGAGAGGGTCGTGTCCAGAGCATCTACCCGTGTAGTCCGCCTTTTTTCTTCCTTTTCGTCCTTTTTATTACTCTTGAGTTATGGTTGGCCGTTTCTGTCGGTCGACGACGAGTATCGTTGTTTGTGTACATATGTAGTTTCAAGGTATTCTTCCGCTTGCTGGCGGTTTCTTGTCAATCCAGTGTCTGCGGCATTCGTTGTCGTGGTTGATAGAGAAATGGCTTCGTCTTATTTTATGTAACCCGACTGTCTTTGTCAACGTCTTTGTCATCTCCAAGATTGCCTGTATGCGCTACTTATGATGAAGGAGGGCATGAAGTATGTAAATCCCTTGCAAGTGTTTTTACAGTACTGACACATCCAAGAGTCGTTGATGAACGTTCTGGATATTGTCACCCATTCTGTTAAGTCCTGGATCTTGCAGCCCACCCCCTCATCCTCCTCAGACCGCAACTTGAAGTTATTCTGCTATTGTAGCTGATCTCTGTCGATCACAGTTTTCTTACACGCTGAGCGTAATATCTCTGCATTTACTTGCACGCCGATGCATTCGAACGTAAATATTATAATAGAAACAGCATGTACACAGAATTCGACCGACTCCAACAATAACCGCTTCACATTGGCTGCGAATATGAGTTTGAACCCGTCCAGCCAAGAACAGTGTTTCGAGGAACCGGGGCTATATATCGTTGTACTTTTGGCCCGACGATGGCCGCAACTCGTATGTACCTATGCTGCTTTAGCCTTTGGACGTTGACATTGTCCGGCTCTGTCGGTGAACAATCGGTGAATTAATAATATCATATATTACTCATCTGAGTGGACGTGATCTGGCGTGATGTCACGGACACGGTACGCGCTCTAATACTTTCAACATGGCCGACAGTCTGTCCCCTTGGATAGAGGAGTATCTTCTTAGTGTCGCGCTTGAATATGGTGCAAACTTATCCTCTGTCCCTTGGTCATCGAAGAAGCGGAAAGTGCAAATAATAGAGGTGCTTGTTCTCGACTTCATTCTAGGCGTAGAACTGACTATTTACCCCCCCTGAATACAGTTTATTACTTTTGGCTCAACAAATATCGACGAAGATTCTCTGATCTGGGGAAGCGTCTCCGACAAGACTTTATGTATTCCAACGAGATTTAGTCGAGAGGCTGTGGCAGAATACAGACGGTATGCTTCATACACCTCATTTCCATAGAGCCTTATTGAATCGGTCCTGTCTGCCAGAGAGAGTCGTCGGAGACTGACAGTGGCCAAGACCGCAGTAGTTTCGCTCAGAAATTTTCGCGTTATTCACTGTCGAGTTCCTCTCAAGCGTAATTCTGCTGGTGAGACTCTATCCAAGCATGGCTGTTTGGCGTTGGAATGTACTAGCGTCTCGTTGATCGGATCGCTCGGAGAACCACCCTGGGGTAAT
Source organism: Omphalotus guepiniiformis (assembly GCA_028554645.1). Lineage (NCBI taxonomy): Eukaryota > Fungi > Basidiomycota > Agaricomycetes > Agaricales > Omphalotaceae > Omphalotus > Omphalotus guepiniiformis. Next base: position 366,594 of record JAQOOI010000076.1, on the reverse strand, counting down.
TTTTCTGAGGTCAGCTCTCATGCACAATTACAAGAATGGAATCTGGGCCTGAGACAACCTGGTGGTGCAGGGTGAGTGCTTCCCTCTTCCGTGCAGGCCTCAGAGATTGATGACTTCAAGCGCAGTAACGTGCTTAAGGAGAGGAAGAATAACCAATCAAGGTCTAATGCCAAAGAGGAATCCACGACCAAAAAAAGTTCGTCAACCGATATGCGCGCTGGTTCAAGTCGGAACCCGATGGACACATTCTTGAAGGAAGACGCCAGATCCGCCAAGCCCACGAAGGGAACGGTGGTTGAAAAATCTGGGGCAAGAAAGCTTGCAAACTCAATGGGGGACACTATTGCGAAGGAATGGGCCCTCCTGTGGGCAGTAAGTCACCAAGCTCATTTATCAGTTCTTCCTTGCGGCTCATTCGGTATCTAGCCTGCACCGTCACTTCGCACTAAGGATCTAGAGGTGGCTTTTGATACTCAACTGAGAGGTGGGTCACGCTGTCCGACGATTCTTACAGCATGATGAAGATTGAATCACCAGCTCCTGGCGACAAAAATGATAACGAGGCCTCTTCATCGATCGGCAAACCGCAGCTGGAGCCAGCCCTTTCGCATATAGCAGGTCAAGTACTATCATTACATACTACGTCTTCCGAACTGAATAGGTCCCCCTTCTCCAGTTCCACATGAATCAGATTCACGACGTCCTGCTTCTCCAATCGAGCCGCCCTGTAAACGGCGACGCGTTGCCTCACGTAAGTTTATATCCAGCCTTCCAATGCCCTGTTATATCTACATATATGTTCCCCTCTTGCTCTAGAATGCGGAGGTTCACAAGGCTCCCAAAATCACAGGCCCCCTCCATCAACTCCGCCAAGACTCTCCCTCAGGAGTTCATCTCTGCCCCTCACGGACTGGTCTCCAAGCATCAGTGGAACGCCCGCTGGCAACGCTCTGCAGCATCAGCCTTCTATAGCGACTCGTCTCTCATTATCATTGCCAGCGCCCACTCCGGCACAACGACCGGTGTCACCGACCTCGAGATATTCCCCTGAGCCTCCTTCCAACAGGTCCCCAAAGCAAGAGAATATGTCTTTTGACCTCGACTTTTCTCAATCTTATAGTGATTTTGTTATTTCCCAACCTTGGCTGACCAATCCCTCAAGGTCGCCTGAGCAGAAACCGCCGATAAGGCCTCACTCTATATCATGCATCCCAAAGTCTTCTCAGTTACAAGCTCCTGCTCCTACACCGGCGCAGAGACAGCAGGTATCACAAACTGCTGACTCGTCGCTCTTGGAGCAGATTTCCGGAAAATTGCTCTCGAGTCCTTCTGTCAAGTCCTCGCCTATACCATCTTCGCTGCCGTTGTACCCTCAACCCCACAAACTAGGTTCACATTCAACAGCCCCTGCTGCTCTCATATCTGCTGTCACGCGTAAAGTATCTCCACCTCCACAGCCTGTACTTCCGCAGGCGGATCCCCGACAAAGTCCTCAAATACTTGTTCCTAATTCAGACACGTCCGGGACCCAATCTCAGTCTCAAGGCCAGTCTCAAAGTCAATCGCAGTCGCAGTTACAACCCCATCTGCACGACGTACAGCCGTCTAAACACCGCACATATGGACTGCCAGCTGAGCGGAGCGGAGCGCAAGCAGGTCACCAAGACGCAGCTGATGGACTTGATTCACGGACCGATTCCGAAGGAGATATTAGTGACGATGGTTCCGATGGGCATGATTCTCTGTTTTCAGTCGCTAGTAGCGAGAGCATGCAGGAGCGACCTTATTTCGGATCTCCAGCAGATTCCAAGATTTCTGATGCCTGTCCGATAGATCGGTCAACGATAGAAGACGAGAAAATTGCTAACGCTTCTATGGAAGCATGTCATGGGACGTTCTCGGAAGGCCGAGCCTCAGAGGCTGGTAATCACAATCCCACAGATATCGTTAATATCGCAGACGGCGATGGACGAGCTAGGATTGGAAACCGGTCCCCGCAACGCCGTTCATCTTGCACTCGCGTGTTCGAAATACAGGAGAGCACCACGAGCGGTCGCTCTACTCCAAGGCAAGCTGAACCCAAGCTGAACCAGACTGTTGTTGCGTCTTTGGCCAACAAGAGCCACAACAGGGTTTTGAGCCAGGGGAGGGTACCGCCCTATACTCCGGAATTGATACATCTCGCATCCGAAGGTAAAGCTTCAAGGCAGTCGCTGGAGGTGCCACTCACAGCTCAGGAAGTTTCACACGACGCTGATGCATGGAAAATACCAAGTTTTATGCAAAACCGGACACATACAACTGGAGCAGGACCTTCTAAGCGAATAAAGGTTCCCTCTTCTCGTCCCTCTTCCCGTGCCAGTAAAAATGTGCAACAAGCAGGAATCTCGCCGCCTCATTCCAAAGCGGCCAAAGCCCCACTTCCCGTTGAGACAGAACCATTCGATATCGACTTCACAGCCAGGACTAAGAGCGATACTGGTCATGCGGATGGCGTCCATCAGGTCGCTCGTCGTGTAAGATCTGTCGGTCCAGGTACACTAGCACGGAAAAGAGCAAGAACCAGTGAAAACACCATATCCACGGTAAATATACTCAAGGTGAACTCTGCCAACGATGCTGCAATTCAAAAAAACAAACAGGCAGAAAGAAGGCCCGACGCCAGTCTCAGATTTGATATTGACAATGTTCCGGCGGCAAAGCCATGGATGGGTTGGGAGGACCTCCGAGATGTGTTATGTCTCACGGGCAGGACAAGATCTCAAGAGCGGCGAGGGCGAGAGACTAGAGAGAAAACAGGTTAACTTCAGAGGGTCACAACGCGCATCTTACTTATATGCGCTTATGCACGATGGTTGCCAATGCCAGTGTTAGGCGCCTGAAGTCGCTTCCGAATGCTCGCCGCTCGTATTACTATCAGCTCCGTTACCAGCCTCCGTATCACATAGAATCACTATCTGCCAGATTGTCAGATGGCATCATGTCGGATCGGGGATCCGGGTATTCAAGTCAGTGTAGTATTATATGCTTGCCTATATAAGCGCAGTGTAACAGCGAGTCAGAAGAGGTCAGAAGAACATCAGCTTTAAGCATACAGATACTGGAATTGGAGATTTCGGATGACGGGCATACGGGCACTGGACAGAAGGCTGGAGAGATCTTTCGAGTCATTAAGATATCCCATGATCAGACTGGAGTAATACGTCTCTATGTGGCTCAGCCATGAGCCGAAGCTTACTGTAGAGAGGACCGTCAATTCATCCATTAAGCACTGTAGATGTTGCATCGATGATGTTTTATAAATTATATGCATAACTAGTATTCCTAATCCATGGAAACCGGAAAACCATCAACAAAGTGCCACTGCACATACTGCAGTACCAGTTCAACGAAGGCTGTGATATTACTTGAGTGTGACGCGTGACAGTGACGGCGCATGGCTTGGGGAGATTTTATCTTGCGAACCCCTTCCTCCCAAGTGCCTTTCTCGCCGTTTGTCGTCTGCTTTTTGTTTCTTACTTCCATTTACTCGGCCTGTGGTCGCGACAGCGGCCAGTAGCAATCTGTCTGTCCAAGCTAATTCTGGCAGCCCTCTTGCCACCCCAGGTCATTCTATCTTCCCTCGAAAATCCCGGAGGGACTCTCTTTTTCTTATGATGAGCATCTCTTTTGGTGGCCTGGGTCTAATGTCGCTCCGCAGACCTTTTGCGGAGTTGTTCGGCACCGTTTTAGGCAAGGGCGACATCCAGTCTATGTTTTGCGTCGTGGTGTTTTGTATCGTCTTTCTTGTACTTGGTAAGCGTCTGTTCTGGTTGTGCTCTCTACCATTCTTTTTCGCTTGAGAGCCATTTCATTTTTTCATACTTTTTGTTCAAATCATGGTACATTCAGACTGCTCATGCTTGTTTTCCTCTCAGCTTACCTCACCAACCCGTCTGAAAACTCATTCAGAGCCTACCTCACCGAGTTATCTTTCCGACAGCACCTCAGTCGTCTCGATGAAAATATTGATGATGATCCTGATGTGCACCAGAATACAATCTCGAAGCATATATCTTTTAGACACAACGCTTCCAACCCCCGCCACACTCTCCCTTTTGACAATCGATCCCCTTTCCATTTTGCCAATCGTGCTTCGGTTTCTCTACGAACTCCCAAACATGTTTTTCACAGCTTCGGTATCTTCACTATTGCTGCAATAATTCCTTTGGCTAAAGCTGATCGCGCGTTGCAAGACCAGCGTGATAGCTCAATGATCTCTGATTCTTGGTTTATTGGTGCATTTGGAAAATGGTGGAGAGGTGGAGTACTTGAGGCATGGTATCAAGATGTTATTGCGCGCTCTAGTGAAGAGGAAACTTGGAATTCTGGCATTTTAGGTATGAAGACTCTGGATAGGCTTAACGAGTTCAATGGTGAGTCACGATCCCGCTGCTCTTGAATGCTCGTACTCATTGTGTGAGTTAGCGCTTCCGGGTCTTCCCTTCTCCACCAGGAATCTCCCTCCTCATGGTCTTGCTAGAGGCTCTCCTCCGAGATTAAGGAATCGCGACAAGTCGTCTCAGCGCTCTGGTCTCATACACTCTCGCAGCTCTACACCACCACCCCTTCCAAAGTGTGTTACTTTGCCTTTGCATACTCCCCGTAACGCGCATTCAGCTACGGAGCGCAACAATACGCAGTCGCTGCCGCATTCTCAGTCACAGTCTTCCCTATCTGGAGAGCAGCACGGTTTAACTTCACCTGTACCCACCTCAACTACTTCGTTTGATCAGTCACCGCGTGTGGTCGAGTTGCTACAACAGATTGCATTGTCGCAGTCCTCGGTTCTTGATCTCCGTACGCAACTGGCGGAGACCCAAGACTCTGCATCTCATGCTCATTCGCTTCTACAAGCCGAATTGGATTCCTGTAGGGAGCGTAAACGTCAGGAGGATATTTCTCGGAATGAACTCAAGTCTCGCACTAAAACTTTGGATGATGCGAAGCGGGCTGCCGAAGGCACAAAGAGGGATGCTGAGAAGAGGCTACGTGCGGCTGAAAGTGCTCGCGATGACGCCACCCAACGTATGGAGTTTCTTGATAAGGAAATCGCCCTCCTTCAGCAACGTCTGTCTCATGACGGATCGTCGCTTCGGCAGAGTAAAGAGAACATGTCCGAAGCGGAACACGATATCCGAGACGAGTTGGAGTGCAAAAAACGGGAAATCCAGGTTGCAGAGGATGTGGTTGCTGCTCTTAATCTCCGTGCTAGGGAGCTTGAGGACAAGCTATCTGACCGAAAGGAAACACTTCGTCTCATGCACGAACGCGCGGAGGCACAGAAACAGGAGCAGTCCTTGCATTCTAAACCCACGGCTAGTAAATCTGATGTGTCCGATCCCTGGTCTTCGATTACGCCGTTCAACGCAACTGTTGTTCCTTATCCCGCCTCCGATATTACCCAACGATCCGACGTTCTCCCAGGGGACAGCAGTTCGGTCGTTGTTGGTCCAGACAGGCGTTCTGACTCTCGCGAAAGACAAATGCCCTCGAAATTAGTGCTTGCAGGCCTCTCAAACTTCAATGGACCCTCCATAGCAGCAAATAGCCGCCCAGCTTTCCAAAGCCAGGGATATTTTGATACAGCTCCTTTTGTGACCCGACCGCAACCTGTTCCGGGGAAGTTCTCTCCATTTGCAGATCTTGATGTACCTCAAACACCTGCTGTCGTACTTTCTCCGTTAACGAGTTCCTCCCTGATTCCTGCGGCTCTGATCTCTTCCCTCGATAACGCTGACGGTATCTCCCGTTCTTTTCAATCCGAAAGTGACGTTTTCTTGGACAGGGACTGGAGAGATAAAAGTGTTCATGAATCCTCTCAGCGCACACAGCGATCAGACGATAATGGCACCCTCACCTTTGCACCACATTCCTTGTCGCCTACCGCTGATGACCCCGAGCATGATCCTTTTGAGGTCCGTATCCTGTCTCCTCGTGAGCGGGAACGGTATAGCTTGTCTTCCAGGAATGTGAATACTCACTTGCAGCGGAATAATTCAGACCCATCTTCCACAGGTTATGGTTCGGAGGAGGTCGACCCCATTTTCACGGAGAAATCATATCCTCTTCGCTGGTTTTCTCTATCGTCAAAAGACAAAGCTAAGAAGGGCCTCAACCCTGACGCCAAAGTCTTTGACATGTATCGGAAAGTCCAGCCTGCCAATGTGGTTTTTAATCCGAAGCCCTTGCTAGGTGTCGGACCGGTTTATGATGCGCTGAACCCGAACGGTCTCTCCTCGACACTTGTTTCCTCCTCAGCGTCTGACAGTAGCACTCTTCTTCGTGCTTTTGCTCCGTCTCCAGCTGAGCGAGAGGCCTTGCAGCGTGGGTTGGGGAGTTCTACCAATGCTAGTTTGGAGCGTCTGCCGAGTCTAAGTGACGTTGGAAGCATTCCTCCTTCGCCTTCTCACACTCACGCTCATGCGGTCAATCGCGCACCTCCACGCTTCGAGCCTCAGCCAGAGCTGGGCAAGGTGATCCCTTCCTGGCTACAGTCGCTGCCGCGTATACGCAAACCCAATTTCAGCCCGTGGGATGATGAAGAGCCTGTTTCGAATAACAATGCTGCCGGGAAAGCGTCCCATCTCAGGCCTTGAGGTGGATATCAAAGACTGATCTAGAGGTGGTTTATTAATTCTTGACGAGCTCTGTATATCAAAGTTGTTGTTGGTAGGAAGTAGGGTATAGTGGCATGGGTGTTCGTTGAATAAGCTTCACTGCAATACAAACTTAATCTATACCTCGCGCGATACTGAGAAACGAATTCTTTGGTGAGTAGCTTCACACGTTCTTGGCACCCAGCGTGCGGTATGCCGTACACATGTACAGCTTATACGAAATCTTGGGCTACATACGTCCAAAAAGATGGTATTGCGTTTCGTCATTACTCTTCGTACCAAATTCGTTACACCGAAAGCGGACAATTAAGGGTACCAAGTTGGATAGCAAGGACAGAGAGTGATGTTATCTATCCAACGAGCTGTCCAACGTTGTACCACCACCAATCCATATGTGCTGCAAGAGCACAACCAAGGAAATTTAAGTAGTATGTATGACACAGAAATTCAGGTTAAAAGGAACGTAATGAGCTATTCGAGTCTGGTCCAAAAAAAAAAATGGGCAGAAAAGCGAGAAGCGAGTTGGTGCATGCTGGGTGTGAGAAGAGAGAAAAAAAGGGTGCGTGCGGCAAAAACTGTTTACTTGCAGGGTATAAATCGGGATGTGTATATGGACCAACCGCATAGACCAAGGACATGACAGGGACGGATCGTTCGACGCCCGGACGACGGCAGCGTGTAAACATGACTGGAGGAGTTACTGAGCAGAGTGGGACCGTTCGCCCGAAGCCAAAACTATCACCGAGCACCGTCCAGCACGCCTCTCACATCCTCGACCTCGCCAAGGTCGGCGAGAAACGGTACCAGATCGGTCAACTCAGTGTCATGTGGATCATTAAACCAAGAAGAGACCGGGACCGCGTTGTTGGGGTGGAATATATAGGATGCGGGGGAGTTATCCAGAATGATAGTATCCGCAATAGGCCGCCCCAATTGCGAGAGATCCTACAAAGGAAGGAAGTAGAATTGACACTTAGAACTAGTTCAGACGTTTGATATGGGATACTGACTTTTACATAGTTGCCCTTGTGATTATAGCAGCTTTCTCGGAACAGTCTATGTGTTATTGTGTGGGCCACGTCCAATCGATCTAGGACTGGATCCGCGTACTAAGAGAGACGCGAGAGAAAATAGATTACGGAACACGTAAAGGGAAAAGGTCGTACGAGATAGCCCACCTTGCTGAGACTGGCAGTGAATACCACAATTTCATACAATTCACCCATCTTCTTTAAGAAATTATCAACGCCTGGGCGTTTGATAACATAGACGTTATGCCATGTGTACTCGATCTCCACCGGCACAACGTAGTCTGCCTGCTGTATGGACTGTGCGACGATATCAATTAAAGGTAGGCCTCTCAAGAGGCGGATACTTACCTTGAAACTACTGTGAACTAGAGTCTCATCAAGATCGAGCACAAGGCATTTCCTGCCAGCATGCTGAGGCGCGATTGGGGGCAGCAATGGCCTTGGGATGCCATCCTTGCAAAGTACGGTAAGTAAGAGTCGCTCCCACACGGACTAAAACATACCGGGCCAATAGGGATCCCCGCACCCCCATTCATGATGAGCCTATCTTCCTCATCTTCTAGGTCATCGATGTGTCCAGCATCATCCATATCCTCATCCTCCGTAAAGCTACTAGTACCCTCCGACTCTTCCCCATCGGGGCTGGCGTTCGTAGGAGTGGTTGAGTAGTGTGAGTGTCTTTTACTATCCAGCGTGCCTGTGGAGCCAGGAGGCACTACAGCTCCTGAAGTCATGCCTTCAGTTTCCGCTTGTGGTAAAAGTTGGGAAGTTGGGGTTGGGGGTAAAATTACCTCTGCATCGGATGGAGAAGCTGGAGGGACAACTAGAGGAGAAGGGACAGGCGGTGCGGACGGTGAATCGTCTGCAGCAGGAGGATTAGCGTCCTTGCTAGAAGGAGCACTCGGTTCTGCTGCCGGTGCAGCATCTTCTGGAGCAGAGGGCTTGTCCTTCTCAGCCAACGGAACACCCGTCAAGTTGGGTTCTTCAATATCAACTAGCTGAGAGCGAGAGGATGGAACGCAGGGAATAAGTTTGCGTATGACTCTAGAAAGCAGGGATTGTTTGGGCCGCGGCGGTTGTTGTTGTTTTTTAGAGGATTCAGCGGTGTTGGAGGAAGAGGGAGCGGGACCCTCAGAAGTAGAAGACATCTGGACCTTTCTTCGCGAATTGCTACTGAGGGTGTTGGAGAGAGAGCCGTCCTCTAGTTTCTCCGCGTCTTTTTCATTTCCATCGGAAGCGCCAGTCTCCTTGGCCTTTGACGTCGTCGTCTCGACATTGGATTTCTCTGGTTCAGGAGAAGGATGAGAGTGAGACGTGTCAGTTTCTGGGGGAGTCATAGGTTGGTGTTCAGTAAGAGAAGAAACTGGAAGAGCAGAAGACTCTGGAGGTTGGTCGACACCATTAGAAAGAGAATTAGTTGGTACGGGTATATGCTCTGTCTTATTTTTTTGAATATCCTCTGCCTGGACGTCTGGAGAGGACGAAGACGCGGTCATAAGTGAAGAGGAAAGAATTGCAAGATGGCCGCGCTGGTAGTCGTTGGCGGCTCTGGCACGCGGACCACGTTACATCCTTATCGTTATATAAGCAGAATCAACTACAGTCTAGTAGTAGTACTTACACTTACACCGTACTAAGTACCAGCTAAGTACTATCTACTTACTACTCCAACACCGCGTACTTTTTCAGTTCAGACGGAATAGCCTCTTCCAGTCCCTTCGACGCAAGCCATTGCTTCGAAAATAATCGGCTTTGGTACCTATACGCTCCGTCACACAAGATTGTCACCACTTTCGATCCTGTTCATAATTTAGAAGGACACACATGCCGGTTCCAGACCACCATGCTTACCTTTTCCAAGCTTCACAGCTAGCTCCGCAGCGGCCACTACGTTAAGTGACGAGCTCGCCCCAAGATAGAGTCCTTCCGTGTCTAATAGACGGTAGAGCATTTCTATCGACTTGTTGTCTGGTACAGTGAATGCACCCGACAGCTCGTTCACAAACGTTCCTAAGTTATTCGTTATACGCCCCTGGCCAATGCCTGTTTAACCTGCGTTAAGAAGACCAGCACACGAGAATCAATTACCCGCCTGACCTTCCGTTATTGAACTTCCCGATCTTTCAACTAATTTGCCACCGCTGGTCACATAACCTGTGGTAAATAGAATCAGCCCTTTCAGCCGGAGATTCCGAACACAACACTCGGTACGTACTAGTCAACACACTACCTGGAGGGTCAGCCAACCAGATTTGTGTTTTTCCCTTGCTCTTTTCCTTCAAGTACTTCCCGATGCCGGCCAAGGTTCCACCTGTGCCGGTTGCGCAAATGAATCCGTCCAAGTCTCCTTTTGTCTGTTCCCATATTTCTGGCCCAGTCGATTCATAGTGTGCGTTTGCATTTGCAGTATTATCAAACTGGTCCGTCCATATAGTGTTGGGAAGGTTTTTGGCAAAGTCGCGTGCTTGATGATTGTAGTTGGCAGGGTTGTCATACGCGACGGCAGGTACTGGGTGGACTTCTGCACCAAGCATCCGTAGTAGATCGATCTTTTCTTGACTCTGTTAAAGAAATATGAGTGTGCTGAATGATGAAACGAACAGCGCGTTCTCTACCTGTGTGTCGGGCATGAATATCACGCATCTGTAACCTTTTGCTCTGCAGACATGAGCCAATCCTATTCCTGTATTACCAGCAGTTCCTTCGACAACAGTGCCACCTGGCTTAAGCCTGCAAAAATCTCTGTCGATACGGCTGCGACGATCGCTTGGTCTACTTACAATCCTCGCTTTTCTGCGTCTCTGACAACTCCAAGTGCAGCACGGTCCTTGACGCTCCCTCCGGGATTTTGGAATTCGGCTTTTCCCCAGATATGAGAGCCAACTTTCTCAGATAACCCTTTTAAATAAATCTGTAGCGAGAACTTCGTTAAAGCAAACCAAGACGAATTCAGTGATCGGCACGAACCAGAGGCGTGTTCCCTACTGCCCCGGTGAAGCCATCAACAGCACCGCTGGTGAAGCGTCTACGCAAGAGCGACGAGCGCGTCGCAGACAACATAGTTGAAGAGAAAGTATTTGAAGACCATTCCTCTTGCAATGGTATTCGAGTTGATGATAAATTAGCACGACATTCTTATTAGGTAAGTACTACATGCGACGCAGCACTGTCCCTTTGTTGCTGAAATTTTGTTTCCAGCTTGCAGCAGACATAAACAAAAATGCTCCATTAAATTGTACGATAAAACCAACCACCCAGAAAGATACTGTTCTACGAACAAAGAGGTAGGTGGGTATGAGGTAGCAAGAAAAATGAGAACAAAGGCAGAAAAGATAGGCATGGCAGTTATATGGATGTAGTGTCCATGTCAGCGTGGCAAAGGTCATGCAGGGCCATAAAACTATTCGGTACGTAGCGAGGGCAAGTAGCGGATTGAGAGGACGAGAGAGGGGGGGTATCAATGACTCCAGAGCAACTCTAACGCGACGCGCTTGGAGGTGGAGGAAAATATCCTACAGGTCGAGACGTAGAAGGAAGAAGAGGAGGAGGCCGTTCAAGGCTGGCGCTTCTTGACATTCTGCGATAGCCACTGCAGACCTTCAAATAGACCTTCTCCAGTTGTGGCACAACTTGGACCGATTTAGTTTGAATGTTCTACAAAGAAATGAAAAACGTGAATACCTTGGATGCACATACCACGACCTGTCGCGCATCTTGTGTAACCCCAACTTTTCTGTTACCTCCGCCGGTGACATTGCTACAAAGAGAATCAGAACGCCGTTTTTCGAGGCTCGGTTGAATACACAAGACGAACCTCCAGGAAGATCTTGCTTATTGGCAAACACCAATAATAAGCATTCCTTCATCTCACGATCCCCTAATATTCGATGGAGCTCCTGCTTTGCCTCGTCGATTCGTTCCCGATCCTGACTGTCAACAACGAACACGAGCCCTTGTGTCCCAGTGTAATAGTGTCGCCAAAGTGGCCGAATCTTGTCCTGACCGCCGACATCCCAGACGTTGAACTTGACATTCTTATACGTTACGGTTTCTACATTGAAACCGACTGTTGACATCGAGTATTAGTGAAACCATTCGACAACAAACAAAAGTTTGTATATAGCTGTATGCGGAAAAAGAAAAGAAAAAAAAGAAAAAACTGCACCTGTTGGAATAGTCGTTACAGATTGGTTAAGTTTGAGTTTGTACAGAATTGCTGGATGTTGTATAAGTCTCGAAGAACAAAGCGAGTGGCAGGGGAAACCTACTAGTCTTCCCAGCTGCATCCAGTCCGAGCATCAGTAAGCGCATCTCCTTATTTCCAAAGATTTTTCCTGTGACATGTTGAGCACCCAGAAAGAAAAGTACAAGGAGACGGTCAGGGAATACATGTCAAATAGTGAAAACAAAGCTCACCCAACGCCTTTGAGAGATTGGCACCCATTTCTGAATACAATGAAGTGGAGACTAGAATATGAAGAATGTAAAGAACGACTTGAGGGTGAGAGGGTTCGTCGCAGACAAGAGTTTGCGGACAAGCAAGTACTTGAAAGCAAAGGGACTTGAGAAAGTAACACCTGTCACCTCTGTCACATTCAACAACAAGTTCTATCATTTATAGGCTGCCAATTCAGTATCTTAGCGGCTGATAGCAAGCCTGTACTCCCATGCTTGCTGTCGTGAATCGACACCGAACTTGCGCGCAAAAGACGAAATCTCATTTTGACGGGCTCCTGTCTAACTGTCGGACGTGCTGCAGCCTAGGCTATGTCTAATTCTTACACGCCCTTTGAGGTCCCTTTAACATTTCTCAATATCTCTGAACCCCAGAATGCTCTTACAGCGTCAAACTTCATTGAGAGGAGTCGGCTCAATAGCTCGTCATCGATACTGGTGTCTTGGGGCCTCTCTCAAACTCATTCGGAAACCACTGCGTCACATACCGCCGGGAACACATCTATAGGATCTATTGTAGGGCTTCAAGATGGGTCGTTCCTCATGTTCTGTCGCTCAGAAAGCAAGGACAAAAGGGGCGCCGAAAGCCTGAAAGCAACCAGCGCAAAATCTTCCCCGCGATTGAGTCCCGTTCCCATGTCTCGCGCGTCTCATCCTACATCCAGGTCGACGTCTCCTTCTAGTACCTACATGTCTCCGTTTGCTGTGAATCAGAGATCACGTATCGTATCAGGAGTCACAGCTGAACAAGTAGAGGCCCCAAAGAATTACGTGGACTTTGACGACGAACCAGAGAGATTGAAGGATATGTTGAAGGGTCGGGGGCCAAAGGAGAGAACCAGTTCTGAGCTCCACCCCGAAAGACCTACAGCTGATCTAAAACCCGTATCTCCCTCTGCGGAGTCCAGCCCCATGAAGAGGCGTAAAGAAACTTCGAGTTCATTGCTGTCATCGACGAATTCACCCTCATTTACCCCGCTATCTTTATCAGCACCGATTTCGCCAAAAACGCTTACTCCATCCAAAAAGTCAGTGGACCTCGAAATACATTCACATATTGTGCCGCCTCGTTCTGGGACAAGAAATTCTATCGTTACAATAAGATTGTTGGACCGAGCCGATGTTGTGGCAGTACTGCAACAATCCGGGTGGGTGCAGCAACCGCGTTCCTTGTAATTGGTCTCTTCTCATTCCTCATACTCTATAGAGACCTGTCCATTCTTTCTACTAACGATGGCAGATGCCTCGCTAGTTTGCGTATTGACGATACCGTCTTGCCGTTTGCAGAAGGCGCTCGAGAGAGAAACACTGTACACGATACTTGGGTCTGGAGCCATCTGCAATGCTACAGATCTGGCGAGGTGAAAGATGTTTCTGATCTTCACGAATGCAAGCCTGATGCATCAATGACAGCGTACCCTCTTACTGCTTAGTGCGTCCCTCGACGAGAACGCACAATCGTTAGGGATATCGGAATCTCAAGACGACAACAATCAAGAACAATGCAGGGTCGTTATTGTTGAATTGCGCACCAGCCATCTAATTGGAGCGCTCGAAGTGAAATTTGAGTGCATTGCGCAGTGGTACTGCGCTGCTGTTCCCCAAGCTGTCGGATTACACATTGCAGACAGTACGTTCAATCTATTTCAAATACGTTCTAGAATGACATTAGTCGTTTCAGATTCCCAGGTCATGTTCTACAATCTGAATCTTGAAGGGGAATTTATCATTCGTCCTCTACACGTCTTATCGCCATTGTTACCCTATCCCGCGCCAGAGAAGGGCTCTTCTGAACAAGTAATCAATATAGGGCCTTTACCCCTCCCCAATCTATTCAAGATGAAGCCTCGGCCGACAGACCAGGCTACGCACATGCGTTCCGTTTCTACATCGATTAGAATACGACTGGAAGCGGCTCATATATGCGGGAAAATATCTTTTGAGCATCAATTGATTCATTTTCAGACGCGTTCAATTGGTGAGGTCTTACTGGGATTTGGATGGTCTGAACATGAGCTTGTGGTAAGCGTGCATTGAGTTGTTACCTGGATGGAAGTTAATACAAATGCCAAGGCATTCACTTATGCGGAAGGTTCTTGCCGTTCTCTTTTTGTTCACCCCGCCTACCTCATACGTCAAGCCCAATGGATCAATAGCAGCACCTTTGTAATTGCATTTGAAGTATGGGTCCCAGATGATCTCGTATATCTGGACACTTATTGAGGACTTTGCAGGAGAAAATCGAGTTATACACAGTCACGGTCGTCGATGCCAATAACGATGAAGTATCTCACAAGAAAGAGCTAGAGTCCACAAATACTCAGTGAGTCAATGCTAGTTTCTGCTCTGCCCAACATTTCATTATCGTACATTCAGACCCAAGCTTCTAAAAATGCTCTTCACTGGCCCTTACGATGCCTTCGAAATAATCTCAAATAACGAGCTCATGGTCTTTGGAGGCGGTGGCACTCAACAGATAAATCACTATACCTGGAACGAGAGCACAGAAGACAAGCCAACGTCCCGTCTTTTATGGCGATCAACTGGAGAAACACTGAACTCGCCTACTGCCCTGACACTCACGTCGATACTGGTGGTTGGTCTAGAAACCATCATCTTGGGTTACTGTAAGATCTGTGACTCTTGTTTAGCATATGAATACTTGACGCACTGCTGTAGCCGATGGACATATTCGACAAACAACATTGCTGAAGATGTGTCAAGGGGATTTCTCAGCGTCCGAATGTATCAGGGTTTCTGACGTTGCACTACAAGGCGGTGTCATTAGCCTCCACCTTGTCAAAAATGACAGAACAAACGAGCGCCTTATAATTGGGGGAGGGGATGATGGGTCCATCGCCATTTGGACAACTGAGTCCGTTTTCTACGCCTATTCTTTTGGCTGATAGTTCATTTTGAATTTCCAGGCTAAAGCTTTGTGCACAGTGGATAATATTTAACGTGCCTATCTACGACGCTATCCAGTTTCCTGGTCTCAGGAATGAGGCACTTCGTGGTTGCGTGCTTTGTGTGTCTGAAGATGGCACGATTGCCGTGATCGCTGTCGACGGTTTCCAATTGTAGGCGCCATTGATATGCTCTAGGAAGCTATATCTAAATGTCTCAAGCATGTATATTATTCCAGGATCTCCATTTCCATTACAGAGAGTTTGTCTTCGAGAGGATAATCTGCTTCTTGCCTATGCAGATCATAGAGTCCGCCTATGGGATATCAAGGCCAAGGAGTTCTGGAGATCAACGTCGCTGGACAAAGCCGAGGAGATCATTGCTCAAGGAGGCTGGTCCGAAATGTAGGATGCCCTTTGAATTTTCCGACTGAAATTCCACTTCGTTAACACATTTGCGGTAGACCATTAGATGTTCAGAGACCTTCTGATTGTGCTCTGAGACCCTTGGTTCAAAACAGCCAAGGCGTAGATACTGGTATGCATTCACTGCCTGTACCCGTTCCATTATTGAGTCCTTCGTTAGTATCCACATTACTGCTGGATGTGGACCGATTCATGACTGAATCACTTACGGTGATCAAGTCAATCAGCACAAGCAAGGCTCAGACTCGTAGCATCCTCCGAGCTCGCGACCACATTAGTTCCATTTTGAGCATTCTTTTGACCCCGGGATTGAATCAGGATATTGATGAGATTTGTTTTACTCAACTGGGTGTACAGAAACCGAACGCTTCGATCGGTTTTGCAAGGTAACGTGATTATACTATGCTGATTTCAGAGCACTAAAATTACGTACCTCAGACACAACTTCACGTCCCTGTATCAACATCTGTATCCCGAGCATTGCTGGTGTGTTTCTGGTGATGTTTCTGCAGCTCGTGCCTTAGCGATTGTCGCCGCTCTTCGCGCCTTAGGTGTATTTGAAGGTAGTCGACGTGATTGCCATTGCAGAACCAGGTCTGATCCATTAGCTTAGAGTTGTCGGAAAGTGCGAACACAGTAATAAACTTCTACGCTACATCCCTATCTGGACACGTTGGCCCACTGTACAAAGCTCCCAATTTGGCATTCCTTGCACGACGCTGGTTTGATTGCTCCAGTACGCCAGGGCTTTACTCTTTCTTAACCAAAATCGCTCATTTGTATGCAGATGAACTCAGGCATTCCGTCAGGTTGCTGTTCGATGCTGCCCTTGTGAGATTGTCGGATGATGTGGCCAACATGACTATTGAAGAATGGCAGCATCAACGTAAGGGTGGCTACTGTAGACCAAACACTGTATAACTGACCTTCTTTTCTCATACAGTTCCTTGTTTACAGCCTACAGCTGACAGAGATGCCGCGCTTACAGCACTCTCACTCTTCCTTTGCGGTTATCTTGCAGCAGAGAAATACAGCCTAATTTCGACGAGGTGCGTGTTGATCGCTAGAGACTATTGAAAGTACTGACAGACCTTTGTAGTGCACTTACTGACATATCCAAATCCATATCAATGTACCTACACGACGAGCAGTCGATATACAGAGTGCTGGCCATTGATTTATGCGCGCGTGGCTTCCACGTCTGGCAGCACTACATTGACGCTCTAGAGATTTTACGAGCGCTTTTCACGCTAGCGACGAGCTCTCGAAAAGACAGCATCTCTGCCCAAAATGTAGGATCTCAAGCGAGGGCAGCTATCCTAAACATTGCTTCGAGTAACACTCCGCTGTTCATGACAACGTTGGGTTTGGATATTCTCGATCCTGTCTCGACAGAACACAGAAAATCAGTCATGCAAATTGTTGCATTCCTGATAAGAAAGGTATGTGAATCATGCACCTCATAAGCTCGGATAGGTCGCACATGCAATTTCTTAGAGACCACATATTCTTCAACCCAATCTCCCAAAACTGATGGAAGCTGTCGTAAAGTCTTTGGATCCGAATGCCACATCCAATCGAGACGCTGTGCTAGATACTGCTACTGAGATCATAGGGCACGTAGTACAGACGTACGTCCGCTTGTTTTCGCGAAAGCGTATTCTACCTTGCTGACCTGTTCTTCATAGATTCCCCACCATAGATTTCCACATGGCAAGTCAGCGCCTAGCCGTAGGAACCAATGAAGGCGCCATCGTTATGTATGATCTGAAAACTGCCATTCGTCTGTACGTTCTCGAGGGCCACAAGAAACGACTGACGGCTTGTAGTTTTTCCCCGGATGGCCGGAGATTGGTGACACTATCGTTAGAGGAAAGCGTGGTTCTCGTTTGGAAGGTGGGAACAAGTTTTACTAGTTTCTTCAACCCCGGTGCACCACCTCGTCAAGGTCATTCAGGGTCTGCTCCTTTTAAGACTCTGTCTTTCAATGTGGGGGAGGAAGGTGCGTTTTGGTCTGGTTCTGTGACTGACACCCAGATTTTCACGTGAAATGTTTTGAAGGGAATATGAGCATCGCGGATACTCTGACATTCGTCCGATTGGAGTGGACTGCAGATCGGAGTGTGAAGCTGAAAATTCGCGATAGCACACTGACATTTAGTACATAGCTTCCTTGACCAATCGTGATTAGTGAGTGAACAATGTAGTCAAGAACATGATTATATAGTAGCATGCAGTGGTGGTGTAGGAATAGGGGATCTCAAAAAGCCACAAAATATAGGTTGATGATAGAAAAACAGGTACATGAAGATGCTATGACGGTGCCTTCATCTGGCTCTGACTGAATACTTTCAGCCACCCATCACCCATATCTTTCTTAAGAGCCTCTATCCGTCTCCGGAATGCCTCCGCCTCATCGACAGTCCCGTCATCGCCCAGATCAGAAGCAGGCAACTCATATACCGATGCTGTCACCCTCGCTCTGCGTGCAGAAGACCTTGCTGACAAAGATAACTGTGAGTCTCGCGCGCGTCGAAAAGATGGAATTGGTGGTATTGAAGGTGATGCGGGAGCAATGAAGGACTCGGAAGGTGATAACTCGGTATGCGACCGAGTATGCCGAGATTTACGGGCTCGGGAAACAGTGCCTGGTTTGGCGTCACCTCGAGGAAGCTCTGAGGTAGACGTAGATGCATCAGGCTGTTCCTGGGCCTCTCCAGCAAAGTCTGACTGAGCAAGCATAGTCCCTACTTGCCCCCAAGACGTTTCCTCCCTGCAAGGACTCGTCTCTCGCTCTGCCAGAGCCTTCGTCTTTGACTTGGCCTTGGATTTACCAGAACCGTTGGCTGTGGTGCGTTTTTGTGAGGAGCTCTTCACACTGCCATCACTGTTTTCACCATCTAGATCAACAATACGCTTCGGCTTCTTGCGTCGGGCCTTGCCACCTACACCCACAGCGCCTACCGGTGCGATTTGCGGTGAGGCATGGGAGGATGTTGACGGTAATGACTGCTTCTCCACCTCATCTAAAAGAGGAGAGTCGTGATGGGAGTGAGGGTGAGAATGACCAACAGCAATGATGGGAGGTGAATAAGCAGCAGAGACAGGGCGAGCAGAAGACATTTGCTCGGGAGGAGGTATAGTAAGATTTCGCTTTTCGTAGAAACCAGGAGGGCTCCCGTCTAGCATAATGGTCTTTCCTTCCTTCCAGAAGAAATCAAAGCAGGTAATTCTGTATCCATCCTCGAACTCTACGAATGGATTACCTTGGACCCAAATCTCGGTAATGTTAGGTAGAGTGGCAAGCCGTCCAATCTCAGCACTTTCCTCAATCACGTTGTGACGTAAATCGACACGCTCAAGGGCGTGAAGGCGTTCGAGTCCACAAATAGACTCCAGACGGTTACGCGATAGATTGAGATACAGCACTTGGCCAAGGGTGAGGTAGATACCGAGTACGGACTCGATCATGTTGTCGGAGAGATTGAGCGAGGTGAGGTTGAAGAGGGCACTCAGGCCTTCTGGAACGGAGTTAAGGAGGTTGGAAGAAAGATCGAGATGGGTGATGGATGTCAAGTGGGGCATGATCTCGGAAGGGAGAAACGTCAAAGCATTGTCTGATAGGGATAGGAATCGCAATGATGCCCATTTACGGGAAGATAGTTGAATAGTAGGTGAAGAAGTTGACGGTCTATCAGGGTAGTCTTCGTCTGCCGCCTCTGGAACTGACTCGGGTAGTTGAGTAGTATAGAATGAACCCTGGCGGGGTGTCCTCCCCATTCGCTTTCGGCTGTTGCTACCCTCCCTCCTTGCCTGATCATCGAGCACGGCACCAATAAAGATATCTGAAACATCTTCCAAGCCACTTCGCTTGACCTTTAGACTGATCAGGCTCTCCGCGAGCAGATCCCAGCCAAGCAGGGACCGGGGATCAATGTCAGTACATTCCAAGCTCTGCAAGTTCTTGAACGAATCCATAGGGATGGCATTTTCGTTTGGAGGTTCATCGGCCAACTCGGTAATCACCTTCCGACCCGGAGCAACTATTGAGAGTGCAGGGAGCTTGGTGAAGCTGCTATAGATGTATTTGAGATCGGTATCGACACCAGGAGGCTCTGGACGACCCCACCAGCCTACGCCAAGAGAAAGAGTCGATACAACGGAAAGAGAAGAGCGAAAGGAAGCCAGGGAGAGTGTGTCTGTCTTGTCGGAACCGGGGAAGACGTTGATGTAGCTTAAGGGCCTGGACGGACTGTCTACTCTGACATCTAGGGATCCGACAGGTAGATTGAGAGCCTCGAGACGAATGAAGAGATAGAAGAGATGGTGGGTATCAATAGAGAGAACGACTGGTTTCGGGGTGACAGTCGTGGGGAGCCATGCGAGAGGATTTATGGACGAGGTTTGACGCTGTTGTGAACGACGACGACGAATAAAAGAGAGCTCAGCAAGACTAGACTCGTTGGCGCGAATGAAGGCAGCAATGCGACGAACATACTCGTCGCCGCCCTCGGTCTGCATGGCATTAAGTAGATGACGAACAAGATTCGTTCACATGTCACGCGTCACACTCCCTTACGCGTCTCTCTCCCTTCTCTCATCATGAAACTGACCGTCAAGACTACTCAGCAGAAGGTTTTTCAGGTATTTTCTCTTGATTTTATTCCTTTCTTGCTCTTTATCATTTCTCCCAGATCGATGCTGAACCTTCCGATTCCATTGGTACCGTTAAGGCGAAGATCGAGCAATCGCAGTCCTTTTCTGCCTCATCCCAGAAGATCATCTATTCTGGTACGTCTTACGATTCTTTATTTGTTTACCCACTCTTATATATATGATTCCAGGCAAAATACTAGCTGACGACAAAACGCTCGAATCATGCGGTTTCAAGGAAAAGGACTTTCTTGTCCTGATGGTGGCCAAGGTCGGTTTACTATCCATCAGAAATGCTTCGACTTCTTCTGAGGCTCAACTCTTCTAACTAGCCTAAGCCTACTCCTACACCCATGCCAGAAGTCGCCACAACCTCCACACCCGCTCCTGCTTCCGTTCCTGCACAGTCCGCGCCTACCACTGTAACTTCTGCTGCACCTGAAACTGCCCCGGCTTCTTCAGATGCACCGCCTACCCCTGCACCATCAGCCCCGGCTTCATCTACTCCTGCTTTCGGGGACATGGGCTCTTTCCTTTCTGGAGATGCACTTCAAACCACCATCTCGAATATGATCGATATGGGTTTTGAAAGGGAACAAGTCCTGCGCGCTTTACGGGCGAGTTACAATAATCCCGACCGGGCCGTAGAATATCTCATGACTGTGCGTCGATTTAATTTATGTCGCAACAGACACCAGACCTTTCTTCCCCTAGGGAATACCTGCACATCTTGAGGCAGAGGCAGCCAATAACTCGGCTTCCCCCGCTCGATCAGCACCTCCAGCTGCTTCTGGAGCCACACCCGCCGCACCCGCTGCTGCACCTGCTGCTGCACCACCCGTCGCTCCTGCATCTAGTCAGCCTCAGAATCTCTTCCAAGTGTGTATCACATTGTCGGATGTCGTGACGCGTATCTCATAAGTGCACTTTAGCTCGCTCAACAACAACAGCAACAACAACAACATCAAGGCAGTACGGGTGCATTCGGTGCAAGTGGTGGTGGACCCCAGCTTGATCTTGCTGCTTTGGCACAAAACCCGCAGATCCAGCAATTGCGCGAACATCTGATGCAGAACCCTGAAGCCCTGCAACCGATCCTTCAAACGCTTGCCGCTCAAAACCCTCAGTTAGCTCAAAATCTGGCCCAACACCCGGAGCTGCTGATGCAGATACTTGGGGGTGAGGGCGAAGACTTTGAAGGTGAAGGAGGGCTTCCGCCCGGTGCACAAGTAATCAATGTAACGGAAGAAGAAAGAGCTGCCATTGAACGGGTGAGTGAAGAAACGTTAAAGAATGAAAGCGATCGTAACGAGGAGTTTGTGTATAGTTGGAAGCACTCGGATTCCCTCGGCATGTCGTGGTGGAAGCGTACTTTGCATGTGACAAGAACGAAGAGCTCGCAGCGAATTACTTGTTCGAGAATGGATTCCAAGACTAAATTTCATTATTGTGTGTACACGTAGAGAGGATGTATGATAACTCTGTCTTTCTGCAGATCGGGAGACCGGGCCGAATATAACGCCAGCGCACGTGCACACTGAAGGACTTTGCCTTTCTTCCAACTCCTAACCTCTCTCCTCGTTTATAACCAACGTGCTGATGCTCATTTTATTTGCGTTTCTAATTGGCTGTGAGATTAGAAATTTTATTGTCCTATTTTCCCTTATATTCTCCTAACGTCCTCTCATGAATCTCATCGCCAATGTCCTCCGTCTTTTTGAAGCCTGTTCTTGACTCTACCCGTCAGCTTTCGACATATCAAGTTGCTAGTGCCGTTGTACTAGCCACTCTACTGATATGGCTTGTCGTTCTTCGTCTTACCCCACAGCTCAAGTTCATATGGTACTGCTTCATTCGTCCTCTCGTTGGCGCTGAAGGACAAAAGGCGCGTCTGGACAAGGTTATTTATCTCGGTATCCTCCATCGCGTCTTGTGTCTGAACCATGTCAGTTTTACGAGGGGCAAGCCGATGTGTACGACGCGACGCGTAGAGGCCTTCTTCGTGGTCGTAAAACGATGCTCAATCTATCAGCTGGTCACCTCAGACAGCTTCGAGCAGCTGCCTCCTCCGACAGTCGTCTCGTGTGGGTCGACATTGGCGGCGGTACAGGTCTGTTTCGTTCACTCTTTTCAGCATACTTCATCGGTCTTAGCCCATCGAGTACAGGGCACAACATCGAACTGATGGACCAGTTCTTTCCGATATCGTCGTTTGATGCAGTCTATCTCATTGATCTTTGCGAGCCTCTTCTGCAGGTTGCCCGTAAGCGGTTTGCAAAGAAGGGCTGGTCGAACGTGCATATCTTCTGTCAAGACGCTTCAGATTTTTACCTGCCCGAGTGGCAGGACGGTACGGACCCGAAGGGAAGCGTCAGTTTTGTAACGCTTAGCTATTCTCTTTCTATGGTATGTCGTTGCTATTTCACTTCGTGCCTTTCTGACTCGAAATAAGATACCCAACTACTATACCCTTCTAGATCGAATAGACTATATACTTTCCCCACAGGACGGTCTTCTTGGTGTCGTTGATTTCTACACCGCCGGTAAGCAGTCTTCTCTCCATGAGAAAGCGATTGGTGGCGATAGCAAAGAATGCGGTTGGCTTTCGAGATGGTTTTGGCAAATTTGGTTCGATTTTGACAATGTCAGTTGTTATGCTCTGTACCGCCATGATCGGAACGATGAAATGCGTGTTGTGTTTTTTTTTCGCTCAGGTTAACCTTAGCCCGGCAAGACGCTCTTATCTGGAGTATAGATTCGGAACAGTGGGCGCTCTCATCGCTTCGTATTCCGAAGATTTGCTCAAACAGTTGGATAGGTCAAGAGCTACAATGGCCGTAATCGATTTGTTCTTCCTTTCATCGTTCGCATGTACGTCATGATCACCTTCACTCAATCACTCGAGTAAGTAAGAAATTCCGTCAGTCCGTATTATATCTGGCTCGGCCGTCCTCGATCCGCGGATGTTTCCCAGCACTGCCACGCCTTCGAAATAGAGGGGGGTAACACTGTGGGGAATTGCTCCCCTGCCTCCTCGTTCAATGTGGTCAAGGAATCCGATATCATTCCACCTCTGGAGCTTGG
Organism: Omphalotus guepiniiformis; assembly: GCA_028554645.1. Taxonomy (NCBI): domain Eukaryota; kingdom Fungi; phylum Basidiomycota; class Agaricomycetes; order Agaricales; family Omphalotaceae; genus Omphalotus; species Omphalotus guepiniiformis. Next base: position 343,380 of record JAQOOI010000076.1, on the reverse strand, counting down.
AGAAACTTTGTTGGAAGACGAACTCGGCAAGCTGGCTACAGAGTCTAGGGAGGTGGTTATAAACGTGACCCCTCCGTTGAGTTCTTTCCATTATAGTGTCAGCAAGGTGAAATGAACATACGAATCAATTTGATTATATCACTGACTCGCTGTATCTTAGCCTTGGAGGCTGCCTTACTATGAGCATCCAGTTCATAAAGAATTCAGGTCTTTCATCTATTCATTCACCTGGGTATGAATATTCGCTATCAAATGTACAGAATCTCATCTTCATCCAGGAGGATCCGCACGTGGATATGCAGCATCTCCAATTGACTAGTGCCGATTCAATGTTCGTAGTCACCTCAGCGGGCGATAACGCTCTACACTATGCGATTTCCGCCGCACCACGACGAGTTTGTGTTTTTTTTCCCCACTATTGAAGCAGCAGTTGAGATCTAATACAATTCCTTATCAAAAAATACAGATTCATTGTGTTGATATGAACCCTTGGTAAGCCTGGATCGTTGTACTCAAGTACAATAGTTTGATAGCATTCTCCCAACTCAGTCAAGGTCACCTTGCGGAGCTGAAACTGGCTGCTATTCAGAGCTTGGAATATACCGACTTTTTTTCTCTATTCGGTCAGGGACACCACCCCAACTTTCGCTTCCTGCTCGACTCTAAGCTGTCGCCTCATCTCTCCTCGTCCGCATATCAATTTTGGCGCATTAATTCTGATGCCTTCACATCCCCGTCTAAATCCTTTTACCTTCACGGCTATAGTGGTTGGGCTCTCCGCCTGGCTCGGTTAGTCTTCGCTCTTGCAGGCGTGGGCAAGGACGTCAAACGTTTGTGCGAGTGCGACACGCTCGAGGAACAAGTGGGAATCTGGCAGAAAAGCTTGCGGCCCGTGCTTCTGAATCCGGCAACTGTGGCCCTGATGAAGAACCCAGTGTTTTGCTGGAATGCATTAGGTGTGCCCATGAACCAGAGGAGGATGTTACTAAACGAAGGTTAGTCGGCCCATACTTCAAGATAATCATCAAAGCTAATAAATTTTCTAGGAAGTGTGTATGAATACGTACGCGACACTCTAGATCCGCTAGTGTCGACCTACCTGCTCAAGACGGAGAATTACTTTTACTTGTTGGTAAGAGCATCGACCGTTCGCATGAATGCACGCACGTTCTTAGCGTCGTTGATTCAAGTGCCTGCTGGGACATTATACCCCCTTTTCGTGCCCCGCGTACCTTACCCGTGCCGGTTTTGAAAAGCTCAAAGCTGACAGTGGCCAAGTGCTGGATTCATTCCGGTTACATACGGAATCTGTATACAGGTGTGTGTTAGGCCGGACGCCTCATCTACTGCGTAGATTATGACTGAGTTGTCTAGTGTACTTCGCGGACTTTCTTCTTGGTCACTCACCCGTGTTCTCATCATGGATCACTTGGATTGGTTTACTCCCGGCTCCAAAGACGTCAACGATGAGATCCATCAACTCAGTCGAGTGCTTGCTCCTGGCGGGTTCGTGTTCTGGCGGTCGGCCGCAAAGCGTCCCTGGTACAACAAGGTCTTCGAGCGCTTCACATTCCGGGTCGAGGCAGTTACAGTTAGGAAAGGCTCTGAGATTGCATTGGATAGAGTCAATATGTGAAATTTTTCAAAGTTTCATATCTGTTTATCATACTGATATAATTCAATATCAGGTATGCTTCTTTTTGGAAAGCCACCAAGATGTAGTGATGTATGCTCCTGTACGCACCCGGTGAAAACGCATCGTCTCGGTTAGGTTGAGAACGTTCCTTTTAAGCGAATCTCTTGCGAATCGCTAAGGGCCTGATCGGGTGAACGGCTTAGGGTCCGGGTTCGAGGGCTTACCAGCCAAAACAAATCTCCCACGGCTTATACAGGCTTATGGTCCTTATCACGCTGTGACTATCCTCATTTGTCAACCTGTTTGTTCTCGACGTCATCCAACCTTTTGGTCGCTGCCATCAACAGTGAGGTCAAATTGTCATATGTGAATATTTGAATATTAATTACATGAGGATGTAGAGTGTAAAAAACTCGTATCAGTAGTATCTATCTTTAGTAATTTTATGCACCTAAAATTGAGTTATCACTTGTGCAAAGGGAGGCGGGTGAGGCGCAGATGAGGCGCAACAAGGCGCAACAGTGAGCGGGAAAGTGAATGCATTGTTGATGGATGTGCTACATGAGTTGTCCCACGCTGGGCTCATGGTAACTAGATGTGACTGATGTGACTCCATAAGCCCTCATAAGCCTTAAGCCCCCCCGGTTTACCATAAGCCGTTCACCCGATCGGCACCTAAAAGTGTCATGAGAACACCACGGATCGATGATGAGCCGCACGGAATTGTCCATATATTGGTAAATGGGTAGATATTTACTATGGTGGTTTTCAATGTGCACTGCTCACAGAATTGCAACTTCGTGAATATCTCCTCATCCATTCAAACTGGTGCTTCGTCAATTTTTTGTAAGGTATATTGAATACATTTAAAACTAGATATCAAAAAGAAACAAGAGAATGTGTTGAGGAAATGGAATGAGACACATATTACTGCTCAGGAAGCGTGACTTTGATGTGTGACATTCTCTAATTCAGAGAATTATCTTACTAGGATTCCTCAGAAATTACATAGACAACTAAGAGTATACAACACCAGTCTATATTCCGGTTCTCAAGGTGGCACAAATAGTTGAAGGTGGTATACATACAAAATTTAGGAAAAGTCAATGCTCTCTGATGCGGGTGGATGTGGCCGTGACAAGCGTGATTTTGCACGATTGCAATTCTCGAATCCTCCTCGGTCACTGCCCGACACCACCCCATCCTCAGAGTAAAATCACACAAATTCAGGTTAAGGGTTCTGAGTATAATAGAATAAGTCTATGTACTTACTTAAGGGATTAGGCTCAAGTGGAAAACACCAAAATTCAATTCTCAAAAAAGTGCAGTTCTCGAATCACCATAGTAGATACTTAGGTAGACATATCAGGTCAAAGCTGGGGTTTGGAAATGGTTTCGAATAAATAGCCTGTCGCGACTGTTGATAGCAGCTGCATGCTTGTTTGTTATGTAAATCAACTACGATACTTAAAAGATACATGGTAAGAATAGACATTACAGTAGTGAACGACATTGTAACGGGGGATATCATTTCTTCGCTTTTCCCGCAGGAACCTTCCTCTTCTTTGACGCCTGAGTGACTTTGTCGTTCTTGATGTCATCGGGAGCCTTCCTCTTCTTTGACGCCTGAATGAGTTTATCGTTCTTGATGTCATCAGGATCCTTTGTTGTTTCTTCTTCGGAGACGTCTTCAACGGCTTCGTCGAACTGTTGACAGAAAAATTCAGGCAATGACAGTGACGAGAGTGTAGCCAAACTCACATCATACGCCTCCTCAAGGTCGGGCACTGGTTCGGCGGCCAATTTCTTCGGTACTTTGCCAAGATCCTGGGCTTTGTGGAAAGGAATAGGGTGATCCGCCGAATTGTATCTGGAGGTGTTCCCTTAGTTCATCAGCCACTTTGGTACAAACTTCAAACACGCACTTTCTGGTGAATGCGGTCTTGACAGACGGAGGTATTTTCTTCAAGACGGCTTCATCTCTTTTGGCGTCAACACCGAGTTCAACAATGGTGTCCCAGTCTTCTCTGGAGAGGTAATACCCATCCATTCTTTCAATGACTTCGTCAACGGCGCTCTAAATAAACATAGATCGGTATCCGGATCACGAGCAAGAGAAAACCACTTACCGCTCCGTCATCGATCAATGGTTGAACGATCCGAGGATGCAAGGCAGGAATGTAGGACTGCCGAATCTCAGTCTTGTTCCCAGAGACTTTCAAACGCATCCGAGTTTGTACGTCGCCTAGCTGACGGGCAAGTTTATTCTGCTTAGAGTTTTGCCCAAGCCATCTACGTCAAAAGGTCAAGGTCAACAATATATTCCGATTGAGAATGGAAGGAAACATGTACTGGGGAAATGACATTGAATTAGGTCCACCATAATGTGCACCAGCGCCATAGACAAAAGAAGCGGGGCGAACAGTAGAGCATACAGCGTGGAGAGGCATTAATGACCAATGCTGCTCAGGCCTGTATCGAACAAATTAGTCAACCACGGGTGGTTTGTGGGGAAGAGACCACATACCCGTGAATCATTACATCCACTAAATCACCATCTGATAGAGAAGAAGCCGCCTTATCCATAAGCTGCAGTTGTTTGAGGACTTTGTCAGGTCCTTCTTCTCCGCGTAATTTTGCAGGCTGAGTTTTCAAGTAATTCTCCTATAAAAGATTCAACTCAAGCAGCGAGGAAGTGAAATAGCTAAGACGTACTTGGATGAACAATGGCACAAAGGAATGATCTTGAAAGTAGTAATCCATCTTGTCTCCCAGTGTTTCTCGAGATGTATGAGAGAACAGATAAGGCCCAAGAACCTTTGATGTTATGTCGAAAGGGCTCATGACTGAATATTTCTCATTCATTTTCGTCCTGGATTGTTCAAGCTTTCTGAAAAACTAGAGGAATTCCCTCGAGCAACACACGTACAACTCTTTGCCCTCGTCAAACGACATTGTATTGCTGGACAGCTTCCACGTAGACAACATATTCAGCACTTGCCGGATGTCGGACTGTGAACCTGCTATCAGCTGATCGATGACATTGGCCGGAACCTTCATGTGCTCCCTCGCATTGAATATATTCAATGAATGTTTTAGATGGCAATAAGATCCTTACTTGAAGGCAATAGACAAGATCCTTGACCGTATTTGAGCAGCGGGCGGCCTGCGAGTTGCTGTGAGCTCAATGACCCGTCAAGTAAGACAAGAATATGCACTTGGAGAAGGTCAAGCTGAATGTTGTACTCATGAGAGGCTTGAGTTTTTGAGCACCTCGGTCGTTCGCAATACAGATAATAGGAATCTGTAGATGTGTTGAATGAACATCACAAGAGAGATCTCGAGCAACTGACCTTGGACTTCTTGATTAGAGCGTTCAGGGCACCAACTCCACCCCTGTCTCCGCCCGACATACCGTCAACCTCGTCCATGATTAAACAGCTTCGATCTGTAATGGTTATGCCAGCAGAATTTGTCGACTGGGGGATATTAGTGTAATGACTCGATTTGAAACTCCTTGAGAATCCATAAAGACTTACAGAGCTGCCACGGATGTAGCCATCAAGCGATGTGTTGTTGATATTCATTCCATTCTACCCATAGGTGAATCCGCATGATCAACAGAAGAAACTCGGCGAATCAAGTACCTCAACCAGCTTCTTGCTCCTCGTGTCACTTGCATTGAGTTCTATTGGAGTATATCCTGCTAGTTTGGCACATAAATGTGCACTAGTGGTCTTTCCAATCCCAGGCGATCCGCTGATGAGAACAGCACGATACATGTTCATACCATTCTTGCCGGGTTTCTTGAAGCCAGCCTTGTAGCTTTGTGGCCTATGAAAGAGGTCAGAAGGTGTACTTGGTACAGAAGAACAGAATCAACCATTCTTTAAGCCACATCTGAAGCTTCTCTACCTGGCTCTTGTTTCCACACATGTCCTTCAGTGACTGAGGTGCATATCTGGTCGTCCATAACTGTGTCGAAGGATCGACGAGTTTTGAGGGACTGTAAAGCTTCAGCATCTTCGGCGCTGGACTCCATACTAAGACTCCACTGACCTTTGGCTAGAGCTTTTTGCGGTTGATCTAGCCATTTCCTTTTCTTGCTTCTCCATTTCCTTCGCTGCAGCTTTGATAGCTTCTTTTTCCTTCTCAAGCTTTTTCTTCGCCTTTTCATTCAGGCCTTTGCCATTGCCCTTGCGAGTCGCAATCAAATTGAGAAACTGGTCTTCATCAAGCGTTCTGATGGCGTGTTTCTCTATGGCCCTGAGTTTGCTCGGACCGGCATTATCTCCCAGCACGACATAGTCCGTTTTCGTTGAGGGCTGGCCAACGACACGGCTAAATGAAAATATTCAAGTAGTAGCTTTTGATTAACTTCCTTGCACTCACCCTCCGAACCGTTTAGCAATGTCTGTGGCCTCATCTCGAGAGAAGCTGCTCAATTCTCCGGTGAAAACAAAAGAGAGACCGAAGAGACAATTATCCTCCCCGTCCGGGACTGTTTTACTGCCGTGAAGGGGCGGACCTGCGAGTTTGGCTGCTTTAGCCGCCGCCCAGCTGAGAGCATAAGATAAGATAAGAGGGCATAGAGAAAGAGCATGGGATACAGACTTGAACTTTTCTTTCTTGGGTTCCTTGAAAGTAGTGCGTCCCTCATCGTCACTGGATAGTAATGCACTAGGCTTCTTTACCCGAACGGGGGCAGCTGGTTTCTTGGAAGACACGGGTTCGTCATCACTATCGATGACCATGATAGCATCTTGGTTCTTCAAGGTTACACTACAAGTTAGTGAGAATGCTCACAGCAGAGCATTAGTAAACTCACCGTTGTCACCCTGCCTGTTGGTAGGAAGAGTAAGAGCTATTCAGCCTAATCAATGTACAACATACTCGGTTTCTTCCCCTCGCTTTTGTAGTCCAAAGAGGGTCCCTGAAAGTCAGACATTGATGTTTAATAAGAAGGGTGTATGGTGTTTTACACAATGCGCACCGGTTGGGTCTTCTGGCTACTCGGCGTCCCAAAGAACGATCTAATATCTTTACCACCAGTTTTTGTATGTTTTGCCGTAGGCGCCATGAGATGCAATGAGATTAGAGATCTATATTGAGAACGCGAAGAGTACAGTCAAGAACAGTCACGTTTCCAAGCACGAGCGCGTCAGGTCAGGTCACGTGAGGTCACACCGTCACGCTCGCGCGAAAATGTAAATTTCATATTCTCTGTTCTTCGACCACATTATTAAAAATTGAAAATATATATATGTAGTCTGTCGATCGTCGAGTTGTAATTTGCACTGATATATCAGTCAGTTTTGAGTCAGTTTTGAATAAAATATTGACGATTTGTGAAAAGGTTATTACGTAATTCCCCAATAGAGACGATCAGAAATTGAGTTTCCTTGGACTTCGATGACCACTAATCCATCGCATATCCTGATAGCCCGCAACTCTAGAGGTCCTAACAATCCGTCTGCATCTTTGAGCTCTCCAACAGAAACCCATGCTGCTGCTGCAGGTATCTTTCGTTCGTCTGGCTCACCTCCTTGGCTCCTTGAAGAGTGTGAATCGGATGATATCGTGTCCGAGCTGAGCATTGACGATGATGAAGAAGCCATTGAAATTGACGAAACATTCACTAAACATGGTCGTTTTCCTGGCACTGTCAAGATCGTCGTAGAAAGTACTACCTTCTGGTATGTCTTCCTTGCCATGAACCTCGTGTCGTTTATTTATACAGCTTGTGTTCTCGCGTGTCTATAGGGCACATAAAGAAGTTCTTTTCTATGCATCCCCCTTCTTCGAAGCGGCTTTGAGTGGGGACTGGGCTGAAACTGGAAGACCGCCTTCCATGTCTTCTGTCATTACTATATCTCAGCCACCTTCTGTTCCCGGTGACAGTAGTAAGCACGGAATTCCAACCGAGATGGTTTTTGCCCCAATGGACCCAGACGTCGATCCAGAGGAGCTTGAGGTTTTGGCGGATGTAGACGCATGTAGGTCTGACAGCACTCAGAGTAGTGACACTGAGGGCAGTGATGCGGAGGTTAGAGATCGAGAGCGCAATAGCAGCCTTGCTAAACTGCAGAGTGGTTCTAGTCGCACAAATGGACTGGGGTCTGCTTCAGCGAAGCGTAGCCCAGCATTGGCCAGCAGTAGATCGTCTTCAAAAAGGGGTACAAGAGTAGCCGTGAAGCGACGCACAGCCAATGGTCCGGACGCGGTCATTGTGCTCAAAGAAGAGAAAGTATGTTCTCTATTAATCCTGTCTTTTCGCTTTCAGCGTTCAATTGGTTCAGGCTAGCACCTTCCACGACTTTCTCAAATTTGTTTATCCACAGTGAGTTTGCCCTTAGACCTTCTCATAGCTCATTCGACTGAGCGTCTATATCAGTCTTGAATGCACTATCACTTGGAACAACGTTGAAGGTCTCATGAATATTTCTCATAAACTTTGCGTTCCTTCTCTGCAACGCGAATGTCTAAAGTTCCTTCTCACGCATGCTGCCGGCAAACCCATAAAAGCAATGCGAATAGCAGAGCTTTTCGGGGAGGAAGAATTATATCGTGAATCCAGTCGTTTCGTATTGGACAACCCGGGTGGCTGGTCAGAGCATGAACTCAACACACTGAGCCAGGAGACTCTGTTAAAGCTGGAGAAACGGTGTGTGATCTTGACAAGCTGTTTTCATCGCATTGATGGTAATCGGCAGTCGGAATTGGTTCCTTGAACGAGTGCTGAAGATTGGGCTAACAATGGTCGCAAAGGAGTACGAATGCGTAAGCCGTTCTCTTCAGGACTCTTGGATCTCAGCCACTCACATTCTTTAGTGTGCAACCTGCCCTGATTCAGCCAATTGTGCGCGGCTTTTGGAGGAGAAGTGGAGGCAGGCTTATCATGCCGTATTTCGCTTTGGTAGGACATCTGCCGTCTTTTCGTGACTCGTACTCATGTACATGCTAAACAGGGCCGCCTCAGCCCTCAATGGTTTACCGCTACTTGCGTATGCTTGAAGGCGTCAGCCCCCCGCTTTCTCTAACTCACCTTAGTTGTCAGACGACAGCAAAGGCTTTCATTGCCACCTGTAAGTTTATCGCATATTCACGCTGCTGCTGCCTTACGTTGCTGTTTTTTGACAGTATTTGATCGGATGTTTTCGCTGGGTCTCAGGAGCAGCGGATCCGACCCAACACCATTAGGAACTCGAGTAGCTGCTGCTGCTGTAGCTGGTGGCGCGAGTGGTCCTCGACGGCATTTCCTTTACTGCACTCTCAAGTACGAAACAGCGCCACGGACTAGGAAATCCGGAGAACTGCTGTGACGTTAATATCGTTTTCCCAACCTTTACTTCTATGTGCTATGTGTACTTCACAATGACATGCAGTTTCTTAAATTATATGTTTGTATGATATCCATATCTTATCTAGTTCTTCCCTGGAATTATCACTTGCAGTTCTGAAGTAAATTTTAAAAAACTCATTCTAAGTAAAATATGGGAGCATTCTACCCAGCACATGTTGTTAGTGACAATGGTAGTAGTTCAGGTGCACTTCTCGTGCTACATAAATAATATTGTCCAGAGACAGGCACAGGTATTCAGATCTCAGAGTATTCAGGTCGGACAGCATGACATTTGATGCATATTTTCTCTGGATTGAAATCAATATGCTGAGATACATCCGTTAATCCGGCTGAAGGAGACTATAAAGACGAAACATGTGGGTATGGGGATATGCAACGAGCGTGAACGTCGTAAATAACGAGGAATAGAAGAAACAAATAAAAGTATTTATGTAGAAGAGGATAAAATTATAGATAAGACCTATGACACACACCATACGAAAGAATCCGGCATGAAATAAGCTAGTATAGAAGACAACCGTCCGAGCTTCAGAAATTGTTGAAATGAGAAACATTGAAAAAGTACAGCTGAGAGGAAGAGAAGGGATTGTGTGGCAATATATAAATAGGAAGAATGAGGTTGAATCAAAGCATGTGATGAAGTAAGAGTTCTAAAGAGGTCCGCGCACTAATTGGCATCATTGTTGAAGACTTGAGGTGCCTTCTCCACGAACCACTCGACAGACAAAGCTTTGCCTGCCATGTCGCTGAATTCTGCACCTAGCGTGCGGGATCTCATCAACGTAGCTGTAGACCGAGGCATCAACATCACAAATGATGAACAGGAGGCGGAGATACTCACGTCCGAACACGACACCCAAGTTTCGTGCGTTCATGAGATTTACTTCGCACTTCGCAGAGATGCTGTCCAGAGCAAACATCAGTCATCAGCCACAGAAGCCTCCGCGAAGGACTCTTACCGATGCAGATGGAGCATCAAAGCTCGTAAGGTATGGTAATGCTCTGCCGGCAGCTTATTTACCAATTCCACGAGCGTATTATCTTTTATTGTAACATCTTTTATTGCGACAGCGGCCATAAAATGGTCGTGTAGATCGTGCGTCAGCAAGGGTATAGGCAGAGATCGCAAATATGTTTTGAGAACGGAAGTGACGCTGCAGATGTCGTTGAATCGATCGGTGTCACACAAATCAAAGGCATCATAATCTCCGCGTTCGAATAACTGTGTTATCATCCGTGATTGACCAGAACCGCCTGTCTTTCGGTAAATGCCTTCATAGTCCATAGCTGGTAAACATCATGAATGCGAGATCATGATAGATGAACAGATAAGGCAAAAACACGTACCAAGGGCTTCCACGGCTTCTATGCACTTCTCTACGATGACAGGTACCTTTCGAGATCCACCTTTGGCATCGGCTCGCACCTGCTCAATCAGATCTCGGCCAAACATTGAAGGAGCTACATAAGGACAATGACCATCAGAAATGAGAAGACAGCAAAAATGCTAGATAATGAACTTACGTAGGTACTGTGACTCCTCTTGAGAGCTACCGCTACCATTCGTCGACTGTTGGGAACACATCACATTCACCTGATTGATACATCGAGTGTGCACCGATATACTGCACCCCGTACACCGTAACTGCGACCCCCACATTTTGTCTCCACAGTGGTCACATCGAGTGAACCGCAACAGACTCAAAGGCTGGAAGTTGTGCTCTGTATGCCCGCCTTTCCCTGCCTTATTGTCGGGCGTGGAGGGGAAAGAAGGCTCCTTAGCTCGTGACCCCCATTTCATGAATTTGCCTCCCTTCGATGGTGTGTGCGTCTCTACTTCAACTTTTGGCACCTTAGCGTAACGGGAATCAGCGTTGTCTTCGACAGAACTGTATGCAGGGGACCCCGATACCGCCAGCTGCTGCGACGACTGAAGCATATGCTGCTGCTGCTGCTGGATCTGCTGAGGAACTGGAGGTGATTTCCTTGGGGTCTCTATGTTCACCACAGGAACCTTGGATGGCGTCTCTGATACGCTTGGCAAAGGCGGAGCCATGGCCATACGCCTAGAGTACTGGGCACTGAGCTGCGCCAGCTCTTCATTCCGTGCATTGAGCACGGTCGTTTCTTCAAGGAAAACATCCCGTGCTGCTTTGAGCTCCATAACCTCGCGTTTAAGGGCCTCGCGCTGTTGTGTAAGAGGAACGAGTTCACGCTGATATTGACTCTTGAGGTTGTCAAGACGTTTAGTCAGTGTGCGGCTAAGGTTCGCAGCAGGTTCCGACGTGTTCGAACTGGGCAAAACATGTAATGGGTCAGCATGGATTACATTGCAAGTATTCGTTGAGGATTAACGAATGTCTGTTAAAGATGTGAAAAGAGCGGCATAGAAACATACCTCTTGGAAGTGGCAGCACTCAGCTCTTCAACCTCCGCCAACGTCATATCCCTCTCTACCTTCAGCTTGCTGAGATCTTGTTCCAGTCCATTCAGGTTATCATGCAACTCTTTCGAAATCTGTTGCCGCAGCTCCTGTCTACGACTATCACCAGATAAAGCCGTCAGACGAGCGGCTTGGCCAGAGAGTAGAACACGAAGTCTAGTGACCTCCGCCTCTGCATCCCGACGTGCTTTGAGCTCACGGTCGTATTCGGTCTGAGCAACCGTCAGACCTTCAATATATTGCTTGCTAGCACGCTAGACCAATGCCTTTCAGTTGCCTATTATGACTAGGAAAGCGAAAAAAATCACACCTTCATGCCATCCAAACTACCCCTCAACTCTGAATACTCGGCCGTTCTCACCTCCATGGCCTTGACGATTGCTTCTATGAAGCCACGATCCATTTTCAATTGCTGAGCACCCCTTTCCTTCGCGTCCGTAAGAGCTTCGTGCAAACGCTGGAGTACAACATCGGCCGAAGTGGTGTCCTGAGATGGAGATAGAGTGATACGAGTACCAAGAAAAGAATCCTGCAATACCCCCGAGCTAGAGTTTGACGACCTTTGTGCATCCTGATGGGTTTCAGAGGTCGCGCGAGAACGAAAGGAGTTAGACGATGTAAGTCCCAGAGAGACGATAGCCTCTGCATGCGCTTTCTTGTCTCTAAGAGCTCTTGACGAAGATGCAGCACGATCAAGTTTTGCACCCTTGGCAGATGGTCTCCTCCCGAGTCCCTTCTCGCTTACAATGACGTGCCCATCTTCAGAAACTGGTACACTTCCACTGCCACTCCCCACAACAGTACTGATTGTGCTGTAATCACTCTTCGGGGTGCCAAGTATCGATGCCGCGCTGATACTATCCATTTCAGAACCACCATTGAGCTGGAAGGAAGCAGCCGAAGGAGGAGGGGTGAGTGGTACTTCGGAGCCTCCCTCTCTTGTCTTCACAAGTTCCGCCTTCTCCTTCTCCTTCTCCCTCAGCTCTTGCTTCTCAGCGACACTTGCAAGCGCCTCAAGGTTTTTGAGTGTGCTGACACTTCCCCCCAATCCTCCATCGACAGAGCTGAACAGATCCGAAAAGTCTGCTGCGTTGAGAGAGAACCTGATTGGTGGTAATGCGGGTGCAATGAAGGTAGCATGCGCATGTGTCCTGGCATTGTCTTCCTTGTCCCCAAAGTGAGACGAGGAGGAGGGCGAACTTTCTGATTCTGCGGTCTCAGAGTCAGAGAAATCTCCGCTAACGTTATCTTGTGATAACGATGCTGCGGTGGAGGCACTGGTAGTATTAGCTGCAGTTGTTGGTGTCATAGTGGAGGTTGTCGAAGGCGAACGAGACGCAGTGTCAAAAGAATGGGTCAATGAAGCGGTATCAGTAATCGAAGTCGGTACAAGGGGCAATGGAGGCGGAGGTGCAGCTTTCCCTTCTTTAGGTGGGAGAGCGGGAGGTATACTGTCTGCTGAAGCCTTACTCTCATTTCGTTTGTGTCCCTCACGCCCGTCTTCGCTCTCTGTTGCACCGTAAGCATCGATGAGGGAATAACTGCCCCCTGAATCTCTTCTGGAACGCGTTCCGTCTCCCCGACTCTCATCACCACCCTCTTCCTCGTCTGTGGCGCTTTCGACACTGTGAGGTACATCCGCACGTGAAGGAGGTCGAGACCTGTTCGCTGATCCCGGTCTCTCGTGCAAACTCACACTTACTGCAGAGGGTCTTTCCCTGATGGCAAACCGAGAGCTAGAGCCAGAAGCCGTTGATCCGCGTGAAGAAGGTCTCTCGTCGAACGATTTGACGTGGCGTATACCATTCACTTCCAGAGTAGGCGAGGAGCCTCTGCCCTCAAGGAAATCAGACGAGTGAGTGGGTTTTGACGATAGGGGAAGACGCATTGTCCTGTCATCCCCATTGAGAGAATGAACGGGGGAGTGAGATGAATGTCCAGATTTAGCGGAATGGAATGACCCTCCAGAGCTAGGACGAGTACTATCAATAGGAGCAGGGAAGTTATCCCGGAGAGGAGACGGTGCCCGGGATGTAGGTGAATCATGACCATAATTCCCATGTGTGGGTGAAGTAGGCGAGCGACGCCCATTTGACTGTTGCTGGGCCATGAAAGATGCAGACATTGGAGACAAAGTTGGGGATGATGAAGAAGGGCCGCTCTGTGAGCTTGCAGCACTTAGAGGGTTCAGTATCAGCCCAGGATTGATGGAACGGCGCTTGTCTTTCCTAGAAGTAACGCTTAATCCTCCGTTGGTCGATGGGGAGGGTACGGAGAGTGAGAGAACCTCCGATGTGTCACTTTCGGAACGCTTGATAGTAGTTGGGGGCTGCTCAGTCATTAAGGGTAGAGAATGATTCTTTACTGGGGGAGCACGCTGCAGGTGGGAGGTGTCAACAGAAGATGTACGTGGTGGGGGATGAAAGACTGTAGGGTGGTTGCGAGTAGAAGTAGAACGATCATCTGGAGGGGCAACCGTCACTGATAGTTGCTGTGAGTTGAGAGCAGGAGAAGACGAGCGCTGTGGTTCAAAGGCATCAGCGACGTATGGAGTGCGATTAGAGTGGAAATCTGTGCTGCGGGAAGAAGAAATAGTTTGAGACGCGTTGCCAAGGTCTCTGCCCAGCTCCTTTGCCCTGCGTTCTCTATCCCGTGAACTGGTTGACATACTTCCCCCCAATTTGCCTCCACCAACACCCAGTTCATTGTATGCAGCTGCCTGTGCAGCCTGCCTCTCCCTTTCCCTCTCGGCCTTTCTCTGAGTATGTTTCCGAATCTTGATCATCCTCTCATTATGACAGTCCATGCAATAGATGCCCTGACTTGTCTTGGCAAACACAAGCTCGTCGATACGGTTTTTACATATCTTGCATTTAAAACAGTGGGCGTGGTAAGCGTCGTCGCCAGTCATAATGGCTTCATCTAGAATAGGCTGGTGACAAATGTTGCAGGAATAGGAGCAGTTGGCACAAATGGGAGAACCATCGGAAAGGAGGAGAAGATTTGTATCGGCGGTGACTTGGTTGCCACATTTAGCACATTTGAAGCAGTCTACGTGAAATAAGGATTGGCTGTATGGAAGTAATGAACATAGGACACGTGAAACGAATAGAGGGTGAATACGCACCCAAATGCAACGACGAGACCGCCCTCCTCAGACACCGCACTAAGTTTACAGCCAGGACAGAGTTTGTCGTCGATGTTGTCAGGCATATGAGCATACTGAACCGGACCATCCAGGGGTATGCCATCGGAAGAGGAGATGACTGCAGTTGCAGCCATGATGATAGAAAGAGAAAGGAAAGGGAAAGGGAATAAATAGCGAACTCCCTAAGACAAGCTCAGCTCAGATGGGATATTTTGGTAAAATAAGCAGAGAATCTCTATCCAACCCGCATGAAATCAACAGCCGCCGTAGTTTTCCCACGCCCTCTTATGTCTCTCATCACGATATCAGGCTATCCTGCCTCTGGCAAATCTACTCGTGCCCACCAGCTCAAGCTTTTTCTCGAGAGCAACGAGTGCCACAGTCTAGATCCAAAGCAAGTTTTTCTTCTTTCAGAGCATTCTTCTCCCTTGAATATACACAGAGATGCGTATAATGGTCTCTGCACTTTTCAACCGCTCACATCGCACCCATCTGAATATTTTTATGATGCGCAGACTCTGCCTCTGAAAAACCTGCTCGAGCCGCTCTTCTCTCAGCTATAACTCGTCTCATGTCCCCTCGTACCATTCTTATAGTCGATGCGCCCAATTATATCAAGGGGTTTCGCTACCAGATCTATTGTGCTGCCAGAGAGCTCAAGGTCCGAGTCTGCACTGTAAGTCCCTCTTGGTATAATGTTTCTTTGATGCGAACATAGATATATGTTGTGCTGCGCGCGGTAGATTCTTGCTACCGTTCAATTTCTGTGGCCTCGTGTCGTATGAACCCTGTTTTAACCCTCAACTCCTCGCTTCTCGTTATTGATTTTCGTGCTTGCCGTACATCACCGGTGCCTTACCGCTATGCTGTGTATGTTACGCCCAAGTCAGCGTCCAAGGGTGCATTCAGTCACCTAACGGTTTATAGATGTCATCATTTGTACACTATCTTCATGTCCTTTATATGCTCACTGTCGTCAAGTAGGTTTACGTTGTCGCGCCTCAAGAGCAGTGTCGCAAGTGGAACGCGTTGCGTGAAGGGAAGGATAGGTATTCCGATGAAACGTACGTGGCCCCTTATCCACGTTGCTCTATTAATAACATCTTTCATCCTCCAGCTTAGAGAACCTCTTCATGCGGTATGAAGAGCCCTCATCGATGGTGCGATGGGATTCGCCGCTTTTTACGGTCTTGTGGGACGACGAGAATGTCCCGGGAGAAGCAATCTACGACGCCATTACAACGGGACGGGTGGTCAACCCCAACTCGGGAACAGTCGCTGTAAGTGCGGATTCAATCATACCGTTCCTCTCTGCCTCCCACCTGACCTTACCGGGTACTCGTTTCGCGCTAAAAAAAAAATACATAGGTTGCCAAGGCACCTACAGACGCTTTATTGGCGCTGGAAAAAACGACGCTCGCGATTGTATCTCGGATCATGGCTGCACAGGATGGGTTTGGAGGGCAATTGACATTTCCCTCTACGGGCAAGTCCTCATTGACGCTCACCCTACCCCCACGGCACATAACGCTTTCGGAGTTGCAGCGACTCAAACGACAGTTTGTGACCATCAATAAGAAGGCAATCACGTTGGGCACAGTTGAGAGGGGAAGCATAGACTGGGAAGAGGACGGGGTCACTGAGAGATTTGTAACATTTCTAGCAGAGCATTTGGGATAACTATATTACTGTTTCAAATAGTGAAGACCATGAGAGTCGAGTAAGTGATTGATCGAAGCTACAGTACGTGTCGCTGTCGTGTACTCGAGCTGTCCGATGAGTCCGAGTGTTTTCACGGGTGACAGTGGTGTAGACACTACTTCTGACAACGGACACCCAGCAGAAAGCTCGTAGACAATGTCTGCACTACTGCTCGTTTTCCCCACCGGATCCGAGCAGAATTGTACCCGGAAGACCAGCTGTCAGCTATCGTCGTTGTCCTAATGCCATTTTCACTGCTAGCTTTCCCAAGAGCAAGGGAAACGATGGAGTTTTCTCGCATACATATACCTATTGACACTCCTGCGAGGCTTGTCCTTGTTCCCATGTCTGCCTTCGATTCCGACGAAGACGCCATTACTCCGGTAGATCTAATCGACGACGTCGGCGACGACGAAGGCCAAGACGCGGAACACTCTCCGTTCGAGCACAATTACCCTACAGACGATGAACAGCCCCCTTTAGCTGCCCCACCTCGAGTTGCGTTCGATGAGTACGCTCTCCCAACTTCTACCGAGCTCGAGTACGCTGCTACTCTGAGCGTCCTCTCCGAAACCGGTCAACGCGTTCGCTTTGGTACTCTGTGCAGTCTCCAAAAGACTATCGTGTGCTTCATCAGGCATTTCATGTAATTTAATCAAGAACCGAAACCTAGCGGGTCAGAAGTACTGATCAATCTTGCAGGTGCCCGCTCTGCCAAGACTACATGTCCTCCATATCCCGTACTATATACCCCAAGGTCCTCAGAGATGCAGGTGTGAAGCTGATCATCGTTAGCAATGGTGCATGGGAGATGATAAAGTCCTATCGAAGTCAGTCAAAGCGTATTTGACCAGCTGCCATGAGCTCGGGCCTTGATCTTGCTCTTTTTCCAGAGATATTCCATACACCCTATGCGATCTACACTGACCCATGCAGTTCTCTATACGCCGCTCTTGGCATGCACATACGCACCCTCGACCCTGGCCCGCCTGCTGCAAGAGGCACGTATGTCCGGCATGGACTGATTGGCGGGATCGGGATGGTGGTGAAGAACGCGGTTAAATCCGGTATGCCAGTGTGGAAGTACATGGGCGATAAGGCATTATTGGGCGGGGAGTTTGTGTTTGCGCCTGGGTAAGATCGTCTTGGATCGTATATTGTTTCCCTAACAGATTGCCGTCCAGATTAAAATGTATCTTTGCGCACCGAATGCGTTACACGCAAAATCATCTGTCCATTATCAAGATGGTGACAAAGGCTGGTGTGAATATATACGCTCCATTAGAAAAGTTAAGTATAGAGTCTGGGAAGACCAGCAGAAGTCGGATTAAGGGAAAGAGTGATAACTCGAACGACCGGGATGCGGAAATTGGGGTGACCGAGACCGAGGAGATCGCATGGATGGAAAAGCGCAGAGAAGAAATGTGGTTATTGCACGAGAGGAAGAGAAGAAGGAGGTTAGGTATGAGCGAGGTACCAGGCTCTGATAAGCACGCATCTGGTTCGAAAGCGCTACATCAACTGGAGGATCAAACACACAAGTGGGCAGATGTGAACGAAGACGAATGTACCTCGAGATGCATCAAGAGAGAGGGAGACATCTTGATAGCGGGTCAAGTGCTAGAAGAAATTCTTTACTCCCGCTCTCGCTCGCGGTCGTTGGCAATGGTGGATTATGACATGCGACGGATATACTCGCAATTTCCTTCGCCTCTATCCTTATCATCGGAGGAGTTTCCACTAAAAGACTTGTCCGATTATGTTCCCCCATCATTGCAGTCATCTCCTACGAGCAGTTCCGATCCAGAGCCCTCTATAATGAGGATACGCTTGCGTTTGAAGAGTCACTGGCAATAGTGCGATACAGTCATAGGTTATAGCAGTATGAAAATCTTATTAGGATGGACGCACGAAGTGTGATCTTCAGAAAGAAAGCACCTTGATGCGTTTGGTAATAAATGTAAATATTCCTGAACTTGCCAAGCAGCTTAGAAGTTAGCCGGGGTGTTCAGACTGAGCAAAGCAGCAATTAAGTGAGGCGGGGGTGAGTATGTCATTATATGAAAACAATACAGTGTAATATCTATATGTCCATCCTTCGTCACGACGGCCAAGTTGTAAAGGGGCCCTCGAAGATAATATGCGGTCGGGATCATGAGGCAGGCGGAGGGGGCGGTGGTGGCGGGGTTGTTGACTGGGGCTCAGGTGCAGGCTTTTCTTCCGCGATTTTCAATTCTGCCTCTATTCGTTCGCGTGCACGAACGACTTTTGATTGAAGGTAGTGTGAATATGCTAGAGAGGCTTTTGGTCTCCCGGATATGGGTGCTGTAGGTTTGGGTGGAGGTGGGGGTGGAGAATTTGCTTTGAACAGATGTTCGTAGTTCTGCATAACGAAATATGAGCGTGGCTGCACCCAAAACTCTGTAAACAAAAGGAACGTACATTCAACACCTTCTCTATTTGCTCTCCGCGCTTGACATTCAAAATAAGATGAGCCTCGTCCAGAGTCATTCGATGTTGTCGCGTGAGTTGGTCGGTTATCGACCCGGTGCTAGCATTCCCTACCCCAGCAACCTCGTTCCCTAGGGCACCCTGCGCCGGCGTCCTTGCATCTAAAGAGTATCATTTAAGACACTAAATGGTAGACAATCTTTGGAAGATTAACCAACTTTTGACTGCTTGCCGCCCTGCCTCGAGAAAGGCCTTGCCCAATATCCGACTCCCGGTGATGAAGATTTGGACAATAGCGCGGGGAGAAGACTGAATGAATGATTGTTAGTCACGATAGAAAGAATTAAGAATGAGAGCTGGAACACTTGCCATTGTCTAGGTGTAGCAGAGAATGCTAGGAGGCCGACCGCGGCGAAAGATGGAGGCACAAAAAAAAAGTGGTTGGCACGTGCACATTCGCAAATTGCTTCGAGTCTTTCGCCGTCGGCAGTCAGAGTTTCTTCAAACTTTTTGAGCCTCATTATGCACGTCGATACACCACCTTCAAGAAAACGCAAACAAATTAAAGGAACGGCGCAAGAGAATGCCTCGAAAAAGTCAAAATATGATCCTGACTTTCAGGTCGAGAAAAAGGACAAGGGAAAGGGAAAAGAGACTGCATTCCAAGTCGTCCACTCTTCCCTAGTACTTTCAATCCCTCCAATCTTCGCGAGCAATCCGAGAACTGGAGCAGAAGAAAAGCTAGACTCGATGGTCATGAGGTGCGCTATTCAACTTTATTATCCAGTCGTGAGCTCATTATTCCAGTAACATAGATATATTCCTGCTCTAGAAGGCGTGGTCCTGTCGCATTCCAATCTAACGTTTTTAGACAATACTGCGTCTATAAAAGTTGACTGTCCATTTTTGGTCTGCAAAATTGCGTTCGACGTGACTGTATGGAGACCTCACGTTGGTACGAAGCTAGGCAAGCATTTATCATTTCATCCGTTGATGGTCTGTTGAGCCCTTCCCAGTCGGTAAAATAAATCTGTGCTCCCCTGACCATATATCCCTCCTCGTTCATAAAACTTTCAATGTTTCAATACCGCGGCACCACATCCCCACTGACGAATGGGAATTTCAATACGGTGCTGCTGAGAACGATCCGGAATTTGGTGCAGGTGCGGAGGATGGCGCGGAAGGCGAGGAGAAACCCGAACACGAAAATAGTGGGAATTGGATACATCGGGTGACCGGCTCGCGACTGGGAGAGGCGGACGGGTACTTGGAATTTACTGTTATAGGGTACGTACAGTACTCGATGAAACTCTTCCATTTTATTGAAAACGAAAATGAAGGATGACCGTGGCGAACGAGATGCTTTCTTTGTTGGGCTCGATACAGCATGACCCATTCTCGCCTGTACATGTCCCAACAAGCAATACTCAATCAAACGCTGCAAACGCGTCGGATGGAGATATGGTAGAAAATGAACTATTGGGGAACTCATCCAATGGTGAGGAGGAGGATGGGGATGAAGTGAACAGCGACGAGGACACTTTTCAAGCGCTGAATAAAAAGGCTACTGCTGAACTTGCTCGTCGAAAAGCTGAAGAGGCTAGAAAAGAAGAGGAGAAGAAGCAAAAGAAGAAGAGGAAAGCTAAGGATGTAGTGGCTGAGGGGACTCGGAAGGCAGGAAAGAAACAAAAGAAGAGTTAGTAAACTTATGGCTACTTTACGATTTGTACGATGGCTTGAGGTCAAAGCTGGGAGTACTGGCTGAAGTGTCACGTGATCTAATCATGTGATCAGCGCGTTTGAACTTTGAACTTTGTTTAACTTTGATGCTGCATTTTTAATTCTTGAGTTCATTCATGTTTCCAAGAGGCCCAAGATTTGAACCAGAAAAGAGTATTTCAACATCTTGCTTTATATCCTCACTCCCATCTAATCCATGATATCTCAACAGTATCGCAAGTCCCTGGTCCAAACGCGTACAATCCGGGCCAAGGTTGGTACGGTGTCCTCTAATGCTAGGAAACGTCAACTCAACCGAGTGTGATAGAATCCCAACTCGAAGCGTACAAACGAGGAGCATTTCTTGAAAAGACAGATCGCTTCATGAAACAAAACGCGTCAGAAGTTCCCGGTACGTGTTCTGGTTGTAGAGCCTGAGGCGCCGTTTCACCTCAGCATCCAGGTCCCGGTGCTCTTAGCACAGACACCACTAAGATTAGTTCAAAATCTTTGATGCAGGGTGCTAAACGACCTGGCCCTTCACCAGGTTCGGAAGATCGATATTCGGCGCTACAGCGCAGGGTGGAAGAGCTAGAGAAGATTCACAATGAGGGGAAGAAGGCGGTGAGTGTGTATCTTATCTGAACTTCTTATTTGACGACACTTATGCTCTCGTTGAAGCATCATGCCGAAGTAGAGCGGTTGAAGCTGGAGCTCGCGCGCACACAGAAAACCAATTCCGAGCTTGTTGACTGTACCGATAAACAGAAGAAGCGACACAATGCGCTGGAGCTTCGTGTCGAGGAGCTCAAGAAGAGTGCTTTATCTGACAAGGCTGAGATCAAAGACCTAGCCGTGAAACTACGTATGTCGGAACACCAGCGAACACAAATCACAGCGAAACAGGGAGAAGTTGCTGACTTGAAGAAGATTATTCAAGCACTAGAGTCGAAGAGGAAAGAAGAAGCGAGGGACAAGGTGAAAGTGATTACCGAGCTCGAGAAAAGTCTAGCAGCGGAGAAGAAGAAAAGAGAGATATTAGAAGGTCAGCTGAAGGAGTTGAGGGGAAAGCATGATGCTGAAAATCGGGGGATAAGGGAGAATGTAGACGCTTTAAAGGCAGAGATAGTCACCGCTCGCGACGAACTGGGGGAGACACAGCACCGCTTGGAAATGGCTGCAGAGGAAGCCCACACGAAAGAGCATACTTGGAAGCAACAACTAGAGGATCATCAGCTTATGTTGTGCATAGTTGCAGAGCAGTACGGCGAGCTCGCTGCGGCTGTGGTGCCGAAGGTCTCTTATGAGCATCTCAAACACGAGAATGCTGAACTACAGTTGCGAGCTGCCCGATCCGCTCGTAAAATTGCGAATTCGGAAGCCCAAGTCATAGAGCTTGCAAATCTCATACGACAGTCTCAAGATGAAAGCCGCCTGCTTCGGGCATGCGTGCAACAACTAGAGAAGGAATTACATTTCTACTCTGATGTCTTCAGGGATGGACACCATACCTCATGCAACTTGCACTTGACAGAGAGCTTCATAGCGGAAATGGATCAAGATATGCAACATCTCGAAAATCAAATTATGCAGACCAACCTTCATACGCTGGAGTTGGAGCTTCAGTATTACCATCTAGGGCACAAGGAATTGCTTGACGCATATGCCGATGCTGAAAACGAGCTTCAGGAAGCGCAAGTCATATCCGAGACTCACAATGCTGAGTTCGCTGACGCCGTGCGCGCCCGTGATAGTCTCTCTGCTCAGTCCCAGGCGGCGCAGAAGGAACGCGATGTCGCCCAAGAGTTATTAGCAGCAGCTACAAAGACAGCAGACGATTTGAAGGCTTCTTCCGAGCTCCTCAAGCAAGAAGTAGCTCTGATTGACGCCAGGTTAAATACAGAGAAGCAGAAGGCTGAGGCGGCTTTGAAGAAGGAGAAAGACTCCGTTCAGAGGCTGACTGTAACCATCCAGAAGGCAAGGATGGCAGAAGACGTGCTCAGGGTCGAAATTGGACAGTCAGTATTCTTTTTCTTCGTTGAATATGCTGTCCAAGATAACTTTTCAGGTTGACATCGGAGCTGGCAGAAGCTGAACGATTCCAAGAAGCGTACTACGCGTTGTCAGACGAGGTCGAATCTCTTATAGCAAGAAATACACTCGCAGAAGAAGAGGCTCGGAGTCTGAGTGCTTTCAACGCGGAGATCCTCGGACACCAAAATCCTGCTCAAAGGATTATGTATGTAGACAGGATACGACAAGAGTTAACGGAGACCAAATATGTGAGTAGATTGAAAAACCAGTACAGCGTGCAAGCGAATCTGACGAACGATACGCAGAAACTTCTCGCGTCAACAAAGGCACATGAAGTCGCGAACACTGTCAATCAGGATCTACAGAATGAGCTGGACATGTATAAATCTGTGGCAGTCCCCCATGAGCTCAAACCTAGGACCAATATGACGAGGCTAATGAGGCCCCCTCTTGTAGTCATGAACCAGAGCTTTAGTTCCCCGACGTATGAGGAACAGTCAAAACCTTCTCAAACATTAGATGCTATGACGGGAAATATGACCCTGGACGAGATCATATAGTCGCCGCTCTACATATCTAGATATCTATTCTTTGCATAAAAAGAATTAAAAATTAAAAAATCAAGGCATGACTGATCATTTCATTAAGTATAGCACCTCCAACTATGAAAGCAAGTGTTACTAGTCGTAAATATGTACCATAACCGTAAATAGGTCGCGTCTACAAAGTCCGTACAGTCCGAGCGAAGCAGCAGAGCAAAACAAAGCAAATATTAACAATTCACAGATCCCCTAGAGCCCTGGAACAATGTCGAACGATCATGAATGAGAAATGACACTGCCTTGATGAGACGGCAACTCGTATGATTCTGGACGAACGTATTCCGAATATCGTTTCATCGAAAGATCCTCCTCTTCATGCAAAGCACTGACCCGCTTGTAATGCGCATGGAATTGTCGGTCCTTGCGCTTCTTCCACCATATTCTAAAAGCATTCCAAATCAGTCGCTGTGTTGAGCGAACGAACCAGGGTGAAAACTTACAATCCACCGATCAAAAGCGCAATCAATGCTACCAAACCAATAATGCCACCTATAAGTTTAAACTTGTTTCGTCCCAAGAACAACTCTGCCTTGCTCAATCCCTGAGGATCGGGATCAACAAACGCTTGCTTCCTATTGGGGGTCTCTGAATTGCTCGGGGGGTTCTGCGGATCGAAGCAATATTGTTGAAAACACTGCTGGCAGAGCTGAGAACGGCTCGGTACAGGATCTACCTTGTACCGCGCACGGTCGACCGCAGCGCATTGCAGGCACTTCCCGAAGTTTGGGTCGGCGGTGTTCTTATTTGGGGTAAAGCCCGAGATGGTATTGTTGTGTACTTGATCGAAGAAGATCTGTTGGTGTAGTTGAGTGTACACTAGTTGAAAAGTACCGGTGCTGTGCCAAGTACAACAGAAATTAACAACAATGAACTCCATGACGAAAGGGAACTCACTTTGCTACTGGATTGTCTCCATTAAACGGTGGCATATTAGGTATATAGATGATCAATGGATATTCAGGAGGGTTCAGCGTAGGATCACATCCGAAAAAAGTGGCGCGCTCTCTAACACCCGTGTCAATGAAAGCCTGAGCAGTCTGTGGCAAAGGCGGGAAAGACTGGTGAGTTGCCTCTAACAAAGTTGACTGTCGCTGCGAACTGATCAACAGTCCGGTGCCGCTGTGATCAAAGCATGATCAATATAACACAGAAATGATGCTTCGATGACATTTTGACATACTTTGGCCAGTTGTTTGGGTCGTCAGCACTGCCATCAAGAGTCACGATGACATCCAACGCCCTGCTTTTAACAAACAGTGGTCCAAGAGGAATATTCTCTCCATTTGAAGCGCCGTCTATCAACGACAACCATGTGGACGATGAATCTTCGTAAGTAGTATTCTTGAGGCCGTTGAATGGATTGGGCCAGTTTGCAACATCATCGGCACGAGTGCGGACTTGACTCAATTGACGGGAGAGCACGTAGAGCAAACCAGATCCGTCAGATTGCGAGAATCCCTGCAATGTATTATGTGCAAAGTCCAAAATTTGCTTGATTTTGGAAAGTCAGATTTGCGGCGGGAGACATGCATTAGGTGCACTGACATTAAAAAGACTCGCGCTGGTTCCCATCATAAAGCCAGCTTGATCAAACCCGGTAACGCAAGCTGAACCGTTGAGCGGCTTCTTATCAGTCATGTGTGTTCCTGCGAAGGTGAGGTTGACACCTGCAGAAAGACCTGGATCGTAAGAAGCGAATTCAAACGGCGTGATCTGAACGGCACCATGAGCGAGCTGAGTATAATAGTAATGTAGAAGGTGGACAGACTTCATATACTGTAGGATCCAGTGTCAAGGCTGTTGTGGCATTGTCATCTGCAGGTCGAGAATCAGTGACAAGGATGGGAAAGGGCACTTGATATTGTTGGAAAGCAGGAATGGTCGGAATGCTGGACCACAGTTGACCTGCGCCATGAGCTGTGTCATTTGTAAAGAAGTTTTGGCGTGATGTCTGGTTTAGGAAGTGGTAGGAGATCATTCGTGCCCATGGATCAGTTATAGACGTGTCACTAGGAGTAATATTGAACAAAGGTGTTGACGTTGGCTATAGTCCAAGTAGAGACGTACATTCCAGTATTTGCCTTTGCCATGACACTCCAAAGGAGACTTCCGAAAAAGTACTGGTTGTCTTGAGAGAATAAATTGTCGCCATCGGGAGTAGCGAAGGGAATGTCGAGAAGCCAGCCAGTAAGATTGTCTCCGTTACCAAATACCAGATCCTTCAACGTAGGAAAGTTGTTAAATAAGAGAGAGCCAGTTATCCATGAACCACCTTGGACGACAGTAAGAACACGCGTTCGCATAAAAACTCGATTAACACGTACCCGACAAACCGGTCAGATAAGAGGAGACCTGTAAGAGACCGCCAGTACCTGCATCTTTAGCAGATTGGTTTCTAGCATCGATTCCACTGAGAGCTGCCGCGCCATATTGTGCAGCACGAAGACCTCCGCCAGGAATTGCAATGCCAACCTTGGGAAAATTGCCCTGAAAAGACGATACATTGTAGCCAATCTGAGAGCCATCCGCCAACCAGGTGTTCCATGCGTCGGCAATAGTAGAGTTGATACGGGTGTTGACATAGTCTGCCTCGCGAGGGTTGACAGACTGGTTCAATGCGGACCACTCACGAACGAACTCGGTTGTTGATAGATCTGGACATTCTGTGTTGAGACTGGGAGCATAGTCTGCGACCGAGTCCTCAAAAGCAGCAGCGGAAGAGACGAAGAAAAGAAGGAGAAGGAAAAGCATAAGCTATAGTACAGTATGTCGTGGTACAAGAACAAGAGAAAAAGTGGTATTGTCCTCGGACCGGCGGGCAACGGCCCGGCGGAGGTAAATGGCAGAGTTTGTGCTTATTTGGCAATGACTTTAAGAGATTCAGTGGCGCACCACGGCTCAGCGTCGGTTGGCTTCAAGAATGCCACTTCCACCGAATGCCTCCTATGCTCTCCACGGCCAATCTCGTCCTGGTGATCCCATTCATTCAAAACCTAAATGTGCTGTACTCCTTCGTCTCTCATCAGAGGCTCTCGGTGTCTTTGATTCCTATCCTCCAAATGCTCTTCCTCCAGTAGAGTTCGTCGTGGGCGATAATCCTGTGCGTATTGTCGTATTTCTATCTCTTTGCGCCATTCTCATGCTGCTACTAGGGGCTGCAAATTGGAGACTCTTTCTTTCCCTTGCAATCGCAGAAGGAGGACATCTGTCACGAATTGTATTTACGTTCAGCCGTTTCGACCAGACAGGTCCCGCTCAAGCTTCACGCCAATGTCACCGGCAAGCTCACCATTCAAGAGCGCGAGCTTGACCCAGAGCTCCAAGCTCGCATACACAAGAGGAGTGCCGACGTGGCTGAGCAGCGCTCTGTCTCTAAAACAAAGTTCATCGACACTCCTCCCGATCTTCCTACTACAAATGGAAAGAAGAAAAAAGTTCCGTCAGGATCCATGTTTAGGAAGCCTGTCAAGGCTAGTGACCAGCCTAAATCTACCGCTCTTGCCGCCTCCTCACGCCCACTGCCAGTGCGTCCCAATCCATCTCCATCTCAGCCGTCCCACGCCCAGCCTCAGGACAGTGGCGGTGTGCCTCTTCGGAAGAGGCTCATCCACTACATCGCTGTCGCCGAACGCACCACCGACGATACCCTTAGAGCCGTAGGCGGTGCCAATTGCGATTCAAGTACCAGACAAGATATCTTAGAAGCTATGCATCAAGTGCGTTTCATCTTTTATCGCTTCTCATGCCCAATTTATTCATATACTTTTAAAGGTTGCAGAGCAAATATCCTCTGCTAAAAGCTCTCAGCGAATATGGCGCCTGAAGCCAGAGGCTTGGCTCGACGTTCGTCCCTATGAATGGCCAAAGTTGTCGGATGCCGATAGAACTAGTTTGGCTCGGGCAGCGCGACTTAGCCTCAAGTCACTCAACATACCTGAAAGTGATCCCGCATGGACGCACGTGAAATATCGACCTCCGACGAATGCACTCCCTTCCCGAACAGATTCACCGGCTCCTGCCCCATCTTCTGTTCCTGCACAATCTACTTCCGCACCTGTGCCTAAACGGGGCGTGTCTTCTGCAGAAGCCAAAGGAAAGAAGGCACGCAAGAATGATCCAAAAGCGGAGATCATGATTAAGGACGAGAGCAAACCAAGACCAAGCACAATCACATCATCCGGTGTTACTTCTGCAAAGGCAGGAAAGGTACCTCCTCCTCCTCCAATTGCGTCGTCTTCCAGTAGCAAGTCGAGCACTGCGAGCAATGCGCGCCTTTCTCCTGCTGCTCGAAAGCCACCTGGGTCGGGCTTTAAATTGAACAAGGCAGCTGAACCTCCTCGCGTGGAGACCAAAGGCGCAGAACCTTCACACGCAGGTGCGAGGGATAACGATGTGCAGATGAAAGATGGCACACGGGTCAAGGCAAGGAAAGAGGAAAAACAGTCCCTGGCAACGTCTAGTGAGTCCAGGGCGCGGAAAGGGGACCGACTCTCATCCACTGCAAACGGCCGAGGGTTGAGCGATGATAAACCTCCACCTCCCGTTATGAATCGGGTCAAGCATCTGAGGGAAGAATCCATGGACTCAGACAGAGAACGAGGCAGGAGTGGGTCAAGGGACAGAGAGAAAGCGATGGAACGTCCTTCGTCGTCGTCGCACGAGTCGACCCGGCACAGTGACGTCTCTCCACTGAAACGTAAAAAAGCGAAGCAGGAGAGTGACCTTGATTACGAAGCAGGGAGCTCGAGGGTGTCTGTGACGAAAAGAAGGAAAACCGAGGAAGTTGCAGAGCGTATTGCTCCGATCAACAAGTCCACTCGTGAGAGCTCAAGACCTAGCAAACCTGTTAGGGACTTGCAGCTACCAAAGAAACTTCAGACCACCTCAGTTAATGTGGATTTGAAGAAAGAATTTTCACCCCTACCGAGCATCAAAAAGGAGCCCTCGCCTTTACCTCCACCGATTAGTGCGAGTTCATCCAAGAATTCCACTGCCAAAAGCGGGAGCAGGCGACGCCGCTCGCCTATATACACGTCCTCAGAGGACGAAGGAGAGATACAATCCAACCCACGATCGGTACCGTTGCTCACACCTCCCACGATCATACCCTCCTCCCTTGATTCGCGTCATTCAAATTCACGTAGTACGACTCATGGCACTGGACTGCCCACGGATCATGCTGGTCTGCGGACGAGATATACGTCGTCTTACGTGAAATACCTGGACAGTTTCCAGACACTTTTGACGCAGAAAGGGGAAATTGAACGGCTATTGGAGAGGGAAGCTTCGTTATCCGCATCGGATGGTGACGTTGAATTGCTGGATTATGAGGGACTAACTAAGGTTGTTGGGGAGAATAAAAAGAGGTGGGAAGAGCTGCAAAGCATACAACAGGCGTTTAAAATGGGAAGAGCAGATTAAGTCTTGTGTCGCTGAACTCTGTGTACAATTAGTCTCGTTTGGTGAACAATTTCAAAGTGAACGATGGTTCAAAATTAGAGGAACAATTGAATCTGTTTTAGAAACGTGGCGTCGTTGAGTTCGCCTAAGGCGCATTCGACTTGCTCTTTACCGCCACGACCTGAAATCAAGTTTCCATTCCTGTCCTTTCTTCAAACTAACGACTATGCCTTCAATCAACAAGAAACATTATTATCATTACTCTAGTAGGTCAATCATCTCTTATAATTGCTCAAGGTTTCAACTATCGATTGTTAGGAACTCTACTCAGCCCGTCTGAGCGGGCAAATTCTCTTTCAACAGCTCACAATGCAAATTCGATAGATCTAGCAGCCCCCACTCTTCCTATCCCACAGGTGCATCCTCATCAACTCAACAATCAAGACATTGTGCTCATCACTCTCACTGCAATCCTTATCCTCGTGAGCGGCATGGGTATCGTCCGCCTAGTTCAAATCAAGTTACTCAAGTTCGCTCTGGCTAGCTCCAGCACTACACCCTTGCCGCAGGTTACGGCACCCGTCACACTACCATTCCACTCTGCGTTTGCAGGAGACGACCTTGAGAAGGACATAACATTCGCGTTCTCTTATCAGCGTCCAGAAACACCTCCCAGCTCTCCTAAACAACTTCCTTCTTTTCAAGCTGAAGAGGAAGCAGACATTGCTACTATGCTATCTCTCCGTGCCGGTATCGAATGCGCTTCTAGAAGGGGCCATAGAGATAAAATGGAATCCGCATCGTCTCAAACCACGACCACGACAGTGCTTGAAACTCTATGCTCGTCGGAGAGCGTTCTCCAAACCTCCGTTACGTCAATGTACAGCATGTCGACTGCAAGTCTATGGGACGATGAGCAAGAGGAAGAAGAGGAAGTTGTATACGAAGTTAAACGAGCACAGACTCAAAGCATCGAGGTCAAGAAGGGCGTGCTGGTGTCGTGGAGATCTTCAAGACCCTCAAGTTCTGTACCTGACATGCCTACAATAGTCATCTCTGAATCGGTATCACTCTCAGGCTCCGAAATGTCCTCAAGTGGCAAAGACGATGGTCTATTACACGCTGAACTTCCCTCGCTCGTGGTCACCCATCCTAGCTGTGCTAGTTTTTACTCAATCACTAGCAGCGTTTCTGTTGATTTGGACGAATTCCCTCTACCTCCGACTTTAAACCTGGGTATCCAACCTTCCATACTGCCGAATCTCTTGGGCGAACCTGATATCAAGACACTGATGAGCCAGAGAGATAAGAGATCCACGGTTGATCAGGTTATCACGCTGTATGAGTAGGAACTTGAAGACTTTATTAGAGCTTGGATAGAATAGTATTAGATGTGTTACTCTTGACGAACCTCTTTAAGCGCCTAGACCCAAGCTGAACCAAATATGGTGCATGCAAACGACGCGCCGTTTTCTATTGTTCTTCGTGCCAATTGCAACATGATTTCTCTGAAAGTAACGTCCATCTTCAGCTTAGCATGGGCCTTCTCAGTGTGCTACTGCTTCTCCTCGCCGCGTTCATAGCTTTCGCAGTTTACATACTTTTCCTTATTCCTCGTTTGAATCCTCTTCGACATCTTAGCGGACCGCCAGTACCCAAGCTCTTGTCTAACCATCTTTCATCCGTACTCGAGTACGTCTCAAAGATAAATTACCTGGACGTGTCTGACCAAGCAAACTAGTCCGAACCTCTCTCCAATTGTTTACGAAAGCTTTGCAAAGAAATATGGTCGTTCGGTTCGAATCCGCGGAGTCGGTCCAGTACGTCGTACAATGTTCTCTCAGAGCCTTTCACTCAAATCATCTTGACTCTAGTGGGATGACCGTCTCTTGACCCTTGACCCCGTTTCCCTTTCACATATCATGAAGAACACAGCAATATATCAGAAGCCATGGCAGTCTCGTCGCCTCATCGACTCGCTCATTGGATGTGGTATGCTCTCTGCCGAAGGGCATGTACACAAACGCCAGAGGCGCGTGGCTACTCCGGCGTTCTCTATTCAGAATATGCGCGCATTAGTACCTTTGGTTTTTCACAAGGGCACACAACTGAAGAACCGGTGGCTGGACATCATTGCATCGTCACATGTGAATGATAAGAGGGATGAAAAGAGAGCAAGTGCTGTTCTGGACGTATGCCAATGGGCAAGTCGAGCGACATTTGATGTCATTGGAATAGCAGGTTCTTATGCCCCGATTCGTCGCGCGGATTGATACTGATTCTTCTGGACAGGCTTTGACTATAATTTCAATGCGATACAGGACGAATCCAATGAATTCTTTTTGGCCTACAAAGATATGTTTGAAGTCTGTATCTCTCAGGGAAAGTTTTGGGAGACACTGCTTTCTGTATACTTTCCCTTCCTTTCGAAGATCCTGGTAAGTATCCATACAAGTACCGCACATCTTTGAAAAAACTGAATGTGTTCTTCAGCCGAATGAGAGGACACGTACTGTGAAGCGTTGCCAAGCCATTATTGGGCAGGAAGCGGGCAATTTGATTCAAGAAAAGAAACGCAAGATTGCGGAAGGGGAAAAGAGTGGCGTGGCGTACGACGCGAAAGACTTGCTCACACTGCTGCTCAAGTTACGACGTTGTCATTGTGAACCTGTTCTTAAAATTTTGCAGTCAAGTCTAATGTTGCAGTTGATCTTCCAATCGAGCAACGTATAAGCGACGAAGATATATTCAACACCATCAACACTGTCATGTTCGCGGGCTCTGACACGTCCTCCCTGTCCTTGACGTGGACATTGCATCTTCTTTCTCAACATCCTGCAATACAGTCTCATCTACGTTCAGAGCTCTTGTCCATTGTGCCGCCGTCTTCACCAGACTTGTCTGAGTTGACAGAGGATGAAATTCAATCATTATATTCGAAGATATCCGAACTGCCATTTCTACATAACGTAATACGAGAATCTCTGCGACTCATTCCTCCGCTGCACTCCTCGTTACGAGTTGCGACACAGGACGACTTGGTACCGACGATGTACCCTGTACACCGTAGAGATGGTTCGGTGGATGAAGCTTCGCAAGGCGTACATATACCCAAAGGAAGCTTTGTACATGTCTCTATAGAAGCTTTCAACCTGGATAGGGAAGTTTGGGGAAAAGATGCTTGGACTTTTAAGTAGGCCCTCCCTTTATGATGTTCAGACAAGACCTGATTTTCTTTCAATCCGGATCGATGGGATCATCTCCCTGAGAAGGTCCTGGAGCAGCCCGGGCTATTTTCCAACATCATGTCTTTCTCTGCTGGACCACGAGTAAGTGACTCGACCTTTCCTTCTTTTGCTGTCGTTGAACTGGGCCGGGCATCATCTTCAGTCATGTATCGGGCTACGTTTCGCTATGATCGAAATAAAGACGTTCCTTTTCATCCTTCTTACGCATTTCATATTCAAGGAGGGCGAAGAAAAGATAGTCAAGGCTAATGTGTAAGTGTGTAAAGCATCGGTTGGAAGTCTATCTGACATTTTTTTTTACACCTAGGGTCTTGACCCGGCCGTATATCTACAAGAAATTCTCCAAAGGCTGTCAATTACCCATGGTTGTAGAGCGTTATTCTGCGACAGAATAAACATAGGGCTCTCATCTTCGTTGCTATACTTGCTGTGCATGTAGTTACACCTGTAATTTTAAGGTAAAGGCACCCTGAGCAAATTATATATATCGGTGTATGTATGATACAAAACAGCGCACTAAGACGTAGAACATACAGAACTATTGATCAAACACACAGGAATGAGGACAATGATGCTAATTATACTGGGATAAGAATAGCTTCTAGAGATGCCAGCCAAAGATGCAATACAGATCGAAAGGTGATTAAGGGACAGATTCGAAGGATTAGGCACAAGAATAGAAAGCACAATACTACCAACCTTTGGGATAAAAAGCATACTTCATGCGAGACTATACAATCAGCCGGTCTACCAACTTCCCACCTTTCGTAGGTTTTTCAAGTCAAACACTTGACTTGCTCTTGCCAAGAGCTTCTTCACCTTGCCTCGGTGACCGGCAATCCCTTTACAATTGATCTGCTCAGGCGTCATTTCGATGAATGACTTGAGTCCGGGCGACGGCGCAGACTCGAATTCGCTGGAGTGACAAGGCCGAGCAGGCATGTTGCGCACGGGTCGATGAAGGAACGGAGTGGTGAGTCCCGCAGGTCGATCGCGACTGCCCTGCGGATTTAAACCCCCATCGCGATTGACCTGCATTTTAAGTCCGCTGGCAGTAGATCGATGTGATCTCAAATCTCGACTAGTTTTGTTACTCGCATCTGGAAGAAAGCAACAGCTCGAATCGCTAGTTTCGGTGCGGCCCACCGATGGTTCGGTCGTAATGACGGAGCTGTGGCGTTTTCTGTGGAAGTTCATTGATATAGATCGTCCGCGAAATAACGAATTTTGGGGTTTAGGTTTCTCGATGCTGATATCGAGACGATCTAAAGAAGAGCTACAGCCCGGTGCAAACTTGAGCGACCGCATCTTAGACACTTGACGGTGGGAAGGGGGGAGGGTCTTCAAAGGTGGAAGGGGAGAGAGGTGTGGTGAAGGGGAAAGGTCTGCTTGACCCGAGGTCTGTAATGGATCGCATTTTAGATGTCCAGGTTCGAGAGTAAACGATGATTTGGAAGCTGAAGGAAAGGCAAAAGGCGGGCATTGTTCACGCGCAGAGGCGTGGCAAGAGAATACTCCAGGCCAATGACTGAAGCTGATATCTGAAGCCTCCATCATTAAACTCTCTCCTTGTATTTCCAACTCAACACTGCTTTCGGGATCTTCTACTGCTTTGTCGCAGTCATCACTGAAAGGGCAGGAGATGGAAATCTCTGCTCCCAAATCAGACAGGCTGTCAGTCGCACCAGGGTTGCACCAGGCTGTTCCATTACTTGCGATTGACGGCGGCTGGGTATGGCCATGGGACACGGACAAAGCGCCCCATCGCTTTTTGCTGAATTCTCTTGTAGATCCCTCGCCAAGTGAGAACAAAGGCGAGCTTTTCATGCGACGTAATACTGGTACGGTAGGAGGAGGTTGTGGAAAATCAAACTGTAGGTCATGCAGAGAAGACGCATCAGAACCAGAGCTGCTGAACGTGCCAGGCGGAGTAGGCTCAGGTGTCGTGATGCTGGCATCGTCCGGCGTAGGCTGACTGGTTTTTATCGTCATCGAGAGGGGTCGCAAACTTGTTTCACGTTTAAAACCAAAATCAGTGCAGTGACGACGTGCTTTGCGAGGGTTCACTAGAGGAACTCTTTCGCTTGACAAATGGGCCATGGAAACAGAATGCTGCGGGTTGCCTTTTGGGAAAGAGACCGTTTTCAAAGGCTCTGTATAAGAGCGAGTAGGGAGAGGCGGAATGGGAGCAGAAGGAGGACCAGGGAATAGCCTCTTGGTAGAACTGAGAAGGATAACAAGTAATTGATTATTCCAACAACAAGAAACAGCGAAAGATAACATACCTGGCGAGGCCAGCTTCTGGCTGGCGAGTAGACATGTTAGTGGAAGGAAAAAAAAATTCACTCCTTGCTCTTATTAGGGGCTTCCCAATGTCTTTGGTTAGGTTCTCACGCGATCACATATTCTCGTCCCGTGCAATAGGAGAAAGAATCGATTCACAGAACACGTAAACATACAAAGATATACACCGAAAAGAATACGGCTATTATGCCTTCTTCCCACTGGTGAGCTGGAGGTGAGCGCTGTACTCGTCGTACGGTAGCTTCGACAAAGGAATCTCACGCCAGAGATCAGGCGTGAGGAATGAATACGTTTTGGTGATCTGGAGCAGAAGGTAATCAGACACGCATATGTGACACGAAGAAATACAACACGTACAGCGGCGAAGGTGGCTTTCAAGAAATTACCCATAGTCGCTGTTGAACCCTTGGCCTGGGTGTAAACATCCTCAACACCAGCCAACTGCAGTAACCGCTTGGAGGCGGGCGCAGCAACAATACCCGTTCCACGAGGGGCAGGGATCAGACGACACATGACAGACCCAACCTTTCCGCTAACTTTTGAGGGCACAGTGTGTGGTTCACCAAGAGCGGAACCCCAGTAACCTCTCCGAACGGGGATGACGGACAGCTTAGCGAGGATGATGGCACCACGGATGGCAGTAGCAACCTCTTTCGCGCATTTGACGCCGAGACCAACATGACCGTCAAAGTCACCAATGGCAACGAAAGCCTTGAAGCGGGTACGCTGACCAGCGCGCGTCTGCTTCTGGACAGGCATGATTTTCATGACCTCGTCCTTGAGTTTTGGTAGGAAAAAGTCGACGATTTGAAACTCCTTGACAGGGAGAGAGAAGAGGTAGATCTCTTCCATGGATTTGATTTTACCGTCTTTCACGAGACGTCCGAGTTTGGTGACAGGGACCCTGTAAAGCACCATTGAATCGGTGACGGATGGTGAGGATCGATTATAGAGCATACCACTCCTTCTCATCGTCCTTGCGAGCTCCACGGCGAGGACCTCTGCGGCCTCGGCCTCTATCACCACGTCCACGTCCGAATCCACCCCTTCCTCGAGCAGCGTCAGCCATTTTGCGCGTGTAAAGTGAAAAAAAGTTCTGCAAAGTGAAGTTGGGTCAGAATGCATACAAAGTCATCCAAAGCCAAGTGCCGCCATCCAGCTCGAAATCGACGAGAATAAGAAAGAAACCGCAGAGATTGGAGTACTCGATAGCTCCAATGCCTATAGTTGCAAGACTGGGGGACACGCACTCACCGGTCTTGAGGGACGTTGACGTTGACGAGCAGAACGGTCGAAAACTTTTTTGTTTGAGGACGAATGAGCCGGGATGGCAAGACCCCGAGAGACCCCAGAACACCGCCTCTGCTTAGTCATCTTCTTGGTAAGGCTCGCACCGGCTTGTCTCAACTCTTCAATCATAACCGTCAAGTCGAATATTCAGCTTTGTCTACTCTCTCTTCTACTGTTCAAGTCCTCGTATCAAGTTGGCAAATGTCATTAAGCACCATGTCAAATTTAGCCAAACAAAAATCTAGTCTTTGCCCCACGTACGTTCTCTTCATCGCTTTGCACTCTTACTATGGTCTCATTTATATGTCCCACCAACGGCCGTCAAACCGTTGGAGATGGGGCTGCAACTCTCGACATCGAGCCTAGTGTGCTTGCTGTGTGCCAAATGCAGGGCACCGATGACATGTACTATTACTCTACTACGTTCTCTGGGGGGCCCGGGGCAAGTAATCTTTCGCTTCATTTAGGTCAATCTCATCTCATCTTCTTTTTCCAGTGGCGGTTTTGACATCCCTAAAGCAAAATGCCCTCCTGACCGAGGGTCGTCGGAATGTGTGACAGGCAGGCCGACGCCTATATCCTCCATCAATGCCTCTTCTCCCGACTCCAATTATTCACTCCACAATTTCACTGCGTATCCTCAAGCGAAAACGCCCACATATGATTCTTTTCCTTTCCACAAGCCGCTGATTAGCCCTCGTGCTATTCCAGCTAGGTACAATTCTGATATCTCTACGCCTCCTCTCACTCCCGACGGTGGTAGCGATTGTAGTGACAGGAGCGACTCCCCTATCGTCACTCATTCACAACAAAAGGATGCCCTCGACTTCCTTATGACACTCTTTCCTGAGCAGGGATTGAATGCCTTGCCTTATGCCAAGAGCATCTCCATCTCCGCGCCAACTTTGGGCTCATCCTTCGAAGGGATGGTTCTGGATCTCCCTGGCAAATCGAGAACTCTTTACGTTGACGCCAAAAGCGCTCAGAGCGTCAGTCTTAGAGAAAGGTAGAGAGTTCTTATCTTCAGGATCCGTCCGTCACGCCTCTTACGTTAATTTTTCCTCTAGTATTGTTGCCCTCTTGGATTTGGCGGATGAGCGCCTCGAATGCTCTGCCCTTGTAATTGTACTAGAGCGTTCCTCTCCGATGTTGGGCGAAATCTTGCATTCACTCATGTATGTTGGTGGCACGGTCGTCACTAAACCTCCTTTCAAAGCTGACCCCACGTTCGTTCTGGTTGGAATGGATGTTTGAGATAGTCCTTTTTGTCTGAATTTCAAAGAGGGTCCTTTTTGTCTACGGATCATGAATTTCTATGTTTTAGCTCGTACTTTTTATTTCAAAAAATCTATAAATTTGGAAACTCATTTGAGATTCAGTTGTGTTTAGAGTGGCGCACAAACCTTAAATTTGTTTGGGTGTATAGTTGGTTCGAAAACACGCTTTGTCTGCCTTGTCCAGGCCTTGTCCACGTTGCAATCAGTCCAAGCCTTGTACAGAACCTCATTTGAGATGTCGACGATACTGAAAGTTATACAGACGCTGTTCAACTTCTTTTGCGGTTCAACTTCATCGCAACAGGAGCAAGAGCCTCAAAAATGGGAGTCCACGCAACAAAGCCAGGCTCAGCAGCCTGTGCCACACAATCAAGCTCCTCAACAACAGCCTTATCGACCTCCTTATGAGCCTCAGACGCATCCTTCGTCTCCACAACCGCACCAATCTCATCATCTGCCTTCACCGCGACCTCATGAAGTACGCTACTCAGCTGTACTTCTCACAATCGTCTCATTTCTTGCATTATAGGATCTAAACCAACTTAACCAGAACAACCCCCATTATACCTCCCTACGTGCGCGCGCGAACGAGGAAGGTGATGCCATGGCACACTGTTTCCAAGAAAGCCACGAAGCATATGCTCGTGGGGATGGCGCGCGAGCAAAGGCCCTATCGAATGAAGGGAAAGAACATCAAAGAAAGATGCAAAGTTTGCATAAGGAGGCTAGTGACTGGATTTTCGTCGGTATGCATTTTACAGCTCCAGTCTTTGTTTGATATCCTTTACTCAGTACGACGTAGAAAATAACAAGGTATACATCATTCTCCTGCGTTCTGGATTTTTATTGAGAGACTCCGAAATAGGACAGTCAGCCCGGCGAGATTGACCTTCATGGACTCTATGTGAGGGAAGCTATCTCTTACACCGATCGCGCAATTCAGGAGGCTAAGCAAAGAGGAGATTCGCAAGTCCATCTCATCGTAGGTATGTCACCGTGCAATATGACCAAAGTCGCAAGAGAGATATGAAAGTTTTCTATTCCAGGCAAAGGTCTACATTCCTCTGGTGGCGTAGCTAAAATCAAACCTGCTATTGAGGAGCTCATGGAGAAGTCTGTATTCTTTCATGATCACCCATACTGAATGGAATTTAACTATGTATGTATCTCTTTTTTAGACACCAACTCGTCGCGGAGCCGGATCCTCAAAATTCTGGTGTGCTTATCGTACAACTCAATGCACGACGAGATAGGGGAGTAGGTCCAGATGAGATAGCTCGTCACTTGGATGGTAAAGACGAAGCCTGTATCGTCATGTAAAGAATGCATCCTTGGATGCTCAAATTGGTGTAACATGTACACATCTTGTATCAACGCCGCTGTATGCTTGCTAACAGCTTTACCAAGTTGTATACATTAATTATTTAATTATCAAATAAACTACGAGAGAATAAGTACATATGTAGGCGCACATCACGTGCCCGCAGACGCTTTTGAACGCAACGAGGGTATTTCTTTGAAATTCAATTTTCGTTTCAGCTCACCAGGTCACCCAACTACGCACGATGTTACTTTTAGCGCCCACGCTCATTTTCGCTCTCTATCTCTCTCCCTACGCTCATGCTGGCAGCGCAGACTTCGGCGAGCCTTGCAGTCAAGGGGATAACCGTCTGCAAGTCGGAACCTATCAATTTTACAGTGATTGCAACTCAGTCACCTATTGCGCATCCAATGGTACTTGCGCCCATCGAGGATGTAGGAAAGATGACTTTCCTTTTGGATACACCTTGGACGATACTTTCCCGCCAAAGTGCTCGAGAGGCCAGTTTTGTCCCGATGAGATGGATGCGTGTCAGGATGTTCTTCCAGTGAACAGTTTTTGCCAGCTTAATCGTGACGGTACGAAGACTATGACCTCAATATGACAACAATTTCCTAATGCTTGTTTCTGGACAGATGAGTGCGAGGGGCCTCCGAACTTCAGGGAACTGGCGGATACCACAAATCGGGGTTTGAACGTCAATGGCTCTGTGTGCTTGAATAACATTTGCATGTATGGCTTTTCTTCTCGTGCCTTGTAGTTGTTCAGTCATCTGATCATTTGCTCTCGCTAGGTGGGCAAATGTTACTCAAGGTGAGACCTGTGTGGTTGAAAACACGGCCTACATTGGCTACGCCACAAATGGCGAGGAATTCATTGACATTGTGTCACGGTGAGTGTGTGTGCCTTTAACTGCATGGGTCTATATTGACATTGTGTCACGCGACAACTGCCAAATTGGTTTCTATTGTGACTCTCAGCAACTCAAATGTTTCCAGGAGAAGAACCTGGGAGAATCTTGTGACGCGGATAAAGAGTAATTGCTCTTTCTTCATTGTCTTTGAGCGGAGATTGAGTATCTCCTATAGGTGTCAATCTTGGAATTGCTTAGCTTCTGGCGTTTGTGGCGGTGATGCTTCAGTCTCTCATCAGGTCGGTGTATGGGTATATGTCGTCGTTGGTATCGGTATTTTTGGTGGAATGTTGGATATACCGTTCTCAGTAGCTATCCGGCCAAGTTCAAGCATATTTTTGGTGGAATGTTCGGTACTCTTGTCGGTTTATTTTTCCTTCACCGTAAACAACGTGATGCAGACCGGGACAAACGTCTACAGTATTGGAGAGAACAAGTCAGTAACGTGTGTTCATTGTTTTTTCAAACTGACTTGTACTCTCCAGAATGCATTCCACCAAAATCTATCTCAAATGCGAGAGGCGGCTCGTATGTCAATTCTATCCCTGCCTGGCAACAGTGTTCGCAGTACAGTGTACAGTGGGAACAACTCGGACGAATCGCATACACCTATGATTCAGCACGCCGCTGCACCGACCAAGTCGTCTGGACTTAGGAACTACTTGGCGGATGACAATTCTGACTATGATGAGAGTATGATGGAACAACAAGTGCACCCTCGTCGAGACGATGGACGATTCTAACTGAGATCTGGACTATTTTTTGTAACTATATACACATCCGGACAATTCTACTTTATGGTACTTATGCAATGCGTATTACATAATGCAGCTGTGAGCCTTGAGACTGGTGCCAAAATGGGACTTTACTACGTCTCGTCCCGCATTGAAGGTCCCCACTTAGGATGACTTCAATATCTTCAATTGAAACAATTACACCCAACTTACATTCCTCAGTCTTGGCTCCTTCTTCTCCATCTGACAACGAGGACCTTGGTCGTCAAAGGGTTTGGGACGACACTGACGACTTTCACTCCCCCGCTTCCCCATCAGCTTCTTCTTCTGGCAAAAGGAGAGCAAATGTCAACGTCCCACTGTATCGCGAGGAGTCAGCTAGTGCTGATATAGATCCTCCAGACTCAGGTGTATATCCACCAATGAACGACGATGAGGCGGAAACACGACGTGTTGAAGAGGTCAGTTCTTCTCGGCACTCAGCAAGCTCTTCTAAGACTAGGCTATACAGAACTTACGGCGCTGGGATATTGCTGAGCGTCAGCGAAGAAAGGCAACTCGAGAGTCTTACACCAATACAGTACCAACTTCCTCTGTCGTTTCCAATGTCGGCTGGCGTGCTAGCTCATTATGGCGCAAAACTGGCCAGGCGCGAGAACATGCATTAGGCCAACACACGGCTCTACAGTCTGAGGACTCTGTAGACTTGCCGATGGAAAGCATCGCCGCAACTCCTGGCTCATCACCAGGCCACTCTCCTACACCCCCGGACACGGATGATGATCCAGAGAATCCATTCGCGAATCCACCCGCAACTTTGTCGCCCTTCGCAGACCCACAGCAGACAGAGGCTATGATGAGTGCAGCAACAGAGCCTCTTCCTGATGACGACGGGACGAGACCTCTTGTATCACCGGTACCTGAGCGACCAACACTTCAGGCACAATCCTCTTCATTTTCTCGACCTCCACCTCCGAAACCGCTAAATCTACCCCCTCCACGAACTCCGCCTCCACCGATTGATACACCTCCGCACGCAGTATCAACACCTACAGTTGATCAGGGACTCTCCCAAGTCGAAGAAGAAGAAAGGGAGACCCGGTGGTGGCATGAATGGCTATGTGGGTGTGGGGAAGGAGCTGACCGCGGGGGAGAGCATCAGGTGTGTCTAATCAGTCCTGGAGTTGGCATATTATTACTGAATCCATCTCAACAGGCAGGGAGGACAAACCCACTTGAATAAAAATAATTATCGACAGCCTTCGTTTCTTGCCCTGTACAGACTCTTTACATATGACCCCTTGGGACTTGTGATATCCGGATACGCATTACGCATTACTGTCTACTTGCAGATACGTATCCCTCGCTTTAACGTTATTGCGTCTGAGACTGCAGGCTTGGACATTGCATATGTTTGACTAGTATTGGTGAATGTGTAGACATGCAAAGACTATATAAAACGACAGCGATGTAATGACTTCTATCAACGTCTAGAGTAAGTCCTATTAGGACAAAACACCAGCGTCATTCAACTTTCTCAACTTCGGGGAACCGAACAGCCTTAATCTGCTGGGAAGGATTGTCAGTAGCAGTGGAAGCCCTTGCTATACCCTGAAACAGGGTCAACAATGACCCAAAGTCTTCAGCTATGTTACTGCTCACCTCAGTAGTTGGGCTAGCTAGCTTCAATCCAAGAGAGGGGACCGCGGACTGCAAGCCGTCCTCACGAGCGACTTCTTCAACGTCTCTCGGTGGTGATTCGATTAAAATGGGGCTGCGACGCGTCCATAAGAGCCAATCAGGAGTATTGGTGCCACTGCGAGAGGTCCAAGTAGCCGAGATTGACAATGTTCGTGAATGAATAGTTCTCCCGAACGAGAAAAACGGGATCGAGAGACCGTCTGTATTGAATATTAGACATCACTCAATCAAGACAGTGAGTACTGACGAATGATTATAGATCCCAAGACTACGAAAGCGACGATTGGCTGCAGAGTTGCGGCTAATAATTCTTGTTGATCGCCGGGTGGGTTTTGTGGGATAGGGAGTCTTGTCAACGCCAATGTCGAAATGAAAACGGCGCCAACGCCCATCTGAGAGTGAATGTGACCAGTAGTTCATTTAACAACACAGGACTACGTACAGGTCCTGTAACCTGCAATTCAGCGGCGCCTTGCCTCTCAACAGAACCCTTGACGTACCAAAATGACCGGAGAAGAGTGCCTCCTGCCAACTACTAATTTCTGGGATCCATTTATACAGCGCTAAAATGACAGGAATTCTACGAATCAAGGCGACGACAAGAAATAACACCACCAAACGCCAGGGCACAATTCCCAGAGATGGGATATTGAAATCAGTGAAGGGGAGCCATGCGCCAATGTATATGAAACAAGCACAGTTGAGAACAAGGTCGATGACCGAAGCAAAAACTTCATCCTCTGTCTCGTCATTGAAATGGCCATCCCACGAAATTGCGTTCCCTGCAGATGTGTAGGTATTAGTGCGCTGACAAGAAACTGTGGTACACACCTGCAGCAAATGCAGCCAAGAGATCATCGCTGCCTATAGTTTTGGCAATACCGATAGTGAATATCGCAAGAGCGACGTATTGAGCGACATAAGATTCTCGGTCAATGAATCCCTTTTGCTTGGAGTAGCGCATGAGATGGGAAAAGAGAACGCCTAGCACTACACCCAGAACGGTGCCTAAAATGACCTCATCTGCGACAGTGCATTAGTACGGATGAGAAGCAAAGTGAAAAGTGTAAGCATACAAAGCCAGCCAATTAAGAACCATTTGCCAATGGCGACTCGCGTTGAGGACTCGACTGTAAGATAAATCGAGATGCTCAAGAAAGGATAAGCTAAACCATCATTCGCGGCGGATTCTGCGGACAGAATTTGTCTAAGGTTGACAGGAACATGCTTCAGAGCAAACTTGCCACCTGGTTAGTCAACATGAAGAAGTCATAACGAAACGGAGATTCAGAATGAGGTCGTACCGACGATGGCGGCACAGATAATCGGGTCGGTCGGAGTTAGACAGGCCGCTATTGCGAGGCACGATGTGTACGTGAGGCTTGGAAACAAGCCATAGATTACACCTAAAAGATGATGGGTAGGACGCCAGGATCCAGAAGCGGGACCAACTTTACCAGCTACCACGACCCAACCAGAAGCCATTGTTGGAACAACCAAAATCAGAAGACCCTTGGCGTGCTTCCACATATAATTTTTGGGCAATTCTACACCAATAGCGAAAAGACCCGTAG
Source organism: Omphalotus guepiniiformis (assembly GCA_028554645.1). NCBI lineage: Eukaryota > Fungi > Basidiomycota > Agaricomycetes > Agaricales > Omphalotaceae > Omphalotus > Omphalotus guepiniiformis. The sequence continues at coordinate 300,521 of JAQOOI010000076.1, read as the reverse complement.
CGAGTACGACGCGCATGACTTCGAGTGTTATTGCGTTTGAAGAGGAACCCCAAGACCGTGGATCGAAAATGTTGCCAACATGAGGACCTATGATAACTCCAAAACCTGTTCCTAGCACGACTTCATTGATATATAGCTGAGATCTTAATCAGCATACGGCTGCGGAATAAGGTATTGTGAGCGAACTTTTTCCTTCACTAGAAGAGAAAACATAGAAAACTAGAGGAACTCAGAGTAGGAAAGCATGGTGCCTGATTAGAACCTACAGCCACTACGAATCCGCCTAGACATATGTAGGCCAGCCCAGGAGGAGAGACCTAGCATATGAGCGAGTGAATAAAGCAGATAATGAACACGGAAATCGCACAGACTTCTAAAAGGTCTACTAACATTTGTATGTCGAAGTTCAGGGCTTCAGTTTACATAAGTCTTAAATTGTCAGCAGAACTAGTTGAAAGTCCGATTACATCTCCGCTGATGCCGAACAAGGCCGAATACCATCTGTGGCATTGCTTTCCCGATGACATAAGCATGTATTTTCAGGAGGCTCTTATCTCGAAGGGCACCTTATGGCGCGATCCTAATTCCTATAGGCTATAAAGCAGGCACTGCATGTCCGTGGCGACCCCAGATAGCCTTCACATCTCACAGTCATGGGTGCATCGTCTTCCAAGCCAGCATCTAGTGTTCAATCTCCTTCATACGACGAGAAGCGGGGAGATGTATCTACAGTGACTGCATCCTTGTCTTCGCTTTCCTTGTCTCCTACTTCTGCGGATGGTGCTCTATCCCTCAAGAACGTATCTTCCTGGGAATCTGATGTCAAGGCCGATTCCAAGGCTCAGCTTGCTCGGACTGTTCTTGCACACTCCGACATTCGTGATGCTCTCGTTTCGAGGGATGCTGTGGTAGCGACGACCCACGTTTTCAATCATGAAATTGACTTTAAGACTGGGCCAATCACGAACCAGAAGAGCAGTGGTCGATGCTGGCTCTTTGCTACCACTAATACTTTACGCTATGAGATTATGAAGAAGCTCAAGTTGAATGAGTTTCAGCTTTCTCAGGTAAGTAGGTCTCAAGTCAGTCCCTCCATGCCTTTGATATACCTCGTTGCAACAGTCGTACCTCTTCTTTTGGGACAAACTCAACAAATCTAATTATTACCTCGAACTTATGATTGAGAACGCGAGTTTACCGATAGACGATCGAATCATCAGCCATTTATCTGATGACCTCATTTCGGACGGTGGGCAATGGGACATGGCCGTCAATCTCCTTGAGAATTATGGTGTCGTTCCGCAGCCCATTTATCCTGAATCTTTCTCCTCATCAGCCTCTTCGCCCCTCAATACCCTGCTCAAAACGAAGCTCAGGGAGGATGCTCTCATATTACGTAGATTATCTACCGACTTGAAAGCTTCCAACGTATCTGCCGAAGTGGCCATTTCTGCTCTCCGCGCAGAGAAAGAGAGATTAATGAAGGAGATTTACACCATCATGACAGCATCTCTTGGGGTCCCACCTATGCCTGACGCGAAGTTTGTTTGGGAATACTATGACAGTGATGGAAAATTCGGGAAATGGGAAGGAACACCTTTAGAATACTACAAGACCTTTACTGCTAAATCCTACCCAGTAAGTAAGCGTAAACATTCGTTCCATTCGTTTCTCACCAGTTTGTCAGGCCAAGGATTCGTTTTCTCTTGTGAATGACCCTCGCAATGCATATTCGCAGCTAATTACCATCGACAAACTTGGTAACATTTGGGGTGGCCGGCCAGTACTTTACGTGAGTCGATATTTGCTTTCAAAGATATCTCCGCTTGACTTTCTTGTAGACGTGAACACCGAAATTGAGAACATGAAAGCAGCTGTGGTCAAGGTTTGTCAAGCAATCTTACTTAGTCAGTTAGTAAAAGCTCATCATATTTCAGATGGTCAAAGCTGGTGTCCCGGTATTTTTCGGATGCGATGTGGGCAAGTCATACGAGCGAAATCTAGGGATCATGGACACCTCGTTATATAAATACGAGGATACGTTCGATATCACATTAGGATTGACCAAAGCCCAGCGTCTCCAAATCAAGGAGTCTGCTATGACACATGCAATGGTCATCTCGGGCGTTCATTTAGATGCAAGCGGTAACCCCGTCAGATACAAGGTCGAGAACTCCTGGGGCGAAACTGCGGGAAACAAAGGCTACTTCGTCATGACTGATGACTGGTTCTCTGAGTACGCATAGATTTGACGAAGTAGCAAATATTTTCTGATTGAACGTTTTTTCTTTAACAGACATGTGTTCCAGGTAGTGGTACCGAAGAGCCTTGCTCCGAAGGAACTCGTAGCTGTTTATGAAGGCGGCAATGCAAAGGTCTTACCGCCCTGGGATCCAATGGTAAGTAAACGATAACAAACGCACTTTCCTTGGCTTGCTCTAACTAGGGCGTTCCAATGGGTACCCTTGCTTGAGTATTTGTTTGAATAGCAAGACTTCAGCGAGTTACTGTTATGTAGTAGTTGTTGAATCGGTTTTTATGGAAACAGAAACGGTCGAGGTGAATATATCCCGTTTTCGGGCACATGCTTACAGAATAATTGCGCAGTCTGCGTTCCGTCTGTCGCTCAGGTCAAGTCACAGATGTTCTCACAGCCGTTTGATGTCTATCACCGAAGCTCAGGTGTCTGAGCAATTTACTCACCGAACCGATCATCGTAGAGCCTCGTAGAGCTCCTTTCGTCCAAGTGAAATGTTTCTAACGTGCCTGGATATTCGTTGCACTATATTATAGTAAGATGTATCGTTACTCATCTCCCCTTCGCCTACACAGCGCTACACGCTCTCTAAAGTTTTACTACTACACCTTCCTTCTGTTACCTCCTTATTGAGAAATGTCTCCTCAAAGCAGGCCTTCTGGCCTATCGTTCTTTGGTATGATTAGCGCGGTTATGGTCGCTCTGAAACTCAAAGAGCACTTTGACGGCGGCTGTGAGTACCATCCTATATGTTTTCCAATCCCTCTATTTATCGAACTTTTTGCAGATAACAAAGTTGCCAGTGATGAAGAAGGCCGTGTTGCTCTACAAAGCCCGCCAGAATACCGCGACACGGACCCGGGCTTCAGAGGGGAAGAGGGTGTCGGCTTCCTCGATAATGACCTTCCCCGACCAAGGAGACAACGTAAATCGTGTTGCGTCTGCTGCGGCATTAAGTAAGCGGTACCACTCTTATGATAGGCATCACTCCATTGATGCCGAGATTCTAGCTGCGGTCTGTTTTGGAAGGCTTTCGGAATCGTCGTTGCTGGCATCTTCATCTGGTCCGCAATCAAATTGATTATTTGGGCCGTCGCGGTAGGTGTTCAGTTAACTGGGTAGCCGCTTTCTCTGAGTTGTTTGACAGCCTGCGTCCGACGGCTTAGATGAGCTGCCCTCGTTCAGTGAATCCCTAGGTTGTCTTGACGGATCTCATTTCTACAACGGAGGGGAAACGTCCATATCTGTTCCTATGGGCGCTCGCAAGGATCACTCTGTTGATATTCGTGGAGGTGCAATTGGCACCTTCATCATCACTGAAGCATCCGCAGAGGCCACGGAGATTCAATACAAGTTCACCATCAGATCTAATGATCATTCTCTTCTGGATGGTATTAGCCTGTCATATCCACCTGCCAACGATGATGGCACCTCAGTCGGCAACAGTCGCCTTCTTCTAACAACGCCTCGCCTGGACGGTTCACAGTGTCTACGCTACGACGTGACTATGTACATTCCCCGAGGGTTGAAGAAGCTTCACGTTGCCTCGCATACCCTTACACACGTTCAATTCGATTCTCAGGCTCATATCGACTTGGACGACTTTTTTGTAACGCTGTTCACCATGGACAAGAAGAACATGATTCTTCCTCACGAGAACATTCGTTCCAAGAGAATGTCGCTCGAGGTATACAGAGGATGGATTGTAGGTGATGCTTCAATTGTGAACTCGACTTCAATCGTCACTCAGCGCGGCGACGGTGTTGCCAACGTTCGCGTGCATCCTACACAACCTGTAGACGCGACTTCGCCGGAGGGCGCATTTCTGCAAACTACTACAGGCGCTGGCCGCACGGATATTATTTACATCAATGACAAGGCTTTCCCTCATCGTCCAATTAACAGCGTGCATATCTCTTCTCGAAATGGAGACATGTACCTTACTTACAAGGATGCCGAGTTTGAAGGCCGCGTTCTACTCAACTCCAACTCTTTCAGCGCTACTGGACTACAGCTCTACGCACCTGAGCAAACAAGCGGAAGCACCAAATGGACTCACTGGGCAGGTGAAAAAGATGGGAAAGACCAGATTGTCATAAAGTCGAGAGGTTGGACAGGCCTATACGTTTGAGGAAGATTTGGAATAATTGTGTATCATTTTCTTATCAAAGGGTTATTCACTGCTTTCTGTTGTCACCAACTCTAAACCACCATTCGTTCTAAAAAGACTACTGTATATAATACATGGATTAACTTGAAATAAGAATAGACAAACACCCTGAGTCACAAAGAGTGAAAAGCTCAAGCTTTGGTATCGTCATGGCCGTCTGGTGCAGATAGACGAGGGTCTTCCAAAGTTTTCCGTCGCCTGCCAGCATCCATACGGCTCAATTGACGTGAACGGTCCATGGCTTCTTCAAGAGCTTCTTTTCTGGTAAGAACGGCTTGTACAACAAAGGCCACAATTGTCTGTTAGATCATCAGTTTACACGCAAGTATGTTGAGTGGGTATAATTACCCCTACGATACCAAACATTATTATTCTGTCCTTCCACCGGTCGTCCACTGCACCTTCTTCATAGAGTTCCCTGTGACGTCTTAGATGCATAGCTCTTCTAGCTGCCGTAGTCGCATACTGAGTATGATCCTGGTGTATTGGTGCATTTGGGTCGTTTGAGGTCGACTTCCCGCGTAGGATATTGTAGGCATTAGTTACGGCTTGGAAGCGAACATGAGCTTCCTCAGTAGATGTTGACGAGTCAGCCTTATCAGGGTGATATACTCGAACCAGCTCATAATCTAACACGATGAATACAGTGAAAGAAAGGTTCAACCAAGACGCACATCTGTCTTTCACATCGTCTTGGGATGCATTTGGGGGCAAGTGAAATATTTGATGGGGCGTAGGATTCGATTGCTTAGGGAAAGGAAACTGATTTGACGCTGTAGAAGCTAATCGTATGGACAGACGTGGATAGCGTTGGCACGTCCGCCAGTGAGCGAAGGGAAGCATGAAAATTCACTTCGTCGGTCCGGTCGGACCTACGCAAATTTTGGCGCTCATAGGTCGCTAAGAAGCTGGGAAAACGGAAAACTCGTTGTGGAGTGCGTAATTCTATTTAAATGCGTAGAATAAAATACAGTCATAATCAATACAGATCTCTAGCAGGCAAAGGTGTGATTAAGGTAAGGAATGTTATAGCTTCGACAGCGTCCAATGATTGTAGTATATGCAATGCAAAGTAAGTAGACCACTGAATCTACAGTGTGAGTGGTGATCTATAGATCTATGCGTTGGGGTGTGGTATTGAATCCACTTTCTCTTCTGAAGTTCTTGACAAAGTAGTACTATATGGAGGTGAGTGGTCTAGTGCAGAGGAGTCCGTCGGCGTGTGAAGGGGTGTAAATGACCATCGCCGGGGAAGGACAGTCCCAAAACTTGTGGATGCCGAGTCCCGTTGAGCAGAGCTGGCATGGCTTTCTGTGGCAGTAGGTGTAGATGGGGTATAAGGCTGGTTCACCTCTGGGTCAAGAGGGACGTTTCGTTCAGGAGTAGGATTCCTCGGTCGACCGAACATCGATTCAGCGTCGGAATGGGAATCCGACGGCGTTTTTTCTCCCTTCTCAAGCATGACATTGGCAGAATCCTGGCGAGACGACGACCTGCTGTGGCTGGGAGAACCCCGTCTCCAGAGACGTCGTATTCCGCTATGAAGAACAAGATTGAAGATGACGACAAGGATAGCAATCGAATAGATGACAGCCGTGACAGCGCCTATTGCGACACGGGGGATGGCAGCGACACCGATGCTCTCAACAAAAGAGATCATCAGTCCGGTGCATACGACTCGGACGATGGCCAAGAAGGAAGAAAAGACGTCAGCACCCCTGCTTTTATGAGGTCGTAAGACAAGCACGCCCATGAGAATGGCAAGCTCGAGAATCAAGATGAGAATTATCTGCGCCATTCCACTGCTTTTCGCGAAAGAAATGAAGACAGCCCTGACGAATGCACCAACCACGAACAGAAGGAAGGAATAGTAGCGTGCTGGACGATATTGGGCATACAAGGGACCTTCCGACCTCAGGAGTTCTACATTAGTGAGCAGACTTTCCCTCCCTGACCGGCGGACGGCTCGAATGACAACCACACAAGGATACAGAACACAGGCCATGACAGCGAGGAAAGCGATGACGGAAAATAATATCGAAAGCCAAGAATCTTTTAGCGTCCATTGGTAAAAGGCGAATACGACAATAGGGGTGAACATGATCAAACCCTGCAAAGCCGCTGTCAGCACCAATATCTGATAATGAAAACAAAGATTTACCAATCGAAGCGACCATGCCCGAACGAACGAGGGATAGGCATAACGAAGCTTTAGACGTGTATCTTCTTTACCTATGTTGAAACGCCTTGTTGCGTAGAGTGCGAGGTAGATCGCTGCAAAGACAAATGAAGCAATTGCGACGAGAATGAGAGTGCACAAGAATATCGTCATGAACGCGTTCGCCTCCGATATATTTAAAGAATTGACATAAATCGGAATGCCTGCCTGGAGCACGTTTGACGACCCGGCTGTCACTGTCTGTACTTCTCCCTCGACAGTGAGCTCGCTAAAGGACTGAGAAAATGTGCCAGCGTGGGTAGTTGCTAGACTGGCTAAGCGCGTACTGTCAAAATTCGTAGCGGCAAAAATGGACTGTGTAGAGCCAGTAGACGAAGACGATGCAGTATCGGCATTGAACGGGCTGAGTTTGCGATTGACCAGTCCAATGGGTGAACTGGAGGTAGAATTAGCCAAGCCTCCTCCAGTCAAAGCACGCATTGTATTGATGGAATCTTGCAAGGCAGATTGACGAGAAGAGAACAAGGATAATGCCCAGGCAAAATTCAACGCATACGAGCGATAGAGTGACGGATAATTGAGATTGAGAAGAGCGGAGGTGGCAATGGTTTGGTAAAGGGAAATCAAGTCAAGGAATCGGAAAGGCAGGAGGGCGGATGGAGAAAGTGAATGCCATATTGCTACTAAGAATGTGAAAAGCGCGATGCCACCTGTTGTCCATTCAACCGCAAGTTGATGAGTGGACCAACCGTTAGACAGCGTGGCCTGTACACATGCTTTGATGTCGCCAGTGCCGACCTCAGTCAAGGTAAGCTGTGCAAAGGCTTCTAGATCAGGAATCTTAAAACCTATTCCTGGAACAAAATTGCTGAAGGATTGTGGGAGAGAGAGTGAATCGTGGCCGGAGAAATTGTATTGGGGTAAGGGACAGAGAGCTCCGCCGAGAATATCGCACAAGCCGATTGTGAGGTTAACTGGCTTCAAACCGTACACGTTGAGAAGCAGGCTCGCCGTCACGTTGAGATTTTTTTCCTGCCAGCAATGAGGTGATTATCGTACAAGATGAAATGATCGACTTACGACGTTGGCAGCTGTGATATTGAAAGAAACGGATTCGTTCTTGGCAAAGTAGGCAACATCGAATTGTTGGATGAGCAGGGTTTGGGGCGGTGCGCAATACGTTACAGATGAAGTGACTTGAGGAACTTGTCAGTAAAAGGAGACAACGCAACGAGAGATGGACGTACACAACACCTCCTCGCGAGCATAGGAGGACGTGGCTAATAAGAAACAGGAGAAAGCTAATGCTCGCAGCCGGGCGAGAGAAGAAAACATGGATGACCGATGAAGGGAAGCAGAAAAGGACGACAAGGAGTGAAGTCACTAGGATGGGAGACAAGATAATTATATGAGCCTAAGCATGGAATAAGCGTGTCTATTGTCCCACTTACGGAAATGCTATTGTTCGGTCAAGCGGTGTTGTCTTCTTCCCGCTCAATTAAAGACAAAGCCAATAGCAAAGTTCAGAAAAGCAGGTCCAGAGACGACGATGATTGTGAGGAAAGAACGTCGTCGAGAACGGTAGCAACGTCGTCGGCACTGTTCTTTATAATTCTTGCGAGACGTGGACTCCACCGTAAGCCACTATTACCCGCAACATAATAAATTCCCACTCCGGCAATCGGAGATCACGTGACTGCCAATCCAGCCAAATCAATTTCAAAAATTGCAACGACTGACTCCTGCGAGGAGCTAAATTTGAACAAATTGTACACTGTTATATTCCAATTCCAAGGAAAACATCGATAACAATTGCTGCAAGTTGCGTCAATTGACATCAGCTCACAAAGTTGAAGTGAGGGTTCGCATTGTATACTATTATATAAACACCGACTCGCTTACGTGAGCATTTACTTCCGATTTGGGCCGCAACCTCTTTTGCTGTTTCCCCTTCATACGATGTTGCTCGCGTCTGCTGCTGCCCGTTCAGCTTCCAGTGTCTCCGTTGTCGGCCGTCGTGCTGCTTCTGCCATTGCCTACAAGTACTCCAAAGCTGTTTACAACGCTGCGCTCGCAAAGTCGCCGCAGACTCTCACCAAGGTTCACACTGAGTTGACCAATTTCGCGAGTGCTATCAAGTCCAACAAGGACGTTGGCGCGTTTGTGCACAACCCTACTTTATCTGCAAAGGACAGAGCGGCCGGTCTTGCTACTGTTTTCTCAGCTGTCGAGGGCACTGGCTCGAAGAAGGAAGCCGTTTCTGACATCACAAAGAACTTGTTAACTGTTCTGTCGGAGAATGGCCGGTTGGGAGAGTCCGAGGGCGTTGTTGAGGGGCTGAACGAGCTCGTTTCTCAGTACAAGGGAGAGCTCACTGTCACCGTCACGTCTGCTTCTCCTTTACCGAAGGACATCTTGTCACGTCTCGAGTCCACCTTGAAGCAGTCCCAAGCTGCGCAGAAGGCAAAGACACTGAAACTCACCAACAAGGTCAGTGTGATTGTATCTAGCTGTGAATTAGATTTAATATGTCCTGCCAGGTCAACCCTACTGTCCTCGGCGGTCTCATTGTCGACTTTGGCGAAAAGTCCATTGACCTCAGTGTTCAGTCGCGTGTCACGAAGCTGAACAGCGCTATACAACGTATGTCTTCTCGATCCGTACCTGCGCTATTTTGCTTACCTATCATCGTTCTCAGAGGCCGTTTGAGTAGCGTTCGATGGGGGTACTTGAACGGATGTTTACACCACTGGATATGGTCTTTAGATCCGATGCATTGTAATAAATTAAAAGCATTCTCATTGCATCTATGCCATGGAAGAAGAGATCGTTACAGGAGTATGCAAGCGCACTCATTTCAGTCTAGTTCAATACGAAAGGAGGTATCGAAATAAACTTCTTCATCAACAACGCAGCTGAATAGCACGGAAGTTGGTACACCATTTTTGGTGCTATTCGATGGGATTGACATGCTCGACGACTTCCTTTGTCGTGCGAGTAAGGGAGGATCGAAAACAGTAGCAGAGGAAGGGTGTTCCCGTGCTCTATACAAAATTACCAGAAACAAATTTTTCCGATGCAAGTCGAACAAAGTGAAGCTTCCTTTGAGGTCAAAGTAAGTTTAAATATAGCCTATGTCCTGTGCTCTGGAAGAAGGCGTTGAGAATCATAAAGAAAGGTATCTTGAAACGAGAGTTCCAAAAGCTTCCATAGAAATGGACCCACACAATGCAGTATAAGTACCTTTTCGTGCTCGCGGGTCTTTCCTGGTTCTCATCAATAATCAATCTGATAGAGCAGAAGCCTGGCCTTGAGGCAAGGGGCAGAAGGAAAGTTCTCCCTCGTAGGCTAGATCACTCAAGTCAGGGGGTATATGGGAGAGATCTGGTGTCAAGATGGGAGAACTGACCTCATCGTTATTGCTTCGAGAAGGAGCCTCTTGGACGTATTTCAAGCGGTGAGTCCTGTTGTCTCGGACAACAACAACCTCCCCACTCACCTATACTCGACTGCGATGTCTCTAGTCAAAATTCCATGCTTGCTTTTGGCGATGCTAGGGCTGCACATTACAGTGACGCCGCCGCACCCACCTCCCTCCAAGGTGGAGGAAGCGCCGTCTACGAGCTGGGAATTCATCCTAAAACAATCTCTAGGACGAGTCATCTTAAGAGTAAGCACACAATCGTCTTCCTCACAAAGATTTTCTATGCATTACCTTTCCGCAGTCGATGTGTTGGCTCGCGACAATCGCAGAGATAACAGTGATCATAGCACGATCAAGCGCATCTTCGCGAAGCCTGTTGAACTTCCTGGACAAAGCGCAGCTAGTTTCAGGAGAGATTCACGCTTCGCCTGCGTTTATATTCAGCACGTGTTTGTCCTGCCTAGGTGGACGCATTCGGTATGCGTGTTATCGCGAACTTGGGAGTTTGTTTACGTTCGAGATGAGCATCAGGAAGGAGCATAAACTGGTGACTACGGGTCCGTACGCGTATGTCCGACATCCGGCGTATACAGGAGTGCTATGTGCTGTGTCTGGCTTTGCGCTGATGCATGCAGTACCGGTAAGTCAATTTCGAGAGAAAGACAGCTTTGTGATGCTATTAAATGTATTCAGGGCTCGTGGGTGTTGAGCAGTCCGATAGGACAAGCGATGGCTATTATTTATGTTGCGCAGACTAGTATAACCACCATTGGATTATTGAGGAGAATGTCGAAGGAAGATGAAGCATTACGAGGAGCATTTGGGCAGGAATGGGAGGAGTGGTCGCATCGAGTACCGTTCAAATTGATTCCGAGTATCTACTAAGTTGGTGAAATTTCGAGAACTATCGTGGGAAATACATCACGTGATGAGAACAGCCGAAAGACGCGCCTTAAGTTCAAGTTCGAAACAGTTCTGGATTCTTGGAGCAAACCCTTGTACTCAAATTCTTAAAAATGGCATCTCTCACTGCGCCTGCATACTTTTCGCATCCTTGGTTCGATAAACCTTCTATGAAACGAAAACATTCTCCCTCTGCTAGCGGTGAATCTTCTGCGGGGACGAAGCGACGGAGAGTCGCTGCACTGGAAAGAGGGTTTTCTAATCTTTCACTAGGACAACAACTCTCTTCTGCTGCAGATTCGAGCAGCTCAATAACAATTTCGCCTCCGTATGCGCCACCGTTAGTCAGTGACTTTGCGTTGACCGACGCGTCTTCTACAGCCATGGAGATTGAAGAGCCTGTTGTCGTGCAGCCCGATTCGGTGGAGGAACCGTTGTCTTCACCTCCTACACCAGTGAGTCGGGAGGTACGAATGAAAGGGACATCATGGTATGAACTTGAACCAGACCGTGAGCCCGTTTCGTCTTTTCAATCATCATCTCGTTCACGCTTTGCAGGTATCATTGTGACGGATCTCGACTCGTCTGATGATGAGGAAGAAGAGTCGGAACCTCCCGTGGTGTCACCTGCATTGCTTGAGCGTATCCGTGAACGGGAAATTTTGAACAGGATATCGATACCGCAGTTGGCAAGTCAGGCTCTGGTGTTATACCGGCCATTGACTATTCCAGGAGAAGCAGATACTACAAAAACAGCAGATGATGATAAGATGCAGGTGGAATGATGTTGTTTTACGGACTAGATATATATATTTTTTCCTGTTCTTTTTTCTATACAAGTAGAGTACACACTGACTGAAACGATATACTGAGAAAGCATCCGAGACCCGGAACGAAAGCAAAAAAAAGGTAATAAGATAGAGCAAGATCAATGAGGACCGTACTGAGCCATGTCGGCCGGCCTCCCGTGAGTGTCTACATAAAGACCCTCATCATAGTTGAGCTGGGAATGATGATGCCTGGCATGGGCATGGGGGTGAGGAACGTGGTGCATCTGGATACGAGGAGCAGAAGGATACGGAGATGTAAGGGTTACAGGAGCAGAATTGGGTGTCTGCTTTGGAATCTGGTGAAGCTGAAGATACGAAGGCTGCATTGAATGTTGGATGGGAGAAATTTGGGAGAAAGGATTCAAAATATTGATGGGATCTGCAGCAGTGGTATCATCGTGGGAATGCATATGGTGGTGCTGGATATGAGACGGAGAGTGAGAGTGAGCGGGAGGAGTAGTCTCGTCGTCGTCCATCTCGTCATCATTGTCGTGCTCACGAGAAGGACCTGGCTCGTCGTCGTTGGCAGCACGCTGAGCAGCGATCTCGTCTGCTGTGAGAAAACGACCACCAGGGCCCCTGGGACGACGCATGGCGTGTTTATGACGAGACTCGTGGAGATATGGCTGTAAAAGAGAAGATGGATAAGAAGAGAGAAAAACAAAAGAAAAGACGACGAAAAGAGATACCTTTCGCTGACGAGAAAGACGATGAACCTCTTCTAGACGCGCGCGAGCTACGCGACGCTTGAGGATACGGAAATACTGCTTGGCATTGACATAGAGAGGTTCGTCGTCGTTGGATGGGATCTGCTCTGGAGGAGGGTCGTTGTTGATAAACTGCTGGTTGTTGAACGCATAGTAGTCGGCGTTGACGTGATATCCGGGCGGAAACAGCTGATCAACAACATTGTCCATCGCCAGTTCTTGAGCAGCCAATCAACGAACAAGGGCAAAGGCTGAATATGTCACACAGTCACATTGTCACTCTCATGGAATCCAAACTGTGAGGTCCGCTTGATACTCTGAGCTCAATCGTCTCACTGATTGTCATGCAGAAAAGCACTCAAGGTCGCAGAGCTCAAGCAAATACTCACAAAGGCTGCTCAGCCGCCACCGGGTAAGGCGAACAAACAGGAACTTATTTCTCGCATCATCGCGTCGGAGGAGGCGCTCAAGGTGTACAACGCGATCCATGGTCCAACCAACGATGATTTACTTTCACCTCCAGAAGAGGTTGATTGGGCAGCAGATGAACCTGCAGCACCTGCACCTGCACCAGAAGTAGCACCGGTAGAAGCAGCTGTCACAGAACCCGAAGAAACGAAAACAGTCCCTGTAGAAGATTTAGAACTGGAGAAACGCAAGCAACGAGCAGCTAGATTTGGAATACCACTGGTTGAGGTATGTCATAAAATAAACTTCATATTTTATTTTCTGAGATATGTTTTATGTTTAGAACACAAGTGTGAAAAGAAAGAAGGAAGCAGAAGGAGTAGATACAGAAGAAGCAGAAAAACGTAGAAAAAGAGCAGAGAGATTTGGACTACAAACTGTACCTTCCTAAAATAGACAGCCGCGGAAGTTCCGTCCTTACACCGATCATGGAAAAAGAAAAAGAGCAGTCACTGAATGGAACTGGCTATGTGCTTGTTATTCATGGAGGTGCAGGTACCATGAACAAGAAAGACGCCACACTTGCTCAGATCACTGCTTATCATGCTGCCTTGTCTACTGCTCTTATCGCTGGTTACAATATTCTCAAATCTCAAGGTGAAGCTATCGATGCTGCAGTTGCTGCTGTAGCTTCATTAGAAGGTCCAAGTGTATTCATTTCATGTCTTTTCTTAACAAGCTGACTAGTTTGTAGACAACATATTGTTCAATGCTGGCAAAGGCGCTGTTTTCAACACTGATGGAAAGGTAATCTACACCTTATCGATTTCACTAGTTTGTATCTTGACGTCCCCAGAATGAACTCGAAGCGTCTTTGATGTTGTCCAAGCCACCTGCTTCTCATCCAGAGATACCCTCTTCTCGTCGTGGCTTGGGTCTCACTCTCCTTACTCGCATACCCAACCCATCCAAGCTCGCTCGCATGCTCTATCTCACTCCTTCGATCGCACCTCATACTTTTCTTTCCGCTCCAAAAGCAGAAAGTATCGCTGAATCTCTCGGAGTGGAGCTCGTAGATTCTTCCTACTTTTTCTCTGAACCTCGTTGGAAAGAACATCGTCGCGGTCTTGGCCTTCCTGATACTCCCTACCCTCCTGGTGTTCCTACTACGCATCCCGACCAACCTCTCGACATGTTCCCAACCGGAACAGTAGGTGCAGTCGCTCTCGATGTCAGAGGTTGTATCTGCGCAGTCACCTCTACCGGTGGAAGGACCAACAAGCTTCCTGGCAGGATCGGTGACACTCCTTTGATGGCTGCTGGTTTCTGGGCCGAGGAGTGGCAGGCTACTGGTTGGTTAAGAAAGACTTGGAACAAGATTACTGGCAGGGATGATCGTAGGGCTATTGGTATTTCAGGCACTGGCGACGGTGATGTATGTTCTCTAGCTTTTTACTTTTCTCTGTGTTTCATCTCTGGTTGCAGTACTTTATCCGACAGGCGACAGCATCGACTATTGCTCGTCGCGTGCAGTTTTTAGACGAACCTATCAGTAAAGCGGCTCAAGCTGCTGTAGACGATCTCTTTAGAGATGGCGGCATTGGCGGAGTCATTGTTCTCGACAGCGACGGCAATGGTTTGTGTTCACAATTTCTCTTTTCAAAATCGCTAACGACGACGCTTACAGTTGCCACCCCACTCAATTGCGAGGGCATGTACCGTGGTCTCATTCGTGATGATGGAATACCCAAGACTGCCATTTTCAATGACGAAGTTTTAGAATAATCTAACTGCGATCACTTGTCCAACCTTCCCTGTACTTGCTGCTTCCCAAGTTCTCTCAGAGTCATAAACTCCAAGTGCACTCAGTAGTCTGTCCGAAACCCGAGGCATGAACGGCTGTAGACAAATTCCAGATACCCGCAGTGCTTCTAAGCATTGATCATAAGAAGCACGAGCCAGTTCTGGCGACGACTTCCAAGGTGCTACATCTGTCAAACATTTATTCGCCTGAGAAAGGTGTGAGCGATTCGTCAAAAACACTTTATAGGACTCGATTTACCAGTTTCAAAAGCTCTACGATACACTCCAACGCGTCAGCTACTTCCATCTTGTCCAAGTTGTTGGCAACCCGACGTGGGAGTTCTTGACCGGCTTCAACAAGTGGCAGGAACACTTCCGAGACAGAGCTTTCGTCCGCCATACGAGAGGTTATCGCTTGCGATGTGATTCGCATGAATAAATTGCCAAGTAATGCCTGCAGCTCCTTGTCATGCTTTACCACTTGAACATGCGACCAATCTGCTATGGACTCGGAACATGAACTTGAAGAAACACAAGAACAACCACTAACCGACGTCATCTCGAAACCGTCCACCGACTTTTGCAAGATAATACCTCACAGAATCGACACCAAATTCCTGGAGAGCTTGATACGGATCCGTAGTATTCCCAAGTGACTTTGACATTTTTTTCTGAGACGATGTCCAATGCGCATGGGCGAGTATTTGCCGTTGAAGCGGAAGCTTGAGCGCGAGTAATATCGCGGGAAGATATACAGCGTGGAAGCGGACAATGTCTTTGCCTATAATCTGCAAGTTGACTGGCCAACCTTCACTCGTGCCAGAGTCAGGCCAAGGGTAGCCGATACCAGTGAGGTACGATATCAGCGCGTCGAACCAGACATAGACTGTGTGTTCTGGGTCGTTCGGAACTGGGATACCCCAAGATAAACGCGATTTAGGACGCGAAATAGAAATGTCTTCCAAAGACTCGAGTGTGCTCAATAGACTGCTGTGATGCGCACGAGGGAATATAGATTCTGGGTTCGATGTGTAGTGCCGCAAAAGTGCCTCGCGAAAGGAAGAAAGTCGGAACATGTAGTTGGTTTCCGAGCTGAACTCGACGGAGGATCCTGTTTCTTTTGAAATTACTTTTGAGGGGCTTTCAGGTGTTTCGGGAATGTGAAGAATTTGGGTGTCGGTGTAGAAACATTCGTCGGTGATTGAGTACCAGCCCGAGTATGTACCTTTGTAGATGAGATTTTGGGCGTCGAGCTCACGCTAGAGGTGGATAAGAATGACAGGGCCAGTAAAGACTATGATATACCCACCCAAACATGTTGAACGGCTGCATAATGAGCCTCTTCACTCGTCCTTATGAACCGAGTATAGCTTATGTCTGCCTTACTCGATAGTGTCTGAAAAGCGCGTCGGTTTCAATATGTACCTCACGGAGCAGAGAGAAACACACACACGAAATTGTTCACTCGTAAAATCGCACAACTCTTTCGGTGTCACGCTTTTGTCCAGTGCGGCTTTTTGAATCTTCAAGCCATGTTCGTCGGTGCCTACGATGAAATGAACAGGTCGTAATGGATTCTTGAGGCGGTTGTACCGTGCAAAAATGTCAGCAGTGACAAGGGTGTACAGATGACCGATATGAGGGACTAGGAACGCATTAAACATGTTGAGTTTCTTGAATTGAAAGAACCCTTACTAGCATTAGGATAAAATATAGGTGTCGTTATGTACCATGGCTTTGCAGTTGTCGTAGTATACCGGCGAGAGCCAGATATTCCAATCTGTAGACGTTTGAAGAAAAGTGTTCTCATTTGAGAAATGAGAATCAATACGCGTAAACCTCATCCTGCTTTTCACCCATGAGTGCAAACAAGTACGCGAATTTGCCAGATATCGTCAGTCTTTCCTTCTCGTTACTTATTTCATTCTTTATTCAATCGAGAAAAGGACACTGCGCAGGATGTCTACGAGACGGAAGACGTCTTTCCGTCTTCACAAACTCATGTGAGTTTCATCCTCCAGCGTGTTAAATAGGGTTAATCTGCTTTCAGGGAGATTCCAGCGATGACGAGGCGCTGCCTACGCGATCTGCGACGACAGGTAGAACTGCTGAACCGACGAACAGAGAGGAACTTGATGTTACTCATCTGATGGGTGCTGAAGAAGCCAGCAAGAGGTTTCGGAAAGCTGAGAAGAGACGGGGTATGTGTTTATCAAGTGAGAGAATTTTGAACTTTGAATAAACAAATTGTTTCTAGAACGACCTCGGACACACTATGTTTACCCGCCTTCACCCACTTCCTCTAATTCTGACCTCGACACACAAGCTTCACGTCCAGTGCCTCTGTCCCGCCGACTAAAGAACCTCCAGCTTGAACTGTCGTCGCTCGAATCAGAGCTCGCCGACCCGTCGAATCCGCTACTTCAGAAGGAAAGAGAGGAAGAGAACGTCGATCCCGGAGAGCTGATACGTGGACTTGTTGATGTGCGAGGTAGATTAGAGAAGATCAGGAAAGGAAAAGAAGGGAGGGGTAAATTGGTCAATCTGGTGCTTGGTCAACCTCATAATGACTCGTCTATTGGCGAGTCTGTCATTGAGAAACAGTCGGAGGCAGATAAAGAGCAGGAAGCCAAGCCTGAGATTCGTGGTCTGGTTGATATGGATAGAAGATTGGCAGAGCTGGAGAAGCTAGTGGGATCATCTACTACTGCCATTGATGAGGTATGGTGTTTTTCGCAGAGTGAGTACGTTGAACTAATTTCTTTTTAGACGTCACCACTTCCACTTCCCCTTGTCACCCAGATATCGAAAATACACAATCAGCTTCACGCGTTAACGGTCCCTCGACATGTAGATAATATCTCTCGGCGCTTGAAACTTCTCATGTCCGACTTGGATCGCGTTTCATCCGTTCAGCACGCCCATCGACGCCACCCTTCGCAACCAAATGCCAACGGAGGGGAGAACGTCGTCAAACTACCGAGCGATATCGTACCCATTCTACAACGACTCAATCCCGCTCTGCCTCAGATCCCGCATATACTTACCCGGTTGCGTACACTGTCTGCACTGCACGCGTCTGCCGGCGAATTTCAAAAGACGCTGGAAGGGCTAGAAGGCGAACAGGCAAAGATGAGAGATTCATTGAATGAATTGGAGAGCGCTGTACAGACTGTGGAGAAGAGTCTAGAGGAGAATCGACGGGTTGTCAGTGGGAATGTTGAAGGATTGGAGCAGAGAGTTAGCGGGCTTTTGACTCGCCTGGAAGATGTTGGTCGGACAGATAGAGGTTGATCACGTCTTGTTCCTGGAATAATTCATTCATTCATTGCAAATGGATGTTTTCTCTATTCTCGAGATATTCCTCCGTCTCGTGTTTGGCTCGCTTTTTAAAGTTTAGGGTCTAAGGCCAGAGAAAAAAGATTTACTATTCAAGGTAGCTCTATACTCAGCTTTGACACGCTCAGGTCCCAACATTCGCATTATTCTTCAGAGGCATCGTCATCTGGACGCGATGTTAGCTGCAACTTTGTCAGATTCAATCTGGCATACTCTAATTGTAACCACTCGATGGCCACCCCTTCGAGATTCGTGCGAGAAGCAAAAGTGTAAGACATTGCAGGAAAAGTTGAAAACCCGGCGAACTGGTTCGAAGATATACTGCATATTCTACAGACTTGGTATGTCGGGGGTCGGGGGATATGTGTCTGATCAAGTCACGTGGTCTTGTTGACATATCGAGGGAACTTACCATTTTGGGAAAATAGATGATATCGACTACCACCATCGAAAGCCAACTGCAGGCGTTAACCGAAGTATACAGTAGCGTTCAAACCTTGCGTCATGTTCCACAGGTTCTTCTCCAGTCTCCTGTGAATTCAAATGCACTTCCGTTGCCTGCTCCTTCTTTCATGTTGCAGTTTCAACAGCTGAAAGATCTAGCCCAGAGTCTTCGCTCTGAACCTGTGCAGTCTGCTCTCCAGGCCGCACGAGATAGCGAAACAGCTGATGGTTCGAATATCGCAAACAACTTCCGCCGTGAACACAGAAAACGAAGGTTCGCTTCATTTTTTTAATTTTGCGTGTGGACTACGACAGACCGACCGACAAACCCAACTACCTTTTTTTTCTCTTTGCTTTGTTCAGACGACCACCGTCACCTGAATCGCCTCAGCCGTACATTGCATCAGAGCGCCAATTGACGTCTTTGTTTCCGTCAACAAATGATAATGTGGCTCCCCTGAAAATACAGGACCTGATCGATTATATCCGCTCTTTCAATAAAGAACGTTCTACCAACTGCAAGCTGCAAATATGGCAAGCAACACGGAGTGGCACACAGCAAATTATGCAGAATCCAACGATCTTGAGGTTTACCATAAAGGACGTGCTGACGGCGTATTTGACCGCGGGCTATACATCTGACGATCCCTCGCTGGCTGTGGAGACGGTGACTGTGTTTGGTCCGAGAGAAAGGGTATGATCGACTGGCTTGTCGACCAGTGCATTATCTTTTCTGGAAAACGAACATGCTGACATGGATCAATCAGAAATCGCCGCATTCGCAATCGGACTACACAGTCTATCGAATACTGTCCCAGCAACTGGGCAGAATGATTCAGTCAGAACCCCAAATTGAATTTCAACGAATAATGGTAAGCAACAAGAGAAAGGGAACAAACACAAAGAACTAATCATCAAACGGTGAGCAGGAACTGCTCTGCACGTACGAAAAGATGTTCATGATGCGATGCGAACGATGCGAACGAGTTATATGTACAGAAAGTCATGTTGCAGCGGTGGAACGAGTATGGAACGAAAGCAAATGGATGGCCAGACATGTCAGCTGTCGGTAGATACATCTTTTGTCTTTCCAAATAAGGAAGCAGAAGGAAAACACGAGGCTCGCAAGGCCCCTATGCGCTTTTCCGCACTTTTATATCTTTCTATCCTATTCCACCATCATCGTCTTTTTTTATTTTATTCTCCTATGGCCACTCTCACTATTCCTAACACTCCGCCTATTCCTATTTCTTCTGCTGCACGTTCTTCCAACAATATGCTCCATGTTCTTGAGTATTCCCCAAAGGAGGGCGAGCCAGGCGTTCCAGTCTCCGTCCGTTTGCATTTCAATCACAATGCTTCAGATTCTGTCTTTCTGCGTCTAGTCGTTGGTACAAAAGCCGTCGCTACCTCAGTCAGAGAGCTCGACGACGTCAGCTACGGCAGATTCCAGTTGGATGCCACAGCGCCCTCCTTTGACTCTCATCTCGCTTCCGACAAGGTTTTGCTGTCAGTTCAGGCCTTGGATAACAATCGCCAGGTTCTCGATTGTGTCACCTTTGGCGAATTCACCTATTGGCTTTCGGGTTCTTCTGGGCGTCAGTAATCATTTTTCCGGTCTTTTTTTCTTCATTCATCTCGCTTATCTGTCGATTTCTTTGTTTCAGGATCTTCCTCTTCAAGAAATCGTCCGTCGCACAAGCGGCAGGTCTCCGTGGACAACAGATTAGCTGTTCCTACTACTGGCGACTCACCAGTTTTGCGCCGGCGAGCAGCTACTGTTTCGTCAGCAGCACGCCCGATCATCAAATCCGAGAGCCCCAAGCCCCGCGGCCATAAATCTTCTCAAGACAGTCGTCGTATCAGAGCCAATTCTCTTATGCGAGCAAAGTACCCTATTTCCAAGGACATTGACGAAGATCTTTACGCACAGACCCCCATTCTCCAAATCATTACTCCCCTCAACTCAATGTGCTCGGCGTGGGACCCCGCAGAGATTCGCGCTGGGCGTCGTTTGGTTCGGTTCACAAAGGTCCAAGATGGACGCAAGCTTATCCTATCTTGCGAGCCCGTCTTGCAGGAAGACTACAACGAGAACGACAGTGTTATATCGTGCATATATCGGGAAGAAACAAGTACATGCTACGTCACTTCTGTGGACATCATCTATCTTCTCGAACGGCTAACAAACGATGACTTCCCCGTGGAGGAAAAGAACAGGATCAGACGAAATCTTGAGGGCCTCAGACCGACTACTGTGTCAAAGCACAAGCCAGGTTTTGAGCTCTTTTTCCAGCGTATCATGGAGTTCCCGGACCCAAAACCGCGCAACATTGAGAAAGATTTGAAAGTTTTCGAATGGGCACTTCTCGGCCAAGCACTTGACAAGATTTTATCCAAATACGTAAGTCGCTCTATGTAGTGTTGTTTTCTCTTTGTTTTACAAACGGCGTATGCAGCATGTCTACACGTCTTCTCCTACCGATTCTACAGTATCCCTTCCTGCTGAACCATCCGACGATCACTCGTCACCGTCTGCTTACACTGACACGCAGGTGGTTCAGCCAGGCACGGAGCCAGAGTTGCAATATCCGGAGCTTGTGCATCCCACTCCGACTATCACCACTAAATACGAAAACATTCTCGACGACCACAGCCTCCTACTCTTTTCCACGCAAGATAGTGTGGAATCATTGTGCCATCCTGCATCTCATTCCAATGCCTCCATCGATTATCCTTATTCCCTTTATCAACCAAGCAACGAAAATGGCAGTTCTTCCGAGCATTCTCAGACTCAACACTTGCAAGATGATTCGCATCTGGGTGGCTGGGTCGCAGGGCATAATAGGCCTGGTGACCTTGGGGTAGGAGAATATCATCCACTCGCCACCTACCAGCTGGCCGAGATGTCTGAAGGTCCACCTATCGGAATCAATGGAGTGGAGAGCGAATTTGACTCCTATGGTGGTTATGGGTCTTACACATTCTCTAGAGAAGATTCGCTTTCCAGCTTCTACTAAGGACCTTTTCTCTTCTTTGCTTCTTTCGTTGTTCCAATCTTACATCTGTATGGTTCATTTCTAGTGTTTCTTGTGTTTCCTGGGACTGTACAACACAAAGCATACCGATTCATCAGGGATCCTTTATCTGTAAAAAAATTCCTCATATCATTATCCTGTTATATCTTCTTGTTCGGCAGCTGTAGCACAATCCCCCCTGTATCTCTGTTTTACGAAGATTATGCCCCCGATTCTGAAATTTATCATATGATTGTTTTCTTATGTCCGAATTGCGTGGCGCTTGACAGTATCTGTATATGCATTTATCCAATTCAGTGACGACTAAAATCTTATTACTACAAGTTGAGATGACAAAAAAGACATAAAAATGGAATTGAACTGAGGTATAGATTAAACATATTAGAAGACAGATAGTAAAGCACCGATAGAAGGCAAAAAAAAAAAAAGTCCCTGAGCGAAAGTTAAATAGATAAATTACGCATTATTACCACGTCGACCAAAGTTTAAACTCCCAAATCGCGAAAACCGTTCTTTGAGAGAACCCAGCGACCCTAGACTGCTTCCAAAGTTTGAGGTAATCAGAGACGCGCCCGAAGTTTGTGCAGCAGGTAATCCGTGTGCGACGTTGACAAACGAATCCCGAGGTGACTCAGCAGAAAGGTTGTCGCTGCCATTCTGAGCTTCGCCAGGTGAAGAGGAGACACCATTAATTCCGTGCCGCGCGAGGTGTGCCAAATGTCGCTGTAATGGTGTCTGCCTGCTCAGACCTGTAGTTTCTGTTTGACCAATCGATCGAGAAGACAGTGACGGAGGCGATAGTGATCTACCAAGCTGCAGCGGAGGAGCTTTTGGGTCGCGTCCTGATGAGGACACTGATACACTTCTGTTCAGTGAAGCACCATTGACTGACGTTTGGTACTGAGATGGAGCTGTTACAACATTAGATCTCACTGACGGAGAAATTGTCAGTGTGTCCGAGACATCTTCGATGCCCAATCGACGTATTTCTTCTCGGAAATTCTTTCTAAAGAACTTCTCGAGTGTTTCATGGAAAGGAAGGAACTCGGGGGGACACAGGTGGCCGTGCAGTTTGAGACAGCTGTCAATGATTCGAACCTGCACCAGAGCCGTCAGTTCACGTCAGCGTGAAATAATCAGGCGCGAAACACAACTGACCTGTTCATCGATGGCAGACCTCAGCTTGTCTACATGATTTGCCTGTTCCGGATTCCTGGTAATGAAATCAGGACCGAAGAACATCTGTCTATATGCAGACACGCCAGTATTCATCGGAGCATCTACAGCAGAGTTCAAAGCCATGGACAGGGCATTCGTAGAGACTTCCTGCGCAGTTTTAGCAAGCGCTTGATATCGAAGGTTTAAAGCAGTTAATTCCTTCGTCTTTTGCTCTACTTCAGACAAAGCATTCTCGATCGGGGAGATCTCTATGCTTCCTTGATCGACAACTTGCGATCGACGGAGCACTGTCGGGAAAGTCTCTTCGGTGGTGAAGTACACCTTCTCCAACCAAATCTCCTCAGTACCGTCCCGTGCAACCCGTCTCACTTGGCGAGAAGTGGAGAATAAGTTGATGGCACTGTGGGGTGGCTGCGTCAGTATTGAAAGGCGTTTTCGAAGGAGAACAAACCTGTGTTCATAATACGCGCGAACCGCGATGGGCACATCCGGGTTTGTGAATACAGGAAGCTCTCGATTTGGCTCAGGAGTGACCGCAGTGCACTGGATGTACTGATCATTTCCGAATCGAATGTCGACTGAGGGGTCGCCGACTGTCTTCAATAGCTGAGCGCCACGATGTTTGTTGAGCATCCTTTCGCAGAAGGCACCGAATTTCTCCCACTCATAGCCGCGATACTACAGAATGGATATGTCGCAAGCGATGACATCAAGAGTGAGTTACTTACAATGAATCGTTTATCCCTGATGGCGGAAGGAAAATTACCGTAGAAAGTGACCAAGTAGTAATCACAGTAGTATCGCTGATCCGTGACGATATGCTCGAGGAGGGTGGCTTGATGACGCAAGATTTCAGACAATCGCCCGCTACAAGCCAATTATGAATAAGCGGAAAGAACACACCGCGAGACCGGAAAGTCACTCAACTAGTTAAAGGTAACTTCGGAATGCTGGTATGCAAGCTCCTTGCAAATGTCGATTGCTCGCTCCCAGGCCTTTCCCTTCCCTATTAAATTGATGAGTAAAGGAACTGTGTACATGTTTTCTGTTCCACAAACCAAGATAATCGAGAATAAGGAGACACAAGGTTTCCTTCCGATGAAACTGTGATTGTTGCGGTAAACCCAGTTCCTCCATAGGGCCAACAAAAGTGTTCAACTCCCATTGATAGAGATCGGAATGAAGTTTGAGGGTAAGAGCGGCCTCTATGTAATTCTGCGATTGGAGGTGCATCTGCAACAAGGTCAACATTATGCATAAATTACATTGTACAATCACCTACATTCACGAGCTGATGAACATATTTGATATAAATCTCATCTCGGCCTATCCGTCGGATGAAGTTCATGAGACGAAGCTAAGGTTGTATGTCAGTATCCAACGCCTTCAACAACAGAGAAAGGACTTACAGTCGCAATAACACGTTCATCGGCGAACTCCTCGCCTTCCGGGAGAGCACGGACGCTGAGCAACAACTCTAGGAACTGATCAACTGAGTCTAGGAAATTTGAAACGCGCTCTCTGAGCTGTTCGTCGACATCTGAAGTCAGGAATAAGTGACGCAATTGTCCAACAAAGAATGCGCCAGAAATGTCGTCTTTATGAGTTTCGGACATAAACAAAGAGTCCAATCGAGTAACAAGCTCGTTCTCAATGCCTTCAAAGTGGCCAGATTGATGATAATCTGAAACTATCATACTATATAGCATCTGCACGGCATTGTTCCGTAGTTGCTCATGGTGACTCAGGCATAGATTGACGACGTGGCCAACGAGCGAGTTCAGATATACTTGATAACCCTGTAAATGGATCAGTTTCGCAGGCAAGATACCAGTTCCTGCCATACTCACTCCATATCGAGTCGCTGGTTCCCCTGCAGTAGATATATGCTCTGCCCATCCAAGAGCTTGCCACAAATTCAGCATAATTCCGGCACCATCTCCCCGAATATCGCCTGCTAAACGCCAGACTGCACGGCGTTTCTGTGATAGCATTGTTAAAATAGTCTGATGGATATAAGATGAGTTTACCAACCTGAGGAGTAAACTCCTCAATACAGAGCTGTTCCGAGGAAAGGAGCTTCAGAAGCATAGAAAACGCTTCTCTCCAAAGTCGAGGATCAAAAGTGGCCTCCGACTCTTGAGGTGGAATGAACTCCTTCACCAGCAAGGCAGAAACAGGATCCATCATCTTGATCAGAACAATGTGTGCCAAGATGTTGATGTTGAGCCACGTCTTTGGAAAACAGTCGTTCTCCAATATAGATGTTGCAACACTGAAGAAGTGGGAAAGTAAAGTGATAAATCTTTCGCGCCCTTCGATATCCAGGCTCGCTTCCAGGAAATTGAGAATATGTTTAATAGGAGAGGACAGGATGAGAACCAAGAACACAACGGCAGTCTCTGCTAGTCCAGGATTGAATAAGTTATAGCCGTGTGCTGATTTTGAAGCAACGCTGCCAGGAAGATAGGCCAACAGAGAGAACGGATAGGACTCTGGAAACGCCACTGGCACAGCCGCCTTGATGGTCGAAGGTGCACGTTCCAACACCTTTACTGACTCAGGACTCAAGTACTCACGGTACGAGTCCAGTAATCTATTCATGCATTGAGTTGAGTGCAAGCGGAAGTAAGGCGAAAACTGACCGAGGCAACAATGGTAACAAACATTCCAAATTATCCTGCTCCATTCTGAGTCGTCGCCGATCTTGCACAATATCAGGCAAGACGAGACTCTGCTGCAGCTTGTCAAGCATTACTGCGATAATAGCGACGCAGAGACGGATGCTTTCTAGCCAACTGACTCTGGCAGTATCACGAGCGGTTTCGGAGTCATTGCTTTGTGTGTGAGCATACTCGTCATACCGACCAAAGTGAGGTTTAATCCACAAAACAACGGCTTCAACCAATAGCGGCCGGGACTGCGGATTGTCAAACAGAAAACCTTCCACAATTTGCAAGTACATGATGAGTTTCCAGATCACGATCTTGCCTTTTACGGCCACAGTATTCGTAGCGAACGTTGTGACAATGGATACTAGATCCACTGTTGAGAATATCTTCGCAAGTTCAGGGAGGATGGACGTGAAATTCTGCAGTGCAATAGTCTGTGTACCAATGATAGATGCTGGCGAAGAGGTCGACATCATCCGAGTGACCTCTGAAAGATGGGACCGTAGTTCTCGTTTGAAAGTCGCTTCCAAATGCTCTGCGGTAGCGCCACTTCCCATGCCAATTTCTTTAGCTTTTTGTAGTTCTCGAGATCGAGCAATGAACTTGATGATATAATGCCATACTTTCAGCGACGCTCGAAGCTGGGCAGCAGTGTCTGGTGCGGTAGGTGTTGCGAGGAGCCGGTTCATGGAGTGAATGATATGGGACGAAGCTGCGGCACATCCAAAATGTTTCTCGATGTAAACATCCAATACAGGTCGGAAGTTGCTGAACCGGCGGTCTTGAATGATACCCAACACGGTCACGAGTGCATTGAACACTAGATGATCGATTTCACCTGATTGATTTTGGTTTGAGACCAGGATGCCGAAGAGAGAGTCGAAAATGTCACGAAGAAACTTGACAATCTCGACCTCACCGACAAACGTGAATTTGGTGAGAACTGTTATAAGGATATCTTTTTCCACTTTCTCCCAGTTCAACAAGCTCAGTAGTACAGGATTCTGGGTGTATTTGGTGGAACAAAGCGAAGATCGAACAATCAACGTGTCTCGTGTTGCAGGTGCCAAACGCTGCATATCTGGATGGATGTCAAGGGTTTCATGCCGCTGACCGGTTGCAAGCCGTGGGGGCAAGGAGAGATATTGATCGGCGGTGATTTGTGCAAGTTTATCTGCACGATATAAAACCAGATGATGACCACCATCTTCCACAAAAGCTCTCTGATCTGGGAAGAGAGGGAGGTACCCAAAAGCGTAAGGTCGATCCGCGGTATCTGATAATCCACGATTTCCCCCTCGCTCCCTACCGGTGCGATTGCGAATGGTGAAGAAAAGATGCCAAGAAGGAACACCTTCAAGGGGCAACTGAACCTTTATAAGTTCACCGTACGTCGGCTCATTGCAGCGCTGGAATATCATTGAGTGAAACTGAGAAATCAGTGGCTCGCCGCTGCCCTGGGAGATGACGCCTTCGATAACTCGACCTTCTTCATTCCTGACTTCGACGCTCACTTGCATGTTCGAGTATGTCGGCCCCATTTGACCTCGCGTAAAATTGCTGACACTGAGACGGCTGGAATTACTAGGAATACTAGCAAAGCTACCAGACCATAATTTGATATAGAACTCATTCCGAACATCGCCAGGAAATACAACGTCGGGAAAGCCGAGGCGTAAGGTGTGCGGAATATCTTGCAGGATCGATGTATTCTCCTTGACGATGGTTTGAGCGTCCCCTCGGAACGTTTTGATATTTACTACCAGCATCTCTGCTCTGTCAACCGCAATGAATTAGCTCAGCTCAAGCATAGACAATTCAATGGATTATCTCACCTCACCGACTTTTCAAACTCCTTCGTATTGTTGTCGATGATGCTCTGGTGCAACATCGAAAATGATATTTCATTCGTAGGAACATATATTGGCATTGTATACTCTTTGGTGGCTGATACATCCAACCCATTTGCAGCCATCTTGGCCAAATGCGTGAGTTCGAGAACGGCACAACCAAAAGGTCTCCGGAATTGGGTATCAGTCGGGAGCCCAGTGCGAGGGCTGGTCGGAGACACAGGCCCGTACGTATCAGCTTCAAACCGTACAGAAGTCTCTGAACCTCTACGTCCATTATCAGGCGAAACGCCTGAACTCAGATTGCTACCAATTTTGAGCGCGCCATTCCTGATAATCCGGCAGACGAGATACACAGGATCCTGCACATCAGACAGAGACAGATCTGTGAACAACGTGCGAATACGGTTGGAGGGATCGCGAGCGAGCACGCCGTTGTGATTTAAAACAACACAAAAATCTTCTGTCACGAACTGAGCTTCTTGTTTCTTGTAGAGTGAGAAAAATAGTTCAGCTGTTTCGCCTGGCGAACATGGGGAAGCGACAAAAGCTTTAAGATCGAGGAACGCATGAAAAAATTTAGCGGTAGCCGGCTTTTGGGGAGGGGGGGAGCCTAGATACCCTAAAGATCTGGAACGGCTTTTATGATGATGAGCGTCAGGGAAGGCAGAGTGAGCTGGAGTTGGAAGAGGAGCCGAAGCTACTTGCTCAGAGCTTGGTCCTAGAGGATATAAGCGAGGCGGTGTTTCGTCGAGCGAAACGTCTAGGTATGCTAGGGACATTTGCATAGCATACATACGAATTGCGCTGACCCAACTACGATCATCAATCTCCCCTTCCACGTCGACCGTCACAAGGCCACCCCACGAAGGATGTCGGACAATTATATCGAGTCCCTGCACCAAGTTTCCACTAACCAATCTAATCACACAATCCCGTCGCATATTAACAGTTTCTTCGGCACTCAGAGTTTGCGCCAGTAACTGTCGTCTCCCCGAATGCAGAAACTCGATGTGCTCCCGGACTATGTGAAACAGTTTATAGTCGCGCCTGGCAAGATATTGGAACATCAATATGTGCCATTCTCGCAATGCCGACGCGATTTCATCTATGATGGGCTGAACCGCTCCCGATGCTGTATCGTCTCCTGACTTGAGGGATGGGCGAGGAGGAAGAGGCTTCATCATCTGCGATTCGGCAGGTGATGAAGACCGTAAACTTCGGGAATAGACTGGTAGGCCTGCATGAGACAAGCTTGCTTGATCCAGACGTGGTAACCTGACGCCAGTCATGGAAGAAGCTGTATCAAAATCCTCATCCTCTTCCCTAAGAATACTCATGCCCGCATTGAAGTTATCTCGATTTCTGCTCCATTGAGAGAGTGTCTCTACAGCGTTCGAGCTTGCACTCCCGTGCCCGTTCACCGTTCCCGCGCCATTGAGAGAGTTTGCAAGGTTTTGCAGCCGGCCTTCTGCGTCAGAAAGCTCATCACGAATGTGTATATGAGATGCAGGGAAGATCCCGATGAAGACCTGTTGAGGCTCTTCAATTTTAGGTGCAGATGCAGATGAATCACCAGACAACGCCCAAGTAACAAGCGGTCGACGAGTCGTACAGACGACGTACCTGCTCGTTGAAGTGTGTGAGTGATGAGCACAAGACGCTCTACATAAATTCATAGGCACATACCCTCGATACCAAATGCCCTCTACCTCTTTTCCTCTTGGCGTGTACTTTTCAAATGCATAGATTTCATCGCCAACTTCAAGTGAGACGACATCCCTGTAAACCGGGTCATCACCTGAAGCGTCCGTGACACCGCTGGTACGATGAGTGCGAGTAGAATAACGAGTGTCGCGTCGGGATGGGATCAAAGGATGAACCGCGTAGCCATAGACAATCAACGATAGCGGTTCCCACATCGGTCGAGCTAATGTTGCGCAAGGAACTGCCTGTGAAGACACGAAAACCGACAGAGAGCCAGGATGGCAAAGTGGGGGGGGGAAGGAGGGTACTCAGATGAGGAGCGGGAGCAGACTTGTGATATACAATTGATGGCCGTCAAATTCGAGCATACATACTCACATATACATCAAATCCACGTTCTTTCCCGCCTTCATCATCGTCTACAACGACGACGAATATGGCTGCTCTATCAGATTACGCGGATCGTTTCTCTCGTGTTACACGTTCTATCAAGTCTACAGCAATTTCATGTACAACTTCAGGAGCTGGCCCTTTCACGCGCGCGATACTCACCGCAGAATTGGGTGATCTTATTCGTGATATTGACCCTGCCGAACTCGGTCTATTCAACATCTCGCTTCCGTCTAATCCAAATCAACATGATAGGGAGTCAGGAAATACGAATGATATTGAGATCACTCGTGCCGAATTTCGCGGTGCCACTCCTTTGCGTAAACCTGCTACACGAAGAGAAGAGTTGCTCAAACCAAAGGAAGTCATGCCTGAAGTGTATGCCCAAGCTGCCATGGAATGCATCGATCGATAGTACGTTTTATGACCGTTCACACTTCACAGTCAAACTCATCATCCTCAAGTCAAAATATACGCCCTATGCCTCGTGCTCATAGCCAAGTCACTGTGCTTTTGGAGCAGCTGGAAGGCACGAGAGAACGAATACGCTCTTTGATCGAGCTTTCAAAGCAAGTATGCTGTTTTCTAATGGCTAGACACGTACACCTGCAACATTTGAGTAGCCCCAATTCACAGAAATACCGTCTCTCAAGTCTGTAGCAGATGAAGAACAGCAACACATCGATTATCTTCAAGCAAAAATTGAGGAGTATCGGAAAGCAGTATGTCTTCGTTTTGCCACTTTTTAATCAACCCATCTCACGTCACATATAGAAAGAATCACTTCTAACGCGCAAATCATCCTCATCTCCTAACCAAACAACACATCCTGGCACACCTCTTACAATATCCATTGTGGACCCAGTGGAAGAACAGTTTTGGTCTACCCCAGCAACAAACGCGCGCGCGCTACGTTTCAGTGACAACCTGCTCATGGACGAAGAAGCGGAATTCGGCGATCTATCGATGGTGTCCTCGTTAGCGAGTCCGATACCCCCTCCGCGTACAACAATGGCGCGGCTGAGTAGCACACAAGATTCTTCACCATTTGATATGTCCGAAGTTTCGGTATCGGAGGAGACGGAAGGGGAGGCTGGAGACGGGACAATAATATTGCCAACTTCGTCTCCATCGCGACCCAGCAGTGCAGAGGTTCCGTCCCAGTCAGAGCCTGAGACTGTATACCAATTAGCAGAACCTGATACATCAGCAACGAACAAACCGAAAGTGCGCATAAATGTAGAGATTGAACGAATAGTGGTGAGTGTTTGAAGATATTTTAGCAGATGCTATCTAATACCTACTTTGTTCAGGCAAAGATATGGAGCACCGCAGGTGACCTCATCATGCCTGGTAACACCTTCAACACCTCAAATAACAAGCCTCCGGCGGCAAAGGCTACAATGTGAGGAGGCTCTGCAATTTTCTCAACATTGAAGATATCTGATATTCTTGGTGTCAAGTGCTCATCTGCAATCGTTGTCATCTCTCATACCTACGCCAGCTTCACCGACTCAGTCGATATCAACCGCGAATGGAGGCACTGCAGCTCAACCTACTGCCCAACAGATACTCACTGCTCATCTTTTACTCTCTCTTCTTTATTCAGATAGTCTGTCACTGTCGCTGGGTAAGGTTAAAGAATTGCTCACGGCAAAAGCCAGTACGAGCGGAAGTGCAGCAATGGTCTCTAGTCATTCCAGGGTGTTGTATGGTTGTGTTGCGAAAAGATTACTGAAGATTGAACGAGGTGGTGGAGGGCAAACCGTGAAATACGACATCTAACCTTTATTACAATCATTTGAATCAATCGTATCGAATGTCTTGACCTACGTGGTATCGTGCTAGGTGTGAATGTCCGACAAGTATGCTGGATGTGGGAGAAGAATATGCTATGTATACAATACAAATGCCGAGAAACTGTAGCTAACACATGTCAATGTCACTGTCGTTCACATATTTCTGCAGGAAGAAGTCGTTAGACTCATCCTCCGAATCTCTTTGTTCGCTCAACCCCGTATACTTGTCAAAATGTGTCCCATTCCGCTCGTTTTGAATTTCTTGGACAGTCGTTCGTCTAACTCTGTCAAGCACATAATCGAGCTGTGAGAAATTAGCGTCATTCATAGCGAACTTTCTATGTCTGCTGCTAACGATATGCTACAAGAAGGAAATAAGAACAGGGCCTAAATTCGAAAGTAAATGACACCAGCTGACCTGCTTGAAATCCTCAAATTTGACACGACAACTTTCACAATACCCAGGCTTAGAGCCCTCTTCTCTCTTACCAAGCCTGAGTGTGTTTGTGCTCTTGCTCTTTCGAAGAACACGCTGATTTTCAGGCACGGCGAGAGGTGGTCCCATTTCACCCCCCTTTTGGACGAAGGTTCCTCTGCCCGTCTTACGGGAAGTCACAATCTCCTGATTGGCGATTGCTCGTAAGCTCGGAGGTAATTGGCTCTTTCTGCCAAAGGAGTAACCAGCAGCAGAGGTGGTACCGGTTGTGGAAGTGATATGTACACTATTGCCAGACGCAGCGACATAACCTCCATTGCCAGACGCAAGATAACCGGACGCGTTAGCCGACCCGATATCGCAGCCATCACCGTCGAAATCTATGAAAATATTATCTTCGACTGTCTCCCGACGCCGCAGGTTATTCATGGAGACGGAACGTCTTAGATCGCCACCCTTCTGCACACCATTCTGGACGGCTTCTCGCTTTCGCCGCAACGCCTCTTCGAAACGCTTCATCTTCCTCCGGCGATCCTGTTCCTGTTCATTCTTCTCTTCCTGCTCCATTTGTCGAGTCTTCTCCCAGCGCTTTCTCTCTCTTTCGTCGAACTGAATGAATGGTCCCCTTGACTTGGGATGACAATACAAAACAGGCCACGGTGTTTTGCCTGAATCTCGTTTCGGTGCGGAGTACTCTTGCACTGCAATGGTAGCCAGCTCTTGACGCATATCCTCTACCAAGACAAAATAGCTTCCACGCGAAAAGTAGGTATAATCGCGCCGCTTCTGAGTCGGATCGCGCTCAGTGGTTCCATGAAGCTTCTCCGACTGCAAGAGTTTGGTAAGAGAGTGGGAAGAAGTACCAGTCTTGGTATTTGGTGCAGAGTGAACCGGTCTAGAAATGAGAGTTCCGGCGGAATTGAGAAGAAGAGGCTGAAGCAGGCAACGAGAAAGGACGCTGTCTAATTTCTTGATGTCCCAGATCTTTTTGTTAAAACATCTGGCAGTACTGAGGGGATCCTGACCCTCAGTAGTACTGGAACGGGGGATCAATTGCACATATACGTATGTTGTTCCAGCACAGAACTTACTGTAAAGTCTGCTTCGAGGGACTTCTCTTGAGTTTAGTCGAATTGACAAGGCCGGTTGAACGATTCTCTTTATCTGCAACGCCGTCAACCAATTTGGAGGGCAGATTAGAGTCTCTGCAGATGAAATGAGTGATATCTATGGAGAAGAAATCGTCGACCGTCTAGGTATTGTGTGAACAGATATGTCATGGAAAGAGACATTCGTATCGCACCGATCCAAGTTCTACTAGCCTTCGAGTCATTGCTTTTACCAGCTCGTCATCTCCTATCTCTGAGAAATGGAACACCCATGTAGGCATCAGGCGGCAATATTTCTCTCTGAACTCGGCCTCCTGCTGCTTCCTGTCAGTTCGAGATCGTTTGGAGGTGGGTGTCGCTGTGGTTGCAGATGCTGATGCAGCCGCTCTAGCACGCTTTGAAGAGCCATATCCTGATTGCTCTTCGGTAGAGATACCAGGAGATCTAGGACGCTTAGTGCCAGACACTGTTCTCGCTGAGTGATTTGGCGAAGGAACAGAAGGCTGACGAAGAAAGCGCTGAGAAAGAGGATAGCGGTTGATGGTGGTGGCCATGGAGAAACAAGAAAAGAAAGGAAGTAGGAGATGTGGTTTTACTTGAGAGCGAAACAAAAACAGATTTCGTGTGACGCGAAACACTTCAACGCACCTCGTTGCATCCACGTGATAATCACATGACCTCCTCTGATCAGCATTTTCAAAGTAGTTTCCGTTCAACTCTGGTGTGTCTGCCTTCTCTTCGTCTGTCATGTCGACCTATGGCACTACTCGACATCATCATTCTCCTGCTGCAAACTACTCTAATAGGGATCGTGTTACAGACTATCATACCACCCTTTTTCGCCGTCTGACTTGGGATGGAACAGTCCCTCTTGAAATTCGTGTAGATCCCAAGGAGTTGCCCGCCAACTCTGACCGAAATCTAGAGTGTTACTATATTCAGGCTCCACGAGTCGCATATCTTCCGCTATTGATGCCAGAGATACGCAAGTTTTTCATGGACTTGGTGTTCGACGAGGCCGCAGCAAAAGATCTCAAGGACGAAGAATGGTGGTTTGAGAGTGTAGAAGGAACGCTTTTGAAATGGTGTATCTGCTCCTTCACGTCTGGAAGCTCACCGTACTTATCTTTTATTTGACGTTTACAGGCACTGGCCAATAGGTCTGATTTACGATAATCATACCATATCTACCTCTCTCAAACCATCTACTTCTCGTTCCTCTTCCGCTGTCACCCCTCTTCGTCTCATCTTACATCTTGCGTCACCCCCGAATGATAAACTCCTGTTATCCCCCAGCCCGGAGGCATGCAAGCAAGCATTCATGGGTCAACTGAAAGAAGCAGATTTCATACGATGGGGCAGCACGAAACGGATGACCGGCCTCAGACAGCAGGATCAGGATGGCATCTGGGAGGGCATAAAAGAGCATACGTGACGTCTGCTTACTCTTACGCATTCAATTGAATTCCCAAAAAGATAATTTCGATGATTATTGGCGTGTTGCTTCGAAAGTAACACCTACGACTGCTCCTACTCGTGCTCAATCACCCGGCCCGCCGCCATCTTCTGCGTCAATGGTGAACCGTCCTCCTTCCGCAGATCCAGCAGGCCCTTCTGAACGAGATGGAGCATACAACGTTAGAAGTGTACCTGTCCGCCTATATCTTCCTGATGGTCCTGTCATTCAGGATCTAGTACCACCAACCCTGGAAGACAGTATGTCTCAATCTCTCTCTCCCTTGTTTTACTTGTTACTCATGATAGTTGCAGATACTCCGCGCACGCTATCGCATTACTTAACGGACCACATACCGCTTCTTTTTCCTCCTCGGCCTCCTGCTCCCCCTCCTTCGCGGACCAATCCACATCCTCGGCCTCCCCCAGTATCTCAGCCCGCCTACGCCTTGATACAAGGCATCGTTGCTCCTCTAGAGTCCGAGATGGCCTGGCTCGGGGCTTGCTTAGCTGGAGCGGATGGGTGGGTCAACGTGTGTGTTGGCTTGAATACATAGCTAGAATCTAGTCATAAGATTGATTATGGATCATATACCCTGACTACTTTTACTGTAATGTTGGCTGTTTGTTGTCATGACTGACATGCTGTCTTCATAATCAGGACTAATTTGTTGGATACGATGCACATTCGACAGAAAAATGAATATCGTATTAGGATAATGTAACGCTCAAGTCAAGCCGCAATTCATGTCATAGATTTAAGGTATAAGTTAGTTGACTGTAACGGTCAACAGGGTTACCACGCCATCTTGGGCAATATCTATTGAAAGAAGGTATGAGTGCATCGAAGGGAGGATAGCAGCCTGCGCATACCATGGTTAATTCTTGAGAGCCATATCTATCAGATATCGGACGCATAACGACTAAATGCGTAGCTCACCCATCAGATCCTGCAGCCAGCAGATCAGTGACGTTCTCCGCAGAAGTGGTGTAAGATACGCCTGAAAAGCTGGTCGTTCCAACCGCGGCTTTTACCAGGTTGTTGCGCCCTTTATTAAATGTAAATTAGCAGAGTCAAAAACATAGGTGACTCTCTTCCGTACCAACATCGTAACCATCCGCCGCTATAGTGTGATGGTCGAGGACGTTCTAAAAATCCATCAACTGAGTTCCAATGGACGAGTATAGCCAGCAAAAAAAAATACCTCTTCCTTTGAGACACTGAAAGAAACAGTTAGTTTCAGAGATGCGAGGTAGGGACAGCTTTTACTTACGCAAGGAAAAGTGCACCACTGTCCGCGTTGGCACCGTCCTGACGGAACATGCTAAGGAAAGCTTCAGGACACCAAGTATTAGAAAGAACTTTCAACTTTACCGCAGATGGTTGCCTCCGATCAAGCTCTCCAGACAGGTACCTAGTACCGAGCTGCCATAATCCTGACGCAGTTCAGTCTAAGTATGGATAGGGCGATCAACGTTAGACTCTTTGTCGAAAAAAGAAGGGAGTCGTTGCACCGTCTGGTCTACCCAGCCATTTCCATCCCCTAGATTTGCAGTTTGAGGATCACCAAGGTGAAGATCCAGACACTCGTCAGAGCTAACGTGTAGTAAATATCAAAGTTACCACCAAAAATGTGATACCCACAATCCGAGAGACTTCGCAAAATTCAAGAAACCGTCGTCTGATAACACCTCAGGAGAGCTTAAACCGGAGATGATCACCTATGTAGCGTAGTTTTGTATAACGGCCGGTCAAAAACGATCAAGGAAAGGCATACGTTAAGCGGCTCTCCTCCGCTACCAGCTAAGTAGATAG
The DNA here is from genome assembly GCA_028554645.1 of Omphalotus guepiniiformis. NCBI lineage: Eukaryota > Fungi > Basidiomycota > Agaricomycetes > Agaricales > Omphalotaceae > Omphalotus > Omphalotus guepiniiformis. The sequence goes on along the minus strand of JAQOOI010000076.1, from coordinate 264,606 downwards.
AGTCATAAGCAAAAATAAGTTCCACTACTAGTGCTTTCAAAAGACTTACCGTCAGTCAGCATGGAGCCTCCTCCTGCGGAAGGGTCGTAATAGGCTACGGAACGCTCTGACAGACGAGGCAAAGCACTTGCAGCCTGAACCATAAAGGATACGAGGAGTGCAGGTGCGTACATCTTTCTTACTGAGGTAGCAGTAGCAAGGGTGTGAAGCAGGAGTACCCAAGTGACGCTCTTTTATAACATACCCATGACTGTAATTGGCCACTATGCATGGTTACTTGTGATATATTTCTTGCAAAAGCCCACGCGGTGGTGAGCCAATAATTCCATCGTTCATATCGCTACTCAGTGTGTGCCTACACGCTAATTGATCCAAGAAGTCATCATAAATTGAAGTTCCCGCGTACTTCGGCCAACTAGTTCAGAGAATAATTGAGGGACGTTTCAACCATTGTTGCTGCCAGTTTTTCGCCATCCGGCTGGGAGACAAAGTTTGAAGTTACTAGTCTTCCAAGTCTTGATATCGGAGCAAGGCTGGCTTGAACAAGGACGGTGACACGGCATACGATTTTGAACCACCCAGTAGGTGAAGGAGATGGAAGTTATTTCTTCTGTGGATTCGGGGTTCAATTCAATAAAGTAGTAGAACGAAAAGACAAGTTGCCGGCCGGAGTTCGACTGCGGCTTTTAGTAACGGCGCGCCTGCTCTTCGGACATTAGTATGATGACGGAAGAACCTATACTTCTTCTACCATTAATCTCAGGCTCAAGAGTGAGGGTTGTGAATATTCTCTTGCCATTATTTATTTTAGACACTGACAAAAATTTGAACAGGGTGATAGCACGAAAACAACACGACATATCGCCCCGATCTTCTGTGGTAATTCTGCGCTTGATTGATCAACATCGACGTTGCCCTGAAATGGACACATCAGCTGAAACCGCTAAGGATTACCAGCTCACTATTCGAATACCCAACCCGAAGATACACCTAACACGGCAGTCACATTGGACAGGACACAGGCGCAAACTCAGGTTTGACAGCAAACTAAAGACTAACCAGTTTATAACCGTAAAAGGCTGATCAATTAAAATAATCTAGGTGTGATTATTGCCGCACCAGGAATCTAAAAGTTGGTGTCATCTCTTTTTTCTTGCCGGAGGAATAATTTGACATCGTTAAAGTGCGACAGAGCTGTTCCTACTTGTAGCAACTGCTCAGGAAAAGAGTGTAGCTATACGGTGCCTGCACATTCACACAGAGGTATTCCTAGGTGTGTGCTGTGCCAGAAAAAGAATCTCAAGGTACGGCATGTTCATGCTATAGGTGGTACATGCTTAAGCTGGATTTTCAAGTGCGATCGAGATTCACCTGCCTGCAACCAATGTCAGTCACAAGGTATTCCGTCCAAGTGCATGTATCGGCCTAGACGGCGGAGAAAAAGTGATGGTATCGACATGTCCAATGAAGATGCTGACGAAGACATTCGCTTTGCGGATGTTTCGTTAGACGACTTGAGCAGTGTGAAAGAGGAGGCGCTGAACTCCCACTTACCTAGCCTAGAGTCAACCTCCGAAGATGCAGAAAGTTCTACGAAATCGGATCTGGTTCTGCGGCCAGAAGCTGTTTCGATGACCAAATCTATGGGCTCGCTTCGCAGCCACTCCGCAATGGTAATGACTGACAAGGATGGGACCTCGTCTCCCTCATCCTCCTCGCGCGCACCCTCTGCGTCAGCTTCCACTCGGTCTCTGGACCAGGTTGCCGTCATCTCAGAAAATTTGGTCGATACCGTCTGGTCTCACCCAGGATTTGCGCCCTTGCCCGCGGTTATTGTCCGCCGAGTGGCGGCAATGAATGCAGCGGAAATGCCAGACAGAAAGGCATTCATCGCCAGTCTCGAGGCATTTTTAAAAATCCTAATGCCCGAGATGCAGGAGACTGCATGTCTCAATTCTCACGCATATGCAACAGTCGCCCGATTTCTTTCGGGCGCAGAAGTGTCCCCAGACACATCCATTCATCTGCGTACGTGGATGTCCTCGCATCGGCTTGTACTCGGATCGCCGACGTGTAATCTCATTCTCATACCTCGGGACCCCATTCCTGATAATTTAAACGCTGCTCTCATGAAATATCAATCTAATCCCGACAAGTTTACCTACGGCGACGAGACTAACCTTCCTCAAGTCTCCGCGTTTGACCGGTTACCTGTCCGTAACCAGTTGTATGACATTCTCGCCTATGCACACCGCGAGCACGACGATCCCTCTGCTGTGGTCGAAGAGATAAGAGGGCTAGGTTTTGTGAGTTATTGTTTCACGACCTATAGGTTTTCTTCTAATGGCCACCTATTCAACATTTAGGCCTCTATAACATGGCCAATGGCTGACATGTTTGTCCGGCTGTGCCCCCTCTGCCGTTCCGGAAAAAAACAGGATGTCTTCTCGCAGACCTTGAGGTGATTGTTGATGTAGTACTGTATATCTTTATAATCCTTTATAGTCTATATATATGATTTCAGCTCACGCGCAGAGCACAACAAGAATTGTCATTTGTGGGGGTCATCATACAATTCGAAGCTCGCAAATGCGAGGTCGTATCCACCGAATTCATAGTTAATCTTGTCAGTTCTGCGGTATTTTCTGACAACTTCTGACCCCGGGGTTTCCGGGTCAGTGCCAGCTGCACATTCTTTTGTTACACCTTCGGCAATGACCTGCTCTACCATTGGTTCAAGCAGCGCGGCTCTGAAAGCTCGTTGTGCTGCTTCAACCGGGCTTTCGCCGGAATCGTCTGACTCGTTGTCTTCGCTCGAGATGAAAAGCGTGAGCGAAAGTCGGCCCGGCTGGAAGATGGATACGACTCGTTGGATTAGCGTCTTCAAGTCAGGCATGGTTTTAGCATCCGGAGGTGCTGGAGAAGAGTGTGTCGGTGGTAAGGGAATGTTGCATTCAAAGCTAGCGTAGGACCATCCGTCCTCGGGTGTTACGTGAATGGTGCAATACCCTTCCCCAGGATGGGCGATACCGTTGGTGGTAGCAGCTCCAGAGGGTGGCGCCGCGGACGATGAGGTGACATAGAAAGGGTCCTCGCCCCACCTGATGAGAGCATTGGAAGAATAACCACATGGAGAGAATGAATAAGCGTCTAGAGTGGTAAGGTGAGCAGGAAATATGTCCATAATACCTAGAGAGGTCGAAAGGAATTGTGCATGGCTGGAAGGAGATTCGGAAGCTTCGGAAGAAGTAAAAAAGGGGGCGCGCGCGCGGGGTGAAAGATCACTCATTAAAATCTCGATGGTATAGTCCGGGAAGGTATCTTCTATGGGTAATGGTATGGAGATTGGCAGAACGGGGCGGGGGTCCTCACTTTGGCCTGTCATGTAGAGCAACCAATGATCACCATTGACTTTGCCCACACTGTAAGCAGAACCATTTTGAAAAATATTGTCCAGAAATTGGACTTCCTGGGACCAGTCACGATGGGGACCTAGCTGGCGTTCGGGAAACATAAATGACTTGCGAGAATAGAAACATTGATAGACAGAAGTCAAATTGGCATGGGTAGCGGCGATCTCAAGGATTCTAGGCAGACCAAGCAGATTGAGTGTTGTGCCGCAGGTTTTGAGAATTAATCGGTGTGGGGAAACAAACAATGAAGATTCGCTACAAAAAGTGTTGTTAACTCGGTTGGGAAGAGATAAAAGAAATTACAGACCTAAGAAGATAAGCGTCGATCTGAGAGCCGGATACTACACTGAGTACCTTGCATTGAACGATACTGAGCATTTCCTCCCATACCACGGAAGGAATCTTTCGAAGACCGGTTCTGCCATGCTCCGGAGAAGCAGCATCGGGGACAGCAGCTGCAGAAGGAACGAACCAGATTTCCAAGAGCTTCTCTGGGCCTTCAAAAGGAGCAGAAGCAGACTGTTGCTGTGACATGATGATTTATCGAAAAGGGCAGATGTTGGTGATCGACTAGGAGATCAAGAAATTTTTGGAAAGTGATCACGTTGGTGTAGTGACCCATGTCTCGTCTCTTTCTACGATTTCCTTTGCTGAGGGCATTCGTTCCTCGTGTCACTGCTCCTTTACTTCCTGTTTCTCGCTTCAGACAGCCTGTATCTTCACTCACTAATACTCCTAGACATTCTCATTCTCGTCTCTTTTCTCAGTTTCCTGCTCGTCTCAGCTCCTCGTCGTCATCCCAGTCTTCCGCCGAAACTACTCCTCGTGCCGATGCTACCCTCTCCCAACGTCTCAAGCATCTCATAAAGTCATACGGCTGGTATGCCTTGGGTGTATACGCTGTTCTCTCTGTCGTCGACTTTACAGTTGCGTTTGCCGCAATCAATGTAATAGGCGCTGAGCACGTAGCTCAAGTGACTGCCTCAGTCAAGGAGGCCGTTTCTGCAGTCATCAGCTCCAAGCCTCCAGAACCAGGAAGAGAGGAAGTAGATCCTGTCATGAGCGCCCACACTAAAGGCGGGAATGAAGGCCTGTATGCTATGATCGTCTTGGCTTATACCATTCACAAAACCCTCTTTCTACCTGTGAGGGTAGGCCTAACAGCAGGCCTGACTCCAAAATTAGTGGGCTGGTTGAGAAGCAGAGGCTGGGCCGGAGGTGCTGGTACCAAACGAGCGGCAGAAGAGATGAGAGAGCGGTTTAGGAATACGAGGCAGAAATAGACCAATTGAACAAACAGTCTCGCATATACAGGTTCGTAAAACTGATATCGCATACTTATTGTTGTCCTACTGATACATATGTCCTGCAGTAGACGAACTAATCCAAAATTATACATTGTTAAACCCTCCTCACGGAATTGCAATTATACGCAGGTTCATGCGTTTGCTGGAGGAGCTTCGTGCTCTGCGACATGTACCATTAGACTGGATCAGTGCGCGGACATATTGACTGACCGAGAAGAATGCCTTCTTTGATCAGCTCTTCAGGCTTAGGGCGTTGCTGTAATGCCTGGTCCAGTTTGTCCTACAGGGAGTATATCCGTGAATAAAGAATCACTCGCATGCAGGACAGGGCTAACTTCGAGCTGAGATCGCTGCAGCTTCTCCTTGGCCGCAACGAGGCTAGGAGCTATGCCTTTATCGTCTGTATCGGTAAACAGGAGGATGTTGAGTCAGTAGGTGGCCTTGTTGAGTAGAGGCCTGGTACACGCCTTTCAAGATATTGCGCTCGACTAGGTTATTCTTCTCTGGGCGCTCGTTGAGATGTTTCTCAAGCTTTGAGCGGGTATCGGAAGCAGAGTTAGTTTGTTCGGCTGGATGGCAGCGAATTGAGGTATACTATGAGAAGAAAGGGATTCAGATACGTACACATATCAGAATATATTAGTGCTGGAGATGGATGGTTGATGAAAACGACTGAAAGAGGGGCAACAACGTTTCTATGAGGTCACGCCCATTGTGACATGAGTCACGATATGGACTTGGTAGTACAGTACTTTATCATATACATGACCAGAAATCGCTATCGACTGTCTTTTTCTCCCTTTCTACTCGTTCCTTCTTCATAGTCTTTTCAGCCCGTTCCTTCTTGTACAGATTTATCAACCCGCGCGCTTCTTTGATACTTTCTTTTACTTGAGCAACTTGAAGGTCAACGTCCGCGTCGAAAGCTTCCAGTAAGTTCAACAGTGACGCGATGGCCGTGGGCGGAATTAGTGAACGATGCGTAAACACACTTGCTTCCTCTGAACTTGAGGCGACGCTACAGTTGGTGGTTGACGAAGAACAGGTTGAATCGGAACCAACAGATTTGTGCGATGGCGAGTTGGAAATCTCCCTTGAACGTTGGAAGTAGTACGCTGTAGTAGATCTGTTGCATGAAGAATCGCGCTCGTAGTGAAAGAGAGAATTGGAGGATTCAGATTGGACTTTTAAGAAATGAGAATCAGACAGATTGATGTGGATTTGAGGAACGTCGACGTAAGCCATGTGTATGCAGTGGTAGTATGTTGAATGTTGTGGCTGGAAAGAAGGTGAATCTGTCACATGTCACTTGCCTTGTCACATCAATATCCTTTTTGTCCGTCACCCATCATGCTAGCTAGAGCTGGGCAGCTTGCTCGCCAGCGACCTGTTGCACCCGCAGTCGCCCATAGAAATGCTTCCACAAGTTCTCATGACGAGCATCATCACGATGACCACCACCATGTAGAAGAGGACACTACAGTCTACCCTAAAGAAGGTGAGCAAATTCATCCGACCTCGGCCGACGACTAGGGTTCATGGCAATACTTTTCTTTGTATCAGGCTTCACCGGACCTGTATGGAGAACAGTTTTCCTCGCTTCTGCACTTGGCATCGCGGCCTACAACTACGCACCCGAACCTAACGAGGATGCCTACCTTACTCGTTGGTTGAAGATGTATTCCACTTCTTCCGAGAAGTGTCTTGATATGAATGCCGCGCATACTGCACAGTCAAAGGATGCTGCTGAGACGACTCAGCTTCTCACAACGGCAATAAGACCTCCTGTGCACCGATACAGATTTCCCCAGTATGTCCTTTTGACAAAATCCCTTGGCTAGTGTCGGCGGCTAATTCAAACTGAAAGGATGCTCGATAACGCTTCACCATTTCTGAATTCCGTTGGGATGAATCCAGATATGAGCAAAGTGACTGCAAAGAATGAGCATCAGTGGTAGTCTGTGTAGTCTGTAGATAGGAATAGGCGGTAGTTTGAGTCACGTGACACGATTGTAACCATGTTGACTTTAAATTATGAAACGTTGAAACGGTACCATCCTCCTTCACCACTCTGCGTGTAGTCGCCCGTTGTACCCTGCGGTGACCTCCCATTCTTTGAGGTCGAGCTCAATGCTCTCAGACCCTTTTGCTCCCAACTCTAGCTCAGCCAAGATGCTTTCTCTTGTGCTGCTTTTGCTTTCAGCTTCAAATGTAGTATGGGGTACCCTGCCACTTGTCGACTTTGATCGCATGGGCAAAGTAGGTCTTGCCGGTGCCTTTGCAGGACTCGATTTTTTTCAGAATTCATCTCACACTTTCGACTCTTCTACTTCGACTCTTCTTTCGCGCTCTTCAGATGGCTCGCTCTCTACTCTCGCGTCTACCAACTCTGGCGGCCATATCTCTGCAGGTTGCGCCCTTGACGATACCTTTTACTTTGCCGGTTCCTTTTCCTCCATAGACTCTACTTCGGCCTCCAATGTCGCCTCCTACTCGCCCTCGTCTGGCAGCTTTTCAGCTCTAGGTTCAAATGGCCCCAATGGCGAGATCGATGCAGTTTTCTGTGACACGGAAAACAAGAAAGTCTGGGTTGGTGGGTCGTTCACGTCGCCAGGTTCTTCGGTAGCTGTGTGGGACACGCAGGCGAGTTCGTGGTCTGAGCCGCCATTCGTCGGTGTCACTGGTGCCCAAAGTCGCGTCCTCTCAATCACCACCAACTCCTCTGCGTCCAGTCTATTCTTTGCCGGGTCGTTTATAACCTCTTTTCAAGGAAAGGGCTCTTCCTTGAACACTACGAACAACCCCAACGTTCCATTTTCAGCCGGTGCTACGCCGTTTTCCTCCTCCCTCGTCCCGGTACCTCTCCAGAATGCTCAGATAGTAGCGTCTCCATCATCTTCAGATTCACAGTTCAGTAACATTACCAACGTCCTTTGCCCGGCTGGCTCTGACGGTCCAGGCAATACCTGGTTTGCAGCTGATGGGAACAGCGCAGTAGTGACAGTTCGGACTTTCACTTTCATTGAGGCGAGCGGCATTCGCCTTGGGAATACCTTCCAGAGTAACCACGGTACCACAGGGTTTAGCGTGAGTCTGTCATATCTTTGGCGGTACAATCTTTTCACCACGAATCGTAGCGTGACCACCATCCCTGATAACACCGTGAGACCTCTGCAATACCTTGACCCGAGCACGAACCAAAATACAACTTGCACTGACCCCTGCCCGTTATCCACCGATTCATCTCTCCTCTACCAAGATTTCCTTTTTGATGGACCTCTTTCTATCACCGGTGTCCAGATCACGCTATCCGAGTTCACAGGGGCGGCTCCCGGACTGCACCTCCTGCAGTTACTTTCTTCCGGAGCTTTCGCCTCAGCGGTCGATTCCGATAACGGTGAATCGTGCTTTGCACCTAACCCCTCTAACACGTCCCGCACCGGTGACTGGGTCGTGAAGGTCGCCAACACCAATATTTCAGGAACAACCCAATCAGTCCTTGTGTCCGAAGTAGATGTCGGTACCTCTGCCTCTTCAGGTCCCAGCTTTACTTGGATTCCCTACGTCTCTGCATCTGGAAACTATGAGGTAAACATGCTAGTGCCAGGGTGCACAAATTTTCAAGATTGTGCGGCTCGTACCTCAGTGAAAGTCACGGTGTTCCCCGGCAATGGCCTCCAACCTTCGGTCACTACTATTGATCAAACCAATACTGCCGATGCTTCCACTCCCATTTACAGCGGTCCTATATTACCATCCTCGCCCGATTTTGTAACTACCATTACCCTGACCCTCGACGACAATCCCCTAGGTACCGGGCAAGATGGGAAGTACGAGATCGTGGCTGACAGAATTCAGTTGGTTTTGACTTCCGCAAATGCTAGTACATCTTCGAACTCGAGTGGGTCCTCAGCCAATTCTGCGAGCTCGAAGGATGGGTTTGGCTTCTTTGAGTGGCCTCTTAGTGCTTCCTCTGTTGATGCTACCAATGTATTGGCTAATTCTACGGAAACGACTGCAGATACGATAGGCTTTGAGTTGTTTAGTGCCATCGGTGGGACCGGAAGTATATCTTCTGAGAGGGCAGCCATTGCTAGTGTGGCTCATCACTCCTCTGGTACCGTCTTCCTTGCTGGCAACTTCACACTATCCTCCGGCATCATTTCCAATAACATCGTGTCCTTTAGCAATGGAGCGCTGGCTGGATTACCAGACAACGGGTTGAATGGTCCTGTCACTTCGATGGTTGTAGACGGAGACCAACTCTTCGTTGGCGGGTCTTTCCAAGACACCTCATCACCGTCTACGAACGGAGCTCTCAGAAATATCGCGCTTTATAATGTCCAGACCCAGAAATGGAGTGCTTTGGGTGCTGGGCTAAATGGTGAAGTGACTGGTCTTCAGTTCCTTCAAGGACAGCTTCAAGTGGTTGGCAACTTCACTCAGGTGTTCACATCTACATCTAGCACGTCAGCTGTGGATGCACCGGGATTTGCTGCTTGGAATATCTCAAGTTCTGCCTGGGTCAATAGTGGTGGCTTCTTGGTCGGAGACATGTCCATGATTGCAAACGGAACCTCGTCAACACAGTTTCTAGCTGGGAACGTGGTTACTTCGCAGAGGTTCGGGGCTAGTGGAATGGTGATGCTCCAGAATAGTGATAATGATGTGCCTGATGTTTCGCCTTTGAGTTTGCAACTTGACAGCGCTGTGAGCAGTTCGTCGCCATCTGCCCGTCGCAGATCCAATATTCCTCGTGCTACAACGTGGATCTCCCATGTCAGGCTTTCTCAACTATGGACAAAGAGACAGTCGTCGAGCTCTCTTCCTTCTCTGCCTTCTTCTTTACCTGCCACTGCTCCAGCAGTTCTTGCTGGTGCCTTCTGGACCAACAGCACTTCCTCCAAAGAGGTCGCCATCATTGGTGGTAACTTCTCGTTCCTTCCGTCAGGTTCGTCCTTCGGATCTTCGGAGGCTCTTGCCGTGGGTATTTATGACACAGAATCCGCGACCATAAGTGCCCTTCAAGGCTCTCAGGTGAACGGAACCGTTCGCTCGCTTCTCGTGGATGGTGATTCTTTGTATGTCGGTGGAGAGTTTACTATATCTGGTACTAGCGTGAACGGCTTTGCCATCTACAACCTTGCCTCGCAGCAGTGGAATGTTTCTGGTCTTGATGCATTACAAGCTAGCTCTGGGTCCTCAGTTGTGGTTCGTTCCATCTCAACCTCGAGTTCAAAAGCGAATACTATTATTGTCGCTGGCTCATTTGCTCAAGCGGGTTCTACAACTTGCCGAGCAATTTGTTCACTGGACATCTCATCGAATCAATGGAGTGCACTAGGCAGTGGAATACAAGGAGACGTTTCCGCTGTCGCGTACGCAGGAGTAGGCACCTTTTATTTTATTGCCATTCTGTCACTAAACCTGGAGCTGTACAGGACAACCAGGAAGTTTTGATTGCTTCTGGTTCCATCGCTTTGTCAGACAATACAGATGCCAATGTTGCTCAACTCGCGTTTTCCAATATGTCTTGGACTGCAGTCGGATCTGGCTCTGACATTCCTGGGCCTGTCACTGCGGTAGAAGTCAATAACGGAAACTCGAGCAGTATATTCGCGGCTGGGAAGTGAGTCGCCGAGTACCATTGGTTTCATATGTTGAATTTATTAATGCTTTGTAGGTCAAGCGATAATACATCATTCTTGACGTTCTACAATGGTCAAACTTGGACGACACTTGGTAGGTTGACTGGTTTTAAATTTATATATTTGCTCTGAACATCATCTTCAGCATCTACGCTTCAGAAGGATACAATTGTCTCGCAGCTTGCCATGGTTCCGCTACGGGACACGCATGCCGGCAACAGTATCGTAGAATCCGACCGAATGCTCATGATATCTGGTTCCTTAGACTCCTCCTCCTTCGGTAACGCCTCTTCAGCTCTGTTTGATGGTCAAACCTTCATTCCATATATTGTGTCTGCGGCTTCATCGGGCAGCGCTGGTTCAGTATCGTCGCTGTTCCGTTCCTTTGCTACCTTTAGCTTCACCCAGCGTCGTAAGTTCTGTTCAACCCTGTTGGCTTGGCATGCCTTTTTAATTTCATCGTGTATAGATTTCCTCGCAACTGGTGTTGTCATTCTCATCTCGATTGCAATCGCGGCAGGCGTTGTCTTCCTGTTGGCATTGATTGGCATATTATGGACGCTTTTCTCCAGACGTGACCGAGACGATAAGCTCAACAAACTGGACGCGCATGACGAAGATGACGATTCTGTTCACCATCGACCATCTTCTCTCCTGGAGCATATCAATGCCGCCACCCGTACCACTATCATTGGAACAAGTCCTTTCGCTGGGTACAGTGGCGAAAAGGAGGAGGAGAGAATCGAAGGCGACGGACAAAGCCATGAGCAAATCAACGAGCAAGGACCTGACAGCGACAATTACCTACGTGCTGAAACTCCTTCAGATGCCTTTGGTGGGCTGGCGACAGAAGACGCAAGCCGGCCAGCTCATGCACGATACTCGTTTGATGGAGCTGGAGAGGGTGAACTTCCGCTCACAGCAGGTGCGGAAGTTGAGGTGTTAGATGATCGAGATCATGCGTGAGTGTGATGTGTGCCATATATCTTCTTTACTGATGTAGCTCTCTAGCTGGTGGTACGCTCGCGATGTGAGGACAGGGAGAGAAGGAGTGGTCCCAGCAGCTTATTTGTATTAGATGTGTCCCTCGTTTGCATTTTCCTTCTCTTCATTTCCTTCACGTCTTGGTTCTTGTTTAATGATGGTTTTTTGTGCACGATACCCTGTCATGATGATTTTCAACAGACTCTTCTTAACATTCTAGCAATCCCGTTATTTGCTCTGGCAGTTTTTAATCCAGCATGCGCACAGCTCTCGTTACATGTTATACATTATATTATAATGATCGATTCTATGGCGTATACGGACGGGATTCGCGCCCAAAATCTTATTGCAGCACTGCAAACTAAGAGTTAGCGACTGCTTTGACATGGTAACAGAAATCAACTTACAAGGATCTCTGAAATGTTTCTGATTGTTGTGTTTGAACCCAACTTTTGTCTTGAACTGTTCCCGACGATTTTGGTCTCGGAACTCTCGCACATGCCGCCCTGCCTCTCTTGCTTCACCTCTATTCCTCGCTTTGACTACGTCCGTACCAGCACCGAAGGCACCGAACCCTCCCTTCCGGGGGACCAACACTGAATTTTTATCGCCAATCAACCGACGTACTAGCGCTGCTCCCGAGTTTGGATCCTCGGATTTTGAACCGCGAGGTGCGCCAGGGAAGGATTGAGCGTAGTATCTCCGCATACTACGATGTCCTATTCGAGCGCCAGAAGGCAGCACAAGTTCGTAGTTGGAATCCCCATATGTGATATCATTATCCGGAATATCGTCGTCGTCGTCTGACTCCTCCGAATCTTTCTGTTCAACAACCTCGTCTACATCACTCCCATCATCCTCGCTATCCTCCCACTCCTCATCCTTCTTTTCATCTTCTTTGCGTGATTTCGCTTTCCGCAATTGCGCCTCTGGATAAGAAGAGGTGAAATCGTAATAGTCAGAAATCTCGAGGCGATCATTCTCCGAGTCGTAGGCAACTTTGCAATGGCTTTTATCCACCATGTGCTTCCGTACTGCTTCCAAGGTGCGGAACTCCCTGCCCTTCCCGTTACAATAGATACATACGTTCCCAACGGCAATTTTTTCACCTAAATACCCAATCAACCCGGTTATATCAACCAAGTAATCGGCGTCAGGGATAAAGAAGGAATGGGCGGAGGCCATATGGAGCAGATTGTTTTGAAGATCCGAAGACTCGATTGTACAGAACAGACAATGTGAAGAGGAGAGTCGGGATCGAGCAGCAGCAATCTTCTCGTCAATGGTCTGATTGATCTCGTCTTCCTGTGCAGACTCGTCGACCACGAGTGACACTGATGGTTTTTGGACATCGTCTATAGAAATGGCAGCCACTTCAGACGAAGGGACCTCAACTGGATCGACATGCTGAGGTTGAGCGGTCTTCTCGGACTCGGATTCATTTTCAGATTGGAGCCCGTCTTTTGCAGCTAGATTTCTAGCCAAGTTGAGGCTTGCCTTGAGCTCGTTCTCCTTGTGCTTCTTGGAAATTATATGTGAACGATAAGCATTCTCTGAGGAATAAGTTTTGCTATAAAGTCATTAGCACGATTGAGAATTGTACAAGTGAGGGGTAGCCTCACTTGCAAACTTCACAAGTAGACCCTTTTAGCGAAGACATGACTGCAGTCTCCGTTCGCCTCTCGGTAACCTTCTGATTGAAAATTGCTGCACTGACTGGAGGTAAACCAGCGACCCGACGTTTCATGTTGTATCTATGGTGGTCGGAGCGATAGTGCAGACCTGTGGATTTCATACATCGCTGAGATACCGAGAGAAAAGAATATGAACTTACGTTGCTCCTCCGCAGAGAAAAAAGCAATTGAACATGACAAGCAGGTAAAAAGGTTCTGGGGTTGATTCTGTTGTTCGTCCATGATGAAAGAAAAAGCTGTATGAACGTTGGAGAAGAGATACAATCTGATGACTCAGGTGGATAATTTGGATTGCTCATTTATCACGCGCAGAGTCGGCTCCGTTCTGAGAGTCAAACGATCCAATGAATACAACTCTTATAGCATATACTAAGCTATCTACATTTTCTTGCATGAATAAGACTTAGTGCGCAGTACTCTTTGCTAGTGCTGATTTTAGTCTTTGGCGGAGTGGACTACTGTCTGAACTATCTGTAGAGCGCCTTGGGGGACTATTTGTCACAGAACTCGATGTCGCAATACTCGAACGTCCTCGAGCCCGTTCTATTCCAATGTCTCCATCTTCAACAGCTTCTACAACCTCACTTACTACGGCAACCCGCGTCCACCTTCTATACCTTGTGTACTGCAACAGAAATTTAGCGATTGCAGTGTGTCCTGACAGAGACCAACAAGTACCTTCCCCATACCACCTTTACTGGTTTTGCCTTCCCACTTGTTGTCGCCATACACCCACCCATCGAGGTCAGTAGGAATATCCTCATCCTCGGTTTCCCCGTCGGCTTCATCAACCACATGGTCGCCGTCTCCGCCTCCAGGAGTGGTGGGACTATTCACCTCCTTCATTTTTCCTGCAGCTTTCATCAAGAAACTTGCGTTGTCCTCCTTGACCGACGGCAACGGTTTTTCGACCCGGCTGACTGCTCCATCTTCCTTCGTGATGAGTACTTTCCATTCTGGCTCCTCCCACCTCCACGTCGCACTTCTCTTCACTCTCTTGCCGTTCCGGTCGCGAAGATACACCGTAGTAGGGTCTGGAAGTGTGAAAGCGTTTGGCGGAGAAACTGGCTGCAGCGACACCGAGCACCAAGAAGGCCTTTCACTTGGGAGCAACGCAGCGGTGAAGTCTAGGCCCATCCACCACCGTTGATTCTCGAATACGGTGAATAAAAACCGAAGAGAGTCGCCTTTTTCTCCACTGGCAGCAGCGATGGACTGAGGCGAGATTGTCCGCGGGGGAAGAGGTTGACCAGATATCTTGGACCAAATATAGTATACCGCCCAACGAGTCCAGGCACTTCGAGAGAGAGCGTTGCGTAAAACAGTGGCCCAGGGAGACTTCCATGTGAGCAATACTGAGCCTGAGATGCCTAGAATTATTCGGAGTGGCACGAAATGGGTGAGGACAAGATATGGAATATACAGAATTACACAGATTCGGAACAGAGTAGGAGTTGGAGGAAGAGAAACAGATATTGAATTTGGACCAGGAAGAAGAGATTGAAGAGTAGTGAGATCTGTGATTGCGGTTTGCAAGCTGCCTTCTGATATTGGAGGGGGTGTAACTCGAGGGTGAGATGTGAATGCTAAGACGACCAGTGACAACGACACTGCGATGGGTAACAAGTACCTGATGAACAGTAAAAGAAGAAACGTGTAGCTTGCAAAAGTCCACTAACCGTATTACGATGTCAGCTAGCAAACAGAAGGTCCACCAAGCAGCGAGAGCTAGCCAACTGTCGTAGTAAGACGAGGAAGACCAAGTGAATATTTCAGCGGCATTGCGAACAGCGGAGAAATGAGGAGCAAGTCGCACAAGTACAGCAGTCAAGGAATAGGGCACAGAATCAAGAAACTCTTGCAAGTTTGAGACTGTAGACAGCCTCGCCGCTGTCGGAGAGGTTGAAGACATTCGCGTTGCTTAGATAAGACTCGGACACTCCTCCAATGTCGTCCCCGACAATGACGAGTCTCACTCGTCGACACATAAAACTACTTGTCTATCTCTCTCTTTCTTCTCGTGTGTTCGTGTATATTTTAGCGTTTCTTACTTCTAGATTGCCTCTCTTCGATGCCTCACCCGCCATCGTTCAGACTTCAAAGCTCACTCAGCCTCTGCTTCGTTGGGATGCCTTCCATTTTGTGCATATCGCAGAGAAAGGTTACGTCTATGAACATGAATGGGCTTTCTTTCCTGGTGTACCTACTGTAATGAGGTATCTAAGTTCGATCTTTAATTCGTCAGACGTGCTTTTAGCTGGTGGTCTGGCTGCCATGGCTTGTGACACTTCAATTATACTTTATCATCTTACCCTTCATCACTTGGGCCATCCGCAGATCGCTTTCCTTGCTACACTACTCTCTTTGATCAATAGCAGCCCTGCAACCCTCCGGCTTGCGTCTTATGCGGAGCCTTTCTTCACGTACCTCTCGTACAGAGGTAAGGCGTGGCTTATCTACTTGTCATGGGCAACTGAATTCGAATCTAATTCCAGGCATGCTTTTTTGCGCACAGTCGCGATGGTTCTTGGCATCGTTGTGCTTTATGCTTGCCGGAGCTTTTCGTTCTAATGGCATACTCTTGAGTGGATTCATTCTTTGGGGTCTCCTCATGCAACCTTTTTTCGAGGCAGGAAAGGCAAGTACCTGTCTCTTGAACCCTCGAACCCTCAGTTCACATTGAAAAGGTTCACCTGTCCGGAGTCTTGCGGTCAACTCTATTTTCCGCCATGATATTTGCCCCATTAATTTATCATCAAGTAACAGGCTACATGGCTTTTTGCCTAGATTCACAGCCAGCGAAGTGGTGCTCTAATACGCTTCCTCTGATCTACTCTCACGTTCAATCAGAGTACTGGCACGTTGGATTCCTCCGTTACTGGACTCTTCAACAGCTGCCCAATTTCGTCATCGCTGCTCCGCCGCTTATCACGATTATCGCGTTCTCGTTCCACGTTCTGAGGGCGGCATTCGCTACGCATCCGACCTTTATAGAGAAAGACGTTCATTCTCAGTCACCTTTTTCCGCGCATTCCCTCGTTCCTCACGCTATTCACGCGCTTGGTTTGTCTTGTACCGTCCTGTTCGCATCGCATGTTCAGATCATCCTCCGGCTTGCAGCATCCATGCCTCTGACTTATTGGGCAGCCGCTTGGCTTGTATCAGAACATCCTACAGCTGGAAAATGGTGGGTTGGCTGGAGCTTGGTATGGGGTACCGTGTCGATTGTGCTCTGGGGAGCTTTCCTTCCGCCAGCATAATAGTATCATCCGTAACAATTACATGCATATTGTCACCATAGCGTTCATTATCATACGTGAGCATCGTAAGGACTACAGGAGGCATTTGATAGAAGCGGAATTGTCCCAATGCAACAGATAGCGAACCGATGCAAATAACTCATTGATAAACAACTGATTGGAGAGAATTCGAAAGTAGTCTCCAAACAGGAAAAAGCTGCAAGGAAACCTTCATGGATAACAAACCTACAACTACAGTGGTATAAAAAACCACATGGGTGGACCAGCAGAAACCGAAATAGTCCTTTTTCAACAGTGTTGGAACGCAAAGGGAAAGTTATGAGAAGAGGTCAGAGTTTTAAAAAGCAATGATGGTTGGAAGCACAGCCTATAAAAAGGGATCAATCAATCAATCATTATCTACTGTCTTACAGCTAGAATTTGAAAATACCTATTGGCTTTCGATGGAAGTTGCTTCCGCATGAATGGGGCTAGCGTTCGCTGACCCAGATGAAGTCGAGTGCTCCTCATTCACAGAAGGCGAATTTGCGGCTATAGTGGTGGGCTCGCTCGCGAAAGAAGCGAGAGTAGTTGCTTGAGCATGAACGGCGCTAGCGGTCGTTGACGCAGATCCCGCAACTAAAGTCGAGGGTTCCTCATTCACAGAAGGCGAATTTGCGGCTATAGTGGTGTGCTCGCTCGCAGTAGTCTGAGACTGAGCCTGGTTTGTCCCAGTGGAAACCGGCGCCTCGGTAGTGGATGCAGAAGTGATTTTGGAATCCGATGCAGAAGAAGAAGCGCTCGCTTTCGCGGAAGAAGATGAGGCTACCGACGAAGCATTGACGACTTTTGCATTGGCCCTCATTATGTCTAGGCTAAGGGCTAGATTATAGGTCGTAGGAACGCTGAGCTGATTCAGCTTTAACCAGGGAATCTCGTAACCGCCGACGTCAATCTGGACAGTCGAGGCCGTGAATACATCCAACACGCCAAGAGGGATGATGCCCAGCGATGCGAGGGCACCTTGAGTGAGCAATACATTGGGTATAGTCCCAGAGTTCACGGTTTGCCCCGGAGGAATGACAAAGTTGTCAAACGGCTGATCAAAATGCGCAAAGGTTTCATTGTTCACGCCCGCATCCGACTGAACGAACTTGATTGACATAGTTGCGTCCAAAGGATTCATAAGCTGAGAACAAAGTCTCAGCATTTCTTCACTACGAATCTCAGGCAGCACTCACATCAAAATCAACATCGACGAGGTTAGTAACCAACGAGTCAAGAGTGATCGTGACTGTGACATGCTGTATGAATGAAAAACCTTTGCCTGTAGTGCAAGATTAACAACTATCTCCTGAAAGATCACTTAAACTCACCAGACAACTCTGTTGATAATTTGACACCAGCAAGTGCTTCCTGCAGGGACTCTATGGGCGTACTAGCCGTATCACCTTGTATGTTTAGGGCCAGAGAGTTCGTGGTGGTTAGGAAATCGGTTAGAAACCCCTACAGGAAACGTGAGATGAGAACGAAGATTCAAGCAGCACATGAATCGAGAATAGCATACTTGAGCGACAGTGTCGTTTGCATCATCAGGCTGATAGTGGAATTCAGAGGCAACACTATTTGACCCTGGCAACAGATCGAAATTCTGACCTGGAGTTAGTAGGGAAACAGACAGGCCACAAGTATGACATACATCGATCGCTGCTCGTCCAATCTTCACTCCATTGAACATCACAGGAAGAGCGATACCCACGGTGTGAAGTGACACATTAGAGGGGTTATCCAGCGCAGTGGTGAGCGGGGATACAATGAATTGGTTTCCGCCATCTCCGCCACTTCCGGTAACCGTGACGTTACTCAGACTCGCTGTGCCGCCAAAGTCATTCAGGCCTGAACGAGTGTCAGTATTCGAACGAAGAACAAGAAAACCTCAGGTTGTTCACAAACCTTTCAAACTTGAGGGTACGTTGAATGGAATGCCGGAGATAGGGACATCTCCTATGGTCGTTTTCGCTGTCACGTCTGCGCTTCCCCTCAAATTCAGGTTTACTGAGCTCTGAAGAGTGACGGCAGCAAACAGGGCTTCAAATGCTCCATTGTTAAGCGACTTTAGAGCCTGATTATCCCATGAGATTTGCAGATCCGCGACATTTCCGGTGGAAACTCCACCAACGGTGTCAGATTTTGGTAGAGTAAGCTGTAAAGGAGTCAATGAATTGGTGGTTTGCAATCCAGTCAACTAGATCTCACTTGTGCGATGTCCGTGCCGTCTGAGCTGAGTGTGATATCCTGTGCAGATTGAATGACCTGCAGTGAAAACCCAAATGGATTCTTGTACTCTGCAAGAGTAAAGTTCGAGCTCGTTGGCGGTGCAAATGCTTCGTTCTCGTTTTCCAAAGTAACGTCCAAGTCAGACAATGCGATGGATTGAATGATCGTGATATAAAATGAATACGTCGCAGAATACAATTATATCACAGAGCTTACCGTGAATTTCTGGCCCGGGAGTGTGACGCTCAACGACAAGGTCTTGAAAGCGTCACTAAGCCAAGTTACAGTCTCGGAGGAGCCTGAAGGTTGTACGGTGTCCCCTTTCGCAATCAGGGTTTGATTGTCTCCTGCCAAGAACTTGGAGAACAATGTCCCAATGTTATCAAGGTCAGAGCCTGACTGAGGAACAATGCGGCCAGAAAGGTGAGTAGTTGTCTCCGAGTTCGGTGTAAGGACAAGACCGCTTGCAGAAAGAGCTGTACGGAACTTTAGCCGGTGTAACGCGGATCTGGATTTGAGTAGCACTCACGTCCCACTACAGTCTGTCCAAATAGCGATTGGAACGTTACTGTTCCTAAGTCGATGCCCAGTTCTATCCTCACCGTTAGATTCAAAGTCATGGAAACAGTAATGATAACGAACGAGCAGGGGATGGAATCTGTGCATCTGTTTCTATATGGATGCCGCCCTGAGGGTCATCGGAAGGTAGCTGGAAGTTACTAATTGTTACACCCGGAAGGCCATTGAACGCCTTGAGGGTGATGTTCTTTGACAGTGAGACGTTATCGAAAATTGTCCCAAGCGCTGTAAGGCGAAGTTTCGGTGTGGAGATGGTCCAATCAAAGCTTGGGTTGTGCAACAGGAAGGTTGCAAAAGAGGTGAATCTGATGGATATGTAGTCAGATACCAGCTCAAGCAACTGGCACGCGAACTCACTGCGAAAGATCCGAGATAGAAAGATGAGCAGTGGTCTCATAATTAGGGACTCCCGAATTGGCGGCGGCACAAACTACGTTAAAGGAGGAGTTCAGGGATCGTTGTACTAAGACAACCTAATAGACAATGCATACCTGGCGGAAGTGTAATGGTAGCAATGCTTTGTCCCTGCCATGCCACTCTGCACAAGGATGAGCCTCAAGCGTCAGTGGTAGCAACATGTCCTTTACTCACTTCGACGGGTTCAACAAAAGTAATCAGTGCATCTAAGGGTCCAGTATTTGTCAACGATCCGCGGAGAGAAAGATCAAATCCTTCGTTAGATATGTTCCTATAAAGAACTGAGAATTACGCATAATTGATAACAAATTGAACATACGTGATGTTGGCCTCGCTAAACGCCAGCTCAGCGCCATCTACAAGGTGTTGAGCAATAGGACCGGCGACTGCGCCAATGAGAAACAAAGCCGTATCGTCGGTCTGTTCAACAGAGCAAGTTCGTGTTAAAGAATGCGAAGAGGCTTGACCAGAGATACCTACATTAGCTTTTACGGAATGCTGCGCGAATGACAGATCTGTAGCGACTAGTACGAGATTCTCGGTTAGCCATCCAGGCCTAAGAATTCTGTATCTTACAGTCGTCAAGCTTGGTGGAGCTCTGCACCTGGAGATCCACTTGCAAATTTTTCAACGAATCGAGAATCGCGCCGTCTACATCGAATTGATTGCCACTAATTGAAGATCCTTCAACGTGAGCTAGTGCGCGAAGAATCAGAAACAAGTCAACACACCTGACACACGTCGTAGGACTGCTATCCACCGATGTGTTTACCTGCAGCTCGTTTGTTACAATCAGACCAACCAAGAAGCAGGGCACTCACTGGTGGATGGAATTCTGGGTTTTCAATGATGAATTGGAACATATCCGTCAACGGGCCGAGATTCACATCATTGGCTTGAGCAGCCATACTTATGAATTGGACAATACTGACAGGATCGAGATTGAACTTCATAGGCAGTGTGGGCGACGTAATGTTGCTGTGACCATTAGCATGTATAGGATTTGAGGAAACATCGACGTTATCGATAGAGCCTAATGTAATATTGCGGTATGTGGCCGTGGCGCCGACTTTGAGGAGATTGATACTAGCCGTGAAAGGATTGGCTAAAGTGAAGGAAGCCTGCGCAATACCAGTGGAAACGATGTCAGAAGGAAATGTAAGAGAGGCGCTTGTGATCAAAGACTGGTGCATCGCAGGAATGGTTACTGGCGCCAGGTTAATCTCCGAGAGGGCGGTCTTCAAAGACTCGATGGGCGTTGAGTCTGTACTCCCTGCAATAGTAGTATTCGAGTCAACTCCCTGCAAAAAGTTCTCCAATAGCGTCTGTCCTGCCGCTACAGCTCCGCCCTGAGGTGCGTAATGAACATCTAGTCAAATTCAATTTAATGATCCAACTGCAGAGCACTTATTCGAAGACTAACCAATCGCATAAGTGACATCTCCTGGTTGAATGACCAAATTGCTCTGCAAAGAACTAAGCTATCTTTATCTAATGGCGAGAAAGAGAATCTTACAAGATCTGCCATGCCAATCTGCTGGCCTCTTCAATTGATATGAGTAATGTAGTATTGAAGTGACGGCAGGATAGTACTCACTGGAATTGTAACGAGAAAGACACGTCTCCGGTCCCTGGAGAAAGTGTTACAGTTGATCGAGATATGCGAATCGTCCCGCCTACCTATTGTCAAGTTACTAGAAAGCGATTTGTCAGCTCGTATTCTTGCTGTTAAGGGTACATTCAACGCTTACCTTGGATTGAGCAAATCACTGTTTACTTTGATGAGCAGATAATCCGGGAAGCCGTGGTTTACATCCAAATCGCTAACCGTTACTGGTTTCGTGTTCAAACCTTGAAGACCAGCGATAGACGTCCCAACAGAAAATTCAATATCAGTCAAAGAGAGGGTCCCAACAGCCGTATTAGCATCTGCGTTGGCGGCACCAGAAAGGTCCATTGGCTCTGATTTACCCGTTGTCGTAGCAGCAAGGAAGTTATTGAACATCTCTTGAGCGCCGTTAGTGACCGCGAAAGGAATATCGTTGAAAGTGAGATGGATGACTCGGTTATCCACGTCAGTAGTACTGGGACCCCTTGGGATGGCTAGTTGCGCAAAATATTGTCCGTTGGATCCCACATTGATAACCTGCTCTAGTGAAGTTATGTCGATGGGGAAGGCGAAGGGTATCGTGAAAGCCGCATCAGTTGAATTGCTGCTTGTCAATGGGTCATAAGCAGTGTCTTCAGTGAACATGAGCGTTAATTGATTAAGTTCGATGGATTTGATGATTTGCTGGACTCCTCGATTCGGAAGCACGGTCTGTACCTGCAGGGCTTTGATACCTTCGTTCAACCAGGTCACCTACCAACCCATATCAAAACAATGATCCGCAAAGACATAAACAGATACGCACATCAGAGGGGCCTGCGCTGGCACCGTTAACGGTGAGGTCGCTGTCCTGACCGTGCACAAAATTATTGAAGATCTGTGACACCACCGCCAATCCTTCAGAAGAATTCTGTGGAACCAAACGCCCGACAAGGGAGAGAGTGGAAGTTGCTCCAGGACTCAAAGTCACAGTCTCGTTGCTCTGAACAGGCGCGATCATGACGTTTTCCGCAAAAGTATTGAAACCGATTGAAGAAAGTTCAATGCCGACTTGCGATGGCTACAAAGGTTTAGATTGCATAAGCAATGTAAGGCGATATATATAAGAGATCTTACATTGGTGGTCGTAGCTTCCAGCGTCAAGTGGATGCCGCCCGCGGGGTCGTTTGAGGGCAGATCAAAGGTCTGAATTTGGACACCGCCCTTCAAGCCATTGAAGCCCTTCAAAGTGACTTTCTTTGAAGTAAGGGAAATACCGCTGACATCGATACCTGTCCCATAATCAGTTCCTAGAACAAAGTTTCGCCCGTACAGTAAATAGTTTAACAAGAGCGCTAACTAGGAAAACTGTCAGTAGTGTCCGAATTGCACGACGATAAGTAAGAGCTTCACCAGTGAGATTCTCTCCAGCAATCTCCCAGTCGAAAGACTCGTCTGTGAGGAGCGTCTACAGCGATGCAATATTGAGCTTGAAGTGAAAGGGAAACGCCGTGTCAAATCTAACCTTCGTAAAATCCGTCAGGGTATCTACGTCTGCAACTTGGAATGCAGAATTCACACGGATCTCAGCGCCGACATCTCCGACGACCGAGACGTTGTCCATTTTGATGGTCCCCAAGGCCTTGCCAGCCCACGATACCGTGAGCCCCGTAGGAAAAGCGATGTTGGCATCGACTGGTTGAAATGGAATGAGCATCTTGAATGTGACGCATATACAGTACTCACATGGTCCAGCATTGGTGATACTCCCATTCAACCTGGTATCTATTAACAACGTATTTTGAGAACAGCAGCCTTGAGAACAAAATGCGACATACTGAACGTTTCCAGTTGAGGATCCGTAATAAGAACTGTGTCAATGCTATTAAAAAATTCGACTTAGACGGAGTTTTAGATACTGGAAGGTAATCTGATTTACCCCAAGGCGGAACCGCTGACAATGCTTTGCACAATTGGCCGGGCCAATATAGGAAGTATCAAGTCAAGACTGCTGTCTGTACCTGTTGGAAGGCCCGACTGGGTGTACTGAAGGACAGTAGCATATTCGCCTGGACCAGAAATCAATCCCGCCGGTGACGGAAGCATATCAGGGGATCTGCCTTACCTATCGTGACGTCAGCGGTAAGATTCACATCTGACTGCAACTTCTTGAACGCGGTCTGTACGAAGGTAGGTAAGTTGAAGTTGGTGGGGATGGTTTCGTTCAATTTTACATTGATAAAAGGATTAATTGATTCCCTTACGTGAATAAATTGTCCCGCCGTTGAGTTGACGGTGTCGGACCGGTAATCTTCAAGTATGTATAACCTCCGAGTTGGACAATACCGTCAAGCGGAGCTGGATCCAAGCCCGCCTCAACCGCCAGAACGCGAGTAACCGTGAACAGCGCGTTAGGGTCAAAGTTCAAGTTCAGTGGTAGCTCGGGCGAGGTTGTGTTTGATTTGCCAGTGGTAGTGAAGTTGACTGGACTATCGATGGTACCCAAAGAGATGCCGAAAGCACTGACAGTAGATTGAATCCTCGTAATATCTAGACCTGCAGTGAAAGGATTCGATAGATCCACCGTTACATGGCTAATGTTGTTGGTGATACCGGTGGTGGGTAGTACTGAGGATGAGATTAGAAAGGCGAGGGCGCATAACACCTCTGAAAAGCTGACCTGTCAACGCTGCCGTATTCAGCAGGTTTGTCTGTAGAGCAGGAAGAGTGACATCGATGTTCAGAGTTTCGAATGCCTTTGTCAAAGACACAATCTCCGTACTCCCATTGAATCCGCTGATAGACAACTGTACATCTGATTACGAGATCAATGAGGTTTAAATCATCTCGATAGTGCTTATGCCGTTACCTGTTTTCCCTACGAACTGGTCCAGCGTTTGGAGACCTTGGGGGCTGTTATTGGGCTTGACAGACAGGAAATCAATCGCTTAGTACACCGTAGCACGACAATACATATAGACTAACCTGGAATACTCCCTTGGCCTTGGCCGAGTTGTTACCCATCACAAGGGTCAGATTAGGTAGAAGCGTCGTACCCAACAAAGCGCCATCTCGGAAGAGCTGTAAGTCTACAAACAAACAGGTTTAGAGGTTCCTTCTAGGACACTCGGTCGCAAAAGGACTGACTCAAGTCGCCAGTCGAAAGGTTGAGATTTGAAGGATTCACGATGGAGACTGTTATACCGATCAGTAAAGTTGGTTCCTCGTATAAACTCGACGAAGACTGACCATCAATCCCTAGTGTGATGCCCTCAGCAGTTCCGCCCTGCACATCGACAGAATTGATAGTGGTAAGGCGTTTGAGACCTTGAAGTCCTTTGAGCCCAGAAGAGACGTTGAATTTGATTGGGTCTAGCGTGATCTGTCCAATGCTTAGGTTCGCAACCGCACGTGAATGACCAATTAGTTGGAAGTCTGCATCATCCAAGCTTGTGAGATTGGCATCTATTCGCTTTGTAGGTAAGAGGCTTGTTCGATCAAAAAGGATTTGCGCTTACTGAATGACGAGAAGACTGGATGATCCGGATCCGGTACGCTCAGGTTTGTGTTCTCGATCATGATGTTGATTGAACCAGTAGTCAGAGTGGAATTTAATACTGAAATGGACGATTCAGAAGCCCCCAATGGCTAGAAATGGGCATTAGACATGGCGAGAAGCAATAGAAGTATCTTGCGTACTGTAGAAAGGCCTGCAACAATCTGTCCATCTTTCGTGATATTGAACTCGTTCTGGATTTCTCCGATATCGACACTGAAACCGAACGGTAGTTCTATATAGTTGCTTTTAGTGAGAAAGAAAGCCAGGTTCATAGACGATACGCTTACCCATCGTCGCATGCACAGTACGGCTCTCTGCGCTGGGACCCCAGGGTGCAGATTCGAAGAATCGAAGGCCCAGGTCCCCAATAGTGATGGTTTTAATCGGACTGATGGGACCGCTGAGGGATTTGAAAGGAACTTGTAGCTGCAAAGATTGCAAACCGGTGCTCAACCACGATATAGCCGTCCCGTCACTTTGCAATGTTGATTCGCCAGTGGCAAGAACATTTGAATCATCGCCGTTGAGGTAATTTGTGAAGAGCTGGGACACTGCGGCAAGGTTAGACTCGCCAGACTGCTCGATAAGGAAGCCAGATAGGGTGATGTCATTGTCCTGGTTCCCTTTCTGCGTTTGAAGTATTGAGCATACTCTCAAATTGGAGGCGGAGAGCTAATACGTACAATCACCGTGTTGTTGCCGCTTCCGGAGCCTAGGAAAACGCCTTGGTAGGACAGACCAAATACAACAGTTCCAAGGTTCAAAGAGAATGGACTACAATGTTATTCGCGATCAATATCAAAGAGCTGGGTACGGCATCAAAGCTCGTTACCTAGGATTCGTCAAACCGGTGGTGGCAACAAAATTGATTCCACCAGCGGGGTTGTCACTTGGAAGTTGTAAATCCTTGAGTACAACATTCCCGTTGAAGCTGTTGAAGCCATTCAATGAGTTAGAACGGCGTAGTATAGCAGCCACGAAAACACCATACCATTCAATACAATCTGCTTGTCAAACTTGATACCTTTTGAGACCGGGAACTTGACAGCTTGTACATGAAGATTGTCGCTCTGCAGACGCCAAGTGAAGTTGGAGGCAGTGATCATATGCGCGGCAAAGACACCAAAATTCTGCTCATTCGTGATGTCGAAGGTCGTATTCTGGTCAATGGTGGCTCGCTTGTGGCTGGCAGCAAGCGTTTGCAACGTCATGGTACCAAGAGTGAGTTCGGATCCATTGTCCTGAACCCAAGATACTTGTATCGGGTTGGTGAAAGTGATCTTGGCGGAAATGATACCAGTGTGAGTAACCTAAGGGTCTTGAATGAGAGCAAGAATAGTGTATGCTGTTGACTCCTTGCTTACCGTTCCTTTCAATCCCAAATTGAAGCTAAGGCGAGTTAACATTTTTGATACTGAAAGAAGGTTCCTACATACCTTGTATTGCTTGGACTGCTAATAGTGGCTGTATCGACTCCAAGCTGACTCCTGTTTACCACGAGCTGAACGATGGCTGTGACAACAGGGAAGAGCAAGATGAAAAGCAGGGCAATTCCCAACGGTATGAGGATTGCTTGGCTGATGATGAACCAACGTTTCTTGTAGAAGGGGACGGTGGGCGCGGCAGACGGCTGGGGATGATCTTGAGCTGCTTCGCCCGCCTGCTCAGGGGACTGAGCCGCATCATCTGCTGAAATTCCAACAGGAACGCCCGCACCCGTCGTTCGAGCAATGTTGTTCTCAGAAAAACGCGAACCTGCCGGCGGTCTGGCATGACCTAACAGGTTTGTTCATCAAGGGTGAACAAGAAGACCGGATTGGCAGAAGAAGACTTACTAGCTAGACCGGCCTGCGAACCCAAAGACTGGGCACTGGCTGCGAAATCATGATCATAAATTCCGCTACTCCTCCGGGCTGGACCAGACTGCTCCATTGCTAACACGGGTTATAGCTCGCAAGTCGCGTTCGATCGCGGTGAACTCGCTCGAAACGACGAGCAGAAGAGTAAACACGAGCTTTGAAGCAATAAACACGAGAGAAAGAAAGAGGACGGCAAGAATAACCGATTTATATTTGAATCCAGAATTATTCATAGTGAAAACGATTTGAAGAAGGGATCACCATTCCAGAAGCGACAGAGAACTTGAAGAAGCATGTGGAGCTGCCCCAATGTAAGGAGTCAGCAGACCGCGACCATTGTGATGCGAGCCATCATCTGCCCGTGTTGGAAACATGCCCGTGTAGGGAAACATGAGCTAATAACTCATTTTCCAAGCTAGGTCACCTATACGTACAAATCTACCGTTCTTACTGAAAAAAGTGAGCTGCAGACTCCACGGCCTTCAAGTAGCAAGTCAATTGATTGATTTTGAGTAGCAAATGGATTCAAGACGAGGACTATGCTCTCAAGTGATGGTGGTGGTCAGGAACAGGTCAGGAGGAATTGCACCTAAACCTTGTAAGCGAAAGTACGCTTTGAGTGATTTAGACTCTCAGCTGACCTTTTCCTCTGCTCCCCTTGTCCCCACGCCTTGCTCACATACCCTCACATACCCGGTTTTTTCTTTTCACCGTCGTTGACAGCTGTTAAAATAGTCTGCTAACCTGCTGTTAACACTGCTACAATCTGCCTCCGACCTGCGGTACCTCTTTTGGAAGCGAAAATACTGAGGGCTAGCTATAATTGCATCCGCGATAGATTTACTCGCAGGTTACTCACAGAAGGACCCTCAATCTTGTCCGACCTTGATCAGCCTTGATCTGCTCTGTCACTCAGGCCATGTACGTATGCCAATGGCGCTCGTCGCTCAGGTCCCTCAGTGCTTTAGAGCTACATAATTTGCTAGTTGTTCCATTCTACCGCATTTCAAGCAGAATTCATGTAATGGCCTGACGGCTGCGATGGAATCTGAAGAAAATGCCAAGTACGTAAAAGCCTTATGATATATTCTGTAGTAACTTACTAGCATCGCAACCGAAATATCAGGCTGAGGCAGGCTGAGGCTTCTGAGGACTAAGTACGAGCTAGATACCCGAAGGACCACTAGCACACAAAAGTTTGGTGTATGAATCGATGAAACAGAATAGAAAAAATCCTAATGACAGTAAACTACTTGCATATCTCAAGCCGACTTGTTCTCCTCGCTTACTTCACCCTCTTCTTTACTTCTACTCCGTCGGCTTGAAGCCTCCTGCTCTCCGCCTTCATTGCCCCTGTCAACATCAGCAGTGTCCTTTCCAACTTTGGCACTCGCAGCTCTTGTAGTGTTGCCACTAGCTGGCACCGAAGTGGAGGTGGTCTCGCTAGCCGTAGAATCTCTCCTTACCAATGCTCCTCTTGAACGTGTCGTTCTCCTCTCTGGCTTCTCTATTATTTCTGGTGTGGGAGTACCAGGTAGAGATGTCCCCTCTTTGCCCTGTATAATACCCTCAGAAGAATCTCCTTCGCCTCGTTCTTCGACTTGATGATTTGCTGCACCCCTCGGTTGACGCGTTCGTTTAGCAGGATATGTGGCGTCACCATCATCAGGTTCCTTCCTCTTTCGTTTCCCACCCCCACCTCCGGCCCGCCTCTTCCGGGGACTCGCCTTTTCCTTGATTTCTGTAGGTGCGGTAGGTGTAATAGTGCTAACAGATGAGGAAGTGGGAGGAGTTGGGTCTGTCTCGACTGCTGCATCACGTAGTCTGTGGCCAGAACGACGAGAACGACTGGAGGAACGTCTGCTGTCATCGTCGACAGTGATGGAGACAGGCAGGCCGAAAAAAGACGGGTCAAGAGGTGGTAGCGATAATGCGAGGCGGCCAAATGGATGATACAAGGGAAGAGCTGGTTCTAACGAGTACTGCATATGTTTGGGCGACGCGTCGGCGACAGGCAATCGGGTCGAAGATGAGGGGTTTGAAGAGGATGATCTCGATGACGACGACGACGACGACGAAGGGACTTTCGTGGTTGAAGCTAAAAGCTTTGTCGGCCCACGAGCCTCAGAGGAAGAGGGAGAAATGTAGGTGACTTGAGGCTTGCGGCGAATGGATGATACTTGTTGCGGCGGCACACTCCGTCTCGCGTCGAGGTGCACGCTGGATGTAGGGTGTACAACGGCACTCATTTTTGAGCTATTTACACAAGATATGGTTTCAGAAAATACTATAAAAGAATAAAGAGTGGATGATACGCGTACCAATACAATAACTAAGAAAAAGGATTTCAGACCAGCGTGGTGGCGAAAAAGCTAAGCCGGTGGACAGGTCAATGAAATGCGAGACTTGTAATAGATTGGTTAAGTTGATGAGACTAGTAGCAGGAGATATCCAAGATGAAGAAAGAGATAAATGTTGTGAATTATTTCCAGAAGCTGGCAGTCGAGGTAAACACCGGGTTCAAGCAAAGAAGCGTCAAAGCTCGGGGAAGCATGATCGATCATTAGCGCGTGGTCCAGGCGGCCCGGAACCATCCAGCCAATAACCTCCGATATTATGTAATACTGTACAGTTCTAATTCAAATCCATACTTATTTGTGTCTACTGTATTCATCTCGCGCCATCTTCCTTCGCCAACATCGAGCCAAGATCAATGATATACTTCTCGCAAATCGCTGAAAAGTAGAATTCATGCTCCGAATTATGCTGCTGAACTAGATTGTGGGCTATCTCATGAGCCAGTGTGAAGAACCTGTCACTTGCTTGTGAGTGCCTCTTCTCATGCGAATATAAAGATTGATGCAAACCAGGACACGAGTGCAGTGTTATATTTCCCAATAGATACTTCATGGTCGTCTGTCGCGGATCATATGTCAGTGTTTGGATTTCACAGCGCAAGAGACTTACGCCAAGATTGGTAATATCGTAAGTTGAGAAAGATGGAAGCATCTCTATTGAAAGCAATCTTTGGTCCACTTAGATCGTAAAACAGATGGAGAGATGTTAGTGGAAGCTCGTATACTTGTGCGAGAGATGTCATGATATGAATAAAACGTGCTAGTGGTGCGCGTCTCGCTTTCATAAAGTCGTCCTTGTCAGGGACCTCTGTAAATTCGCAAGGGTCAGTGTGGATGACTTTGCTGATGAAGACTATGTCTACCTCTCGAAATATATACGCTGACGGAACCCATTTTGCCGATTTGTATCAGATCTTCGGCATAGCCAGAAATGTCGCAGTAACCCTCGTTCAATGACTCTGTGACTTTCTGCATTCGCTCTCTGTTCCTCAGCAAAAACCCAGATTCAGGTCGGCAGGCTTTGATGGCCATGTCAATATTAGCAGCTAGGAATTACCAAATGAGACAAGACACCTTGCGTTGGATAAACACCTTACATATGTCCCCCAACGGTGTCGTGCCCTGTCTCGTATTCCCGGTGTGAGCTCCAGTTTGGAGTCCCTTAACTTGTTCTGATCCCGGATTTGCTTCTCCCAGCTGTGTGGTACCCTGAGGTGGAATAGAGGTTCCAGTGCGAGTCGTCAAGCCGGTACCTTCTTCAACCTGTTCTAACTCCAGTTGTGCCTCGGGGCCCTTTCGTCCTAGCCTCTTCCCTAATTGTCGCAAAGGACTCAACACTGAGCTCGGCCTACCAGTCGCCTTTTCAGGACCGTCCATCGCTTCATGTGGAGCCTCTGGCGGCTCGGAAACAGTCATAGTCGGAAACGAACCCGGAAGCAGTGGCGCGGGTGCTGGGGATGCTGCAGGGGGTTTAGATATGAGGGCCTGCGCTTTGGCATCTTCGGCAGCTTTGCGCTGCTCGGCCCGCTGCTCTCGGTATTTTCGTTCAATTCGTTCGACTGGTGGTACATAACACATATAAGACGACGAAGGAAGATGGACTATCAGAGCTCACCGTTATATCCTCGTCGCTTGAGCGCTTGAAGGTCTGTCGACAAGATCGTCATAAATAACAGTGCGTCATTTGCTTTCGGCGACTCAAAGAAGAGCCGGTTGAACGACGTTGCAATCCTAATTCATTTATCTTATCAATCCATCATAGGAAGACCGAACTAGCCACAGTGAACTACTCACTCGTACATATCTGGTTCAATGTTCTCAGCGAGCCATATCTGAATCGGCCCAAAATTAAGTCTCTTGCCCACAGCAGATGCCGACTGAGTTTTAGACAGGGCGAGGTTCCCGAAACGGAGCGACTTGACGACTGATATCGACCCAAACGTCTTGACTACAAAATTACCATTAGTGCTTAGCCAACTGAAAGATGCCTTCGTCTTCGCGTGCGTGTGTTCGTGCAGGAAGAGTGGGAGTCGTTCTAATATAAGCATTTGGATTTTGCTTGCTTTCTGCGAACTCTTGCTCTCGCCCGAGACACGATATTCCTCTTTAACCAGGGAGCTAAGGCGTACGGCCCCTAAGAGCAGATAGAACCCTTGAAACGAGGGAATCATTTGAGGAAATCATAGAGATATGTGTCATAGGTCATACCCTCCAGAATGTCTTCCTGCGGTGCGGTAAATAATGCGTCTCCGAAGAGTTGAAGGGCATTTGTATCATCTGCAATGACGATTTGGGATGGTTGTTTAAGGTCGTACTGCACATCCCAATCGTCTTCTTCGTCGACATGGTTCGCCTGCTTCTCGTTCTTGCTTAGCTTGCGCTGCGATGCCAGCAACACGGGGGCTTTCTTAAGTCTGGCTAAAGTTCCATTCGACAGCAGACGGCTGTTGACCGCGATGTTGCGTAGTTCGCTAAGAAAGCTATTGAACTGTCAGAATAGTACATAAAATCTCGAGATCCGTTGAGATACCTATTGGGCCCGCCTGCCAGCTCATAGAATTTGTGGGGATCTGCAAGCAACATCTGCGCAACTTCCTCCACGCTGTACGAAAGATGAGCGTGGAGAGAACAAGATAGGCCGTAGATACTGTACCTGGGCTCTCTTTTAACACCACACGCACTGAGGAATGAGTTTGCAGTTGCCCCGAAGTCGATAAAGACAAAAAGCTTGGAATGGAACCCCTCTTGTCCTTCTTGTCCGAAAAAGCACTGGCTGGGCCGCATGTTCTGCAATTGAAAACCATCCCCTTTCTTCTCCCTGGTAGGTATCATCGGCAATTGGGACATTCGAGCGAGTTGTGAAGAGCTGAAATCTGGAGGGACTCAAAAGCACGTTAACAACACAAGGAGTCTAAAAATCGAACCTGGAACTCGACCGGCTAGAATACTGAAGTACTTGCGTGCCTGCGTTTCGTCCCGCGGAGGAGTCTTTTCGAGAAAGGATACCAAAAAGGCGCTTGTAGGGTGTTCTCGAAGCTGTAATTTAATTCCAACATCTGGTCCAAGTGCAGAACTTAAGACGGGGAGCCCCAAAACGGCCCAGTCAGAGCTTGAGAACACCTGGAAAGTAAATTAGCCGTGTGCGGGTGAGGTGAGTGTGCATAATATTCACTTCTTCTGGAGAGCCCAAATAGGGAGCAGAGCCTTTTATGGCTGGAATGAACTTGACATTGTGGAAGTCTGCGACGGTATAACTCTCATACTTGGTCTTTATGTTATCAAGAAGATATTTGAAAGCCAAGCTTCGAATCTAGCGCGTGATGTCAGTTGCGTTGCAGCGTACATTGAGAAAAATGGTACGAATTTCAGGATCATGACTCGCGCAGAGCTCAACGATGACTCGTAGTGGAGGATACCTCTGAAGTCCAACTTCATACAGTAATTTGGCTAGAACTCGTGATCAATGATCTGTAATCAAGACTTGGTAGTGGCACACCAACCCTCTTCCGATGTGCTACGCCATTTTATTTTTTTTCCCCAGTCCAAGACGGGCAGACCAAGCTGCTTCAACGTAGAGACCGGTTCATAAAGCTGATCAGCTTTGTATCGCTTGACTTTCGCATTCCCGCTCTCGGTAGACACTGTCTCGGCGGAGAAAGCAGGTGTCATCTTCAGTCTTGTCATCTCTTCGGTGCTCAAGGAGTCTCGTACAGAAACGAGATATTTGATCAGGTCCGATATAGTCCATTCGTTTGTTCTGACCATCCTGCAAAACATTTAGCGCCATCATTATCTGCATACCGTCAACGCGAAGCTTACCGAGTGAAGATTATCTGCAAATCTACATGGTTTCGTACGCCAAGGGCTGTTAAAACTCTCTCAGTGGAGCCTTTGACAAGGTTTCCTGAAGGCAACTTCACTATGGGAAGGTCGTGGAATATATCTGCATTTGCAAAGTACGCTTCTTCAGGAGCCTTCATTCCGTTAGATGTGGGCATACATGTCGTCTTTTGTAGAAGTTCAACAATGTCACCCTTCATTTGGCCCGACAGTGATGACCATGCTCGAACAAGAACTCCAAGTACGCGTTCGGCCCATGAAGCCGAAAGGTTGATATTATATTCTACAGTCGTAGATGGCGAAGTGACAACGAACTTCACCCATTCTAAGATAGTCAATTCACTCCATGGAAAAGAGCGAGACAGATCATTAGGAGTGAACTTCCGGGAAATGGAAGGTGGAAGCATGTTCGAAGGATATGGTGCATCGAGGGGAATACTACCCGCAACGCTTCGGGGATTATGGAAGAGCTGAATAGAGTTTAAGGGTACCAGCCTTTCCTCTGAACTGCCCGGAATGCCAACTGTGAGCACCGCAGCATCCAGCAACTGAGTTCTGATGTTAAATAACCGAGAGTTGTCCCCTTCTGCATTGATTTTAATCCACCACGTCAAACATGCGATAGATTCATCCTCCGTAAGTGGCCGAGAGCTCAACTCTTTCAAGACGTCATTGAACATAATGGGCTTGACCAGCTTCCGATTCTGCAACGCAGTAATCATTGGACGAGCTCCTGACATGATCTCCTGTGGCAAAACAGGCAAGTCTCGCAGAAACGAAGAGAACTGAGCATCAGGCAGGCGGATATCGGCAGCATCTCGTATGCCGACCGATGACAGGATACGAAATCCATTCGCGCAAGAGAAGAATGCAGACTCAAGCAAACTCGACACGTCCGCAGAAGGGGTAGACTGATGGAAAGTGAAGAATTTGAGAACGTGGACGACACGATTCATCAGCCATACTTGTACGTCCTTCTTTTCTAGTTGGGCAGAAGTTGAAGATACACCTTCGGCGAGCTGCGTGATATTGTCCATCTCGAACTCATAAATAGCACGGGAAACGAATCCACCAATATGTAAAAGTTCCCTATTCCAGACTGGTGATTGAAAGTGAGAAATGGAAGAATTTGTTATCGAGTTTGAGCTCACCAGCAACATTACGATCCCTGAACGGACGTATATTTGTCAAGAAGGAAGAGCTTCAGGTGGAATGATCGCTCACATAAGATCAAGTGACTCCCGCTCCACTGTTGGTAAAAAACGAGCACTCATATCAGACAAGTCAGAACCAAATCCAGAGCTGATGGACACGACGGTTCGCACTCATATGACCCCCTATTCCTGTCGTTTGGCCCGTCGCATGCCCCTACAACAGCGTAAAATACCCTCAGTTAATATCAACCACGAGATAGAGACAATGGTCTGACAATGAATATTCGCGCCGAGCCCATCCTGAAAAAGCTGTCAAGTACGAGGCGTAAAGAAGATGTGGTAGCACGCACCCATCGAGATCTGCACGTAAACCTTGAAAAATGCTCCCTGAGGTGGCGAAGGTTTGCAGCTCATCCTCAGCTTTACTGGCGTTGTATTCATCTAGTCCAGTATACATCTATCGCTGTCAACTTCGTGTCTTCCAAGAAATAATTAAGTACGGACATAAATTATTTCATACTTTAACTTCTTCGGTGGACTCTTCTTCGTCGACCGATGCAATTCCAGGGCGAGTTTCTGATCTAAGTGTACATCGACATCGGCAGAAAAAACGGTCAAGACGATGCTAGTTGTGTCGACCTCTAAAGGGTCTGCGGGTTTCGGTGTTTCTACAGGGGTTGCCGGCCTCGGGGTCGCGGGATTGCTTGTGCCAAATCCTGAAAATAGAGATGCGAAGAAGCCGCCTTGATTGGTAGACTTTATAGGTTTGACGGCGGAGGGAGGTGGCGGTTTCTCTGAGCCTGAAGTATACACCCATCGCATCACTTCAGCCTTGATGGTCAAAGCTAAAACCAACACGGGTCAGCATGAAGAGAAGAGACCGACGGCAGTCAAGATGTGTACATGTTGATCGCAACTTGTTGACTGTCATCATTCTGGAGCTATTAGGCTTGAGAGATTTCTGGAGACCGAGTTCTTTCGGAAGTCCAGGCGACTTGATAAGTTTGACAAGTCGTTTATCATCAAAATAAACGGAGACTTCTGACAAGTGTGACATGAAGGTTATGGACGATGCAAGAAATCGAGTGAAGTCAAAAGCTATGGGGATCGGAGTATCCTCCCTGAGCTCCATTTCGAAAGAAGTCCATCTCGACGGTTCGTGAGCATCGGGCAGCTTTCCTCTACGGGCGAATAACTGATCCTTTTTCCAATGAAATCCCATCCATTGACCTGTTGAATTGGGTCAGGCAACACAGGCCAACTCAAGACACTGTAACGAATTACCTGCAGAAGTCACGAAAGGTTCCTCTGTGACCGAGAATAAACTGTAGAACCCTAAAGAGATGTGAGTTGCGCACGGAGGCTAACAGTACCGAGCTACTCGCCTACACCAAAAGCTGGAGAGAAACACGGTGATCAGATCACCTCGGAAACATGCACTGGTTGATGACACACCTCCTATCTTCTCTTCGTCTGGATTTCCTTCGGCTAAGCAGAGTATCAGTTTGGACTGTCAAGAACAAAGATAGTTAATTGTAGGGACTAACCAATCTTCTTCAGCCGGTTCCAGTCTTCGTCCCTGAATGCAATGCCATCGTTTTTGAAAGTCCACTGGTGCACCTATACCAATTTTCATTGTCACACAATACGAGAATCGTGTGTCTTAACATACGAGTGCAGTCTTCAAGTTGGGGAGACTCGTCGACGTCGGACTGCTTTGACCAACAGAACCCTCCAGGATTGCATCGTCCAAATTCGCTTTTCTGTCCAAGTAGGCTTTGGTCTCAAATCGGATCTCAACCGCATTCGATTGCGCGTCGTCAGAGTTCTGCAGCAGTTCACGAAATACAGTAAATTCTCCAGAATAGCGAGCTAAAACTTTGTCGATTAATGCTCGTTGATTGACTTCGACTGACTCGTCATAGCCACTGTCCCACTAGACATTGAACACAATGAAGGTACAATGAGATGAAGATCAGAAGCAAGTCTGGATGACGCGCACCAACTGATTTCTAACTTGTAATGCCATCTGAACTCTGTCCGGCAGAGACGTAGCTTTGTAGAACGGATGGTAAAGAAGGAGGGTGTCCACTGTCCAGGGACCACGCAGCGCCGCGTAATACTATAGGGTTAGGTGCTCTGTTGGCACTACTAGTACAGCTGGCCTTTGTTCTCCGGTGGCAGTGCTTCGCTTCGAATCCGCTTCGAATTCCTTTGCGTGATGAATATTTTTCAAAGGTCGGAAGAATCGTCACTTTGCTACATTCAACTTACTCAAGTACTTGTGAAGGACCTTATCTTTATCGCTGCACAGTGGAAACAATTGGTGCTTAGATCAGATTAGTCTGAAATGTTCAAAATCTTTGGGCAAACGCCGGTTTTTTACGTGCTATTAGAGAGATAGGAGTACTATGAATTCGTTGACACGGTTGCCGCCGATGACAACAGCCCTACTCGATCATATACATACTTGACAGTGATCAGTCGAGCCCTTTCGTCTTCCTGCCTATTTCTGTGTTTCCACCGCTTAGAGGGGGTGAGCGACTCGGATATCGTGCTGCAGAAGCACTGTAAGTTGTCGCTACTTGCTGTAGATAGAGTGTATCATATACATACTTCCAGCTTCCAAGCATAGCAAAGCTGCGGACAGAAATGAGACTCTGTGCACATCCAAGTGTGCATCCAAGTGTAACTGGTTGAAATTCAATATAATTTTAATATTTTTGCAGTGTGGGAAAAAGCCGAACTTCGGTTTTGTGCAACAGAATTCTCTGACATAAACTTCGGCTGAGGTTTGTTCGTTGTTCTCGACGTTACCTTCCTGCCTCTGCTCGTCGTCCCCTCCAGCGTTGGCGTTCTCCTTATCTCTTTTCAAAAGGCTGTTTTTCTGCCAGCCCGTGATTCACGTATAAATTATCTCTCCGGGTCCGTCGTACCGGTATGAATCTTCCTCCTGAGTCTCATTGCTCTTGGTTCAAAAATTTTAATCAACATTCTTTCTCTAGTGGCTAGTTTGTCGGCATAATACGTACCGTATTTTGGCCCTAGTATCTGTCAAAAGGCTTTTTTTCGCCGTCGTCTTTGTCTCAGAGCTATTCCCTCATGATGCATCATCGTCCTAACCCCTCGATTCGTTCGTCTTCGTCCCTTGCCGCCTCTCAGGGTTCAGCTAGCCTGGGCAGTCCTTACAACGGTCCCCATCTTTCCCCAAGCCCTCGTTTGACACCTTTGTTACCTCCTACGGCTGTGTCTTATTCTGCAAAGGACTCGCTTCCTCTCAGCACGTCCCCAAGTAGTGAGGCTTTCACGCCTACGATATGTGGTATGCCCCTGAAATACGTTTCGTGCGTGAATTGAATTCCTGTGCTTCATCCTCTTGATTTTGACGAACTTTCTTCAGGTTAGTCACTCTGGCTGTCCAGAATGCTGCGCTCTCGATTGTCATGCACTATTCACGGGTTTCCACTCCACCATCGCTTGCATACTCCCCTGCTTCTGCTGTTCTTCTCAATGAGTTGCTGAAAGGTTCCATATCATTCATTATTGCCCTAGCGCGAGTGCGAGAAGTCGCGGACACTCCCTGGCGCAGGAAATCTTTTTGGGAGATCATATGTGCACTGCCATATCCATGGACGCCGCCTTTCTGGTACCTTTGTGGAGAAATATTTAGCCCGGACTGTTGGAAGTTATCCATTCCTGCAATTCTGTATGTCGTACAGAACTCCCTGCAATTTGTCGCCATCAGCAATCTGCCTGTTGCTTCCTTCCAAGTGTCCTATCAAATGAAGATTTTGACTACGGCCGCTTTCTCAGTCGCATTGCTGCGGCGAAGATTGACAACTACGAAGTGGCTTTCCCTCTTCTGCTTGGCAATCGGTGTCGGCATTGTTCAGATTCAGACCTCTTCTAGTTCCAAACCGGTCAACCAGCCGGTCGGGAGTGCTCACGACTCCGCTCCGATCCACATACATGTCATGAGCCCTTTGAAAGGGTTTGGAGCTGTAACAGCTGCATGCTTCACCTCGGGTCTTGCTGGAGTGTACTTTGAGATGGTGCTCAAGAATTCAAAGGCAGATCTCTGGGTGCGCAACGTGCAATTATCGCTCTTCTCAGTAATCCCCGCTCTTTTGCCCATTCTTTACTCCTCGACGCCTTCTCCTTCAGGGGGATTCTTCTCTAGTCTCCTGAAGAACTTCGGTGCATGGGCATGGGCCACTGTAGCCATACAAGTGTTCGGTGGGCTCATTACCGCGATTGTCATCAAGTACTCGGACAACATATTGAAGGGCTTTGCCACTAGTCTTTCCATTGTGCTGTCCTTCCTCGCTTCTGTATTCCTGTTTGACTTTCGGATTACCCCTTCCTTCATCATCGGTGCCACAACGGTGCTATGTGCTACGTGGATGTACAACCAGCCCGCAGGCAAAGAACCCTTTGTGTCTATTGTACTCACTGGTCAGTCTGGCCATAACACCCCCTTCACTCCTGTGGATTCAAAAGAACCCATCATCGGAGAGTTCGCGAAGAAACCCTCGCCTTTTGGTAGCCCACGAATGCTTGCCAATGCTCTTGGCCTGAGCAGCAGTATGGACAACAGAGATGCGGGGACGGCCTTCACAGATATGCGAGATACACATAGGTATAATCAATCGCCCTATGGCTCGCCTTATGCTTCTTTGCCATCTTCACGTGTACCATCGCGAGCTCCGTCCCCCAGCCTGCGTCCACCGCCTAGTCGGCTTAGCGTGAGCTCTGAAACTAGTGCTGCTTCATGACAGCATTTTGAAGGGGATGCAGTGGCACTTACTGTTGATTATTCTCAAGACAATACTTTTGACGAAGAGACGACGGTTGATGATGACCTATTCCAATGACAACCTACACGTAGTAAATTTAGCCTTTCTGTCCTCTCCTTTTCCCACTACCCTTATTCATCTATTCTTGACATTTTATTCTCTTCACACCAAGCATATACCCCTCCAATCCACAGCTCTGCAACACACCCTTGCCATAGATTAGGACTTGCCGCATTCCACATGAACTTTCACCCGTAAACATCGTTCTTTTGAGACGCTTTCCCAGACGTACCGGGGACAAGATCAATGCGCTTCTGTTACATTTCGTTTCAGCTTCCTTTCGTTACCCAGCTTGAATTTTCTTTTTATTGCTCTAGAGTACGTCTGTCTACGACATACTTAGTTCTGGTTGGATTAGTGCGCCTTGCGATCTGGTACTCTGGTTTTATTGCCCAGCCTACGTCGTGAATACCTTTGTAGGTAATGCAATACAATTCGGTAATATAAAGATGAAGGGTGGAATGTACGTAGAACGAATTGAACTTTCTACCGGAATGAGATTTGGATTGATAAATAAGGCGGTGGGGCGGCAGTATTATAAGAGTGATTACCAGAATTGGTCAATGGTAACGATATTTCCACGCTTCTCATCATCCACTCACGTCCTCCTCGTCGTTGAGGTCGTTCGCGTTGTCCTCATTCAGCCGGTCTGCACTGTAGGCTTTGTTTCTCTTCGAGAGTTCGAAGTTTGCTTTGTGTCGAATCCTTCCTTTCGTTTATAATGGCCCTTCGTTTTCAGTCCAATGTTGACTTCACTGATGTCCCCGTTCCCACCACCAGAGCACCACTTCCTTCCTCTGGCCCTACCATTCGTCGCGCCAAAACTCTTACTCGTCCAGAGCGCTCTGTAGCTCCTGTTCCTCTCATTAATCCCTCTGTTCCTCATTTAGCTGGCTCTAGCACCACTGACGACCCTGACTACAATGGGTCCGATGTCTGGCGCATTGCATCTCGCGTTCTCACCTTTTGGGCCCCGGGCTTTCTATTAAGCTCCGTGGGTGGTCTTAAAGACAAGGCTGTACGGCAGGCATGGAGGGAGAAGATGACGCTCTGTATCATAATCATAATACTGTGTGGAGCTGTTGGATTTGCAACAGTGGGGACACAGAAAGTCCTCTGTCCGCAAGACTCGAAGGCGGGTCAAGCGTTCGTCCGTGTAGGCACGGAACCTGGTACTTTAGGTGTTCAAGGTCGTCTCTTCAACATCACATCTGCCAGTTCGAACCAAGTCAACTTCCTTTCCATCGCATCCAATACTTCCGGTCAGGATATCACCCAATATTTCAACCGGGATGCTGCAGATTTTACCGAGTGCTCCGGTCTTACCTTTCGTGTAGCACAGGATGCTCCTTGTTCTACTACCAATCCTTGCGTCCTCGGCAATCTCAATTCATCTTCTACCTTCTCTAAGCTTGGTTTCCAGGACACTGGCACTCTTGTCGGTTACGACTGGGGTCAAGTAGCTGCGCTAGACAATTATCTTGTCATCGACGGCGCTGTCCTAAACATGACCACTTACATGATGCTTCATCCTAACTCGGTTCCGACCGACAACGTTGACGCCGCGCTCCGTACGGTTTTAAAGACTCAGTCTTCAACAAGCGGAAAAGATGGCACTCGTCTCTTCTATAGTCGTTCTGATCTGAAATCCGCAGTCCCTTGTCTCAAAGAACGCTACTACGCTGGCAACATTGACAAGATTACCCCCGGCTGCTTTGCCTCCCAGCTTCTCCTCTATGCAGGTCTCATTGTCATTCTTGCCCTCGTCCTCGTACGATTTCTCATGGCGTGCATTTTCACCTGGTTCCTCTCTGAGCGTTTGGCAGGCGCTCCAGACAGTAGGGACCTTGACCGTCACGCAATCAGTCCAGCGGTGATGCCAGAAGGTGCCAACGTTTCTGTTGATAACAGAAATGGGACAGCACCTTGGGCAGGTCCAGGTGGCGCTGCGAAGAAACTCAACAAGAAGGATTTCAACAAATCTGCACGCTCTCTCGTTACATCTTCCTCGACCACCCTGACCAATTCCTCGTCAGAAAATTCGGTGGCGCCTATTATGAGTCTAGCTTCCATTGGTGCTGAGTTGTTCGCTGTCTGTTTAGTGACCTGTTACTCTGAAGGTGAAGAATCTCTGCGAACAACACTAGATTCAATATCGCAGACAACGTATAGCGATGGAAGGAAGTTGCTCTTCGTCGTTGCTGATGGAATGATCACAGGCGCAGGAGAAAAGAGAAGCACGCCAGATATATGTGTTGGATTACTGGAAGCAGATCCTAGATTCGGTAATCCAATTCCAATGACGTATGAGGCTGTCGGGTCAGGAGAAAAGGCAGTCAATCGCGCTATGGTATACGCTGGTCACTACACTGAGCATATTTTAATCTCATGTTGACTTCGCTTTCTCAAATATGCACACTGTCGCCGGTCGTCGAACACCGACGGTTATCGTTGTCAAGTGTGGAACAGAAGCAGAAGCTGCAGCTGGAAAGAAGGCCGGAAACAGAGGAAAGCGAGATAGCCAACTCATCCTCATGAACTTTTTCTCCCGCGTCACATACAACGACCGCATGTCGCCACTTGACTTCGAGCTCTTCAGAAAGATCCATATTCTTATGGGTGTCACCCCAGACTTTTTCGAAGTCTGCCTGATGGTTAGTTCCATTTCTTTTAGCCATTATCGACGGCTCAATGACTTCGGTGTTTAGGTGGATGCCGATACAAAAGTCTTTCCAGGGTCGCTTGGTTCTTTGGTAAACTGCATGCACCATGATCAAATGATTATGGGTGTCTGCGGCGAGACACGCATTGCCAACAAACGCCAGACGTGGGTGACCGCCATTC
The DNA here is from genome assembly GCA_028554645.1 of Omphalotus guepiniiformis. Classification (NCBI taxonomy): domain Eukaryota; kingdom Fungi; phylum Basidiomycota; class Agaricomycetes; order Agaricales; family Omphalotaceae; genus Omphalotus; species Omphalotus guepiniiformis. The sequence continues at coordinate 222,991 of JAQOOI010000076.1, read as the reverse complement.
AAGTGTTTGAATACTTCATTTCCCATCAGCTTGCCAAAGCCTTCGAGTCCGCATTCGGTGGTGTTACATGTCTTCCTGGCTGTTTCTCTATGTTTCGTCTGAAAGCGAGGAGGTCCACGGGTGACGACTGGGTGCCTCTCATCATCAAGCCCGAGATTGTGAAGCAATACAGTCAGAGCGAAGTCACCACACTTCATCAAAAGAATCTACTGCTACTAGGAGAGGACCGATTCTTGACCACCATTCTTCTTCGGACATTCCCCAATCGAAAAATGATGTTTCTTCCTCAGGCACGGTGTAGGACTGTCGTTCCCGATACTTTCTCGATGCTGTTATCACAGCGCCGGCGATGGATCAACTCCACCATACACAACTTGATGGAGCTTGTCCTCGTCCGGAATTTGTGTGGCACGTTCTGTTTTAGCATGCAGTTCGTTGTGTTTATGGATCTGCTTGGAACGGTGGTTCTGCCAATTGCCATCTCATTAACTTACATGCTAATCGTGGGCATGGCATTGGATCCGCCCAAAACCTTTGAAGAAGCAATTCCTTTGATGTTGTTGGTCGCAGTTCTGGGTCTACCAGCAGTGTTAATCCTGATTACGACGGGGAAAGTGGTTTACTGCTTCTGGATGCTGATCTATCTAGCTGCCTTGCCAGTGTGGAACTTCATATTACCTGTTTATGCATTCTGGCATTTCGATGACTTTTCCTGGGGTGAAACTAGGTACGTGCGGTATCTCAATCGAAGCACATGGATATTGAGTTGGGTCATTATTTTAATTGTGCAGGAAAGTAGAGGGTGAGACGAAAGGAGACGATCATGGTGGAGGCGGCAAGAAATATCATGGTGAAGCTGTCCCTCTTCGGAGATGGGAAGACTGGGAGAGGTCACGGTTACGTAAACTTCGGAGAGAAGAGCGTCGTCGTAAAGAGTTCGAGCGAGCCCATCCTGGAGGCTACATTGCTGGAGACGATGACCTGCTTAGTGCCCGTACCCGCAGCCAATATGATGGTTCCGACACTTTCTCTATCACATCCTCGGAAGATGATCATTGGGGTATGCAAATTGGTGCATACAACGAGAATAATGCACAATATCCACCGCCACCTACCGGTCTCATAATGCCTGAAGACACAGCTTTGCAGTCTGCGAAGACAGTTGATGCATCAGAGTTGGAAGCTATGCTAGAGATGGGCTTTGACGATCGGCCGCCAGCTAGTGTCCCAACCTATACGCCACGCTACCAACTGTCTGATAATAGCTCGTCGACACATCTAGCGAACATAAGTGGCAATGGCTACGCTCCGCTAACGCGATCTACGTCTCCTCATCAAAATTCCTCTCCTCATAATTTGATATCGCCAACAAGCCCCAATTATGGCGGAAGTATGGCTCCGGGTGCACCAAGAGCTGGTCCTGGTGCTAATGGAGAACGTTACGGACCTTTGGGACCTCTGGATCCTGCTACGAGATTTTAAGGGAAGTTCAATAGACGGACAATTTCACTTTCATTTTACTTAGTTGCCATCGCATATCGCTTTGTTTGTTATACCCTCCCCCCGCCCTACTATCCGCATACTATGTCTCTTGTTACGTCCTCGTATCTTCTGCCACCCTTCACCTCCGCATTTTGTCTTCTTGCCGCAACCCTTAGAGCTCGGTTTAATATTCCTACTGCATAACTGACATCAATTGTTTCTTCTTACCCAACCATGTCACTGCATCTTTAGTCTATATTGGCTTGCACTATTGATATTGTCTTATCATGTCATTTACTCAGTAGTTCGCAACCTTGCAACTTGTATACGCTGAAACTTGAAGTCCAAACATTGTGATGACCTATCTCGCTGATATGTACAATCACTACGCTCGCGATTATATTCCCGTGCCAGTGCAATAGCCTCACCTTTGTAACTTCCTTGTGTCTTTCTTGTCTCGCCGGTGCTAGTGCCCTTTCAACCTTTTCCGTTTGGATGACTACGTGTAGTACCAACAAGTTACTCTCGTAGTAATTGTAGTTGAACAAATTTATTCATACTTAACATAAGTAGAGGTAGTCGCTTACATACATATTATGCAACAATCAAAGGACAACAACGACTCCAAGTACTCAACTTGGTCTTCAAAGTTTCTTAGTCGGTTCTTACTAGTACTTGGGTCTCCTTCCTTCTACATACCCCGAAAATCATGCTGGTTCATCAAGACTTATCTTTTTCTCAGACTCAACAACTCGTTAGTCACAACGGGATTTCTGGAGAGAGCGATGCAACCCCTCTGTCTTCGGAGGAGCAAGAAACTAACACGGTTTGTATGACAATCGCTGTGAATCTGCGTACCATGCAAGTTTGCAATTGACTTGATATCTTTTCTGTATAGATTGCTCGTCTGGCGTCGCAACACCATACCAGCGAATACAGTTGCACCAAATTCGGCCCAAACGGTTGTCCTGTGCCATATGTCCCGCTGTCTGCTCAAGCCCCGGAAATATTCCAGGAGCTTCAGAACAGGCAAATGCAAAGTTCACACACAAAAAGTTGGTGGCTTAGTGACACTCTAGCAAGTAAAGCTTCGCCTGGGATTCCGGTCATACTTGGTCCTTCTGGTGTCTCCAGAGCAGCACCAGAGATGCTGTCGAATGGGCTTGTACAAGAGCTCTCTGCGGCCATGGCCGAGCAAATGCCCAGTAACTCTGATTCTGATCGCATTCTTCAGTCTCCATCCCCAATTTACCCTCCACAGAGTCACCCGATCAAGACCTCTTCATCTCATCCTATAAAGTATGATTGATATACTGTGTGACTTTGGCTTCAGCGTTGATTCACCTCTTGCAGTATCTCTTCAATAATTCCAACGGACGCTCTCCCGGTGATATCTTCGCATGTCTTATTCCGAGATCTCCAGAATTCGTCAGAAGTTGCCCCTTCACCCACAATTTTTGAGTTACCCTCACCGTTCACTCTTGATCGTTTCATTCTATCCCATCCGAAGCAATACTCTCATTCCCGACATCAGCAGGCAACTACCCCGTTGCGCAATATATCGCCCCTTGCAGTACCTCCACTGCCTGTCGCTACGCCATCGGCTCATCTCAGGACTCGGACTCATGTCACTGAGGCTCTTCATGCAGCCATCAACTCTGGCATTAAGCCAGCTTCTTCGTTCCATCGAGATCCGTTGGCTACCTTTCATTCCAACACGTCGTCCTTGTCCCTTTCGGTGTCAGTGCAGGTCACAACCACTACTAATGAAATGATATCAAGGAGTATTTCGGAGCACAGCTCGTATCCACATATCAAAGTACGCCCTGACAACTACTCCGATGAAGGTGTCAATAAACCCGGGAGACCCATACATGCAGAAGGCCTCAATGTAGGGCATCCATCATCGTTTCAGACGGGACTCGTATTCTCTAACGAGCTGCCCCGTTTGTCACCGCCTTTCACGTTGGGAAATTTATATTTATCGTCATGCCCAGGCAAAAAAGGTGGGGGGTCGACTTCAATGAAATAATATCGATTCTGCTATGTTGATTTCCGCACTCTATCTGCTACAGTCCGCCTGCAAGGTCCTGTGAAGGGACGCTCAGGTGTCTGTCGCGATTTATTCACCGATATGCAGCGAATGAAAGACTTGGGGGTAGGCTGCGTAGTCTGGTAAGTTCCTTCGTGCAGTTTGATGCCGTAGCTCATACCAATGCTTCATTCAGCTGTCTCGACGACACAGAGTTAGAATTCCTGGGGGCACCTTGGTCAGAGTACCAAGACGTTGTTCACAGAATCGGAATCGACGTTTTGCGGTAAGTCTCATTTCTCAACATGTGCGTCAAGTTTGTATCCATAACCGATCGTGCAGTCTTCCAACTCCAGAGGGTCTTCCTCCTTCGTCGTCCCCGGCTGCTCTTGACAAACAACTCACATCACTTATTCAAAATTATACTCTCAAAGCTATTCCTATCCTCGTCCACTGTCGAGGTGGGGTTGGGCGAGCTGGAGTAATAGCGTGCTGCTGGATTCTCAAACTAGGACTCTGCGGGTGGTTTGAGGATGCGCCGTCTGCCTCAGTAACCTCCACCTCTACGTCGTTGTCAAGTTCGACTTTGTCATGTACGGATTCTTCTCCCGAATCCTCACTAACACCCACTACTCCAGCCGGGACGAGATTTGACACATTTCGGCTAGTCGAAAAAGTTATTGCTGTTGTTCGTCGTAGACGCAGCATAAAAGCTGTGGAAACTTACGAACAAGTCAAATTTCTCATCGACTTTGTCGAGTATCTGAGAAATCGCTCGGCCGGAGCAACCTAAATCTGACTAACTATATTCCTATTTATTTCACAATCACTTATGAGGGTTGACAGTACATTTCGACGATTCTTTTCTACTTGGAGTACTTTTTCTCCTATCCAGAAGCATTGTACATATTGTAGCATTAGATAAGTTATCCAGTATACCATATACAGGCTCTTTCAAGATTCCACAAACTTCTTGCTTTGACCCGTGACCACCATATGCCATCGCCAAGTTGGTAACATACTGCAGAGAAAACACAAGAGAATCCGAGGCTAGTCTAGACTGAAGAATGTCTGCAATCGTCAAGACTAAACTGAAGAACGCGCGCGAGTTTCTGAGCCAAAAGAACTATGAAGGTGCAAAGAAAGCCGCTCTGGATGTTTTGCAATACGACTCGAATAATTATAACGCGTAAGCAATTTTAATCTCTCAAATCGGTCCGTACCTGCAATAAGCTGTCAGGACGGTTTTTCTGGGTCTGGCATCGCTGGAGTTAAGAGAGTTAACTGAAAGCGAGCAAGTGATTTAATTTCCTGCCCTCACACATTGCGTTTGAGTGCTGACGCTCTGGACACACAGGCTTATAAGAAAGCCATTGAAATCAATCCAGACCAACCACTTGCTTGGCAGGTTTGTATAGAGATTCCATGGTCCTTGAGATCGGTCACTTATCTCTGTGCCAGGGTCTTTCGCAATTTTATGATAGGAGCAAGGATTGGGGTAAATATGCGGATGTGCTACGACGGATGATAGATTTGTATGCACTTTCGTAAGTACATGCATCCTTGCATAACTGGAAGCTGATGTTTCTTAATTCCAGAAATGATGCAGTGAAATGCGCGGAAACTCTACAAAAATATATCGACTCCCGACGGGAGCATGGCACTTCCACTCAGGTGCGACGAGCAATCTTCTTCTAGACGCTCTAATCTTTTTCCTATGTCATAGATCATAGCTTCTCTGTCTCTCCTGCTCCCTGACTCCCCATTGTATGATGTTCTGTCAACTTTACCCCCTCCCGATCCGACAAGTCCAGCGTCAACTACCACCTATCAAGTGCAGGAACATATTTATGATTCCTTGACGGTCATGGGAGAGATGATCGCTCTGCTCGAGCGCGATGAAGAAGCATTCGCGAAAGCAGAGTTTGAAAAACGAAGAACGCGTCTAAATGCTGGAACTCCAGATCAGATTAAGATGGACATAGGCAGGGAAATTTGGGGCACATCAAGGGTATGTTTGCTTTTTCTGCAGATTTTCTGTGTATAATTCTTACGAACACACAACTACTCAAGGCTGCCATCACTGTATAACGAAATTCTCAACCACCCAAAAACCTCCGATATCCTGCGCCGGGAGACAGACTCGAAGTTATTGCGATATAAACAGAAGTACATGCGCTCGCTTCCGGTCACAGCTGAATATGCGCAGGTGAAGGCTAAGGTGGCACAAGAACTCAACGACCTGATCGATGGTGCCGTGATACTACAAATACCCGACGAGCTGGCATGGTCATTGTTTTTAGACGCAAAAGATGTGGAGACCATTGGTGAGTTGATCTGATGTCTGTTGACCCTCAAAGAGTTAACTTCATGTCACAGAGGAATATGGCTTCTCTCTTCTTCGACGATACATTGAATTATTTCCTTCCCATCCCTTGACCTCAGTGTTGAGAGGGTACTTCATCTATATGCGCATACCACTCGCTGAAGACGAGGACGATGGTGATATGTTGCCTGAAGAGCCAGATGTAGGATATGACATGATTCTGGTAAATTTGTTTATTTTGATGAGTTCAGTGGTAAATTTACGGATTTCGAAAAGGAAGCCTATCCGGCTCTGTTGAACTCGCTACTAGCTGCTCGCATTCTAGCAGAGGTTTATCTACATGAGGTGGATTACCCCAACGCTATCCAAATTGCCGATAATGGAGTACAACTCGCTACTACCTTTGAGATGGAAAACGGTAAATCATTGTCGAAGTACGTCGATTGATGTTATATTGTCCGCTTAACTTAATGTCTCTGTCGTAGAGCACACCTGGCATTCAAAGTAATCCTCGCGACTTCCCTTGTGCATCTTTTCCCACCGAAACACCATCGCCGGGCGATGGGCATAATTGACGAGATACTCGAGATATCGCCGGAGAACATTGCTGGGCTCATGGGAAAAGCTTATGTTCTTCAGGCTGTTCAAAAATGGACTGAAGCCGGTGATTTGTTTGCGAGAGTGCATGAGCTTCTGCCAGAGGATCAGAATAATGGTTTGAAAGCCAGAGAAGAGTATGCATGGTGCATCAGTAGACGAGGAAATGTCGATGGGGGAATTATTGTGTTTCGCGAAGTCATACAGACCTTAAGTGGCTTGGAAGGCCGAGGGCATGACCGTGCGCGCGCTCACTGGAGGCTTGGAAAATGCTTATGGGACTTGGGAAGCCTTTCATTTTGATTGCTTGATCTCGCGATTCTCACTCATTCTGCAGGAAGCAAGCACAATGAAGCATACCAAAATTTCATTACATCTCTCAAGTGTGACTCAACCTATGCTCCCGCTTTCACCTCATTGGGTATTTTCTACTCGGAGTTTACTGCTCCGCCAGACCCAACGCGGGCATCGAAGTGCTTTCAAAAGGCATTCGAACTGGACTCTCGGGAGGCGGATGCAGCATACCGACTCGCAAAAGGCTTTGCCGAAGAGCAAGAATGGGATCTCGTAGAAGTTGTAGCACGGAGGACTATTGAAGGGGAGGGTGGTTTAGAGGGAGGTATCACAGTAGCCGAGGAGAATGCAACTGGAAGATATCTACCTACTAATACATGGGCATGGAAGGCACTCGGAGCAGTCAATCTGGCAAGTCGATCTGGATATCTATGACCTTGTGCTAAACTTGATTTCATAGATTCATCGGAACTATATACCCGCCATTAGCGCCCTTCAGATAGCTCTCAGAGCTGAACCAAATGATCATCTCACCTGGCTTCGACTTGGTGAGGCTTATTACAGGTCTGGTAGGCACAGCGCTGCTCTCAAAGCCCTTGGGCGAGCGCGGGAATTGAAGGATGAAGATTGGCTCTGCTGCTACTTTATCGCAGAAGTTCTTCGCCAAACAGGGCAATATCAGGAGGCGATACATCAACTCAGAGAAGTACTCGACAGAGCTTCGGAAGTTTGTGTGCTTATAGCGCTTGCCCAGGCATATTTGGAGCTTGGTCGCTCAGAGCTTGCAAGTAGTTTTGTGGCCCGAGCTGAAGCGTCTCTTATACACTCTGTTCGTTTTGCCGTCTCTGCGGTGAAGAGCTGCACCGGTTTTCGAGCCGCCATATGGAAGATAGCGGCAGATGCCATCTTTCATCTATCCACGCCGTCCAGTTTCTGCGATGAGGAAGCCATCTGTGACGCCCTTGGTGAAGTCATACACCTATTGCCCACACCTAGCAATCGCATATCTGGCCTTTTACCGTCGATTTCGTTGGAGAACAAATCACCATTGAACTGTATGCACACCATTGAGGTTGTGATCGCTGTCCAAGATCACCGAATAACGCTAGGATCTTCAGAAGACGTTGCTGTGGGAAGCGCTTGGTTTGACTTTGCTGTTTCTCTACAATCTTTATTCAATATACTACCTCCGGGCGATAGGCATGACACAGTGGCAGCGCTAGTGACCAAGTCATTCGTTGAGGCGATACGTATTGTTCCTAACAATGACGCGTATTGGAGAGCGCTGGGCGACGCATACTTCACTACTCAGCCTACAATGGCACAGCATGCTTATATTCGCTCTTTGGAAATTGACTCGAAAGTGTGTATAGCCTTCTTGCAGAGTGTCAGCAATTCAGATCTCTTTTCAGAATCCGGTCACATGGACTAATCTCGGGCTGCTGTCTTTCCATCACACGGATCTCGAGTTAGCAAACGAGGCTTTCTATCGGGCTCAAAGCGCTGATCCCGACTATACCTTGGCCTGGCTTGGTCAAGCGTTGGTCGCGATTTCTAGTGGTCATGTATCTGGAGCAACAGGAATATTGGAACATGCCGTTGGTTTAGCGAACGTAATGGTGATTATCTTTATAACCTAAGGTGCTTGCGAAGACGGTGAAGCTAATGTTCCCGGAAGTGCGAGGCAGACTATCAGTATGCCTCCTGGACCTTCTCAAGACAGAAAAACCTGCCAAAAGCATATACAACCCCTTCATACGACAAACTAATTCCCTCCTTTTTTGTCTTGGACAGATACGTCAAATCTCGCCCGAATGATGCATCAGCGTTACACCTCTTTGGACTAGTATGCGAAATCGTCAATCAACATGAACTGGGTGTGGACTTGATCAACCGAGCGATATCAATCTTAGAAGCTTCATACGAGGAGACAGAAGATGTAGAGATTGAAAGGCAATTCACTATTGCCCATTCTAATGTCGGCCGGCTTAAGCTTTCTCTTCATGATTATGACGGTGCGTTGGCATCGTTTGAGAGCGCTCTGGGTCTACTGCCGGAGGTCAACGATGGAGCGACAACAATACTGCGAGCTCAGGGACAATTTATGTCCGGCATCGCGCATTTCAGGCTTGGTCAGCTAGACACTGCTGTAGAACTGTTCGAAACAGCGCTCGAGACCGCAGGTGACAACGTCAGTGTCAAGGGCGAGGTGACAGTCCTGCTCGCGCAGACGCTATGGGCACTGGGGTCGGATGGTTCTAGAGAACATGCCAAATCACTTCTTTTAGAGTGGTACGTCAAATATAATGCATGCTTGTTCTGAGCGTTTACAACCGAATTGACAGTGTGTCTACGGACCCTGAAAACCTCATAGCTATCAACACATTGGCAGCACTGGGCATTCTAACAGAGGATGATAACCTCATAGACGCTGCTTTATCGGAGATCCTCAATTTGCCTGCGGAGCGGAGACTGGAGCTAGATCCTCAACAGAATGTCGACCGTCTGCTAATTCTGCATTATTTAGATCAGGTATGTACCTATTGGCAGGTATATTCCATTCAGTATGGTGTTGACCATGATCCTAGGATGATACACCGAAAGCTCTTGCTGTCGCTCAAAGTGCTGTTCTCGCCGATCCAACACGACCTGATGCTCGGAAGCAATTGGCCACATTGCTATTTCAAGTGCAACAGCATGGATCTGTTCTGCCTATCCTCTCTGGACCTGCGCCTCCTACTCTGGATAAAGCTTGGTCGTCATCTCTGAAGCTTCGTGCGCTAGCTGAAACGGTAGCTTCAAAAGACAGAGGAGACTCGTCGATCGCGTTACGTCTTGCTCAGAGGGCTGTTATGATAAGGCCGTCTGACATGGAAGGCTGGCGGACATTGGCATTCGCAAGTTCATCAGCTATGGTGTCGAAGTGAGGTGAGGTGAGCTAGGATTATTAAATTGTATGTCGATTGTCTATTATTAGGTTTACGTGTAAGCCCAACTTTTGAAGAGAAATGTCCGCGACCGTATCATTTGCGTTGTACGAGTAGGAAGAGTCGGCGCGCGACTACATCATCTAATGGGTGGTCCTTTATTGAGGATAACCACCACTCTAGTCGGGCTTTCTGTTCCTTCTTGTTCAGACCTTGCAGGATGCTGAACAAGATGGTAAGCGTCAAGGTAGTACTGAAAGCGAGACAAGCTGGGACATACAAGCCTCGTTCTTCTAGTGCTTGCTCCAGATCGTGATCATTCAAAGCGTGTAGCAAGTTATCCCGGAGTAGAAGTGAATCATCACTCCCTATGAAGTTAAGATGTCGCTTGATACGCCATATACGGAGAAAATCATTCCCGAATGTAGGTAGGCGAAGGAGACTGTAAGAGACTAGCTTGAGAACAGCTCGGTCCAGGCAAGTCCCAGAAGGAAGTAGTCCAACACACGCACCTGCAGAGAACGGTAGCACCGCCATTTCCTCTCAAAGTGCTAACAGAAAGCTTTTCGTCTATCGCCTTTCTTGTCAAATCTTTGAGTATGTTGATAGATTCAGTGGCAGAGGTAATGGCTTTGGCCGTCTTTTTCTCTTCAATGCGATCGCGTTGTGCGGGTAGAATGCAAGTGGAGGGAAGCATGAAAGGAGCATATATGGCAATGATTGGTATGACTTCCTCAAGGAAGACAGCGAGTACAAGGAAAGGAATAACCCTGAGGCTGGTATGAAAAAAACGTTTACGATTTAGATTCAGCGACCTACTTGTTCACATCCTTCCGCTGTTGTTCAATAAGCCTTGCTTCCACTCTTGTTATTGGCGAACTGCCTGATTTTGTCCGTGCCCTGATCTCGGAAATATCTTTCCTTCGAGTATATATGAGTTTAGCGCCCCGGAAGTAGAATTTCTGACGCGGAGTGTTCAGAGGAGTGTGGCACAGAATTGCAATGTTGAAGCGTACCGTTAACTCCAACGTGGAATGAATAATCTTCCTGAACGTGTTTGCATTAGGGTCAGGTGGGACGAGAACACCAAGCTGCTCTGCATGTTGTATGTCGCGTTTTATGAGTTCTTTCACGCCAAGCTGCGCTGGTGGGGGTAATGAAGTTACGGCCTTAGCTTTAGATGAAGCAAAGCGTGTGTAAGAGAAGGCGGTGAAGCATTTTATGGATCTAATACGCGTTCAGAAGAGAAAGAAGTGAGATTGAGAGAGATAATAACCTTGCGCAGATTCGAGGACGAGTGTTGTACAGAGAGAGCATTATTTTTGAATGTGACATGCAGTCACAAGCTGTGACGAGCGCTCTTTATGATATGGCATCTAACATAACTTTTCATCCCGGTAAGTACTATCCCTGCATTTCGTGTGTTTCTCTGATTTTTTTGCATTTCAGGCTCCGTATCTCCTGCCGAACGCGTTGATCTTCTAAAGCAGAAAGGTGCTACTGTCTGGCTCACAGGTCTAAGTGCAAGTGGCAAGGTACGTACCTTCTACGGATGAGTCTGAAGTTCGGCTGACCCATGCTGTAAGTCGACGATCGCTTGCGCGCTGGAACAGCATCTTCTTCACCTCCACAAGTACACTTACCGCCTTGATGGTGACAACGTTCGATTTGGTTTGAACAAAGATCTTGGTTTTGACGAAAAGTCCCGTAACGAGAATATACGTCGTATTGGCGAGGTGGGTCTCGACAAGTGCTGCTGAATGTTATAGATCTTCATAGGCAGCAGGTCTCTAAGCTTTTCGCCGATTCATCTTGCATAGCAATCACAGCCTTCATTTCTCCGTATCGCGTCGATCGTGACTTTGCCCGTCAGATTCACGAACAAGCCTCGTTACCTTTCGTCGAAGTTTTTGTCGATGCACCTCTAAGTGTTGTGGAACAGCGCGATCCAAAAGGTCTTTACAGAAAGGCACGCGCAGGAGAGATCAAAGATTTCAGGTTCTCCTCGAATAAGCTCGCAGACCTCTGACTCTTCAAACTTCTTCCCAGATTTCACTGGGATTTCTGCTCCATACGAGGTACCCGAAAAGCCAGAAATACATATCAATACAGCAGAAATGGATGTGGCCGAGAGCGTTAAAACAATAACGCAATACCTCGTGAACAACGGATTTCTGCATGAATTATAGTGTCTTGTGCAATGCACTCGATAGTCCTGGACATCCGTTTCATGCAGAGTATTTATACAATATGTATATAATTCTGATTACTAGACAGCCAGGACGCGAGATGTAGGAACAACATTGGAGGAGTTGAGGAGTTGTACGGCAAATAGAGTCGTTGATGCTATAGAACTAATAAAGGTCCACCTGTTCTTCAAATACAATGTTTGTGCTTAGTATACAATACAGCGTGTGATGTACATGCAATGTTCATGTAAAGTCTAGCCTATGGCCGCCAAGGAGAAGTATTATACGCAAAAAGATCCAGTCCATCCTCTGAGGAAGGATGACACACATCATAAGTCCGAAGGTCGTCTCCTTCCGCACCGTCAGTAGTGCCAAAACGGCGACTTGCCTGTGGCTCCTTCCATTCTCTTAATGTCCCTTCTTCATGTTCGTATTCTTCAAACGAGCTCGAAGAATCTGCTCCCTCATGGAGAATTGACCGATTGGACAGCGCGTCTGATAGTAGGGATGCAAAGGAAGAAGGACGTCGACTTAGCCGAGGCTTTTTTTGTGGAGGACCACCTGTGCCACCGACACTAACAGAAGCAGAAGATGTGCTACTGCTCACCGGCATGGCGAATGAAGCACAGGTAGAAGCAGTATCCAATTTTTTCCGGATCCAACAACCTACGATCGGTTCCCATTCCCAGTCACGACTTCGCTTGGTGGGCGAGCTAGATATCCCGGTCTTGCAGTCACTATATGAGCCAAAACATCGCTGTTCAGCGTTCTCCACACATTCAATCAGGGTAGTCCTATATGCCCTCAAGGCATCTCTGTCGCATCCACCAAACAAGCAGTCAGATTTCTCTATCTCCCGAAGACTGGAACCCCACAGTGCAGCTTCAAGGTGAAAAAGGCCGCGCGAACGCAAGGTGCTTCCGTAACACTGGATGTATTCCTTGCAGGCCGCAATCGTGACACCTGCTGTGATAGCAATTGTTTGGGATATCAGAGGCTCATAGATAGACGGCAACGGTTCCACCTCATGTAGCAGGTCAAATAAGAAAACTGCGCTAGAGTGCGATAAGCTCTTGGAGAGGAGAAGGGTCGTTATGCAAACGACCACAGAGCTCGCGTTTTGGTCAAGACCGTCAGGGTACTTTGATGAGGGACAAAGATGAATGTTATTGTCCTTACAGATCTCTAGGAGTGTCCAGACAGAGTCAAAGTTAGGAACCGCCGAAGGAGGAGATGAGATCAGGCTGTTCAGCACACACTCCAACCACACCCTGAGTGTCCGTTGCAAAGTAGCAGCACGCGTTCCTTGAGATGAAACGTTGGATCTTGAACATTGCTTGGAAGTATCATGAAGGGAGATGAACCTAATCATGTCACACACCACGGGCGTAATCAAGAGCGGGTTTCGTCTACAGTCATAATAGAGCAATTTTGTGGTAGCTTTGCACGACCATGCATCAACAGAAGGCATCAAATCCATAGCTTCACAGAAGATTTCTAGAAAAGCAGGTATTGCGAGACCTTTTCGCTCCCAGAGGACTAAGAGCTCTATCAAGAAATTGGAATGGGCGGGATGGCAAATGGGAGGGGTGCTGGAAGGTATAGATGTAGAAAGTGCTACCACAAGAAGAGCCTTTACAAGGATGCGAGAATGGTAGAGCAGGCCGTTTTCCAGGGTGATGTCAATTAATGCTCTCAGAAGTGTGGGATGGTGCGGACAGGTATCCAAGATAATTTGTAGCACATGCGATATTAATGTCCATCTGAAATTCTGTCAAATACTTTGCATGGGAGAGATGAGAGAAACTCACCCTCTATATGTTGGCGGAATCTGTTCATATAGGTGTTCCACAACCCCAACAGCCTCCTCCTCCTCAAATTTTGTTGAATCCGGCTCGAGATCCGGCTCAATGTGCTCGCCGATGATGACAGAGCACATTCTTCTCAAGCTGGGCACACTTTCTGGTCCAGTCTTACCATCACGATGTAATGCCCCTTTAGCAGTGTCCGCCTTCTCTAAGACCTCCTTAAATGCGGCCACGACAGCATAAATCCTTCGCGCGAGTTCCAAAGTTTCACCAGATAGCTTCTCGATCTGGGCTCGAGATATACATTTGCCAGGATTCGGTATAATATCCAAAGGAGGTGCCTCCGAGAAGACCAGAGACTTGGCATTAGAGTACGTTATACAAATAAAAGAACGAGATTTGTCCAAGGTGGCGAGAGCTGAGCACCGATTCCGCAAAGGCCTAAGCAAGCGATGTATACGAGCTATCGAGAGAGAGGAAGTGGGGTGCACAGAATACAACCCATTGGCCATAGGAGAAAGGAGCAGGGATCGTCATTCAGAATCTGAAGGGTTTGAAGTTTGAATCAGAAGTTCAAAGGGGACACCGCTGGTCACGTGAGCGCGCATTCATGTACTTACATAAGATTCTCATGTGAGGAGATAAGATTAGATTACACGAGTACTCGAAATGGATCTGATCCTCCGCCATCTAACCCTCCCACAACGGCTTGCCTGACAGCGCTCAAGTAATCACCCAGTCTCCGCCCGTCTTCATTGACAAAATCTTCATACAACTTATACCTTGAATCTGCAACAATATTTGTCAGTTCTAGACACAACTTTAAATTCCTGCAGCTTAATGGTGAGCTATTTCCATATTTCAAGACAGAACAAGTAAGGCATACTCAGGGAAATGGTGACGCGAGTTAAGTAGTGTGAAGTGGAGTCGTATGATGAGTTCGGGAACATATATTTGACGGATGCGAATGAGTGTCCTGCGTCGCGCATCACCTGGACCAAGAGTCTATCAGTGCTCAACACCTTAGCTCAATGTGCCTTACCGCCTGAAGTCTCAACATCAGTTACAAGCCATTCCGATGTCAGCAGTTTGAATATTTGTTCCCGTGCTTGATCAATAAGAAGCTATTTCGCAGTGACTCAAACAATACCGCGGTCAGTTAGTGATTTAGGGCGTACCTGGTAATCCTGAAGCCAAGCAGCCCGGGTGTCTCGGTTCATGTTTGGAACTTCTAGACCTTGGCATTCAACAGTCCGCTCTAGAGTTTCCCAAATAGCAAAGAACTGCCTGTAATGCAGATACTCAGTAGCTTGCTCCTCCGGCTCTCCGATAGAGGAGAGTTCAGGTGGTAGCACCACCAGCAAGGACTGGGCTAGTTGCAGCCGTCCAGACGCTACAGAAACTTAAGCGAGAGCCGCAACAATTGTGCAATTAGCGTACCCAGAAAGTATCTCAAGATGTGATTGGTTTGTTCCAGAGCCCGATCGTAGGTAGTATCAGACAAGATAGTCCACTCTATTGAGCGAAGCAAAAAGGTTTCGGTATCATTGGCCGGAGGTTGAAGTGCGATGATGGAGGGCAGAGGCCCTTTCGGCACGGGCAATAACTGGAAATGGCTATTGTCAGACTCGAATAAAAGAAAATCGAGACGATAGTGTGCACTTCAAAGGCTTTGTTCATGGTCATTTCAGCTGCAGCAATAGCGACACTGTCCATATCTAAGCCGTGATCCTTGGCTTGAGTCAACGCACTTCGCCGTTCGGAGACATCAGCGGAAAGTTCTAGTGATACCAGGAATAGTGCGTATCTGTTGACAGCGTTTTCTCCCAAAGCGCCTGCGTACATAGCAATAAGATCCCGTTGGCCTGCAGCCTGCAATGGTCGTTAGAAAAGCCCGAGAGGGCGACTAGATCAAATCCAACCTCCAGAACTTGCAAATAGGCTTCCAAAATCACAACAGCAGCGTGTGGGGGAACAGACGCGTCGATCATTTTCAAGAAGAGGCAGAGGTGGGCAAAAAATCGACACATGGGGGCATATCTGCACCTCTGTAAGTTTGGCTATTACAAAGAACGAAAAGCGACGTACTCAAACGAGCTGATCTCGTAAGACCCATTCTGCAACCCCTCAGCAAATACTTCTAGGAGGTAGCCTGTGCGATCCAAGATAATATTTAGCTGAGAAAAGTGAAAGGGATGATCGGCTGATGGGCTACTTCACTGTGAGTATTCGAGATTGTAAAGCACGTAGTCACTCACCCATCCTCCACATGTACACTTTTTAAGCTATCAAGCGAAGCTAAAACTTCTTTCTCCCATTCCTCTTCTTCTGCCTCCATAACATCTTCAGAGACCCACATGACACCTTTTTCTACAGCGGCCGAGCCATCTTCCCAAAAACTTCCGCCTAGTCTGCTCATCTCCATGACTTGCTTCTCCTCACACATGATACTAATTTGTGCCCACAGATGGTCTTCCCATGTACGACAGGCAGATTTGAGGATGAGAAAGGTTTGAGGAGAAGGCGCGAGCGCGGCATAGAGAACGCGCTCGTGTTCTGGAAGGGCAGTCTGGCGGTAAGATTCAGCAGAAATGCGACGCAAAATCGGACTGGTCGCGTACATTCAAAGCGGCACGCGTACATGCTGACTTCCACAGCTTTCGATTCCGATTACCGGACCACAACTCCGGGTTTTCTGCTTCTATTTCGTCGTCCTCGCTCTGTTCATTGGCTATTTTGGCTCGTATGATGAATTAGGAGCAACGAATGCAGCACCTACCGATCGCTTTCCATCGGAACAAGAAAGATCCACGTATGCTTGCAGCTCGCCATGGTTGATGAGCTTTTCGACAAAGTTCCGCAGCCTCTTCCAATCTGCCAGTTCGAATATATCCATACAACGCCTGGGCAAGACCCTTCTCGTAGCTCTAAGGGTACTTTCAGAGTGATACTCACAACTAGGGGAAAAAAGAGCGCACGGAATCATCTGCGGCAAGACTACGTCCATCACCACGGTTCACCGCATCTGGGTCCATCTCTTTTACTAAACCATCCCTACTAACAGCTCCAGTTCTCAGCGACTGCATGACGTTGTATTTCGTAAACTTCCAGTAGCCTGTGGTAGCTTCTGGGTGTGTCGGCAGAGGGGCAGTCTCTTGCAACCATTCACGCACGACAATGAGCTCGGTGAGCCCCGGAGAAGCATCCATTATGGCCTGGGCGATCGTAGACGTCGGCGTATACGGATTGTACTGCAACAAGTCGCGTGCAGAGTCAGATGTAGGACGCTCGGTTTTTCGCGCACTGTCTTGAAATGTATTAGTGCACTAGTGTATAGCAGAGGGAAGACAACTAACGGCATGACGGCTTGCAGTAGCGCCCACGTATTTTCTTCTAAACGTAGCAAATCCAACTCCTCAGGTAGGGTTCGGCCTTGGCCACTCTCTTGCATATCAGCTATCCTGCGAATGTTATGGCTTCAGAGACAAGAAAGACAATCATGGTTCCATATGAATATTCACTGGTCTTGGCACAACTGTCTCAGGCGAGGGGCAAATCCAGTTTCTGGGTGTAAAAGACCCTCAAGGTCTCCTTTCATGGACTGTGCAAGAGACAAAACCTCTGCGCAGGAGACATACAAGGGGTCCATCGTGAGGACTTTGAGACTTCAGCTTGACACAGTAGATGGGAAGACTCGACTAAATTCAACAGCGAGTCGTCGCTGTCGTAGCCGTCGTCGAGGGTGGGTGAAAAGCTTTTAATTGGCACGTGACCAAGAACAGATTTCGACGCGTTCGTGAGAACTTCAAAGAGAGGCTTTGGCGCTGACCGGGACCACTCACCCTTGCTGCTCGCGGTCAAAGGTTCGAGCAATCATTCATGCAACAATGAAAGATTCGTCGAATCAGGCAGGTATGTAAAGTTGAGGCTTGGTTGGTGTGAATCTCCTGATCTCTCTTTTTTCAACTTCGATCAAGTCGTGCAATGGTACGCGTTCTCGAGATCAACAGCTTGTCCTTGGTTCTGACTACACTCAATTTAGTCCCATTTGCTCCAAAGATGTCCCTGCCATGTCCATCAATGCACACTTGGACAATAGATGCTCTGATTCAGTGCCCGCCGACGCTACGCGTAGCGACGCGTCGGGGTCCTCCACGAAGCCCACGAAAATTCCAGAGCCTACATCCGGAGCGAAATCTACCAAAAGCATTCATCCCCTGTTCCAGAAGAAGACACAGGATCTCAAAGACCATGTATCAAGGCGTGTCCATTCTAATAAAAAACGTACATCTACCGACGAATCGTCAAAAGCCGTGTTCTCTAATAAAAGACCAAAAATATCGGCCACTATTGCGGAAGCTGCACCGCTGGCCGAACGCCTTCGTCCGAATACGCTCGCGGACTTCGTGGGACAACCTCATCTGACAGGACCTGAGTCTCTGCTGATGAGCTCAATGAGGAATGGTTCTCTGGGTAGCATGATTTTCTGGGGGCCGCCAGGGTAATTCCCTTTTGTGATGCGGCGCCATCTTCACTCAAACCCGCGATTACAGTGTAGGAAAGACTACTTTGGCTCGATTGCTCGCCAAACAGACTGGTTCGATCTTTAAGGAATTGAGTGCAACGATTGTAGGTATCAACGAAGTACGGCCCGTTTTCGAAGAAGCCAAGAATACATTGCGACTGACTGGACGGTAAGCTTGCCCCAACTACACTCGAGTATCTACTTATTCAAGTATTAGAAAGACGTTATTATTCTTGGATGAAGTTCATCGGTTCAACAAAGCGCAGCAGGTAGAACAGACTGGATCCCAATCATAGCCGTGTTAACTTCCGTTAGGACATTTTCTTACCCTTTCTAGAGCAGGGCCACATACAGGTAAGCACCGCATTGGCTGCTGTTTCTACCTCTGAGACCCCACCGAACTTAGCTTATTGGAGCAACGACCGAGAATCCATCTTTCAAGTTGACTGGTGCCCTATTGAGTCGCTGCAGGGAGGTTTTTGCTCTCACAGACCCATTGCTCTGATCGCTCACTCGAAAACTTCTTTAGAGTGTTTGTTTTTGAACGTTTGACCGACTCGGATATGGAACTGGTTATTGAAAAGGCAATATCCCAGGTTTCGCCTCCAGTGGAACCTCATGATGCAGAAAAAGTCGAAATTATTGACGTGTCTTCTAGCTTGCAACACGATTCGATTCCAGGGTCATCTCAGTCTTCATATTCTGCACCGCCTTCTTCGCCTCATTTCCAAGATACAAAATCAGATGGCAATCCATTTCCCTCATATCCACAGATTTCCAGACGAGTTTTAGCATCAATGGTTTCATTATCTGCCGGCGATGCTCGCACAGCTCTGTCTCTCCTTGAGCTAGTGTTGGCTGCTTCCACAAATACACCAGAGAACCATCTAATAGAGAACTTGAGACGGTCTGTTTCAGCATCTTACGATCGCTCTGGCGATAGTCGTTATGATATGATTTCTGCTTTACACAAAAGTGTCCGGGGAAGTGACGTTGACGCCGCTATGTATTGGCTAGCCAGAATGTTGACTGCTGGTGAGGATCCGCTTTATATTGCACGACGGATGGTAGTGTGTGCGAGCGAAGACGTCGGGCTGACAGACAATCAGGCTCTACCCCTGGTATGTGCCTATTGAGTCGTTACATTGGTTTGAGCTCCACTGATGATCATGTACAGGCAATGGCTGCTTTGCAAGCTTGTCAAATCATTGGTATGCCCGAATGTCGAATCAACCTTGCACATATCGTTGCGTATCTCGCAGAGGCCCCCAAATCGACACGGGCATACGGTGCGCTGACCCCCTCCGTTAAGCCGTAGTGCTGGCACTCAAATGTTTTACAGAGGCATTCAATCGCGCTCAGGCTGCCGCAGAAAAAGATCTGACACTTCCTGTACCCTTGCAAGTGCGGAATGCCCCAACAAGGTTGATGAAAGAATTGGGTTACTCTGAGGGATATCACTATAATCCGGATTATGCGTAAGTACAGTTGCTACTGCCTCACAGATCACTCATCTCTGCAACAGACATCCGGTGCATAATACATACGTGCCACCGGAAATCGAAGGACAAAAATTCATGAGAAAACCCGGAGACATGTCAGGGAAGATATGGGACGAAGAGGCACTTGCACATTGGGAAAGCGAAGAGAATGATGGCAAGACATGGGAAGGTCGTAAGGAACGGGAACGATGAACGTTTATACTATATCCACTATTGCTACTAGTACTTACTGCTTTTACTGCTTTGCGATCTACTGCGATGTATCATATGTAGAATCTAGATATCATGTAAATATTGTTTGGGTCCTTTTCTGTCTTCTTACGTCGGCGTCGGCAGTCCGAAGCTATGAATGACCACGTGTTCCGCTTTCTACTCGACTTGGACCGTTCCTGTCTCTCCTTTGGTCTTGCTCGTCCGCAATGCCTACGGTTACTGCTGGAGTGAATGGCGTCGGGGAGGAAGGTGTATTCAATGTACTTCTTACGGGCTTCGGAGTGAGCATAATGGTTCATTAATGGGGGCTTTATTACTTTTCACTAACTTGACGGAAGCGTAGCCGTTTCTTAGGCATCCAGTGAATGCTTCATGGCTGGCCGTCAAGCCTCTTCACAATGTAATCATGCCTCTCGATCCAGATCCCGTAGTGATCGACGGCCAGGTAGTCATGCGTCCGAATGCAGAGTCGAAGCATCGCATAGTCAAGATATCTGCGCTCGAGATACCAGTGGAATACGAAGCAGTCCTGAACATCGTTCCCAAACTACACCTACGGCCTCCGGTGCTTCCAGACGACGTGAAGGACGATTTCTTTCCCGTTCCTCCAGACAAAGGATACGACTTCATTTTTCATATCGGAGTGGCAGGGAGGGGGCCACTAAGGATGGAAAAACTAGGACACAGATTTGGGTACTATATGAAGGATGCGACTGGGAAGATGGCACCAGTTGTGAAGGGTCCGCCATCTGACTTTGGACACCCGGATGACTCGGACGTCTCGATTGGACAGCCAACTGAAAGGGTTGGCCATGGTTTCGACATGGTGGAGAACACAGGAGATTCGTTCAGTGCGAGACCGAATCGCGGTTTTGGATTCGGTTACGAGAAGTTTCCTGACGGTCAGTGGAAGATCACAACAGTTTGACTGTCATTCTCAGCGGCTCGTAGAGATCTATACGGATATCGATGTTTCAAGACTTGTTTACGATTTGAAGAACTCGGGCATCGAGGTGGGTGAGGCATGTCTTTGAGGTACCTAAAAGACTGACAATCTGGCAGCAAATCTACTCTTCAATGGACGCAGGGCACTATCTATGCGACTTCATCTATTACTGCTCCTTAGCCGAGTCTAAGAGAAACGGAAAGCCGTACGAGAAGGATCGTAATACACAAGTTCTGTTCTTGCATTGCCCACCGGTGGGACAACCGTTGAGCACAGAGGATGTGACGGAGGCAATCAAGAGAATTGTTACTTGGGTTTGCAGTGAGCTTGCTGAACTTCACGATATGGCAGCCTGAATTTGTGGTTTTTTTGTGGAATCTAATTTTGGTGATATGTGTACTGTATATTGTATTTTGGTCCTTTTTTTATGAAATCTGCCCTGATATGGTTGTGCGGTGACGTAGGTAAGTGACGTCATTTAAGCCTTTTAAAAGGAGAGATACATATGCAGGTCAGTTATATTTGAACATCCATTATGTCTTACGCTTCAGTCGCTGCTGCCAATCTTCCGCCTTCACAGGTACGTTTTTCTTTTCTCTTTGTTTTCAGTTCCATTCACTTACTCACTTCTTTCTATCCTAGCCTCAACCTGATCAGGCTCTCCTCAATACCGAGCCTCCTACTGCTTCCGCTGTTGCCGACGATATCTCTAAAGTTGGCATCGTGCATCCAGAATTCAAAGAGAATCCCGCCACAATTACATCTGAAAATCATCCATCTCCCGAAACTAGTATGCCTGCCAAGCCCAGAAGAAACAGACGCCTGCAAGAAGCCGAGGCTGAGGGACTTTATCTTTGGCAGCTCACAAAACGGTATCTCTTCAGACCCGGTGTCGCTGGCGGTTTGATTGGTCTTGGTATGTAACGCTTGCTGTGCTTCCAATACTTCTACTAAATTTTCCTCTCCCCGATTCAGTAAATATTGGATTGCTTGCTGGTGCTTCTCGCGCGTTCTACGTGCAACCACACCTTCGCAGTGATAGGAAGGCGATATCAGGAACCGTTGCGGCTACTTTAGCTATCCTCGCTGCTGAAGGTTTTGGTGCCGAGAAATACCGTCAAACCCCTAGGGGGCAAGAAGAAGAACGTCGCGCGAAAGAGGAGGGAACTCTTATTTACAAACATCTACAGGAACTCGTTTTCCGTCCCGGCGTTCTTGGCGGTTTCGTCGGTTTCGTGAACGCGGCAGTTCTGGGAGCTATCGGCTACTACTCTTATGTCAACTGGGATAAACCCACTTGGGACCGTCGTATTGTCTCCGCTGTCTCGGCGGGTTTGCTGACATTGTGGGGTGGTGAAGGCGTGAGCATGTCCCAGCGTCATTATAATGCTTAATGGTGCCTGACTTGTGATTCGATAAAGCGTGCTAGCTGAGCGTTATCGTGAATCTCGACGCTCTTAGTGCAAAAAATATACGGACATGAAACTTGTATTTACCTTGCTTGCAAGGTCTCTTCCATTCTTTAATTCACAATAGCGTATCCTTTTTGGCGAATTTGTACATACACGTAAGTTGAAGCAACCAAAGTCCAAGCAAAGGTTACTGGCCGACTTTCCGTAGTTTATGTAACGTATATGGGATATAATCTATTGCACCCCCATAGAGTTGTATGGTTTTGCTTGGCTAAGGCTTTGAGTCGGAACTTGAATTCAAGTCGGACAGTCATCACTCTACCTGTGGACCAAAAAAAAAACTTGCTTCCACTTCACAATGTCTCGTTTCTTCAGACAAGCCGGCGATTCTGATTCTGACTCTGATGAATCTGAGGAACTTATGTCCAGTGGCGATGAGGCGCCTCAGGCCAAACCTGCCGGCTCAGCTTCAAAACCAGCTATGTCACGATTTTTGCGGACTGCAGGCTCTGATTCTAGCAGCGACTCCGAATCTGATTCGGATGAAGAAAGCGACAGCGACAGCGATGTGCCAAAACCGAAAAAGTCAGGCTTGCCGTTAAGAAGTGACTCGGAGGATGAAGATAGTGAAGAAGAAGGGAGGGCAGGCATACGGATTATGAGTGCCCAGGAAAAAAGGCTGGCTGAGATGGAGGCCACTGGAAAAGCCATGGAGAATGCTCTAAAAATTAACGACTGGGTCGCAATATCGAATGGTAAGTTGCTACTGTCCTTGTGTCAGGCATTGTTCATTGATTTCTTAGAGTTCGACAAACTGGCTCGTATGATCCAACGGCAGCACAATGTATCGGAACCAGTCCCTCCGTTTTACGTCAAAACTCTCATCAGCTTAGAATCCTCCCTCTCTAATACAATTGCAAAAGAGAAGGAAGCGAAGAAGAAAATGAACGCAACCAATGCGAAGGCACTGACTGCCATGAAGCAGAAGGTGCGCAAGGCCATGAAGGAGTATGAACAAGATATCTCGAAATATCAAGTTGTTAGTTTGACCATTCAGTCTTTACTTGATATGCCTTCTAATAGCTTGATCTCAGGACCCGGAAACCTTTGAACGCGAGTACAACGCAACCGTTAGCCGGGAACCTCCCTCAGTTCCTGCCGCTGGGAGAACGCCAGCAATCGGCTCGACAACTGCGGATGCTACCGATGATGGCTTTCAATCTGTTGGTAAAGGTGGAAGGACGATGCAACTTACAGCAGAAAGCATCTACAAAAATCTTCAAGCCGTGCAAGAAGCTCGAGGCAAGAAGGTGCCCACACTCGCAATTCTTCTTACAAGCAATAACTGACAAATGCTTATTCCTAGAACACTGATCGGGCTGAGCAAATTCGGATTTTGGAACGGCTTCTTGAAGTTGCTGTCACCTCTTATCAACGGATACGAGTTCTTCTTGCTCTCATTTCATCGCGATTCGACTACAACTCTTCTGTGGCCACACATATGCCTATAGACCTCTGGCTTTCTGCTCAGCGCGAAGTTGACCAACTCATTGCAATCGTCGCCAGCGACTCTGCCTACGTTATCCAAGAAGTCACAGAAGATTATGACGAACTTCTCGAAAGGTCTCCTGCTACGGAAAAGGACGGCATTGTTCGCGTACGAGGAAGTATAATCAGTTTTATCGACCGCCTGGACGATGAGTTCACCAGAAGTTTGCAAAACATTGATCCCCATGGGACCGAATATGTAGAGAGATTGAAGGATGAAAAAGTTCTCTATTCAACTATTTGTCGGGCACAGGCTTTCTACGAGAAGACAAGCCAGGATGAGCCTCTTAGCCGGGTTGCTATGCGGAGACTGGAGCACATATATTCCAAGGTCCGTGATCTTCCCCAGTATTTTCGCGAAGATGTTGACGTTTTCTACAGCCCGACCCTGTTGTACAAGTTCTTGAGTCTGTAGCGGATACATCCGAGATCAGGCCCTCTCTTGCGCTTGCCTCAAAAGGAACCACTTCTAATCTCATTCACTCACTATGTGTATTTCTCTACAAAGCGGGCAATTCTCTTCTCCGCACGCGTGCCATGCTGAGCCACATATATCACTATGCACTTCACAACGACTTCCATACTGCTCGCGACATGTTACTCATGTCCCATCTACAAGAGTCTATTCACTCCGCCGATGTCGCTACGCAGATCCTGTACAACAGGACTGTTGTTCAGCTCGGCCTTTGTGCATTTAGATCAGGATTGATCAAGGAGGCTCAGGCTACCCTTCAGGATATCTTCACTACGCAGCGGGTAAAGGAGCTTTTAGCGCAGGGTGTTCACCAACAACGTTTCCAGGTACTCACACTGGAACAGGAGAAAGCGGAGAAGCAGCGCCAGCTACCTTTCCATATGCACATTAATACGGAACTGCTCGAGGCTGCATTTCTGGTGTCGAGCATGCTCGTCGAAATACCACTTTTGGCGAGTATTGACTCTGAAGAGTCGAAAAGGAAGGCAATATCCAAGCCTTTCAGGAGGCTATTGGATTTTGCAGACCGACAGGTGTTCACCGGACCCCCCGAGAGCACTCGTGATCATATCATGCAAGCTAGTAAGGCTCTTCAAGATGGAGAGTGGGAGAAATGCAGGGATCTCGTACAAAGTATCAAGATTTGGAGTTTGATGCCGGAGGCTCCTACAGTCAAGGAGATGTTGGCCAAGTAAGTTTTCTGCTGTGATGTATGATTCGCACTTCTCATCTCGTTATAGACGTATACAAGAACAAGGCCTCCGTACCTACCTGTTCACCTACGCTCCACATTATAGCACGCTTTCGTTGTCGCTTCTTGCACGCACCTTCTCCCTTCCATTGCGCTCCGTCACCTCTATCGTGTCCAAGATGATTTGGAACGAAGAGCTCTCTGCTTCCCTTGATCAGTCAGGCGGTGTGATCGTCTTCCATCGTATCGAGGTTACCCGTCAGCAACAAGTAGCGCAGACAATTGCCGAAAAGGTGAATGCGATGGCTGAACAGAACGAAAAGAGTTTGGATGCCAAGATGGGTGTATCTGGCGGGTGGGGAGATCGAACTGATGGTAAGCCAGGCGAGAAGAGAGGTGAGCAGTTGCAGGAGAGAAGGGGCAAGGGTGATAGAACCAGAGGAGGTTCGAGAGGTGAGATATTTTCTGTACAATCTTCACGACATATTCATCATGTTCTTCGCTGTAGGCGGTTCTCGTGGGCGCGGTGGTCGATTTGCTCAAGGATTGGGAAATCAAATGCCAGGGCATACATCGCAGAGGACAGGATAGCCGTCTTGTTTTTTTTCTGTTCAGTATCACCGAATCCATCATTATTTTTTCTTCGATCACATCGAGGCTTGAGCTGTAGCAACATCGCGACCGTTTCTTGGATGCAGTATTGCGGTGTGCTAAGTAGAAGCGAACATACGTTTTCCCCATCGAAAAAAAAACTGGATTTGAGGAACGATAGAAATACATACAATGAACACGGAACAGGATACAGTGAATTCTTTGAAGGATCGTAAAATAGATCTGAGGAAGATAGCAGATAGTAATACTATGATAAGTAAAATAGGGTCTGGACCTGGGTATGTCCGCGTGCAGTGCGGGGCTAGTCCAGTTTAGAGTCCAAGTGCGGGCTGGCGGGCTGTTCTGTGTCACATGGGACATGTCACGTGACTGTTGGTTCAACTCCGTCCGGACGATACTTATGCGCGTCTAGTTACTTAACTCTTCCCCTCTCTTCACTCTTCTACCCGTCTTTCCCTTGTTCCTCCCACCCGCTTGCTCTTTTCATTGCACTGCTTGTACTACAAACTATCTGTAGGCTCTGATTCTCCGTTCAATCGTATCAAAGTTTTTTGACTGTGTCCTTATTATACAGGCTCAGCGCTCAATATTTCACGTTCACTAACGCCTTCCTTTCAGAGCTTCCTAAAAAAATTAAAGCTCTAGCTATTTGCTCGAGACATGACCGCACCGACCCAGGAACTGCCTCCTTGGTTATCTGCCGCGACTACGACTATAACAAATGCAGTGGGAGTACCTGTGTCAACTGCAACCACTCTCGTATTTGAACCACTAACATACTTTGGCCCAAGTGTAAGTTTAGCTTTGCCAAGTCCGTTCATGCTGGTGAAGGGAGAAATCACCTCATTGCCTGGCTATTTCTCGTGATTCTGTTCCATCGCTGATGCCACTTCATACTAGATTCCACTTGGATCATTATTCACGTTCGGCGGATCAACATCTCCAGCTTCGACGTTAGAGACTTCTACTACTGCGATACCTAACCCTTCCACTTCCTCCTCCTTCGCTTCCGCTTCCTCTTCTCCCACCACTGCCACCACCTCTACTCCGTCCACCCTATCATCGTCTTCAACATCTTTCTCTTCCTCCTCTTCCTCCTCTTCCTCCTCTTCAGTACCTTCACCTCAACCCACATCAATATCATTGCCGTCAGCATCTTCTGCACCCGCGCCCCAGAGCCATGCGCTTGGGAGAGGCCAGCTCGTTGGCATAATCGTCGCGAGCGTTCTTGGTTTCATTTTCTTGGTCGTTCTTGCCATCTTCCTCTACCTCTGGTGGAATGGACGTAGAAGTCGCAGGAACGCGCGATTTTCTATGGTCACTCCGATAGACGAGGACTATCATATTGTGCCCCGAGGAGGAGTCACACCCGAGGGTTCACCTCGTGCTAGTGGGGAAGAAGCTGATCCATTCCTTACGCGCAATGCTGGTAGATCCCAGATGCAGCAAGCTACCGACCGCAGTGTGGCTGGTGCTGGTGTTGCTGGGCCTGCGCATCCGCCTTCTGCCGATAACAGCCTTTCCTCTTCCGCGAGGTCGTCGAATTCAGCTGCTTCCGGATATGGCACATTACTCCAGAACCCCAGTCTTGGTGTGTTTACTCCGCCGCTGAAGGAGAGAAGGGGTCACATTCTCTCTCGCGAAGAATTGCGACGTCTGGATGAAGAGAGTACCCTTCCTTCAGACATACGACCGATACCGCCAAATCGCTCGCAAGCTGAAGAAGCCGATTTAACTCCGCTCATGCCTCCGCCTCGACTAGTCGACGCGGAACGAAGTCAAAGTCGGCTGTCTGTTCTAGATCGAAGGCCTTCCTTAGGTTCTCAATCAAGCGTACCTGTTGATGCCAGTGAGGCCACACTCCTAACTGCCCGACGTGTCAGAGCAGAAGACCTTGCTCCTCGGTCAGCATCTGCTGATCCACGTGCTGAGGGACCTTTGCCAGGTTCTAGCAGTCGAAGGGACAGCGGCATTCTTAAAGGTCTCACAAGTCTGCCTGGGCTTGGTAGATTGAGCTGGTTCCAGAACATGAGTAATGGCTCCTCTTCTCGCAGGAATTCCCGCACTTCTGCTTGGGCATCCTCTAGGCTCCCAGACCGTGACGCAGAGGTTGGAACGGCCTTACTCGACTCACAAGCGGGGCTGCCGCCTGCAGAAATGTCGGAGCCATTGGGCCCGCGCTTCCGTGGCCAGTTAGGGCTTGGTGTTGGCTTTGGTGGCGAGAGGCCAAATTCTAGTGTTAGTGCTAACAGCCGCACATCTACTATCTACCATGATGCACATTCATCATTGCCAGGTACTCCTGTCGTGATGGCCCCACCACGGGCACTTGCAAACTCCAGCTCAGCAGAGCTTGGATACTGGCCTCAGTATGGTGGTGCTGAGACGGCTTCGAGTACCACAGCTGCACAGGCCCAATCGCACGATGAACGTACGGGTACTCACTCTACATCAGATGGCATAGATATACTTGATATGCCTGCACCGCGCGCCATTTCTCCGTTCCCGTCGTCTGTTTCACTTCGAGACACAGGGACACTCAGCAGTTCCGGAAGCCAAACCAAAGTGTCAATTCCATACCCACCAGGGCTAACACCGATACTAATGCCTGGTGTGCAAAACACAGCTGGGACGATGCCTAGTCCCGTTTCCCTTGCGGCTCTTTCGCATAGCTCTAGTACAAATAGGCGAAGTGTTGGCGAAGGCGCCATAACAATAGATTTCTTGGAGGAAGAACCACCCGCCCCTAACAACGGATGGAGATCCCTTGCCGGTAGCGGCACCCCCGGAGGCCGACGAACAACATTTGGTCTGGTACGTCTAGTTATCAAGCTCTACTTATCCTAATCTAAGCCACGTTTTTTAAAAGCCTCGATTCACGATACTGCCCGAGATCAGGTCAGAACAAGGCTCTCTCCACTCCATGCGCTCGCATCTCAGTCCTGCCTCGAGTCGGTCGACTGGATCTGCTGCTGCCTCTCGTCGCGAGCAATCAAGGTCAACAGGGTCTGCTTCATCGCGGCCCTCTGCTCGTTCAAATGTGCGGTCCGCGCGGTCAGCTATTTCTGGGAGTGATGGTGTTCCTTCTTTAGGCCATTCTGCTAGCATCTCCTCAGATGAACGTAGACGGGGCAGAGGCCCTGCGCTTTC
This sequence comes from Omphalotus guepiniiformis, assembly GCA_028554645.1. NCBI lineage: Eukaryota > Fungi > Basidiomycota > Agaricomycetes > Agaricales > Omphalotaceae > Omphalotus > Omphalotus guepiniiformis. The sequence goes on along the minus strand of JAQOOI010000076.1, from coordinate 194,262 downwards.
ACCCGCACTCTCAGTCTTTGGCCCTGGAAGCCCACCAACGTCAACGATTGGACATGGTACTGTCTCCTCTTCTCCTATCGGAAGCCCAATATCGGAAGAATTTGGGGATAAGTCTGCTAGGATAATAGGGCCAACTCGTTTAGCTGCTGCCATCACTGCGGATGGACAATCGGGGCAGCGATCCACATCTCCTCCGCTGAGCCCGCTACCTTTCTCATCTGTACCTTGGGCTGCAGGTTTAGACGATGCCTGGGCTCCTTCATGAAGTTAGTTCATGAAGGTGTAATGAATCCGAAATGATTGATTTCGACATGACGCACCTGAAATGCTTCTTGGACACTGATACCCGTGTCATTTGCGATACCTATAACAAATCACTTCCTGTTTGGAGAACAGCAGTACAAACCACGCCCGTCTTATGATCAAGCTTTTATGCTTTCAGATCGAAGATGGACGGTGCACGTTTCGTCACTACGAGGCCTGTCGCTCTGGCCGCGTCATTTTGACTGCGTATTGTTCAATTCACAATCTGTATAATGTTCTGTCACGATGCACGAATCTGATAATGCATGCTCTCATGTACTGTATGTACATTTATCCAACTTATCTCCTTGCTTTATGTAGTAAACGGATCCAACAGCTAAGTCAAAAGATCATAGGCAAAAGGGCGTCGTTGCTACAATTCCAAAATACTACAAGTTATGCGTGAAGTCAGGAGGTGTGAAGGGTTTGCAAACATGATAACTGACTGTAAGATGAGCATCGTTCACTCCCCCAGAAGGAATGGATGCAGAACATTGAGGGTCTTCGCCATCTGCAGAACATCGTAGCACAGTCTCATTGGAAGGGGGATCCTCGAATTGCCAATACTCAACACCTATAGGAGAAAGATCCATGCGTATAGATCTCATAGCTTGACCCTTGATCTTACCGTGGTGGTAATAACCTAAAGATGTAGGGATCATGGTCGGAACGCTAGCGTGTTACATTAGACAGATGTATACACATCCAGTGAGCATTGAATATTGAATTCTTACCCATCGTGCGAATGGACCACTGGTGTTAATCAATCCATCTAAATCCATCTCAAGCAGGTAGTGGGCTAACCTCGATATGCGTGACAGCCCAATAGGCCATTTACGAACTCTGAGAAAATCTTATTCTGCTCACTGTTGAGTGCAACTTGCATCGATCCGAACAAATCGACTCACTCCTAGTCTTGGGGCCCCGTACGAGTAGTTGCTCACTACACAGCGAGGGAAATTTTGCTTCATCGATATGGCGGCAAGTGTAGAGAGAGCACCGCCTAGTGAATGTCCTGACGTGACAATTCTGTATAGGCTAGGATGAAAGGTCAACTGTTCAGTCACGATCTCCAACACCTGGAGTACAACTAGGTTCCAGCTGTTACCCATAGAAATCAATCAAATCATCGGCTCTAAAGTAAAATATAGGCTTACGCGACGAGAAAGCCGCTGTGGACCCTCGTTCCGTCTGAAAAGGGTTGGAGTGCATACATGAAACAAACTGTTGAACTGAGAACATACGAGGAGCTACCACCCCCGGTGACAAGAGAGGCACCAGTGTTATTTGCGTATCCAGTAAGATGTCCGCGGCACTTGCACTGAGACATTATTTGAACCAGGCATACCTCTCATTGAATATGCATTGAACCCTACCTTCCACGAAAAGCAATCACTAGCTCTTCACGGTCCAAGTCTCTAGCCACGAATCCCGCGATTGCTTCCCCACTGGGGTCCGAGAACTAGAATAGTACTTTGAATAAGTAGTCTTCAAAAACAATGACAAAAGGGTACAACATGGGCGACTAAGAGCTTGCCGTTTGGTCTTGGGCAAAGCGGACTGTATGCGGAGGCAGCATATTTGAAATAATGAACCAATCGATCGAAGGTATCTGAACAGATCAACCTTGTGAATGCCATGCTACGTTTTCTCGTCAACAAACCTGAGGATATTCCTTTAGGTTCCATTCGTTGACACTCTTGAGTGGAGTTCAAGTGGATGTTACAGTTGGGCACGTGCTAGCACTGTTGGTCTGTAGACAGATCTTGTTCCTTCCATTACACACTGACAGTTGGGCCTGCATAATGCCACACACCGTAATCGTCGGACGCTGTCCATAAGTACGTAGCTCTGTCTGGGACGACCCAGAGAGCTAGATTATATCAACAGAGCTTGAAATATCGTTCAAATCAGAATTGAAGCAGCTTGTGTTGGAGGCAGAATAAACGGTACATAGACGCCCAAGTCAAGATAAGAACATGAGGCTTGCATGAGGATCGGCTGAAGAGCAGTTTATCACGTGACTCCCTTCTCATGAAAAATATTTCGCTTGTTCAGGTTTCCCGTCCTTCTTGTCTCCCTTTTCTTCTTCTCTTCTCATCGAGCGCCATGGCAGCGACGGCGACGATAGAGCCAATGTCGATGCTTGCCACCTTTCCGACTGGTTCCTCTCTTGTCGTGTTTGTCTTGAGAGTGCTTTCTCCAGCTTTCATTCTTATTTCTACTTTATCTCTTTTCTTTCTTCGTCCCTTACCTCCCACATCTCCGTCGCCCATTACGTCCGTCGTCATTGCGAATCGCGTTCCCCGTCGAGCTTTGATATTACTCTTTCTTTCGCTGTCTTCTTTGACGTATCTAGCGGACGGACTTTCATTTGTTGTCTATGCCGTCATCCAGAAACACTGGCCTGCGTTCACCGGTATTGAGGTGAATGCAATTCTTGGTGTCATCTCTTTCTCTGGTCTAGCTGCTTTGGGTACATGGAAGGAGATTGACGGCGTCGAGACTTGGAGTCTTCGCAGGATCAAGCTTTCTGCCGTTCTTTCTTTAGGGTTGGATATAGCTTTGGTGATCTTGCTTGGGTTAACTTCTCGGCAAGGTAGGCCTTAACCCTCTGTAGGTGGAAGTCTGCTGATTTGAGCCTCTTCGATCTAGCTGGACCTCCTTCTACGTTACCTCTCTATACCTTGCTCCACTTCGCTTTCCCTGTTTTTCGAATTCTCGTTCTATTTCCGTTGATCGTAGCCCTCTTTACACCCCGTATCATCTATACGGCAGTCCAGTCCAACACTGGTCGTGAAGACGCAGTACCCACAGATACTTCGTTGTTACTTCCACCCGAAAATGTGTCCCAAACCTCCACGGGGCTTCTTGCCGTACCCGTTGCCTCTGAGCAAAACAAATACGGCACTTTCCGTCCAAGTCGATCGATTTTACAACAGTCTAATCCTACGACTCGGGCGCCGACTCCTGCACCATCTCAAGCAAAGGCTCGTATGATGCCTCTAGTTGAAATTCCATATGCTGATGATTTTTGTGTTGCCAGGCGGATGAGAAACCGGAAATTGCTCTGGAACCTTCTTGGGGTGAAGTCTGGCAACGCCTGAAACGCCTTTCTCCGTACCTCTGGCCATCGAAGAGTCGTTCACTTCAGATGATTGCTGTCAGTCTCAGTTTCTTTAATACAATGGTGTTTGATTGACGCGGATTCACTAGGTGCTGTGTCTTCTTATTCTGGTCCTTGGTCGTCTAGTAAATGCAGCGACTCCTTTCATGTTCGGAGAGCTCGTCAAGATTTTCGAGGGCAAGTCTAACTATCCCGTATGGACTGTGCTGCTTGTGTATGTGGGTCTTCGCTTCCTGCAAGGGAGTGGAGGACTGGCAGCTCTACGAGACGCTATGTTCAAGTCGTAAACAGTATCTTGTCCCATCTCACAGTAACTGATAGGCTATGTGGATCCCAGTTATGCAATACTCTGATCGAGGTAGGGTTGCTTGTGTGTCACTGTGCAACGCTGAACTGTTTGAATTCTACAGAGATGTCTCAACTGTCTTTCAACCATCTACTCAACTTGTCGTTCTCATTCCATACGCGACGAAAAACTGGCGAAATTCTTCGAGTGCTCGATCGCGGGGCAGCTATAAATCATACGTTAGAGGTTCGGATCACTTCATATGCTATCATTCATTTTATCTCATTAATGTAAACTATTCTTTCTCGCAGCTGCTTCTGTTCAATATACTTCCCATTTTCGTAGACATCTCAGTTGCGCTCGTCATCTTCTGCCTGACGTTCGAGTGGACTGTAGCATTGGTCATCTTTGTGGTCATGTTTGCATATGGTAAATGTTCTTCGACTGTTTTAGCTGCAGGAAGTGCTGATCATTTATATTCTAGTCACTGCTAGTGTCGTTCTTACTCAATGGCGTACAAGAATTCGACGGCAAATGAATGAGCGAGATATAGTACGTTGATACTTTGTTTTTGCTAGTTCTTCTATTCCATTGCTCACGCTTGGCGACCAGATTACTCGGGGTATCCATACCGACTGCTTACTAAACTACGAAACTGTCAAGTATTTTGGGGGTGAGGAATACGAAGCAAGTCGTTACAGTGATGCGATCCGTGAATATCAAACGTTGGAATATCGGGTCATCTTGTCTCTCAATCTCCTGAACTTTTCGTCCTAGTTGTTCTAATAATTATACAGTGTCTCTCAATCTCCTGAACTTAATTCAGAACTTCATCATCGTAGGTTCATTTAATCACCACAAGGATATCACTCATGCCGTTGTAGACGTCTGGCCTGCTGGTTGGGTCTACTATGGTCGCCCTTCGTGTGACGCGCGGACAATCTGAACCCAGCGATTTTGTTATTTTCATTGCATATCTCAGTCAGCTGCGATGCCCTGTATATGTTTCACCCATCTTGATCTCATGTATTCTTTAGCTGTATGGGCCGCTCAATCAGCTAGGCTACACATATCGGTCTGTCAATCAATCGTTGGTTGATACTGAAAAGCTTTTGAAGCTGCTCAATGAACCCACCGAAGTCAATGATTTGCCCAACGCCCCCGACCTCATCGTTGAAGACGGCGAGATCGAGTTTGATACGTTTTTTTGGTTTTCAAATTCATTATGATTCAATTTAGCTAGTACCATTTAGATAATGTTAGCTTCTCTTACGACGGCCGTACCACCGCGTTGAATGGTGTCTCGTTTAAAGTTCCAAAGGGTTCCTCTGTCGCTTTGGTAGGCGAGTCAGGTGCTGGCAAGTCAACGGTCCTTCGTCTGCTATACCGGTTCTACGACCTCGCTGAAGGCCAAGGTCGAATTTTAATTGATGGCAAAGACATCAGGTTCGTACCTTTCAATAGACAATCCATAAAACTTATATTTATAATGTAATGGATTAGGGAAGTCACCCAAAAAAGTCTTCGACACGCAATCGGTGTCGTACCCCAGGACTCTGTCTTGTTCAACACCACTATCCGTTACAACATTGGGTACGGGAAATTCGGAGCATCCGACGAAGAAATCGAGGCTGCTGCTAGATCTGCCCAGATGCATGACCGAATAATGAGCTTCCCGCAAGGTAGGAACAGAATGTCATGCTCAGAGCAAATATCTTACTTCAAACCTAGGTTATGAGACTATTGTGGGAGAACGTGGTGTGAGACTCAGCGGCGGAGAGAAACAGCGCGTCGCAATCGCGAGGACGTTGCTAAAAAACCCTCCGATTCTACTCTTGGATGAGGCTACGAGGTAGGTGTAATCTGCCGTTCAAGAACCTTGGCTGAAGTCTTTTGAATAGTGCTTTGGACACATCTACTGAGAAGGACATCCAAAAAGCTCTGCAGAACCTCATGCTCGGTCGCTCCTCTCTTTCTATTGCGCATCGTCTTTCCGTAAGAAGTTTGTTTCAATATACATAATATGAACACTCAACTCATCTGGTTGGTTTTTCTCGCCAGACAATTGCCTCCGCTGACATGTGAGTATAGCTTGAACGAATCTTAACTCTATTTCTGATCGGTTGAATCATTTTCAGTATCCTGGTACTCAAGGATGGGCAAATTGTTGAACAAGGAAGTCACAAGGAACTAATCGCCTTGGACGGTGTCTTTGCTTCTATGTGGGCTGACCAAATCTCAGCCTCCGAAGACCCTGCGGTCTCAATTGAATCTGCGAAGCACGAATTATCTGGATATGTTGCGGGTCCGTCCGAATCTGTGGAGCAAGTAGTGTTGCCTGCCGACGAACTTGATGAGGCAGCCTCGGCAGTTCCACACGAGACTATCACCGTCAGTGCAGATGACTCTGCAGCGCTACAGCCGGAAGAGGTAGTCTCATCTGTTCCGGAGGCGACCTGTGCGCCAAAAGTGGTTTCCACTGAAGCCGAGCCTGCATCTGAGTCTGTATTGCCTACTACTGCTCCTATCGCCTTCCCATCGTCAGAGCCTGAGGGAGCGCCTGCGGCTGAAGAGGAGCCAGTGCCTCCCTCTGAACCTGCAGCTGCACCATCTGTGCCATCCTCACCAGCGGTGGCATTCCCTGATTCGCCTGATGCTACCACTACACCGCTCCAGTCTCCACCGCCGACACCCGGAGTCACCTTTGAGAATGCTAACCATCCATCACGAAGCGGGACACCTGACCCTGATGCTGAACCTAAACGGAAACGTATCTCATCACAAAATTTTCAACGACTAGCAAGAAGGATATCGATCACGGCACGAAAACAGGGGTCCGTGGGGTCAATAATACCTAATATTCCTGGTTTGAAGAGAGACAAGGAGAGTTCGCCCCGAGTGTCGACAGATGATGGTGCAGGGGGGAGTGTACGAGGATCGAACGATAGCCCTGCTCCCAGCGTGACAGACGACACCGCTGATAAGAGCAAGAAGAAGAAGAGTAAGAAGGACAAGAAGAAGACGATCTGAGAAGAGGTCTCAGTGTTCTTCGCGTAGTACTCTGTTGTCCGTTTTTTTTTTTTTTTTTGTAACGAACCTTTACGATTAGCATGCCCCTCACTCTTGGATAGTTTGCATTGTATATACAGCCATAATGATTCCTTTTTACCGCCACACAATACCACGGTTTCAATCAATACAATATCAGGTGTCCAAGATCTTGGTCTCAGATGACTTTGGGATGTGGAACATTCTCTGGATGGCTTCCAAATTAAGGTTGAAGTCGGAGTTCGAAAGGATGGAGTGAGGGTATATAAGCATTACATCCACCACGTACGATCTTCCTCCCTCTTCTTCAAACCACTCCCTGTTTCCGGTTCGAGTTTCGGTTCTCGGTTTTGTTGGGTCTCTCTCTATTACAGTGTCCGGAATTCTCTATTGTATTTCGCCATGGCAAAAGTATATGTTGGGTCAGTCTTGCTCACCTGTATCGGATCCCCTCGTCACACTTTTCGTCGTCTTTCTCGTAAAAATAAATTTGAAACTGATAGCGTTTTGGCACTTGGTATAGCAATTTGAGCTGGAACACCAATGATGATACATTGCGACAAGTCAGTGAGATGCACTGTGGTCGCGTTCTAAAGTTTTCTCTTGAGAGCGCGATTACAATTTTTTTGGCCTCGCTTGCGACTGTTGTCTTATCGCATATGTTTCCTATTTTAGGCCTTTTCTGAGTATGGTCGGGTGACAGATGTACGCTATCTTATCTCATTCTCCCTTTTTCTTTCCCCGTCTGCTGTGTGCGCCTCGAATGTCGAGTGTTTTTTTTTTTTTTCTTTTTTTTCCATTCACTGTGCTGTGTTGTGTCGTGCGGCTCGTGCGTGAGATGAGAACGCTTTTCTGACTAATATGTTTTTGCCTCTTTCCATTTGGTTAGTCGATTGTCATGCGTGATCGTGACACTGGTCGCTCGCGTGGTTTCGGATTTGTGACGTTCAGCAGTAGCCAGGAAGCTGATCAGGCTATTACGGGATTGAACGAGCGTGAGCTAGATGGTCGTCGTATCAAAGTGAACCTAGCCAATGCCCGTGGTGCTGGCGGAGGCGGGGGTGGAGGCGGAGGTTAGGCTTGAAATATTTCTTGATGTGAACATGTTAATTCTGAATTTGAAAACAACAAATTGTGAATTCACATTATAGGATACAGCGGTGGCGGTGGTGGAGGTGGATACAGCGGAGGCGGAGGGTACGGTGGTTACAGTATGGGCGGCGGCGGCGGTTATCCCCAAGGTGGTACCGGTTACGGCGGTTACGGAGGAGGAGGTTACTCCCAGCAAGGTAGTGGTAATTTATATGTTTTATTTTATTTTTACGAACATACGCTTACTCTCTCTCTCCTCACAGGCTTCAACCAAGGCGGTTATAATGGTGGCTACTAGCCGTTCTTCTCTACGAATTCTGCTTGATTCTTTCGCGATGTAGCTTGATTTGCAGTTCCAGCGTGTCGCCATGTACAAGGTTCTTTCTCTGTGGTACCCTCGTCGCTCGTTGCTCGTCACTTGTATGGTCTCCGTAGTTAGCGTCTTATGTACTATTATTGCTCTTACCTTCAATGAATTCATTCAATCTGTTATCCAAATTTGGTAATCCTTGGTTGTGGAATGCGTGTTTGTGTCTGTTGTTATTGGTTCATACATAAGCACCCACAGACGCCTACAACTCTTTTCGTCCTCGTCCCTCATCTTCATCCTCGTTCCTCATCTTCAACCGTGTCCAGTGCTGTAAAAATGCCTGGTCCTGATCGTACCCAGCCGGCATCTGTCATGAACAGAAAAATCCCTCGTCCTCCTAACGCATGGATTCTTTTTCGTTCAGATATGAACAAACAAGTATCCAAATACGACGACGATGGTACCCGCAAAACACAAGCCACCATCTCCAAGGAAATCTCTAACTTGTGGCAGAGTGCCCCACCGGAGACTCGTGAACTGTATGACCGTCTTGCAGAGGCCAAGAAGCAAGAGCATCAGATGGCATATCCTGATTATCGTTTCGCGCCCATGAAAAAGGAGGAGAAGGAGCGTCTCAGGGAGCAGAAGCGTTTAGAAAAGGAGAGGGACAGTAAAGCTAGCAGGAAACGCGTTCGGGCCTCCCCTTACGCGTCTTCTTATATACCTTCTCTCATTTCTGCCCACCCCTCTTCTGCGGTGCCAACCGACATGCCGTTGTCGTATGGTCCATGTGGCCCATCGCCACCAATCTCTGCCGCTTCGTCTCCTGGAGAGTCTCAAGAAGAGAGCAGTCAACTGCAGTACCATCCTGGGTCATTGATTACAGTGCCTCAATCTCAGTCATTGCCTTCTTTCGACCTTCCTGAACAGCCTATTGCTGGTCCAAGCAACTGGCAGCAGCAAGTGCCCTCTGACGCGGTCACTTGGCCTGGACTGCCCTCGATCAACGAGCCTGAGACGGATGGCCAGGTGAGAGATCTTTCTTACGCGGATTTTCTGGTGTGGTTGTTTGCTTACTCGTACACTGCAGCACATGCTCCAATTCAACCTGCCCCAACAGCCATGGATGTCTACTGACGGCACTGCCGAGTTTGACCAGTCGATACAAGCGCTCATCACAGCAACTGGCGATCCGTCGATCTTCCAAATGTCAAACTTCGACCCTTCTGAGCTCAACGGACAAGCTTTGGATGTCGATCTTGGGCAGCTGCTCGACACTAGCCAGTTCCCCAATATGACGGACTGGGATTTGAGCGGTCTTGCGCTAGACTCCAATGATCAGTCCTTTCTCGAGGCCACACCAATCCTAGAATATTCAGAAGGACAAACTCGCTTTGCTTCAGACGAATTCTTCGATTATGAGGCTGCCGGCGCTGCTGTCACGACCTCTTCGACTCCTGAACCCACCTTTGAGCGGGCTGCAACAACAACACCGTATGTGCCCCCGCAAGGCGCGTCTCAGGCAGCTAACCGACGGGTTGGAGGCACCTGGAGACCATTCCCCTCGGACGAGGCTCAAGGTCCCCCCCGACCTTACAGTGTCCCCGTCTAACTAGACTCCTGGGATGCTTTTTCTTCCCTCGCTCTTAATGTTATTTGTAACTCTGGCTTATCTCTCACCTCACATCTGTCTATGTCTGCATTGATCTGTTGCATTTATCTATTCCACTCGAAGCATTTACTCTATCCCATACTTATCTGGTACTTATGGATATCACTCATTGTGTGCACTTATTCTCTCCCGTTACGAACTCTGATGATGTTGGTCGCTATCTTCCGCTTTCGGTGTTTTTTTTTTTTTCTTGGTTTTTTTTTTCTTCTTCGTTTTTTTTCTTTTTGCTTTGCCGTTTTGCTACTCTCCCCATCCAGTATTCGAACTATATCGCTTTCGTTACAACTGCATTACTGTTTTCCTCGTTGTCGTTGTGCTGCGTGTGTATTTGGTATCATGGTAATAAAATATATGCATATTATTTTTATACGCGCGCCACATTTGTAATGCTAGCTTGACTTGGCGTATTCTTTGAACTTACAGTGGTATGCTCAAGGACTTGACCTCTCCTTCAGCAGATGGGTCCTATCCGTCGTTAGCTGCGTTGAGCAGAAATGCTTCAGTCATTTCCTCGTCTTCCAGCTCAGATTCTGTTGCCCAAGATTTGCTCACCACTCCCAGGCCTCGTCCACTTCGTACTTTCTCCTCTCCTCGTTCAGCTAGCCCAGCCTCTCCGTCTCCAAAGTCTTCCAGGGCTCCTACTTATCTCATCAAACAGTTTGGTAGTTCCAACCTTGATCCGGCTCAGTCTCATCAGCAGGCTTCCCAAAGCAGGGCAGCATCGAAAGCACGTTCCAAGTCGAGGGGCAGAAGCAATGTGGTTACTATCGACGACTTTGATGTCGGAGAAATTTTGGGCGAGGGTTCATATTCGACTGTGAGCGACAGTGGAATCGCAGTCTTCCAAAGCTCAATGTTATTCTGACAGGTTATGGAGGCCACCTTCCTGAGGACCGGTCACAAATTTGCAATAAAGGCTCTTGACAAGGTGTTTCTTGTACGAAAACAAAAGATGGGCACGGCAATGGTGGAGAAGGGTGCCTTGATGAGGCTGGGTCACGAACATCCGGGCATCGTACATCTACACTACGCCTTTCAGGATGACTGGAGTTTATGTTCGTCTTTTTTTTTTGTTCATCTTTCAGTCGATTCTCGTAATTCATCCTTTTGCTAGACTTTGTACTCGACTTTGCGTCGAATGGAGAAATGCAGTCGATGATTTCTCGAATGGGATCTTTTTCAACGAATCTATCGCAGTACTATACAGCTCAACTTGTGGACGCTCTGGCATACATGCATGGCAAGAAGGTTATTCACAGGTATGTGTGCTCTTGTTTTCTGTAATAATACAACCTCAGAGTGCTCGTTTCAGAGACCTCAAGCCAGAGAATCTACTGCTCACTGACACCTTTCGACTCATGATTGCCGATTTCGGTACAGCCAAGATACTGGACAACGATGGTCAGTGCGTGTCCATGAGTGTTGAAATCAACACTGAATTGAAATTTGTTGCAGTTGAAGCTGAGCGATTCGTTGGCACTGCTCAGTACGTTGCTCCGGAATTAGTACAAGCAAATGAAACCAGCGAAAGGTTTGTTTTCTCTCTTTTGGTCCGAATTGAAAAATGCTGACTGCTTATTAGCTCTGATTTATGGGCATTAGCGTGTATACTCTATCAAATGATTTCCGGTCGTTTCGCGTTCTCTGGCCTTTCCGAATTTCTCACTCTGCAAAAAGTCAAGCAGATGGATTACACTTTTCCAGAAGGTTTCGACGAGAAAGCAAAGGACCTTGTGCAGAAACTTTTGGTACCTTTTATCATTGAATCTTGCTTTGCTTATTCTAATCTATTCAAAGGTCCGTGACCCAGCTCAGCGTTTAGGAGCAGGCGAACCCGGATCATCCAACGATATGCAGGCTTTACGGTCTCACCCGTTTTTCTCTGGAATTGACTGGACTACCCTTTGGTCTGTTCCTGCGCCGCCTTTAGAGCCTGGGCTGGTCAAGCGCGATCATCGCCTTGCCAAAGGCCAAGATAGGAATTGGGAGGATATCGGTTCCGCCTGGGATGCTCTTGTCTCTGAGAACGACGCTCAAGAACGCGGGGCACAACGCGGAGATGGAATTGAGTGGGCAGATGCCGACGAGACCTCGGAGGTGAGAATGATGAGACAAAATCAATTTGATACGACTGGGCACATGCAGCGGATGAATGTACCGTTAATGTCGAGCAATGCCGCTCATGAGAACACCGTCGCTGGCGACATCGACGCTACTCCCTTAGCTGTAACGCCTAGAGCGCCTGCAACTTCACTTGCATATGCACCTTCGAACGAATCGCCGTCGACAGAGTCACCGTGTAGTTCTTCAGATGGTGGAGATTCCATGGAGAGAATTACAACCGAAATGCAGTCAATGCAAGTGTCGAAAGGGGTGCTGCGGCATGAGAAGGGTGAGGATGGACGCGGAAGGAACCAATACCCTACTCCTGTCCAAGGCAATTCTTGGTCAACCGAATTGTACGCTTCTCATCTGCCTTCAATGAACTGCAGCATTAATAACTTGTTCGGTATAAAAAATAAAGACTCTCCATTCTCAAGTCGAATGAAACCATTGCCCATCGCTCCGAGATCGAGGTTCGCTCTATTCGCCGGCGTGCTAGCAGGTTGTTGCCTCTTGGCGGTGGTCAGATGAAGCCTAAAACACGGGAGCTGGTACTCACCAATTGCCGCCTCATTTGCGTGAAGCATACCGAGAGGGCTTCTGAGCGTGTCTCGTTAAAGTCGGAATTGTTTCTCAGACCTTTGGATAAGGTCGTTTCCAGAGACGGGAAAGATAAAGAGAAGGAGAAAGAATCAAGGCCTATCGTATTGTCGGCAGAACGTAAGGGGGAAAGGGAATTTGTCGTACTCTCTGTGAGTATTCTCTCTTTATGATGCCGGTTTCTGACAAGTGTTCCTCATCGATCAACAGTCTGGCAAGAACTTTAATTATGCAGCTTCAGATCCTCTGTCAGCAACTGCTTGGATAGAGAAGATCAACGCAGCAGCAAGTGGGCAGTAATTTATTGCGGATTGCATCAAGACTGTGACATTATACGATACATTGCTGGCCGGACTAGGAATAATCTTCGCTTTCATCTGGTTTTTCTCTGGGCTTTAGTGTGCAGCACATTCAGGTCAAATGTATCTTTAGACTCTTCCACATTATATTTATATGGGCAGACTCTGGCACTCTTGTATCTTCGGGAACCTGACGCTTTCTTTGCCGTATCTTGACAATCACATTGCCTGGCTGTGTGTCATTGTAACACGTACAGGAGATAGTATCATTACCAAGAAGTTAGACAAATAGGATATCTATAATCAAGAATTTTGGCCTATTCAAAATGACGGAGATAGCACTTTTGAAGAGGATCGGTAGATGGTGTATATATTAACCGGGAGGAAGAAGACTAGCATCGACTGTAGCGACATCATCCGCTGCACTGTCAGAGTCTTGGTTGGAGCCTGCGATAGGAGTTCGAGGCATAGCCATGACACCTATGAAGGTAAATGCATCAGGAAGATACAATCTTAATGCGAGCACCGGAACTAACCTGTCCTCGCCGCCTCGAGAATACCGAAAGGCCTCAGTAAGCCCAAGAAGGCTTCTACACGATTTGTCTTGGCTGTGAGCTCTACGATCACACTGTTTTGGCTGACATCAACAATCTTGCCTCCGAACTGATTTGCCAAAGTAGATATGGATTGGAGGTGTTGATGTTTGAGGCGTAGAACCTGAGAAGGTGTGAGTGCAGTACCGTTCATTCCACGGAGCTCTGCTTCGACCCCTTCAGGCTGACCCCCTCGTTCAAAGTTGTGAGCAAGGAAAGTCTCGCGCTCTATTTTCTCGTCCGAAGACAGATTCTCAGGATGTCTTCGAGGCTCGTGCGTCGGTCCACCGGCGAGTTGTTCATCGAGATACTCAGGCCCGAGTATAGAAACCTTGACAAGAAGAAGTTCACGTGCAATTGTTCGCGTTTCTGTATAGTCCAGTACAGCCCAAACAGGTACCTGAGAAGCAATCAGTCAAGCTGCGCGTCGGAGGGCAACTCAGAGTGTGAACAGGTACCAGATCTTCGAGTTGTCTCCGAGCTTGTTCCACAACACCGTCCTGCCCACTCAAAACAATACACATCCTACTAAGATCGCGGATCTCCGTTCGACATACAACGAGCGAGTCAATGTTGAAGCCCCTGCCTGCGAGGATACCGGAAACACGAGAAAGAACTCCTGGTTCATTTTGAACAAGACAGTTTAGAACATGCCTGCAACGAACAAGGGGTCAGTCATTCAGCACAACTCAAAACGGTCGGACTCACTTCTTGAAAGGCTGCAAACTCGGCGGCGGAGTGTTGTACAGAATGTTGGTAACAGCTTCTTCTGCTGTCCTCGAACGAGGCAAATCCATCGCCGGAAGTGGAGGAGGGCGCGTCCGCATTGCCCTCTTGTAATCCAAGGCTGAAGTCGAGTCATCTATTGGTTTTGGCGGCTGGGGAAGTTTTTCATCGTCTCTGAGCAACGAGGACGATGAGAAGAGACGAGTAGCAATGGCACTGCGCCGAACAACGACCCTCGAAAGGAACAGGCTGGCCATTGAAATGTTGCTGGTACGAGTCAAGAACTTGACAATTCAAACTTGTAGAATTGTACATCTACATGATTATATAAGCTACTTTTCCTTATTTTCGAGTCTCAAAACAGTCCGCGCCAGTCGAATATATTCCTTTGCTTCCTTCGACTGCTCATCTCCTTCACTCTCGTTAATCTTCTCCCAGTGAGACAGTCCTCCTTCAACAAGCGTCCGTGCCTCTTCTTCCGAATGTTCATCTACCCAACGAACATATTCAGCTTCCTGCCATCCGTGCAACGTATGGGGTAAGGGCAGCGGTGATCGTACGAGGATATGGTGAAGGACGATCAGAGACGGTACACCGTCTGTATGGGCTGGTGACGCCAGCTGTGAATTTTCCAGAAACAGCAACGGTCTGAAATCGAATATTAAGCCATTGAGCGATGACGATTACCAGAAAATAACCGTACCTCATGCCTCTCAAGACACGATATTCGTCACCCAAACTTTCAAGCTTTCCACCTCGCCTGCCGGGAGTATTGTCGGCCATGAAAGCACTCAGCGCAAACTCCAACTCGGTCATATCCGTCGTCAGCTGCAGCTTCCCGCTTTCAGAGAGGGGCTGCGTGATGGAGACGTGCAGCACAAATGTTCGTAGTACGAACTTGGTAATGGATATTACCCTGAATTCCGGCGAACTTGAGTCATTATCAGACAGCAAGTAATTGAAGCGCACCATTTCTGATTATCGTCTCCCGCAGCAAACTTGCTCAAGACTTCGGTTTTGACAAAATTCAGCTTGTCAACAAGATCTTTCATGTAGAAGCTTGAACCGCCCATCCCAGTGGTTGGATCGGCAGACTTGCCAAAGTCAATGCGGTGCAAGCGAGCAATAATGGAACTTAACTCTCGCCGAATTGCAGTTAAGAGACTGTCGACGACACGGTCGTACAGAGCGTATACTTTCTGCGTACAGTAAACGTCACTGCAAACGGTGAAGTGTTGAAGAAGTGATGTTTACCTCGAGAGTCCCAAGGATTAGTTGGAAAACAACTTCGGTATGCTCTTCACTGAGCTTGAGTAATCGAGAATGGCAAGCGTGAAGACATGTGGCAATAGATGCGTTTAACGTCTGTGCAGGTGTCGCTGTCGGACCTGAGAGTAGGACTGCAGAACGATCCCTCACAATCTGCGATCATCGTGAGCACAGGGCTGTTTTTGGAACACATCAGACTGACCAGGCTATCCGCCCTTGAGATCATGGTCTCCAAACTTGAGACCACGTTCTTCGCTATTGATCTAACAAGCAGAGGGTCAAACCTTGCTGAGTCCAGCTCGTTTGTGATTGTGCGGGCGATATTCACGCCGTCATTAAAGCCAGGAGGAATGCGCGTTCCTCCCGCAAAAGCCTGCCCGACGACTTCATTAAGTTTATTGGACGAGCGAGAAAGATAGAGGGCTTCGAAATTTGACAGCGACCGGAGAACAAGAACGGTTTCTGGGCTGAAATTTTCCTCAATTCGGAATGAGACCAGAAGGAGATACTGTGGCTCACCTTTGATATGTTTGAATATAAACAGTATCAGTGTGTACCGCGATCTTGGCGAAAAATTCGTGGAAAAGACGGAGAAGCCTGGGATACCCTGTGCTGAGCGTCTGTTGCAAAAAACTCGAACCTGGAACGATCAGTCAATTCGCGACGTTCATATTGTAAGAACTTATTACCGACCTCTGGCTGAGTCTTTGGTGTATTTCTCTAACGAACGGCCAAGTGCTGTCCAGAAAGTCGCGCTAGGTTTATTTTCCAAAAGCTATCAAAATTATGAGGGCAAGAATGAGTTGATTGCAGTGTAGACATTGAAGGACCCCACAGTCATGACCACGTCTAGAAAAACGGCTTGCGATACTGTGTCTTTTTTCATTTTGAGAACCTTCTCGAGGGTGTAAACCTGTAAAAGAGGACTACAGTCAAGCGCTTTTCCAGGTGTAAAAAGGAGATTGAGAAGACTAATGCACAGTCACACCAAATCACCTTGACGCAACAATCAGCCATCTCTTCTGTCATCTTCTCCAATCGGATCCATAAAGCTGCTGCCCATTGAGGTGCTGTGACATTTGTAGGCTCAGTTCGAATTCGAGATTTGTAAAGCGTTGGTGAACTTGTCAATGAAGGCACTGGACTTGATGATTCATCTGATGATAGGCATGGGTGAGTGCATGAGAAACGGAAAGTAGCAGATACTGAGAGTAGGAAAGCTTCAAATGATTACTGTGTATAAACACGACAATGGCTAGTCCTTTACAAACGTAGAAGTGGGGAGGCACACGGACTTGGCGATGACCAACCTTTTCCGGTTGCGGCTGCGTCCTTGGAAATTTTAGATAAGTCAAAGGCACTTTTTATGCGATCCTCTACAGCTTGCGCGAGATCGGCCACAAGGCCTTGAACAAGTCGGGGAAGAATTCGCAAGTTGTACGCGGTTTGGAATGAAGAAGCCAATAGTGACTGGTTCTGTATCAGATGTTAATATTAAGCAACTAGAAAGGAAAGTGGTGCGGTACGTACAAGAGATGTGAGGCCTACCACAACCATGTTCTCCATCTCGCTCGTTACCTTGGCACGAGTATCTTCTACGAAGGGAGCATGCGCAGCAACAGCGTGTACTAACCGCAAATTGAATTTGGTCTGAGCATGCTCTGATGGTGCTTGCTCGTCAGGAGAATGAGATGTTGACTCAGTGCCCGAGTCCCCAGTTTCGAGGTCAAGGTAAGAAGAGGACAAAGAGTCGTCCAGCAACGCATCTAAAAAATATGTCAATTGATGAATATGCCGATATTTCAAGACCTCACCTAGCTCAGCAATGCTCAAAGCCGCCTTCGCTATAGTTCTTTCCTTCTCGTCCTCGCCTTCGATGCCAAAAGTTGTCGAAACAGTGGGGGAGACAGCGGGGGAGACAACGCTTTCTGGCCGCTGAGAAATTTCAACCCTGGAACCGTTCATGACTGGCAGTGTTTCATTCCCAGAGCCACGAGCTTCCATCTCCGCTATTTGGCCTCGGAGCCTTCGCGCCAGCACTACGAATCTTGATGTTCGGCGGAGGATGTCAGATGCTTGTTGGAATTTCTGGAGCCTATCAACGGACGAATGAAGAGATTGATAGGGCATGCTGATCCTGAGTCGAAGTCTGAAAACAGTCAACTGTCTGCATCATGTATGAGGATAGAAGCTTACTTGTCAAGAGAGGAATCAAGGTCCGTAAGGCCGGCGCGAACAGACGTCAATGATCCAGAGAGCTGACTTGCATTGGCTGCTTGAGAAAGCAAATCTTCATGATGCACCGTTACCTACTATAATCTATAAACACAACCTTCTCATAGGACGCTAGGCGGACAGTACAGACAAGATTCTTGATTTGCTTTGAGACGTCGTCAATACCAAAAGACAGTTTCGATATTGCGAGTGATATATCTTCCTTTGCTGATGCCTCAGGTGCGGAGAGCTTGTTGGGTAGTCTGGTAGCAGTGGAAGACGTGATTCCATTCTGTACTGAATATGGCTCTCCAGCGAGGATTGCGTTTGCATAATCGTTTGGATCGAAGCTTGTTGAAGCGAAGACAGAATAATCTAAGTAAGTGTCGAATACTGAGACACAGAGAAAAGATAAAATTCAAGATATATGCACTCACCACTCATTTCAAGGCGTATCTGGTCAATACGAATGTTATCACCACATATTGATTATATAATATTCATGTGACTGTGATAGGTCCACGGACCTTGACTTGAGAAACGCGACGCGTCAGACTCTACTAGAGCAACCCAAACTACTCAACATCCTCATTTCACTATGCCTGCGCTGGTACAAACACCCGCCGTGCCTGGAGGCGTAAAAGCATACTATCAGGCCAAGATTGAAGCTGCAGAAATAACTGTCAACCAAAAGACACAGAACTTGAGGCGGCTAGAGGCACAACGGAATGCCTTGAACGCGAGGGTGAGGCTTCTTCCACATATCTTGATAGTCTCTCTCTCATACTGTAACAGTGAGGCTTCTTCGTGAGGAACTTCAGCTACTACATGAACCTGGGAGCTATGTTGGTGAAGTCGTCAAGGTCATGGGCAAGAATAAGGTGCTTGTCAAGGTACAACCAGAGGGCAAATATAGTAAGTGGTATCAGGCATAGTCATTTTTTGACCAACCGCTCACTATACTTCAAATATGTAGTCGTTGATCTAGATTCTGAGATCGACATAAACTCCTTGACACCCAATTTGCGCATAGCACTGCGCTCCGATTCATATACCATACACAAGATATTACCGAACAAAGTAGACCCATTGGTTTCCTTAATGATGGTGGAGAAGGTTCCAGATAGCACGTATGAGATGGTCGGAGGTTTGGACAAGCAGATCAAGGAAATCAAGGAGGTTATCGAACTCCCTGTCAAGCATCCTGAACTTTTTGAGTCATTGGGTATCGCTCAACCAAAAGGTGTTCTTCTATATGGCCCGCCGGGGACGGGTAAAACCCTCTTGGCGCGCGCTGTCGCACACCATACCGATTGCAAGTTCATACGAGTGAGTGGGAGCGAGCTCGTGCAGAAGTATATCGGAGAAGGTAGTCGGATGGTGCGGGAGCTGTTCGTCATGGCGAGGGAGCACGCACCTTCTATCATATTCATGGACGAGATTGATTCAATTGGGAGCTCAAGAGGGGAGAGCGGGAGCGGTGGAGGCGATTCTGAGGTTCAGAGAACAATGCTTGAACTACTGAATCAGTTGGATGGCTTTGAATCTACGAAGAACATCAAGGTCATCATGGCTACCAACAGAATTGGTGAATTCACAGCCACCCTTACCCCTCATTGGAAGTATTGACGTATCTTTCAGATATCCTTGACTCCGCACTTCTGCGACCCGGTCGTATTGACCGTAAAATTGAGTTCCCCCCACCGGGACCTGAAGCCCGCGTTTCAATCCTCCGAATCCACTCACGCAAGGTGCGCCTTGTGTTAATACCCAGAGTTTGTATGTTAACTTTTGAGTTAGATGTCTCTACAACGTGGTATCAATTTGCGAGCATTGGCGGACAAGATGGGTCAGTGTTCCGGTGCTGAAGTCCGTGGTATCTGTACGGAAGCTGGAATGTACGCACTCCTTTATGAGTTATGTCCCCCCAATTGACTTGTCATTGCCCGATCTTCTTTCCACAGGAATGTACGCACTCCGCGAACGAAGACAACATGTCACACAAGAGGATTTCGAGTTTGCTGTGGCTAAGGTGCGTACCTTGTATCTCATAATGCAAAAATGACACTCACTGCATTTCCCTTAACAGGTTCTGAAGAAGAACCAAGAGGGCAACACCTCAGTGAACAAGCTGTTCTCTTAGATTTTCTTAATTACTCCTCATGCCTTGATATAACATAATAAGTTGTATGAGTGTTCAATGATTTCGTTCATTTTTAGGTAGTTTAGAGAGCTTGAGCTTCAACTTTTTGAAATTGAAAGATAATCTAGGCGACATTGATCACGTGGGTCATTCAAATGTGTTAGCGAGAGAAATCTCACCGCGCGTCGGCGGGACTGCAACCGCTTCTGATGCATTTGCTGCCATTGCAGTCCTATATCCTCTTCGCATTCGCCCAGATCGATGGCTAGCTCAAGTTCCCAATCTCCTCTCTCGCCATTCGATGATCAGGTCAACGACAAGACACCTGTGCGTACCAAGCGTCGCTACGGTGCTTCGTGTGAGCTCTGCAGGAGGCGCAAAAGAAAATGCCCAGGACGAGACAGCGAAGGACAGAGCCTCTGTACCCATTGTGCTGAAGTTGGAGTGAAATGTGTCTTTCCTCCGTACGACCGTTTATTTCCCGCCCTCATTGATTGTACTTATCCCCGCACTTTTTGGCTCTATTGTTAGTAGGAACGGATCTTTTGTTCGTGCAAAGAGAGCTGTCGCTGTCACCTCAAGTGCACCTGAAGAGGTGGAAAAGCTAAGAGCGTATGGCTACCATCTGTACAGATTCCTTGCTTTTGCTCAGTCGACCTATGCAGATACATCCGGCGATTAGCTTCAGCGAACGAAGAAGACAGAGGCCCAATGCTTGATCAATGGATTAACGAGAATGATGGCTTACCAGTACATGCCGTACAGACGTTACCTTCACAATCGAAATTCGAGTCTCGTTCATCTGGAAAACTAACGTCAAGTAGCAATTCACCTGCACCATTTGACCTGAGCGATGATGACGGACTGCGTATGCAATCCTTACGATCATCAAGCCCACCGCCGGAACCGGATTCTCCACCCCATAAAAGAGCAAAGCTTTGGAATGGCAGGGCAACCGCGACGAACCACAAGGTCCCATCAGTTCCCGAAAACGTTGACGAAGAAGATGAAATAGTACGTATTTGAAGCATCGCATGATGTGCTTGGTCTTACGATCCCTTAGCAAAACACCCCGTTGCGTCCGGAATCAGCTTTACGCCTTTCCCTAAAGCCTGCAACGCCTGACTCCGATCTTTCGCACGGGGAGAGTCAAGAAGGACAGACTTCCACCAACCGGTTCATGCCTCATACTGACATTTCACGATGGATGGATCATTATACCAAAATCGCATTTTCAATGGACAATGAAGCAGACGGGCGTATGTCTCTCGTATTTGTCTTTGAGCTCATTCTTGATACGCGCCATTTACTGTAGCTCTGGTCAACGAGCGTGAAATTTTATTCAATAACTACTTTTGGTAAGCTCGCAACATCTGAAAAGCAAGCCGAGTTTCATCTTCTACAGTTGGCAAGGTCCTCGAAACTGCATCGTTGACAGAGCGATATTTCAACGTATGCACCCTTGACGTAACTAGCCTTATATAGCGGAACGCTCATGTTCTTCCTTCAGGCGCAATTGAGGAAAATGACACCAAATACTACTCACACTTACTCATGTATTCAATTTGCGCTCATACAGTGCGGCACGTCCCCCAAGTTGCCGATCGAGCACATATGTACGCAGTATGTGCTTCTTAACTTGGTCGTGCTGATGTGTTGCTTGACACAATTGCAGGCAAAAGCCCAATTTCTCTTGGCAAGCGAATTGAGTCGCCCTAGTAGCATTCCAACTGCTCAAGGTTATTCCTTAAACCCACTTGACTCTCACCAAAGTGACTCATATTTTCTTGAGGGATACTACTGCTCGCGTCGCACCACGCGTCTCGTGGTATGTATGCTCAAGCTTGGAATCTAACTGCCGCCGCCATTGCAATGATGAAGGGCAAGTACTTCATATTCTGGATCTCAGTTTCGCACATCTCTTTGTCTGCCTAGATTTGGGATGTCAACTGGAAACAAGAACGGAGTCTGCAACGAATGGGGACTCTACCCACCAGAATAAGCGAAATTGGGTACAGCGACAAATGAGGCTGCGGCTCTTTTGGTCTGCATTCATTTGGGATAAGTCAGTAATCTATTTGGATGATTTCTTTCTCTTAATTGACTTTCTTAGGTTAATATCCTTAGCTCTCAATAGAAAGCCACTACTAAGTTTGGAGGACCATAAACCCCCTTTCCCTGGTATGTCTAGAAAACCCTTTTTGAATCTGGAGAGTCCTTAATTTTTTATGAATCTAGAACCCAAAGACAGTTCGGAACTATGGGTGCCTTGCCTGTCCGCTGATTCTCCACCAGCACTGTTTTCATACACGCCACAACTCAGTCACCAAGACAAATGTTTCTATGAGTGAATTATACTTTTCGCTTTCTTCGTTTCCTCTCTCATACAAGTTGTTGCTACAGGACCTGCCGTGCGAACGAGGTATGGATTATTTTGCCTTGTACCGTGCTGTACCGTATTTTTTGTCTAAGGCCGCGCGATAGTTTCTTGATGAGATCCATCGACACATTTACTGTCGACCAAAGATGCGTCCATCGCAAGTTTGCGATTTCGTGTCGAAGATGCGGGAGAGACTCCTGAGATGGCAAGCTGATGCCTATGGAGAGGTCATATTTGAGATAGAAGGACCTGTTTCGAGTCCGCCGCCACCTCATATCATGCAGCTCAAGTGCGTCAATATAATTGGGATTTTGGGCAACAGACTGACTAAACATTCGCAGCCTTTTGGTCCGAGCCATGTGGATTCTCCTGTACCGTCCCTTTTTCTATAGTTCCGCCCGTAGTGAGGGCCCTACTTCGTCCCCAGCATCTGCACCTTCTGTGCCTCATGCAGTATCAACATGTGAGCGAGCTGCTAAAGATATTCACGTGCTCTTCACTATGTATGACAGATTGTACCCTCTTTCGCGCGCGTCCTACATCATTGTATTCGCAGCTTTCCTTGCAGCCACAGTCGACCTGGCCCTCGCAGACCGAGAAAAGTCTGTTCCGGGCCTCATTTTTACTCGTCTTGCTCTGGCTGGGAAAGTTCTGTCTGGAGGATCTTCCAATATACCTGGAATGCACTCTTCGGTATTGTGTCTGCAAAAGCATCTACATGCCACACTTTCTCGGTGCAATCAAAGGATATACACTACCTCGCACGGCAGCCATTCACAAACGACCTTGTCTTCTGCACCCTCCAATTCTGCTATTTCTTCCAACGTAGCAGGAATACGACCTGGTGGCTTTCCTGTGTCATCACCCTCTCCTGTGGGTGGTTATGCAGA
This sequence comes from Omphalotus guepiniiformis, assembly GCA_028554645.1. Taxonomy (NCBI): domain Eukaryota; kingdom Fungi; phylum Basidiomycota; class Agaricomycetes; order Agaricales; family Omphalotaceae; genus Omphalotus; species Omphalotus guepiniiformis. The sequence goes on along the minus strand of JAQOOI010000076.1, from coordinate 171,207 downwards.
ATCCTCGACACAGTCATCAGCAACTCCTTCACCGTCTATGCCTGAAGATGTACCCCTCGAGTCTACGCCAATCCCAATGCAATATCCCCACCTATCCCCCTTGCCTCAGGCGTACACATCGACTTCCAATGTACCGTCATCTGACCTGCCTACTGCTGTAGCAGGTGTCGATCCTACCTCACATCACAGTTCTTCTTCTGCTGTTTCGCAAGAGGACAGACATTCTGCTAATGATCTGTATTCGTCCAGTTCTCAGCACCGATATAATGATGTTCCATATGAAACGCCACAAAGCTCATATGTGCAGTCACTCTCAGCCCCTGAGAGCGAGTACATGGTCGAGCCCCAATCTTCTCAGTACGAAAGTCTGTGGAATCCATGGTTTTGGCCTGGAGATAACAACCCCGATTTGAGTCAGTACTCTTCTTTGACGTCCACGACAACCTGATTTTGCCATTATTTCTGTAGAATGATATTTACTTCCGTTACGGTATGAAACTAATTCACTGGAACCCACCTAGCTTTGTTGTACATAGGATAATACTTATTCGTGTCAAGTTGTAATGTAATATTGTGCATTAGTACTAGCTACATAAGATACTTCAAACGCCTCGCGAGGAACACGTGTGGGAGTCAGACGAGCAGGTAGAAGGGTGGACAGGACTGTGCACCAGCTGTGCACTGCTCCAACGAAGTACTAATGATAATGGAAGTAGAGTCGTTTATCGTCCTCGTCGACTTGTGCTTGAACCACCACCACCATCATCACTTTGTCTTCGTCTCTCTCACTTGAGAATGTCCTATTCTTTCTATCAGCAAGGCCCTGCTTGGGGAACAAATCAGGTATGTTCCACCCGTGTGAGTTGTTACTCGTCTTGGTCATTCAGTTTTCCAGTTTCGCTTTGGTGCCCCTCCGGCCCCTGCCTTCCACCCTCAACCTTCTTGTATGTAATTTATCCTCTTTCACCCTGCAATACACGTTTACGATACGTATATTGCCTTTTTACTATTCCTTTTTACACACGTACAGGGGGTGGTCTGGATTTTTACCGTGCACATGCCACAAGTCCTGACCCGTAAGTCTATCTTCTCTTCGCACTCAGTCTCTCTGCTCCTGCCATCATGTATCACCTTAGCCAGGATACTGATAATTATCGTGTCGATGACAACAGATCTCTCTACGATTCTGCCTGGAGCAGAGTTAGAGATTACAACTACTCCAACTACAGAGATTTCTCTGGTGGTGTAGGTATCCACGAGGCAAGGCACTGGCATAGTCGTGCGTATGGCGGAATGGTCAGTCTTTCTCGGTTGTATATTGTTTGTGTTAATCAGCCCTACAGGGTGAATTGAATCAAATGATTCCCTCCGAAGTTGGCCATGCTGCCGCATATGAAGCATATCGCAAATGGATACACCATAGCTCTATGTACGAGCCTCTGAGTGGTGACATTGATAGGCAAAGGGAAGCCCTTATCGGGCTTGCTATTGCAGAAAGTAAATTTCTTTTTGTTGATGCAAGTCATGAATTGCGGCTTATCGTCAATTCAAGCAACCCTGCTGTTGCAGTATACTGCTCGTGGAAACGATCCCTACACTCGTCGAGATGCAGCAGAGGCGGCTGCTGCCACAGCATCTCAAATCTTTTTCTGGGTGAGGACTTCCTTTTCAAGCTTGAAGTATTTCGCTTAGATGTTTTTGCCATGTTCAGAGCCGTGATCATGACGATTATGATGCCTCTGAATTATATCCTAGTCGAGGGCGTTCTTACAGTTCTTATGGATCTTCTGCCTATGGTGATCCTTATGGCTTTGATTCAGATATAATGCTCTCCCGGCGCCGACCCAGGTCTCATTCAAGACCTCGTTCACACTCGTCGTCGTACCGCCGGCCACTTTTGGAATACCCAAATCATTCTTCCTCATCCATTCCCATCGCCGCTGGGGGTAGTGCATACGGCTCCCAGTATGGAGGAATGCCCTTCAGTAGCTCTCCTGGGCCTGCATATTCTTCTGGTATGCCAGTACCTATGACTATGAATTCCTCATACCATGGCAACGTGCCCACCATTCTTCCTGTGCGTGCCCGCAGCACTAGCATGAGTATGGCGGCCCCGTACGCGAGTAGCACGGGGATGTCTTATCCAAGCACTAGCTTGCACTATCCTTATTCTGCCCGTCCACAGCCGCAGTACGTGCATACAGGTGGATTTATGATGCCTCCAGCGCAAATGCCACAAACGCAAATGGTGGTGTACACGAAGCCACACAAAAGACACCACCATAGCAGGCACGGACATAGGAGTAGGCATTCCAGGAGCGTCAGTATGGAGCGAACTTACTGATCAAGCAAGCTGTCACCTGGATGGTGAATGAGTATCGTTCTCCGCAACGCGACGCCTAATCCTGGATATATATGTACGAATAAAAGCTGCAAAAGCTCCCCTCCCAGACTTCATCGACTGTGTTTCAATGCAATGTACTCCATGTAGCTTCGTATGCTGTACCATATACTGACTCTATCGTACGGGATTCATATAATTTATATCGCCGGTCAGCTCGTACTCCTGTAATTCTGACATTCATTCTTGCAATAATATTATATCAGTCCATGGCATCACCTCGTGTATGTAGCACACTCGCACGGCATGCACCGGCCAACTTAAGCAATACTTATCCTGCGGTTTTCAAAAACATTCGTTTACAGGGACTTATGGAGCCATTTCCAAGTTCATTTTGAACTTCGACTCCACCAAGTTACCGTGACGCGCATCTTTCGCAAACAACGGAGAAGGGGACTGTGTACTACACTGCCATATCATATACCTGATACTGTTGCAGGGTTTTGTTGCGTGTAACGACATGGCCGAAAAGCACTGCCTGTACACTGCCATCGTTTGTATCTATGGGCTCTGTACGCCTTATAAACTCGACCGCGGGTTCATGTGTTTTCGCGATAGGCTGGTCCTTCCCCCACATTTTACAGCTCAGGCAGCTCTACTTCTGAAAGAAACTTTATTCACGAGCTCTTCCCGCAATAATGTATGTCCAATCGCGCACGTTTTGCTGTTGTCTACCTGTCAGGCTCGGTGTCTTTGTGAGTACATTTTCATACTTGTAGCATGTAGCAACTAACCTGTCCGTATAGATTATCAGTATCTTAGGCACAGGGCTAGGCGGACTACTTACTGTCGCAGCCATTATCCAGCTCAAAAACATACGTACGCACCTTTGATTCGTCCAAGCATGTTCCCAGCAAAACGTTCATCTTTCACAGCGCATGATACTATACAGCAAAAACTGCCTTATATCATCCAGTTAGTCTGAGGGTCCTCACCGGACAAAAATATTTGGCACGACAGGCGCGGGATTAGAATTCGGTTTGGATTTGGGAAGGGGTATTTTCTGATTTCGGACACCACGGCTGGATTAGGATTCGGTTTTGGCTTTGGGAAGGGGTATTTTCTGATTTCGGACACCGCGGCTGGATTTCGATTTCGGTTTCGATTTCGGACACCACGGCTGGATTTCGGGCACTAGTTTCGATTTCGGTTTCGACTTCGATTTCGGACACCACGGCTGGATTTCGGGCACTAGTTTCGATTTCGGTTTCGGCTTCGATTTCGGACACCACGGCTGGATTTCGGGCACTAGTTTCGATTTCGGTTTCGGTTTCTATTTCGGCTTCCTGAGGGCCACCCCAGCACTTTTCCACGGGTGCCCAAAAGCCGCGCGCTTACCATTGTTTATATGTATAGATGCTTACAAAATTGCCTGGCGCAACAGCTCTCTGCTGTTTCTTTGCGTACACCACACACCTAGTTGCAGAAATTCTCTTGAAGGAGATCCAAGCTGGAAATAAGAGCCTTGGCTAGGTTCCAGCCATCTTTGGGTGTTGGACATGCCAATGACCTTTGATGCTATGTTTCATGTTTCATTTCTGCCTCTCATTTCAATTCCTAGTTTTTGTTTTACTGTGCCAAAGCAGGTGTTAGGCCTTGAAAATTCATGCTGGTGGTTTCTGAGGTAAGCTCACTTTCCCTCTTATATCAAACTTTCTTTCTTCACTAATGCCATCACCTTGGTGCTTTCTGGGTTGATAGTTGTGAAGAGTTTGTGCACACAATTTATATACAAATTAATGTTTATAAATGAAAAATATACTATTAATTTCTATTCTGTGCTGCATGTCTTGCAAAGTTCATAGCTTCAAGCCACAAAGCCTTGTGAGACTGAGCATCTATCCCACTGTAAAAGGGAAAGCTGCGCAAGTGAGCTTCCATTCTATCCACAGTATCTTCAGACAGAGGACATGAAGTTTCTGGAACCTCCACATGGTTCATGTGCTCTGGCACTGCACTATCAAATGGATTATCTTGAGCTTGATCTGGATGCTGAGTCTGATGATGTGCCCGCAATCTTGAATTATCAAGATCATTCCAATCAATTCCATAATGATCATATTCTCCGTCTGCAAAGTGTGGATCATCTTGAGGGATCTGTGCTAGATGCATAGAGTAATCACCAATCTGAGCTGCTCCAAGTGTGTACATGACATGTGGAGATCGGTAAGTGTTGGTTTGGCTTCCCAAAGTATGGAAGTTCCAAGTCTGCATAAAATCATATGCATCTTGGTTAATGCGAGGAAGAAAGAGAATGTGAAGCAGCCAGAGATGGGCATCATTGTTGATATTGAGACCATGGTTGATTTCCAAGTCTTCAAAAAAGTTCTTCCACTTTTTTCCAAAAGCAGAAGTGACATCAACCCAAAGGCGCTCAATGCGGATATTATGGACTGATCTATAGATTTTATTGAGTAAATCCCACTATAATATAAACAAACACAATACTTACTTTCCATAGATATATGAACCGCGCCCAGGGCCTCGAACCTCATTCATCCGAGCAGCTACCATGACATTTTCTGTACCATGATCACCTCTAACTCTGCTTGGATATCCGCGCACATCACATATAGCTTCAAATAAGTCATAAGTTGTTTCGCAGCGATTATTATCACTTGCGCGAATGCCAAGTAGATATCGGCTAAATCCATCAATGAATGCATGGATTACAATGCGGTATTTGATAAGACCTGCACCAAATTAGAGCTATTTGAGTTTGTCTTGAAGGAATAACCTACCATGCTGCCCATCATGGTGCCATAATGAGTTTGGACCAGGCACTGAATATGGAGCACGAGGTATTCTCCGGTGAGCAAATGATCTTGTGCTTGGACCAGCTACTCGACTAAACGAATTCTGAAGTTTACTTCGGGGAACTCGATATCCCATTTGCAGCAGATATCCATCAATCATTCTTCTTCCAAAAGAAGGAAATTGTACATGAATCTGATGCACAAGTTGATCTAACTCTTGATCCGATAGTAAAGCCAAGTCACTACTGCGACCAGGATGATATTGTCTGATCAGAGTTCCATCAGCTTGTGCAATAGTATCATATACTGCAGGACCAGCGGGTGAAAATCCATGTTCTACTAAGCGCCTCCGAATTGTCCGGCCACTGCAATGAAAAACAGATCCAATCTCATTGCGAGAAGTTCTTGAAGCATTTGTGAATTTTAAGAGTGCTTCTGGATCAATGTATTTGCGAGGTCTACCACGGCGGCCAGATGATGACACAATCTGCTCTTCTACTGCAAATGGTGGCTGAGCTGGTGGTTCTGGACAGCGGTTCTGCGCAACTTCTACATCGTGAATCATTTGCTGGAGAGACCCACTATAGATTCTGAAGTCCCATTCTGCGACCATATGTGCATACTATATAAATATAATTTGATATCTGAATTTATTCATAATCAAGCAAAATACACACCTGAAAAAATTCATTGAGCAAGGCCTGACAGGCTCTCATGACAATGCTCAGTTGGAAAGAGTTTCCCAGCTGTGTTTGCAATGCATGTGATACCTGCTCCTTCATTCTGTTGAATTTTTCATGTAGAGTAACAGCAGCAAGTTGGCTAGTTTCTGTGATAGACATGAAGCAATAAAAGTAAATGTGGATATGCAAGATATCTTGATTCCAGTCAGCTATTTAAATTTCTCGTATATAGCTAGTCATTTCCAAAAGTATCAAAGTGCAGTTATGTTTTACAGATTTTTGCAAAAAAGGAAAGTTTGTAGATATCAATCTTTATTTGAGTTTTATCAGAATCAAAAGCATATCATAGTCCAACTTGACTGCGCAAAAAATGAGCATATAGTACTGTTCATATTTAAAAATCACAATTGCAATTTTCTGGCCTTGAGTCCTAATTTCCATAATCTATTCAAATTCAATGGAAATTGAAACTCACTAATATCCATCTTTCTTTCTTCAATAAAATGCTCCTGGTTAAGTAGATGGGTGAAATCTGGCTGTATTTGGCTTTTACAAGCAAAAACCAAAACATCAGGTAAAGATTAAGAATCTGAAGAGACAAGGGGAATAGCAAATTTGATGGGTTGATAATCACAAGGAGAGGTGCTGAGTAAAATTGAAGTGTGTCCAAGTTAAAAGCTGCATCATAGGTGAAAGTATCCAGGCACATGAAAAGATGTGAAAGCTTGGGCAAAAAGCGAAAGTCTAATTGCTCATGCAGATAAGATGTTCCTGGATCACAATGATAAACAATAGTGAGGCGTTCAACTTGAGGCCAGAGCTGCCTATATATGGGATAGTTGATGTTTTGGAAAGATAAGCCGCGATGGATCAGAAGTTCCGGATTCACAACCTCAATAGGAGCATATAGCTCAACTAAATGAGGGAACACTATCAAAACACTATACTGCTCTGAGATAGAGTCTGAGATAGTGAATAATGAAGTATGTCGGTGCAGATATAGAAATGGCTGATATATTGGGATGTGAGCTCAAGCAACTTGAATGCAAGCTGCGAGTCATCTTCATAGTTAAGTAATTGATCAATATCTGACCATGCAGGAGCCCATAGAAAATAGAATGTGATATTCTTGATATATGCTGCAAGTTCTGCAGAATTTATCAAAGATCTGCAAAGTCTGAAAAAATATGTTGGAGAATTGATAATATGCCTAGCATAAAATAGAGGATATAAACTGGTAATATTTTAGCTTCAATCCAGTGCAGAAAAGAAACCTACTCACTGCTTGTTGATGCTCTTTCTCAAAAGTAGTAAGTCTGAATTCCCATAACTCCCATCTCTCAGCAACACCCTAGTGATGATATCAATCATCACATCATCCACCACATAGTAGGAATATTGTGGACAGTACTCTGTAGTGATTTCTGGCATTCTGATGAAGCAGTAGAAAAAGTGAAGACAAAAGTGATCTAAAGACCTGACACTTTTTTCAGTTTATATATGCAGCTAGCTAGTATAACTCTTATCAACAAAAAATAATTAAGGTGATCTATTGAATAGAGTATATCTAATATACCTCAGATAGCTCTTACTTTGCCAGCATGCTATTTCTAATCTCTGAAGCTTAATCTTTGCAATGGAAAAACTGGACATAGATCAGTATACACTCTGAACTTTTTAAAAAAACCTTTGAAATAAATTAGTGCCTGATTGAGTTTAAACCTTTGATTTTAGTAATCTCCTGCTACCTTCTATCTACACCTGTTAGTACTCAGATGGGAAGATGGAAGTACTAAATTCCTTTTCTACATCTCTTAGCAACTCTTCAAAAATATCTGTTCCTATATACCTCTCTTCTGTGATATTGAAATTTACTATTTCTTGCAAGAGCATATAATTCTAGCTATCCAGTAAGTTTATTTTTGTTCTTCATTTCTTTCAAGTCCAGTATGTTGTTTCTATGTTCTGACTTTGAGTTTAGTTATATATCTTAGTCTCCTGATTCTGATAGCCAACACTGCTGGGGCCCATGAATATTTGATGGCAAAAATGGGCGTGGCAAAAAGGAAGACAAATTTTTCAGCTTATTTTTAATAGTACAGATATTTCATTTTTGGTACAAGAGATGTGGGAAAGATGCGGCATCTTTGCCATATCTTTTTAGACAATATGTTTACATATATACACCATGAGAAGTGACAATTTTGCAGGCAAAAATTGAGGATAAGTATGTAAGCTATTGCAAAAATTAAGGGAATCATTTTTTGCCTCTGAAGATGAGGATAAGTAATTGAACTATTTCAGGGATAAAAGAAATCATTTTTGCAAGAAAGAAAGTGGATTTTTGCTACAATAAAGCAACATTTTTGCTCTTTAAGATTACTAACAGCAAAAATGTTTTTAATTCTCTGTATTTGTATCTTGAAGAGCAAGAATGTTGCTGTTTAATGTAGCAAATATCCACATCCTTTCTTGCAAAAATGATTCCTTTAATTTCTGTAATGAGTTATCTTTATCCTCAATCTTTGTGCCCAAAAATGATTCCTTTTATTCCTAAAATAGTTTATATACTTACCCTCATCTTTGCAGGCAAAAATGATTTCCCTAGTCCTTGCAATAGCTTACATACTTATCTGAAAAGACTTGGCAAAGATGCTGCATCTTTGCTGCATCTTTTGCCTCAAAAATGTAATATTTGTGTTCTCAAAAATAAGCTAATAAATTTGTCTTCCTTTTTGCCAAGCCCATCTTTGCCACCAAAAATTTATGGGCCCCAGCAGTGCAAGGTTGTACTCTATCTGCAAACTTTACATATTTACTTACTCACATTATCTGGGTGCAGGCAGTAAAAGTCAAGCTTCCTTCCTATCCAGATATTACTAAGAACTCTTAGTAGTTTCACACTATTGAAGGATGATAGCAGAAGATAAGTGGAGTCAAGTGTTGGATAAGAGGTAGCAGCTATAATACTTCATCACAAAAATACTTGCCTATATGCACTTCATGTGTGATAGCAAAATAAGTGAGATAACAATCTAAATTGGGAGCATAAGTGCAGGAGAAAAGTGTGATGAGATGTCAGACCTCAGAAAAGTTCTAATAAAACCTGATTGCTTTATATTGATTCTTACTATACTCTAGAAACCAAGTAAAGTGCAATTTCTATATGTCTATATTTGTGCAATATGCACAGTAGCACCAAATGTAGAATACCAAAGTATTACACACTTTAAGACATAATTCTACCTTTTTGAAATTGGTAGTTTAACTTGAAGATCATTTCAGGCATAGCATCTTTACTGCTTGAAACTGACCTAAAGCCTTCAAATCTTTGAACTTTGACACCTTTTGAGTTCAAGAAAAGTAAATTCTTTGATTTTAGTAATCTTCCTTTTTATTTACATTCTTCTGATAATCCCTTAGAAATATAATTATTATTAATAATACCTGTATACTCCTTTCTGTGATATTGAATTCATTGTATCTCACTTATAAGAGTGTATTGATTTAGCTGCCCTCAAAATGGGTATTTGAGTTTAGTTATCTATTTTAGCCTTCTGATTCTGGTGGCCAAGTTTATACTAAATCTGCTACTGTTGCATATCCACTAATCCTCATATTAGCTGGGTGTAGAAAGTAGAAGTTAAGCTTCCTTCTCATTCAGAAGGTATCAAGAATACCTGATAGTTTGGCAGCAGCTGAGTGAGCAGTGAGTTCCAATAGTAACCTGTGAGTTTAAAGACTTTTGCTTACTTGACCATTGACTATCACATTGTCTATTAGCTAGTAGAAATATTGCAAAAGTGCTAACATTTTAATAGAAAGTTGGAGTGAGATAAAAGAAATAAGGTGATATGCAAATCACAACTTCAGCTTTTGTGAATAAAACCAGTAATAGAGCCAATATAATATTTTTCTACTGACATTGATCTGAAAGCAACAACAAATACAATTCAGAGTTAAACTAGTCATCATGCACCATACACCTGCTTCCTTCCTCTTCCACTTCTTCTACTGAAGGATGAGTCTTTAACAACTTCTCTAGTGCACTAGGCAATCTAGGAGAAGTAACTATAGCTATTCCAGATTGCACAATGCAATCAGGCAGGTAATAAGGTAATGTAGGCTCAATATCCTGCAAACTTGTGGCATGGAAAAGCCTGGGCTTCCACAATACCACTGAGTTGGCTGCTGCCTTAATGCAGATCCCATACTCTGACAAGAAAAAATGTCCACCGCCAATATTGGAGAGCCGCGCTGTGGTCCATGCAGAAGCCCAGTCATGAGGCTGATTCTCTTTGTGTACATGACTAAAAGAACACATTAGTTTCAAAGAAACAAAAATATGTGCACCAACTTACCGGGCATAATTCACAGCACACACACCCTGCACTGGTGCCATTTCCGCATTGTGAAAGCTGAGCTTTTCACCATAGTACTCTATGGTAAACATCTCTTGCTCACCACCAGTGTGTATCCCAGTATCCATAGGTGGATAATACCGCCGACCCAGGCTTCGGAAGTCTTCAATTACTTCTTCCGGAAGCACATCGACTGACAAATTCCAAAACAGCGCAAATGCTGAGGCTACCTTATACTGCAATGACTCTTTCTCCTCTTCACTGTATTTCCGGCCAGTAAAGTTGCGGACCCAATCAAAGCAGCCTCTGCTGCGCGCACCAGCAGACCAACCACTAATGACAATATTCCCTGCATCTTCATACTAAAAACAAAATAAATGCATAGTTTTTAAGAAAACAAAACAGAACTCACTCTAACACTCTTTGTGGCTCCAGTGTACTCTAGTACAAGCCTGTTGACTTGCTCTACCACTTCCTTATCACTGCAAAAATCCCTGATGACTATTGCTACAAGCTCTCCTATGAATAGATTAGACAATATATTTAGACTCTGAAACTAGACTCTCCATCTTTGGTCCGGAATTCCACACTTTCATCAGGCTGCACCACATGTTTGATTTTTGACCAATCAATGCGAAGAATATCCTTTGGATGAACTCGCTTGTCAAAGTTCCGCTCCTCAAGATGTTTTTTCCATCGGTTTTCAATTGAATCAGTTTCTATGAGCCAGTGTCCGGGTGTGGGATAATTCACACCTGTCTCTACCTCAATTTTAGTAAGAGACTTGTGTATTTTGCGCCTGCGCTCCTGACCGCGGATAGAGTTTGGATTCAAGCCAAGTGAATCGACAAATTGCCGCTTGGGATCTGCACTTTGACGGATCTTACGAGCATGTAGAGCACCCTGGATGACTTCAGGAACCTGTGAGATGTTTTTGTTTAGCCAAGACAAAAAGTCCTGGATAATCAATGACGGAGAAGGATCATCTGCATATGTGTGCACAACATGGGGATAAAGAGCTACAGTAAGTGCAGAAGGATGATTGTTGTGGTACAAAGTCTCTGTTGGAGTTGCTATCAGTCTGCGAAGCTCACCAGCATCAGATGAGTTGATAGAAAGAAAGTCTTGGGAGAATTTGAAATAGATAGATGGGCGTGCTGACATTGCTAGAGATGAGCTGTGAGTTGCCCTTTTACTTTTGAAATCATCCAGGCTTTATACTCAGAACATGAGGGCCATACCATAACTGCCTTTGAAGTGGCACTGCTGAATACTGCCTGTAAACTGCCTTGAAATAACACAGCATGAAAGTATATGATATGAATGTACTGCTTGTGTACTGCCTTGAAATATCACAGCATGAAAGTATATGATATGAATGTACTGCTTGTGTACTGCCTTGAAATATCACAGCTTAAAACTAAGTATATAGATGTACTGCTTGTATACATGCAACTGCCTTGAAATGATGCAGCATAAATATATATGATATGAATGCACTGCATACACTGCTTGAGCTAGAAACACAAGCCTGTCCATTTCATAGCACATCAAATCTGTGAGGAACTGCAATTTCATGGCACATTAAAACCTGTGATGTGAAAAACTGGATGAATTGATTTTGAAGGCAGTCATCAGCAAAACCCACACAAACATATAAAGGATTATTCCATATAGTATTTGTTATAACTAAGAAAACAATAATATGTCTTGATTTTAAGAGTGTTATATCAAGATCCCCTATATTATAGTCTTAGAATCTTATTATATCCCAAGAAATGATAGTAATTCTTACATGTTTTAGAGAGTACAACAGATATTGAAGAGATCAATGTATTTTAGATGTTAGTAGTGGGTGTTGTTATACATAGTGGGTGTTGTAATATATAGTAAGTCTTATAACATAAAAGATCGAAATTGGGCCCTTTAAAAATACAATTTCAGACGATTTTGTCATCTCAGAAACTATCTAACGCACCATTCGCGAGCCCATTGTTCTACCTTCAACCAAAGCTCAGTCGCGGTCAAGTTGAAGGTGTTTCCTAACATCGGTACAGGTTTGGTCATACGCGCCAGGCGACGGTGCGCGAGGTTAACATGTTGCTGATGCACCTATATTACATATGCGTCAAGTCCTACATTATGGGGACTGGGTGAATGCAACACACGATACCAGGACGAAGTGCCAGTGAATGCTTCGGTCTTACGCTTCGTCAAGTGCTCCCGGATGAGTGCAGATGTAAGGCGACTTCAAGACGTGGTTCGTAGGAGGTTAATGGTAGCTATTGGAGAGTTACATGGAGAGATAGGGAAGGGCTATATAGATCATGAGTCGAGCCGTCGAAGGTACGAACAAGACAGAACACTTACTGTGAAGCCTGTTCCACCTGGATAACCGACGTTGGTCGGGAAAAGAGAAGGAAAAACGTTGATGGGCGAAGTAGGTGGGAACGGGTGAACTTCTGTCGAGCCAGGGATAGGTTTCGCTAGCAAGCCTGCTTACGAGCCCGAACTCGAGCTTGAAGTCCGGCTGGCAGGACTGAAGCATCCAGAACCGCATATAGCGTACTGTGCGAGGAAACAACCGATGATACCTGCTACGAACGCAGATGTCAAGTGAAGGATGGAAAAGTTGGTTCTGGTGCAAAACGGGAAAGAAGTGGATTGGATGAGTTTCATTTCCGGCAGCTTTGACGATGTGAAGAAGACATAATAAGAATGTCCATATACATCTGCAAGGTTTATCAGTACACAAACCAAACTATGAAAATAGAGACTCACATGCATAATGTCGTAGTCGTAGGCAGCGTCGACGAGAGACGCATCCTGTCGTCGCGGTCGGCGTTCAAGAAACAATAGCGCGTCTGGTTTTCGTGGGAAGCTCCAGCTCTGTTTGCTTCTGCTCATCATCATGTCCAGAAAACCGACAATCGAAGAAGAATTCGACGACGAAACAGACCTTCCTTTGCCCCGAGCACCTTTGCCAAATACTGGCGTTCGTGGGCCTCTCTTACATCGGATGATGACGCCGACGATGACGGCGAAGGCAATTCGTTTTCGCAGCTTGCAGATCCAGCATCGCCTCCACCATCTCAACCGAAGAATACGGTGACGGATATTACACCGTATAAATCGTACGCATCGTTGTTTGTTGTGAAGATATGATCATCGAGTTTGCGCGTTCACAGATGGACGTGTATCGCGGACGCGACGAACAGGCTGGGGCTGGGTACCTTGCCAAAAAGAAGATTGACTGGGAAATTCCTAGAAAAGTGTTGCATTCATCTATTGGTACGTTGTTGATTTCGTTTCCTCATTCCAGTACCTCACGCATCCCGTTTTTTCTTCGCCGTCGCTAGGTTTCTTTACTATATATCTGTATCTTTCCGAAGGAACTCCTCAAACTGTAGTTTACGTGCTTTGGAGCGCTCTGACAGTCATCGCGCCTGCAGATTTTCTCCGCCTTGGATACCCTCCCTTCGCGCGCGTCTATGAACGCTTCCTAGGATTTCTCATGCGAGAGAGCGAGAAGGTAGTTCAAACTTCTTTTCTGTACCCCCCGCGAGCCCTTTTCTGACTCACGGCTCTAGGAGACAACGAACGGGGTTATATGGTATATCATAGGCGTCAATTTCGCGCTTACGTTTTACCCTCTCGACGTCGCGACTGTAGCTATCTTAATGCGAGTAACCCTATCTCATTTCAAAAACCTTTGCTCACCCTTCCTTAGTACAGTCTTTCCTGGGCCGACACAGCCGCCTCGACCATCGGTCGTATGTGGGGTTCTATGACTCCACGTTTGCCTTCGCGCACACCAGTTCTTCGACTACCCCTTGCGCCAAGAAAGTCCCTCGCAGGCTTTATCGCTGCCTCGATTACTGGCGCGTGTATCGCCGTTGGGTTCCGGAGCTGGATGACGCCTATGCGCCCCCAGACAAATGATGTAACCTGGTGGTGGGATGGTGGTGTTCGCCCTGGTGTTGATGGAGCGTTCGGTGGATTTGGTGGGTGGTTGGGTTTCATTTTGATAGCTGCTTGTGCGGGGCTAGTCAGTGGTGTTGCAGAGGCTCTAGGTTCGTCCCGTCATCGACATGTTTTGGTTCGTCTTGTTGAGTAATCTGTGCTGCTTTGTAGACCTTGGCTCGCTCGACGATAACCTCACTTTGCCCATCATGAAGTTTTGGGCAAGACTACAGGCGAGACGCTTTATAATGCGATTCGAAGGGTTGACGAGAAAAAGTTGGAAAGTGATAAGAAGAGGAAGTCGGTTTCGTGTGATATCAATGTCAGTGTTGTGTATCCTTGATGCTGACGTCCGAAAGAGGTGCTGATTTCGTATGTTCTGTTTTTAGTATGGGATTCGGTTTGAGAATAGCGAGCAAGTCCACGGATTTTTACCAGCTTGATAGCTTTGGGTCAAGTTCTATCAGATGTCCGGATACGCTTGGAGTGAAGAAAGCGGCGGTGGAAAGGCGGTCGGAGGAAGGCGAGGAAATGAAGGAGGCACTACAGAGTCCGCCCTAGGAGCGATACAGGTGGTCGGACCCGCTCACATTTACGGTTTTCAAGAGGAGTCCGCAACATATTTCTCGTGATGGTCAGACGTCCAGCCTGAGTGTTGATAAAGCCAGCGTCGAACCATCGCCTTTTGGCTCCAGTCAGATATGCCACAAACCATGTCTGAGCAGCAGGTCTTCGGGATCTGGCTCGACAACAGCGGTAACGACTACATCCACTAAAGGACAAGCTGATCCCGACGACACTCGCTCGAACCCTTTGAAATGCTGCTTCGATTCGGAGTCTGGACTCTCTGGATTCTCTGAGCAGCCCGCGAAGAGATCAAGGGAGGATGATACGGATTACTACCCCAACGCCTACGCCCACACCAACACCACCTTCAGCGTGAACTTCGACCACGAGTACGACGTCTACTACGACGTCAAGTGATACGTCTACGACTCAGTGCGCCGCGAGTCAGAGTGCGAGTGATGGTGGGACTTCGGAATCGCAAGGGTCGGTAAATGGGAGTGGGAGCAGTCAAATTACGCCGAGTGGGAGTGGGAGTACGAGTGGGAGTGTGAGTGAGAGTGAGAGTACGAGTGTGTTGACGCAGGCTTCTACGTTGTCGACTGAGAGTACTTCTATGTAAGCATTCGAATCGCGTGCGTGTGTGTTTACGTTCTGACGTTCTTACGCAGCGGAACATCAAACGGAGTAGCATTCACCACAATCGTTACTGTCGAATCAGTCCTACCAGCCGGAGCCACAATAACCGCCTCTTCCTCCTCTTCCAACAATTCCGGCAACGGCAACGGTCAGAGTTCATCTTCATCGCATACGGGGGCGATTGTAGGTGGGATCGTAGGTGGATTGGGAGGGTTGATGATTTTGATTATTGGAGTGTTTTGGTGGATTAGGAGGAAGAGGAGGTTTGATGATATGGATGCGTTTGATGGGAATTTTGATCCTGATAGGATTGTTAGAGGAGGTGGTGGAGGGGGTTTGAGTCCGAAACGCAATGCTGGGGCGGAGGGAGTGGGTGGGGTCGGGGGAGGAAACGACGCTATGGAGAGCGGTGCGGTGATATTAGTATGAACGTTCTAACGAGGACTTGTCGGTGCTGGCTTTGGTGCGTTGTTGTTGTACGGAGAAAGTGTAATCCATGCATAGTTCCCAATTGGTGTGAAAACGCGGGCTAGTCTGCACCTGCACCTGAAAGCGGAAAGTGCACGTGAGCATGACTAAGTAAGTAAACATGTACAATTGCGATCGTTGAAATTCTCGTTTACTGACTTCCACATGTCTTTAGGCTCGCAACCACCACAACAATTGATCGCTCAGCTCCTAGCCCTTTGACTGCCCCCATCCTGCACACGCATTGACTGTAGTGGGTGTCCCCTACAACTCTTTGGTGTTGCAGGTGAGGAATGGTCATTTGGGTAGGGACCACTGACCTCCATGTTGACTGGTATTCAAGCTACTTTGTGAACCTGACCTCAGGAGCACAAGTAGTGAGATTGTGAGGTGTTCTAATGTGGACCTGACCTCAGGACCACTGCCGAACATTTACTGGTGTACCTCAAGGTACTCGGTGAACCTGACCTCAAGTTGATCGTAATTCAAGCTACTTTGTGAACCTGACCTCAGGAGCACAAGTAGTGGGATTGCGAGCTGTTCTAATGTGGACCTGACCTCAGGACCACTGCCGAACATCTACTCAAGTCTGGCTGGGCTTTGCAGTTGATATGAGAGTCGTCGCCAGCAGCTCCTAAGGATTCTCAGTATGTTTTTTTTTTCTCAGTTTGTTTTCTCAGCTCATTCCTGGATTTTGTTTTCTTAGCCCCGTAAACTCTCGCTATCATCTCTATATTTGAGTGGTACACTTCGGCACCTTTTACCTTCTCTTCCCTCCACAACAATGGACCACGTGTGGCGATGTAGTCTTTTGTTTCCACCCAGTCGTTCAAATGAAGTGCATGTTGATTGCCATGTTTGGGCTTTGCAGGTGGCACTGAGCATTGTCATCGGCAGCTCAATTCAGGTGCAAAGAGAAGAACGAAGAATCTCAGTATGTGTATTTTTGGTTTTCTCAATTTGTTTTCTGACTTTGCTCCTGCTTTTTTGTTTTTATTAGGTCTCACTCATCTGCTCCCCACCTTCACCCCTTTCCTGCTTAAGTGCTCGCATGCCCTCACAGCATACCTCCCCCACCTTGGCCTTACAAAAGTTATCAAAACATTGGCTTGGATCGCAGCATAAAGACTTGGTGTTTTTGTGTGTTTTGCTGCTGAGACTTGGTGTCTCCTGCCTTCACGCCACAAGAAGACTAGGTGTCTTCTTTGCTGAGCTTGGCACTGCACTGCACTCTGGTCTTTTTTCTCGCTGACCTCGAGAAGTGCACCAAGTAGGAGCACATTTGGAGTGCTGCAGCGACCATAGTGCCTGAGCCGATGAATGCAACCTCTCACCATTCAAAGGTGAAGGTCTCGCTGACGCTGGCCAATCTCTTGACGTTGGCCGATCTGACACTGTGGAATTGTAAGATGAAGAAAGAGCAGGGTCAGAAGGGCCAGGAGCAGTTGCTGAAGAGAATGACTGTGTATTCACCGTGGACTTCATTTACCTAAAGTTTGTTTTAGAATACTGGTTCATCAGTATCTCTTTCACGAGTTCTACATTTGCAAGCTTGCATTATGTAATGAGGTTTCTTTTGGGACAGCGTGGTCTGGCTTTGACGATTGCCATTTTGAATCTTCACCAACATTTTCACTCGATTTCGTTTTTCTTGCTCTTTCCCCTGCTTTCTGCATATAATTTGCATTGCTAGATTTGTTATTTGCAACGACTGGTAGGTTTTTCTACTCATTCTGCAATTCTAGTTCACTAATCGCTATTTGTTGCAGATTTTTATTCTCTAAATATTACAGTACGCTAAGAGTCAGTTTGCACTGTTCTTTTTATTAAACTCATATAATTGCCAAGATTTAATTCAAATGTCTTTCTGCAACCAATGCCCTGCTATTAATCGATGCACTACTTTTACTTGTGATCCAAATGAAGTGAGTTTGTGCCGATTTTCCTTGCGTTGTTCTACTGATGACACACTCTAGTTATTTAGTAATATATGCTACTGTGGACATGCAGAATCCACTCATGTTTCCCCTGCACGTCAATTTCTAGAGAGTCGCAGTTGCCTAGGAAGCAATTCAATGTTCTCGTCGGTGTGTTGCATTTTTTGCACCATGCTTTAATTTTTCATTGAGTTTTTTTGAATAGAGTGACCACTCTCAGCGTGGTCAAACTATTTGCTGCAACTGCCAGCGACCATATTATATGCATGCAGCATCTCCGAGTCCTAATACCAGTTTGCAACCTCTTCAAGCAACCTCTTCAAGTTCTTCTCAATCTGCGATTCATGCTTTACCCCCAGGCTCTTCTCAATCCATACTTCATGCTTCATCTCCACATTCTTCTCAATCATTGCTTCGTGCTTCAGCTCCACGCTCTTCTCAATCTGCACTTCTCCCTTCGCCTTCACACTCTTCATTGCAATATAATTTATCCTCATCGCAAGCCTCACTATTTTCATCGCAGCCTTCTCTATCTCCTTCCCCGTATGTTTCGCCTCCTGGTTATGGGGCATCACACTCTCTCACTCAGGCACCACGCTTTGGGAGCTCGCCTATTTCTACATCGGTAGCTCCTGCTTTCAGCTCAGGTAGCTCTGCTACCATAAGTGGTCACAGAGAGGCTGGTCGCAATCGAGAAGATCATCAATATTCAAGGGACCGTGCTCGAAGTGCTTCCAGTGCAGCTGGCCTCAGTGATACTCACTCACCTTTGAGCCTTGCTATTGGCACATCCAACCACTCTAGTGGCAGGCATTTTCGGCAAGGACCTAGATCTAAAGTTCCCAGTTCTTCAAGTCTTACAGTTCACTTTGTTATTCACCCCTATCCTGTGAGAGCTTGACCTTTTCATTTATTGCTACCGACTAATCAAGTCGGATTTTGCTTACTAGCCAGCAAAAGTGTACGATGATATGCCATTTGGTTTCCCAAACGGTGTGATGCGCTCACCTGCAACAGCAAAGCAGCATTATTTTCTGCTAAGAGCCGACAGACATCATTTGCACTTCACAGTGCAAGACACCTTCCGTCATGCAGTCAGAATTGCTCCTTGTGTCGATGAGCTGCTCAGTAGCCACATGGGTGCTCACAATCTCCAATTCACCAACCTGAATGGTACACTGGCAGCTGGAATAGGAGAGCGTCGCTGGACAGTGTATACCTGTTCCATGACTTCGCGAAGTAGTTCAAGCCCAATTCTCAATCCGAGCAAAAATCCCGATGGTGTCACATGGAAAGATTTAGCACGGTCTGCTAAACGCTATAGCTCGGTTGGTGAGGATGTTTGCCTTGTGATTATCGGTAGGTGCATTTGTATAAGTTGTTATTTGTCTCAAACTAATAGATTGTTAGGACCGACCAACTGCTGCATTGCTGGGCAAATAGAAGTCAACGGTAACAACCACCATCTTTGCCTAGGTTCAAGACTATGGGAGGGATTTTACGATGATCAGGACATGAACAGCCTGAATGAACTGTCAGAAGACCATTTTGAGCAGATGTGCTGGGACGGCTATTGTCCAGTAGGTTTTTTGAGCTATGCTGAGTCTTGCACAATTACTAATACACATGATAAGAAACGAGCAAGTGGTGCAGCAATCTCAGATTTATCTGAGGGTGGCCCTTCCGCAGTGCATAGACCTCTTTTCTTCGACTCGTCACCCTCACCAGATTCCTCAATTCTAAACCTCCTAGAACCCATGCCACCTTCTATACCAACCTCGCCTGCTATTCATACACTAAATAGCCCTCGCACTCTGCTGCTGAGCCCAGATTCAACTGCTACTTCTGCTGCATTGGGCACCCTTGCTGCACCAATTACTTCCACTGCTTCCACTACCCTTGCTGCACCGATCGCTTCCATTGCTCCCACTATCCTCACTGCACCTATCGCTTCCACTACCCTCGCTTCCACTACCCTTGCTGCACCGATCGCTTCCATTGCTCCCACTATCCTCGCTGCACCTATCGCTTCCACTACCCTCGCTGCATCAATTGCTTCCACTGCTCCCACTATCCTCGCTGCACCAATTGCTTCCACTACCCTCGCTTCCACTACCCTCGCTGCATCAATTGCTTCCACTGCTCCCACTATCCTCGCTGCACCAATTGCTTCCACTACCCTCGCTTCCACTACCCTCGCTGCATCAATTGCTTCCACTGCACCCACTATCCTCGCTGCACCAATTGCTTCCACTACCCTCGCTTCCACTACCCTCGCTGCATCAATTGCTTCCACTGCTCCCACTATCCTCGCTGCACCAATTGCTTCCACTACCCTCGCTTCCACTACCCTCGCTGCACCGATTGCTTCTACTGCTCCCACTATTCTTGCTGATGGTTTTTCGATAAACTATTTTAGTGTGGATGAGCACACTATTTCTTCCCACTACTTGGAAAGGCGAATTAGTGGAGAAGTCGCCTCTAGCTGGCGATCTTCAAGTGCGATGCTTTATGGTCCTTCACTATCAAATATGCAAACACTATCAATCAAAGGATCTTCTATATCCCAAATCGCTGAATATTTGTGGAGCTGCTTTCATGCTTTCGGTAACAGCTCCCAATTACCCAGGACCCCACCTGATATGGAGATTCAAAACTTGGAGCCGAGATTTTTTTTCCTTCCAGACACATGCAGGGAAATTCGAATGTGAGTATCTTTTAGTGCGCATGCTCTCGTACTTAGTTTGACTTTCAAGTACTTTGGAATCAAATTCCACTGCGACTGGACATGGAGTTTGGAGAACTGTATTTTGCAAGATCGAAGACATTATCATCAGCAAAACAGAAATGTGGCAGCAGCTCACCGACGATGGGTATTTGACGCCTGCGATTGAAGATCCAGATATTTTCGAGGAGAAAGCCACTGTGCAGCAGTTCTTCAAAGGAGTCGGCTTCTACGCCTACACTGCCTTACTCTGGGGTCTTGATCCAATCTTTCTTTCGCCAATGTTTCTGAGAGCAGCGATGGGTGACAGCATAAAGTCGATAATGGAGGATGGGCCCTTTCTAGAAGTAGTATGCCCTTCTCTTTCTGAGCGCTTGGCGAAATGGCCACCAAGACCAAGAACAGAGGGTGCTGGAAGATGGGACGTCAGTGTTCAAGGAGATCCAATGCATCTCATATATGAGTACATTGGTGACATCAGTGCAAGTTGCTGCTTCTTTCTGCTATTGTTTTGCAAATATTCATTTCCTTTAATCTTTAGATTAATTGTGTGCAGAACATGCATGATTCCGAGATTGCAAACTTGACAACAAAGCTCCGACTAAGTGCACTTTTCAAACTGCCGCGACCTCTTGAAGAAAGCCAACTATACATTCTAGTAGCATTCCGCGATGGTATGATGGCCCATTCGGTGGATATAAAATCTACGCTAGAGAGTGCTGGCATCACTCTTGCTTCTCTTCTGGCCACAATCTGGTCTGGGCGTCACATTCTGGACTGGAGGGACATAGCTGCTCGGGTGGACTACAATAGTATCACAACCACTAGGTCTGATCAAGAGACCAAGTGGCTCGCGTGCTTTCTAAGGTTTCTTCACAAGAGCCTCGCTAACTGCAAAGTGTTTCTACATGCTATTACTGGTAGTCGGTATTTGCCTGCTCCTGGAGCTCTTCCCAGCAAATTTTCGGTGCTTTTCTTTCTTTCTTTTTCCTTCGTTTATTCTTGCTGACCCAGTGGCATCAGATTGATTTTTATGAAGTTCCTACAACAGACGCAGATCTGATTTTCCGCACATGCTTTTTTAAACTCGAAGTGGTCCTCCAGCCCGACACCTACTACCTCAATGGAGACTGCTGCCCTAGCCAGTTATCAACCAACACTCCCTTTGATATCTGGTTTGGAGATGCCCTGAGAGAATGCGAGTTTGGTGCTGAGTGACTTGGGTTCTTTTTTCCTACTGCTGCACTGGGTCTGCACATTTTTCGCTAATGCCCCTCTTATGCTACGATGACGCTCACTATGCTTCTGCTGCTTTTCACTCTATTGTATGCTGGTAAAAACATGTTATGTACAGTGCTTTATGCCTTTATCAATAAGACTACGATGTCTGTATCACCTTCTGACAATGAGAATAAGGTGCAGAATTGAAAGGAAATGCTAACACTGAAAGCTCAGTCCGAAATCGAAAGCCAAAGCCGAAATCAGAGACCAAGTCCGAAATCGAAAGCCGAAACCGAAATCAGAGACCAAGTCCGAAATCGAAAGCCGAAACCGAAATCTAAAGACCAAGTCCGAAATCGA
Source organism: Omphalotus guepiniiformis (assembly GCA_028554645.1). Lineage (NCBI taxonomy): Eukaryota > Fungi > Basidiomycota > Agaricomycetes > Agaricales > Omphalotaceae > Omphalotus > Omphalotus guepiniiformis. The sequence continues at coordinate 149,129 of JAQOOI010000076.1, read as the reverse complement.
AAGCCGAAACCGAAATCAAAGACCAAGTCCGAAATCAAAGCCCTGAGCCAAAACGAAAAACCTGCTTTCAAATCACCATTATTTTTGTCCGGCGGGGACCCTCATAAGGAGAGGAAATTGTGAAGGGGGTTATGGTCGGGGTTTTTGTTTTTGTATGGTTAATGGAGATTTGTAAGTTCGTTGCTTTTTTTGACGTCGCGACACGTTTGATCTTTTCTTTGCAGGGGGTATTTTCATCGTGAAAGCATACGGAGAGCAATTAGAAGAAGAGGTGGCCTTGCGAGCAAAGGGTGGCCCATGGTGATCATGATGTAGCGCGAGTTGTGTACCTTGTATAATAAGGATACTATTCTGATGTCTGATCGTTCAAGGTTTTGTTGAGTTACTAAGAATCACATCATATTGTACAAATCCTTTCAAAGTTACATGAAGACACTACAAAAAAGTCCTGAACGGCGTACGAAAAGCTGACAGTGTATCGAGTCGACGTCAGCCAAAGTGCATTGACCGTCGTTCAAAAGTTGTAGCACAAGACACGGTAGGTACCAACTTGCTTTTGCTTCCCATCGTAAGGAATGTAAGCCCCTAGAAGAGTTTCAGTGCACTAAGTGGGGGTATAAAGAAAGTCAAATGATACTTACCGTCGTGCTTTTCGCTAGCAAACCCGGGATGGACAGCACCGTGATGAGGTGCTTGAGCAATGTATAGCGGTGTACCATCTTTGTCGCGACCACCTTCCACCGGACGACATCCAAGGCTGCTGACGTTGAGGCGTCCGCTTGCGTCCACCCAACGAAGGCCGTTCATATCTCCGACAAGAATCTCATACGTGTCCAACTAAGGAAAGTAATTAGCTACCGTCTTCAATCGCATATGGTTGTCGACATACATGGATTTCCTCGTTCTCATATCCAATCACTGCGCCTTTCTTGAATACGTTAGATGCCTTACCGACCTCTGTATAATCAATCCCTTAGTCCCCATTCTTCGAACAAATATATGACGTACGAATAGACCCCTAGATCCAAGACCTGAGTTATTAGTGCACTGACAATGCCAAGACTTGGATGTCTTACGTCGACATACGCCCTACAGATGTATAACATCCAGCTATGTTCAGGGCCTACACAGATAGCATTGGCAGGAATATCCTTGCCCTTGTTGAGAATCCATTGAGCTGGACCTCGGGGACCGTATCGTTTGTAGTCATTGAGTCGTGCTTCGGCTTCGTGAATCCAATTCTGGAGCGCCCAGGCGTCGGCCTTTTTCTGAACAGGTCGTCAACGCGATGGAAAGGTAAGTACGAAGAGTAAATATGCTTACATCCTCTTCGCCTTTCTCGTGATGTTTATACATGTAGTAGCCACCTGCAGCCGCAGCAAGGCCGGCAAGAAGACCCCCACCAACCTATACAAGGACAGGTATCGCAAAATATTATGATAGTAAGCTAAAAGGGGTACGAACCTCCAACTGTTTCTTCCTGTCATCGTCGAGATCGTACCAGTTCTTGCGACGCTCTTCATGATGGATAGAGGTGCTTTGACCTTCTGGGGGAGCGGGGTGGCCTGGCAAGTGAAACAAATTAGCACGAAAGGTATGAATAGTACAAACATACACACATTCGTCAGACGGCTGGTAGTTCGCTGGTTGAGTCTGATGCTGCTTGTAACCACCCCATTCGCCTTGGTCGTTATCGTCTAAACGACCCCAAAGGTTAGGCGTGACAGTGGGAGCCCAGTCCGACTGAGACATCGAATCAGGATCACCATCATTACCATACAGTGTCGAGGCTAAGAAGGAACTTTATAGATACCTGAGAGGTGTGAGGAATGACAATCTTGTATCGATGGCCTGCAAAGATGTCAATGAGAAGAATGAGTAGACAGATGTTGGCTGGACGGTGACCTTGATATTCGACAACATCTCCAGGACCGTATGAAGTTCCAGGTTCCCAGTAAGCCATTGATTGTGCTTTCGTTATGAAGAGTTGAAGATGATGGTAAGAGACGAAGGAGAAAGATGGGTAATTGGCATGGTTATATATGCAGAGAATCGATTAAATAATCGATCGGAACAAAGGAAGAAAGTAGTCTCGAGGACACTGCTTCACTAGCTTCACTATTCACTACTCAAGATAGAAAGTTTCAGTCGCGTCGCGTCCCACCACCAGCTCAACGACTTATGTAATCAATCCTGCAGTGCCGACAAATCTGGGGTTTACCTCTCCCTCTCAGTCTCTCTCTCTTTCTCTTTAATCATGTCTGGTGCAGCAGCTTCCGCAGGTGCCTCAAAATTTTCTGCTTTCATGAACCACCCAGCAGGTGCAGCCCCCAAGATATTCTTCTGCTTGATCCTCTTCTGACTGGTATCGTTAGGGCCCAAGACTGTGTTCTTTTGGGCTCCAGTGATGAAGTGGTGTCTCGTTGCAGCTGGACTCAAAGATCTCAGCAGACCAGCAGACAAGCTTAGTGTTTCTCAGAACCTCGGTACGGCTTCCAACCTTGTTTTCTTTCACCCCGATGCTGACGTTTTCGCATGAACAAGCTCTAACGGCCACGGGATTCATTTGGGTCAGATACTCTTTCGTGATCACCCCGGTCAATTACAGCCTAGCAGCTGTGCGTCTTGTGCATTTTTTCATTGCCGCTAATCTGATTTTTTTTCGCTAACAGGTCAATTTCTTTGTCGGTCTGTCTGGTGTAAGTCAATTGGCCCGCATAGCAAAGTGAGCATTTCCTCCGTTACTCTCCGCTCGGTTTTAACACATCTATCACATCTTTCAGTCATAGGTACAATCAGCCTAAGCAAGCCTTGTCAGCTACGAAGGCATAACCTTGTACCTTATAGATATCTTTTCAGTCTTAATATCATCTCCAGTGATCGATTCCAAGTACAATGAGTAATGAGAAGGTGTGTTGGTACTGTACATATGCTAATGCCACTTCGAATGTCCGTTACATTTCATCACCGGGAGATAGACCCCGTGGTACTTTTGGCACTCTGCCTCGTATCTTTGCCTTTGTCCTCCGGCTGGTCCACAGCCGCGACTCCCCACCACCTTTGACTGATGCTTGCACCTGCTGTAGAAATAATATTCTGCACAATTTCCTGCAAGTCATGCTCGTCTTTTCCTAGTTGCTCCTGATATTCGCGATGAGCCTCAAATGAATCCCATGCTCGGGGTTTCTTCATTGATTGGACTGAACGATTCCTTTTCCGCACATGAGAGCGAGGGCCTCGAGCAGCATTCCTGCCCTGACCATTCGCCTGAGTCATGTCCAAAACCAGACCTCCTATAGCATTCACAAGACCCCAACTCCCTACCGCATTACCACCACCGCTTCCCATCATCCAAGCTACACTGGCGACGAGAGCACCCAAGATTGCCCCCCACTTGACGAACCAAAAGCCAACTCGCAGCATCCACGTCGTCGTGCGATAAAGGCTGAGTAGGGCCAAATAGGCCGACAGCAATGCAATGAGCGGCGGTATAACGGTCTGAGCATCCCAACTTAAATGCTTCGTTGGCAATGAACTAAACAGATCATATAACGCAAATAGAAGCGCCAGAGTGTGAGAGAGGAATGTAATCAGAAGAGAATATAATGGCGGAGGCAAGGTATCAGAGAGATAACCTAGAAGTGGGTCCAGAAATTCGGGCAAGGCCATAGCTACGAGCAGAGAGTGCTGCAGTGTGAGCACTGCCACCACGGTGAGAATTGACGTTGATTCAATCACGTGCACCGTCCTATTAATGATACCGGCAAGGGCCGAACAATAATTCTCAAGCCAGGACATTTTAGTTTCATCTCGGAATGCTGCCATATAAGGAAGGTACAATCTGGGGTACGGATCTCTCCAACCAATCGGAGACGTCGGCATGAGTTTCTGCGATGACAGGCCGGAATTTTCACACTCCGCGCCAAAAATCAATACGACCAAACAAAGAACATATAAGTTTCCGTCCTCCTGAATGTTGATACTCTTGCTTCTTCCCCCACACTCATTGAGTTACTAGCCTCTGTCCCCCTCTGTTCAGCGTCCGTCCCTTTCTACTCTGCAGCAATGGCTATGAAAAGAAAATTTGATGCGGTCTCTGACGACGCGGTTCACCATGTAGGTATCCTCCTACGTGATCTTCTTCCATACTTACGCGCGTCATGCCTCAGAATCCAAAGCAGTTGAAACTTGTTCCATTTCCTGACTCTGGCTCTGACAATGACTGCATGATGACTGAAGCTGAACCTCTGTACTCTCCTCATCACCATTACCGAAACTTCTCCTCTACCAGTTCAAGCTCCTCTGACGCGTCTTCTTCACCGGTGACCCCCCCGTGTATGCGTCTTTTCTCTGCTATCACTCAACGACGAGCTTACCGTATACGCCGCTAAATGATTCACAGCCTCTTATCCAGCGATTGAGCTTTATCCCTTGTCCCTCCTTCCAGAAGCAGAAATGTCCTCGGCTTCCGACTTTTCAGCCCCTGACGGTTTCACTCCTAATGTCGGTCTTTTGCAGCCTCAAAGTACATTCAAGCATCACGGGTAAGCGAAGCTGTCGACTGATTCTTTTGTTGGTAACAGAATGGTTGAACGTGCATCTTCGTTACAGCGCCCACTGTTCAACTATACCGAAACTTCGTGTCGCCTGCGCCCCCGGTCTTAACGGTCAAAGGACAATGTGGAGCTTCTGCGAAGAATGTGGTTCGATCTCCATGGTCAGCAACGACTGAGCTCCGAGGTCTACGGTCGACATCATCAATGCTGCAGCCGCTCAAAAAAACTCGGCTTTGCCCTTCCTGCGTCATTTGTTTTGGTTCTACTTTATCTGCCCTTTCTTCATATTTGTCGTCCTTGCTCTTCGTCGAACGCTTTCTTTATTTTTCTTTGTTCTTGTTGTACTTTACCGTGGCGACCTCTTTCCCCTCCGACTTCGGCTTCTTCGTGACACCTAACTTATTGCTCTAAAAACAACTATGTCGACCTTGCACTCTCGACAAACCTTGCTTGCCAACAATGCCTATGCCCCTGCTTCATCACGACACTCGCCAACTTCTCTCTCTCTCTCTCTCTCCTCCTCTCTGATCTATGCCGCCAACTCGCAATTTGCACCACCCATACTGTTGACAGCACTAAAATCAAAACATCCTGGTCTGTTGTGTATGTGTGTATGTAGATAAAGATTATTATACTTATCACTGTGTATTCGATCTGAATTCTACTGTTTGGGTATATGGCCTATTTGATGAGTACTGAAGTACTGACTGATTCCAGCTTTGGGGTTTGACGAAAAAAAACAAAAAAAAAAAAACAAAAACTCTTGATTGGGCTCATCTATACTAGGCCAAGGAAAGTTGGCAGTCCAGTTCGTCTTTTAAAATTTGAACTTGAAGTAAAATCGCGAGTCGCGACCGACCTGGAATTTCACCAGCGGGAAGAGGCCCGTATATGGTAGATTTGCTTACACAAATGGTATGTGGCAGTGTACATCAGGCTATGCAGTCGGCTCTAACGATAACTAGCTTCTCTTCTTGTTTCCTCACACAGAATTTCGGTCAGGTCAATCGACGATGAGCGAACGGTGTTGGTAACCCGACTTTTATTTTTTTGAAATGGAAATGAAATTTACAAACCACATGGACATCGCAGCGCTGATGGCGCAGGCGGGGTCGCATGATCAAAAACTGGCAAGATCCGTCGTCGCAACCGTTCTCTTTCCTGAATCCTCGTAACCTGCAGCATGTACTTATCTCTCTTTGCCACTCTGTTCATTTCATTATTCAATTCAATGCGAATCACCAGACTACTTCACATCCCATTTACATCTGTCCATCAGATTGATATCGATCCCGCCCCTTATTAACACAATTCAGGATGGATGGTTTTTTCCAGGCTAGCAGTTTAAAAGGCCATCTTCGGTCCTTCATTTCTTCTGTCTGTCGACCTCAGTATGTCTTTCGAAAAGGTCCATGACACGGAGAAAGGCTCCATCGAAGAACAGCACGAACATGTTGATCTCGTTAACAATGTCAACGCCAAGTAAGTCCTTTGTATCTCGAATGGGCTCTCATTCAACTAGTGGGTCTTCAGAATCCAGAACCCCCTTCACGGAATTCCAAAAGAAAAGCTTTTAGCTCAAGTGGAGGAATTTACGCGTGAAAAGGGTCTGGAGGAGAAAACTGCTGTGTTCAAAAAGGGGGCCCTGCTCGCACAGAACCCCAAGAACTTTGAGGATATCTCAGAACTCGACGAGGATGACCGTGAGCTCATTCGTAGAGAGATCACCCGTTAGTTTATTTGTCTTAGTTTCCTTCTCTACACTTACTCGGCCGTGTAGACAAATGGTCCCAGCCAAAAGCTCTCTACATGACAGTTATCATTTGCTCTATTGCAGCCGCAGTGCAGTACGTAGTCTCATTCAGCAAAGATGTGGCCGTCTTTCTCATCTGTCTGGCAGAGGATGGGACCAGACTGGCTCCAACGGCGCTAACCTTTCTTTCCCTGTGGCGCTCAATATCAACGATGCCGCATCCGACCCTAATGCTAGCAGGAACCAATGGATCGTTGGTATGATAAACTCTGGGTGTGTACAGTGTGCCCTCAACGGATTTTCCTGTCCTGAACGATAGTTCTATCACCAAGGCCTTACATCGGGTCTTGCCTGATAGGATGTTGGTTGACAGACCCCTTGAACAACTTCTTAGGTCGTCGAGGGACTGTATTTGTCTGTGGTATATTTTGCACCCTCAGTGTCATTGGCTCTGCTTGTTCCCAAACCTGGCCTCAACTCTTCGTACGTATTTTATGATTTTTGTAGATAATCCGCTCCTACAGATTTCATCCTCAGGTCACCCGGCTTCTCTTGGGTATCGGCATGGGTGCTAAGGCGAGCACTACTCCAGTCTACGCCGCTGAAAATACGCCTGCAAGTATCCGTGGTGGGCTGGTTATGTCCTGGCAATTGTGGGTAAGTGCGTAAACATCACAATCTCATTCAGGTAATTTAGCACCCCCTCTTTCGTAGACTGCGTTTGGTATTCTTCTGGGGACCGTCGCAAACCTCGTCTTGTTTCAAGTCGGTCCAATCGCTTGGCGTTTACAATTCGGTTCCGCCTTTATTCCGGCTGTGCCTCTTACTCTCGGTATCTACTTGTGCCCAGAGTCTCCTCGATGGTTGATCAAGAAGGGTCGCTATCATGAGGCTTTCGCATCCTTCAAACGCCTCCGGAATTCTGAACTACAGGCCGCTCGCGATCTCTACTACGTTCACAGGCAACTCATGGAAGAGTTTGCAGTCATCAAAGGGTCGACGTACTTTAGCCGCTTCTTTGAACTCTTTACCGTTCCCCGCATCAGGCGTGCGACGCTTGCCAGCTTTGTCGTGATGATCGCGCAACAAATGTGGGGGTGTTTTTATTTCTTTTCTCTCGTACCTGAAAACTATAATTGCGGAATAGGTGCGGCATCAACATCATCGCCTTCTATTCATCGACTATTTTTGTCGAGGCCGGTTACACGGAGAAGTCTGCACTGTTGGCCTCTTTCGGTTTTGGCTTGGTCAATTTCGTGTTCGCGTTCCCTGCGGTATGGGTTAGTACCATCGATGACTTGTACACGGATATGGCCTGGGCTAACAGTTGGCAAAGACCATCGACACTTTTGGTAGACGAAATCTGTTGCTGTTCACATTTCCGAATATGGCTTGGTCATTGCTTGCAAGTGGGATGTGTTTCTTCATCCCAAGCGAAAATGCGGCAAGAGTTCCGCTTATAGCGCTGTTCATCTTTATCTTTGCAGGTGCGCCGAGATGATCCTTGATTCATGGGGGTGGCTCGTATTGACCGTCTTTCAGCATTCTACTCTCCGGGAGAAGGACCAGTACCTTTCACATACTCCGCAGAGGTATTCCCGTTGACGCATCGTGAAATGGGGATGTCGTGGAAGGACCTTCTGTTTCTGATCTCTCCCATTCTTACCGGGGTGATATTATATTTTCCAGGTCGTGGGCTGTAGCAACATGCCTGTTCTGGGCTGCGGTCCTGTCGCTCACTTTCCCGCGTATGCTTGGTGCCCTGGGCCCCCAAGGATGTGAGTTCCGTGGGCAAGATCCGATACTAATTTGTATACTGACAATAAAAATGAACCATCAGCTTTCGGCCTTTACGCCGGGTTCAATGTTGTCGCGTTCGTGATGATATTCTTCTTGCTGCCAGGTGCGCAATACTCCCAATTTGTAAAGCAGTATGTCGGGGCTGACTGAATTTATGATATATACAGAAACGAAACAGCGTACACTGGAGGTAAGCCTTGCCGATGTGAAAAAAAGAGAAAGCGAAACTGATGTGCTCTTGTTCAGGAACTAGATTACGTATTTGCTGTACCGACCTCCAGACACATCGCTTATCAAGCGAAGGAGTTCCTTCCGTACTGGATAAAGCGATGGGTGCTGTTGAGGAAAGAGACTGAGCTGAAGCCTCTGTACAACTTTGAAGAAGTTGAAAGCATCACTGTGTACGAGAAAGGAGTAGGACATTAGGGGAAGGCTTATAAGGAAGGGAAGAATATGGTTTTGCGGGGTAAGGTAAGGTTCCCCAGTGCGCATTGATGTTGTGGAGCTCCGCGTAACGTAAATTGACAACCGCTGGCTAATTTTTACTCCACCGCTTGATACGCTTTGATACTCCACTCTGTTCTTGCGAAATAAGACAAGTTCAGAGGTCGACTACATATAAATTACTCGGCCCTTCTTCTTCTTTTCTTCCCACTTCTCTTTCGAGCCATGTCCTCTTCTAATCCCACCGACAAGGCATCCATCGAGAAGCGCGACGACGCATCTGTCTCGCTCAACGAGCATCACACTCCTGAAAAGTCTTTGAACGCCAAATTAGCCAATCCTCTCTCTGGTATCCCTCATGAGAAGCTTATCGAGGATGCAAGGTTATTTGCCGAGTCTCATGGCCTCAGTGATCTTTCTCTTGAGTTTCAGAAAGGCGCGCTCGTTGCTCAGGATCCTACTGCCTTTGAGGATTTGCCCCTGCTAGACGACGACGATAGGAATGTTCTGAGGCGTGAACTCACTCACAAGTGGGATCAACCAAAGATGCTCTACTATCTCGTCATTCTCTGTTCAATGGCCGCTGCTGTCCAGGGTGTATGTTTAATTTTCTCTGTTTTGTTTCCGTGTACGGTACTCAATACATTATGCCCATAGATGGACGAATCTGTTATTAATGGCGCCAATCTCTTTTTCGCCCGTCAATTTGGTATCGATCCCAATTCAGGAGATACTAGCAGGAATCAGTGGTTGCTTGGACTGGTCAATTCTGCGCCTTATTTGTGCTGCGGTGTTTTAGGATGTTGGTTGACTGAGCCAGTATGTTGCACCCCTTGTTGCTACTAAAGGTGTATTCTGATCCTCTTTTGATAGTTGAACAGGGTGTTTGGTCGTCGAGGCACCATTTTCATTACCGCCTTGATCTCCTTCTTGACTTGCATTTGGCAAGGCGTTACCAACTCTTGGGAACATCTCTTCGTTGCCCGTTTTGTACTCGGTCTGGGAATTGGACCAAAGTCGAGTACAGTTCCGGTCTATGCCGCTGAATGTGCTCCTCCCGCAATTCGCGGTGCTCTCGTTATGATGTGGTAAATACCTTTTTGTCTAGTCGGGGTGATGAAAAATAACCTCGTGTGTTTTAGGCAAACATGGACAGCATTTGGGATCATGCTTGGAACTGTCATGGACCTTGCTTTCTTCCGAGTCCCCGACAGGCCTAATATCACCGGTCTAAACTGGCGCTTGATGTTGGCAAGTGTGAGTGTGTTGCCCAACTCTTGTTGTACTTCAATCCTTAACATTATACTATTCCTATCAAGGCTGGTATTCCCGCACTTTTTATCGTTGTACAAGTGTTTTTCTGCCCCGAATCTCCTCGTTGGTATTTGTCCAAGGGGCGTTACAGGGACGCATACAATTCCCTTGCGCGTCTCAGATACAGGCCCGTACAGGCCGCTAGAGATCTGTATTGTATGTACTGCTCATTGAGTATCTCACAGATCACTCACATTCCCTTTGTAGACATCCACGTCTTGCTAGAAGCTGAGAAGAGCATCATTCGCAACAGGAACCCATTCTTAGAGCTTTTCACTGTTCCCAGGAATCGTAGAGCTACACTCGCATCTTTCATCGTCATGTTCATGTGGGTGTTGTGCATCTGTCTGTGTTGTCTTGCCTGAGCGAGTCTTTCATTTCAACAGGCAACAATTTTGTGGCATCAATGTCATTGCTTACTACTCGAGTAACATTTTCACTTCTGCCGGCTTCACCAATTTCCAAGCTCTCATTGCATCGTGGGGCTTTGGAATGATCAATTGGTTATTCGCCTTTCCAGCTATCTACACTATCGACACTTTTGGTCGGCGCAACTTGCTTCTGACTACGTTCCCGCTCATGTCGATTTTCCTGCTTCTTGCTGGATTCTCCTTGCAAGTCTTTATATACTGTTGTTTGTACAAATTCCTGAACATTTTGCTTTTCTTTAGCTGGATACCCGCAGGAAATGCCCAAATTGGAGTGGTAGCATTGGGAATTTACTTGTTCGCTATGGCATACAGTCCTGGAGAGGGACCCGTGCCATTCACAGTGCGTTATCTTCTGTATTATACTTCTTCGAGGCTGATTTTATGGTTACAGTATTCTGCTGAAGCATTCCCGCTATATGTTCGTGATATCGGAATGAGTTTTGCGTGAGTTGTGTCCACTTTTTACATCAGCGTACATGATCTAGACAAGTTTTTGTCCATAGTACTGCCGTATTATGGTTCTTCAACTTTATTGTCGCGATTACATTTCCACGACTATTGGGAGCTTTCAAACCCCAAGGAGCCTTTGGTTGGTATGCTGGTTGGAAGTACGTGTATTCTGTTACTCGCGTTGATATGCTTGATAGCTAATTTGTTTTTTTTTTTTTTCAAAAGTATCATTGGATTTGTTGCAATCCTTCTTTTCGTTCCGGAGACCAAAGCACTCAGTCTTGAGGAGTTGGACCAAGTTTTCAGTGTCCCCACTCATATTCACGCTGCCTATCAATTGAAAGCATTGCCGCATAATATTAAAAAGTATATCTTCAGGATGAAAGTAGGGGATTTACCTCCATTGTACGAGCATGAAGGTGCAATAGGGGAGAAGACATATGCTCCGGGTGGAATGGGGCATGCGTAGAACAAGTTGAAAGCGAATGTGCACTATCATGAGACTACTACTACTTCTTACGGTTTTTTCAACGACTACACTGTATTTTTACTCTTGTAACGTAGTTATTATGTCTCCTTGATGCATAACTATTATTTTTAACGCGTACTCGTGCGATACAGAATGCTTGGTACAGCGCCACAACAACTCGTCTGAATTTATGATCGCTGGTGTAATCTACTCATGACTCAAACTACTCTCCTTCAATATGAGGCACCTTGTCTGTTTTCTTAGCATTTTCCCTTCAATGTTGTCTATCTAATATGTCTTGTACAGGGCCTGTCTATGCTTTGGATTGGTGCAAATCACCGGCTCCAAACGCTCAGCTTCGACCGCGATCGTCTTTTCGGTTGGGAATTGGGTCCTTCCTAGACAACTTCCACAATCGTATCGCCATCGCTGGTCTTCAAGACGAGCGTGTGCTCATTGAAGACGACTACTCTGATTATCCCGATTTCGTGACCCTTTGTGAAGCCCATCATGGTTACCCAGTGACTAGTTTACAGTGGCAGCCAGCGACAGCACTAGGCTACGGCTGGTCTCAGAAACAGCCATCCACGGAACTATTGGCTACAACGGGAGATGCACTGAGGATATGGGAGCATGTGGGAGATGGTCAGCCAGTCATGTCGAATTATGTGGGGCGGCCGTCTGCATCGAGCGGGCATGCGTTGAATCTAAAGACAGCACTCTCCGGGGTACGTGAAACTTTGTCCTAATCCACGTTCTTCTTATCGTTTGGTACTAGCAATCGAAAATACAGAATCAGTCCAACGGCGCGCCTCTGACCAACTTTTCGTGGAACGAAAAGGCACCTAGCCTAATAGTCACGTCCTCAATCGATACGACTTGCACGGTGTGGAACATCGATACCGCTGCTGCGGTTACACAGTTGATTGCTCATGATCGAGAGGTCTACGACGTAGCTTGGCTCCCTGGCTCGACAGATATCTTTGTCTCTGTCGGCGCTGACGGAAGCTTACGGGCTTTCGATTTACGAAGCTTGGAACACTCGACTATTCTGTACGAAACCCCCGCTCCCAAGAATGTGCCGCCTCCTTCCGCCTCACCTTCTACATCTGCGCGACCACCCACATCCCCTCTTCTCCGAATCGCATTCAACCCATCCGACTCCAATTACATGTCTACTTTTCATATGGATGGCTCCGAAGTGCAAATACTAGACATGCGAAGTCCAGGACAGCCCGTCATAGAGTTGAAAGCACATCATGCTCAAATCAATGCTCTAGGCTGGGGCTCGGCCGAGCATCCACTTTTAGCTACAGCTGGTATGTAAAAATGTGGTATAGTCTATGTGGAGACATTCACTGACCTCGTATGCCCCAGGTGACGATTGTCAGCTGCTGTTGTGGGATCTAGCCAATTACACGCAGGGTGCAACATCGCCACGGAGCGCGAGCGCACGTCTGAACTCCCCCAGACCTGACGTGAAGCGGAAGCTGGTCACAGATCCAGTCATGGCGTATACTGCGATGGGACAGATAACGAATTTAGCGTGGTCGCCACTGATACAAGGTATATCAATGGGCACTGGCCACTCTACCGCGACGGGGGAATGGGTAGCGATTGCTAGTGGCAAATCGGTCAAGGCGTTGAAAGTTTAGCGCTTACTTGGGAAGCAATATCTGATAATGTCCCTGTTAAAATGTCAGTACTGTATCTGCCAAGAGAGATGGTGTCTGTAGCTTGTGAGCAGGAAGCTAGGAACACTGGAGGGAACCACGGGGATAGCATGTCGCATCAAATGGGCATTGATTACGTACACACTTTCGGGTCTTATCAGCACACCGTTATTCGGACAGGTCCATATGCTTTATCTAGTCCTCCCCTTCAATATAAACATGCCCGACTTTTTCTTTCCTTCTCCGAGTCCCCATGCCCGCTTTTGCACAACTTCCTCATGCTCATGACAAGGTTTCCAATTCTTCCCTCGACGAGAAGGACAACCAGCAACCTGAAGATCTTGAGGGTGCTCGGGAGGCCCCCTTCGTCTCCGTTGAAGACGAGCCTTCCCTTCTTCATGTCTGGTACCAAAAGTGTAGACCCTTCGTCTTGGCCTTAGTGGCGAGCGTGATTATTGGATGGTGGGTCAGTGCGACCGTCCTACCGGCTACAAGGCATCGGTGGTGAGTTTCCGATGAAGAGAAGAAAAAATAAATCTTGATCTTTTCTCGACAGGATTGTGCAGACCTTGTTTGCTTGGTTCTTCGTGCTGTAAGATCATGTACATTCCAGTCATCCAGTCTATAACTGTTGTATTTCAGTGTCATTGCATTTCGATTCATCCCCAATTCTGTCGTCTCAAAACCTGTCGGAGTTATTTGGGAGACCTGTGTTCAGCGTCCTTTCTTCACTCTCCCTCACTACGTTAGGTTGACTATCGGCTGGTTGTGTCTTCTCGGTATTGTCTTCGGCTCGGCCTTTGGATTCAAACTTGAACTTGTGAGAATAACTTTATTGCCTCTCTCTCTCTTTATAATTCTTACTATCTCGTGGACAGAACACCAACTATGGTGATCGTGCCATTTCGGTTCTTGGTCTCTTCGTTTTTCAATTCTGCTTTTGGTTATCTTCGAAGCACAGATCCCATGTGCCGTGGTACGCAGCTCTCTTGCTTTTCGACATCCTTCAACTAATTCTCAACTGTGAGGACAGGCCTACCGTTATTGTCGGGTTATTTATCCAGCAAGCTATTGCCTTATTCGTGTTGAAGAGCAGTGCCGGGTTCTCTATATTCAAATGGATTGCTGCCCTTGCTTCCGACTTTCTCGCACAATCCGAAGCTGGCGCTGCGTTCTTTTTCGACCAAGATACCATAAACAAGCACTGGTTTTTCGTGAACACGGTACGTTTGCAATACACACGTTTGGCTCACAAGGCTGAAGCAACATTTTTGTACCAGCTTGCTGCTATCATCTTCTTCATCGCCTTTGTTCAAATGTTGTATTATCTGGGTGTCATGCAATGGATGCTGGGCAAATTGTAAGGATTTCTTCTACATCATAGTGCCGTTTGAGCCAAGTTGACATTGCCGTAGCGCCTGGTTGTTTTTCAAGCTTCTCAATGTATCTGGCGCTGAGGCTGTTGTCGCTGCTTCCTCTCCTTGGATTGGTCAAGGAGAGTCTGCCTGTCTTGTGCGCCCCTACGTCGATTTAAGTGTGACTAATATCGAAGAGTGAATTTCTTGCTAATCGAATCACAGTAATGACTGAGTCTGAACTTCGTGAGTGGCGCGTGTTTCCCGAGGAGAACGCGCTCTGATCCTTGAAGTAAAGATTTAACAATGACTTCTGGGTTTTCTACCATTGCCGGATCCGTCATGGCGGCTTACATCAATCTCGGTGTTCCCGCGCAAAACCTCGTTACAGCCTCCGTTATGAGCATTCCCGCGTCTATTGCTATCAGCAAGTTGCGCATTCCAGAGTTGGATGAACCAGTGACTCGCGGAAGAGTCGTCGTCGATCGAGGCAAGGCGGAAAAGTACCCTCCGGCGAGTTCATTCATCCATATGTAGAGCTTCATCGTCTCATGTAACCTGTAGGCCAATGCCCTCCATGCATTTAGCAAGGGCGCTGTATTTGGTCTTGTAGTGGCCGGTCAGATCTTGTAGGTTCTCTTTCATCCACATTCTCAGTACTCGATTAACTTTGGGTTTGGGTAAGAACAAATGTGCTTACTGTGCTGTCTCTTGTCGCCGCGTGAGTCCCTGTTTCTCTAAACTAGCCTTTGATCTGCTGACTATATATCACTAGTATCAACGGTCTTCTCACTTGGATAGGGCGTGGCTTCGGCATCCATGCGCTGACACTACAGCTCATCATTGGATATGTTTTCTATCCTGTCACGTTCTTCCTTGGTGTTCCACGCTCTGAAATCCTCCAAGTGTCTCGAATACTCGCAACCAAGCTTATCGCCAACGAGTTTGCGGCATATACTGATCTCATAGCTTTGCAGCAGACGGAGGCTGCATTGAGTCCTCGTGCATTCACGATTGCCACCTATGCATTATGCGGCTTTGCTAATCTCGGGTCTCTTGGTATCCAAATTGGTGTGCTGAGTGCAATGGCACCTTCTCGAGCCAAAATAATTTCCCGTATCGCTGTGTCGGCGATGATTTGCGGCTTTCTATCTACGTTGCAGACCGCTGGCATTGCGTGAGTCTTACATCTAACCACGTTTGTAATATGCTTATCTCGCCTCCTTTATTCTAGTGGTATGCTTGTTTGAGGGTATACATACTTGTACGCTATATAGAACCGTTACACCCTGTACTGTAATACCTGGTCTAAAAGAATACTTGTTTGTGTACCGTTTCTGCATGGCTTACGTCATGTTGCGATTTCTTGTGTTTTGCTTCCATGTCCTCCTCGTTACTGGTCTTTCTCCTCGCCCGCTCGTTATTTGGCATGGACTAGGCGATTCCCACTCATCTCCTGGAATGATTGAATTCATTTCCAAAATAAAGGAAATTCATCCGCACATTTTTGTACATTCTGTGTACCTCGACCAGGATTTGGATAAAGACCGACAGGCTAGTTTTGTGCGTCGAGATCTTTATGCTGCATGTTGTAATCCTTCTGAGCACGTTCATCATTACAGTACGGAAATGTGAATGAACAAGTCAAGCTTGTTCACCAGCAACTAGCCGCTATTCCTCAATTACTCAACGGGTTTGATGCTATCGGGTTTTCTCAAGGCAAGCAGCATCATCTAATGACTGTATTGCGGTTGTTTGATTTCCGTTCAGGTGGTCAATTTCTTCGCGCATACGTCGAACGGTACAATATACCGTCAGTTCACAACCTCCTGACATTCGGGTCTCAACATATGGGGATTTCTGACCTACCAATCTGCCGACCCTTTGACGCTCTTTGTCAAATTGCACGTCGCGTCACTAAAAGAGCGGTATATAGCCCATGGGCCCAGGAGAACTCGGTGCAGGTGAGGTGCCTCACGTCAGCATCTTTTATCTCTCATGGTCAATTTCTCGGGCTTTCGAAAGGCTCAATACTTCCGGGATCCAGCCAATCTTGACGCATACATCTCTGCTAATCATTTCTTGACCTCAATCAATAATGAAATACCTCTTCTGCGCAATAAAACCTATGCTGAGAACCTTGCTTCTTTGGGTGCGCTCGTTCTCATTCTCTTCACCCAAGACAAGACCGTCGTCCCAAAGGAAAGTGCATGGTTTGGGAGTGACGCAGTCAATGATGAGACGTCGGGTCTGGCTAGTGGGCAGCATTTGTTAGCAGAAGGGCGGGATTACATCACTGTGCCTATGCACCTCCAACCAATCTATACTGAAGATTGGATTGGTCTGCGTACACTTGATGAGCAGGGTCGAGTGTTCTTTGACTCTTGTGATGGCGAGCACATGGATATTAGTGACTGCTGGGAACCCTTAGTCCGAAGTTGGATCGGAGAATTGGTATAGGTAGAATAACATATTGACATCATGTACATTCATCAATGTCATTTGGGATACAACCCAATAGTCCCTGTTACCTGATTATACATTTGAAGACTTTCTTCCCTTCTGTGTTGTTTACAATGTTTACAATTATGATATTTGTCTACGACTAGAGACTAAGGTTGAAATACGACCTCAACAAACCAGACTGGGAGTAATGTAGGGAGGATGGTCTACAGTGGATACTAGGAGGGTGGTAATTATGTGAATATCAGAAATGACCATAGGGAGGGTGGTCTACAGTAGATACTAGGTGTGAATATCAAGAATGGGTTCAAGGTGGATGTGGATTAATGAGGCAGTCAAGCTCGACTGGCAGGTATGCTAGAGCAGCTTGGTGTATGGGTAGGAGGAGTGGGTAGTGCAAATGAGGTTCTAGTGTACAGTGGGCCAACATTAGCTGTGTTTGATACTCAGCCAGTTGAGTTGTAAAACGAGATGTTGGTGGTGTAGGCATGACTGCAGATCAATGAGAGTATGTTTGGCCTATGCCTGAGTGATAGACATGCTCTACAGATCACCGCTTGCATGATAGCCTGAAGCATGCACATGCCACATTAGATGTGATAGGTGGGAGACAATGATGACCAGGAAAAATGGCAAGATAAATTTTTCGGGTATGTATGAGTAGTCCTCGACGGCAATGAGGAATGGGAGGAATAGCAGGACAGAGAGATTGAGGGGCAATTGGGAATTCAAGTGTATGAGGGATGGCAGGCATGAAAAGAAATTTCTTTTGGTTTGTATTTGGTTCAATTTGAGTATTGGGGGATGTTGGGTGTTTGGATTTGAGTTGAAACCTCACCAGATAGACTGGTGGTACTGAGTGTATGAGCTAACATCATTTATCGAGTGCCTGAAGCTCGACAGTGAATGGAACAACAAGGAGACCACCTGAGGTGAGGGGTGATGGTTGTTGTTCTTGTTGTTGTTCTGTACTAGGGGAGTCTAGGCTGAAGATTGGGGTGCTTATGTAACATGGTTTGTGGCTAAAGCAACTCTCCAAGTGCTACAGCAATGATAATTTGCTCTTGAGAAGCCAAAGCATTGCCCTGATGGGCGACTTTCACAAGCCTAACATTACAAGCCTAGCACCATGTCTCTTGCACAAGGACCCCCATGATCATAAAGATGTCTGGTGTCTGGCCTCTATGTGGTGCAAGGAACAAGTAACCTCTCTAGAGGCAAAACCAACAGACACTCTCATAGCTCTGCTTGAGAATCACTAGTGGAACTTCTAGCAGACTTGCAGGACTGTCAAGTCAAACACCCTTCATTAAGGTGTCAGGATACTGTAACTTAGACCCTTGGACAAGGAATATCATTTGCAAAATTGTATATAGCTTCTATATCAACCCTCTCATCCTAAGAGCCAGGGTAGGGACCATCCTGACACATTCACAACCATATGCTCTCTGCATCGGTCCTAACACTGCCCAGCTATAGGTATGCTATTTTTTTTGTGGATAGAGTGGAGTTAGAATTCAGATAAGGTTCAAGCCACCTGGCTGGCAGTACACCTACATACCTCCCTCTAGAAACTGCCCATAGCTGAGTATACTCACACTAGAGTGCACATCTCGTACCCCATCTCCTTCTGAGTATAGAAGGCTGTCAGCCCCTCTCCAGCATAATCACTCTCCTCCTACTATTAAAACCCCTAGTAGATGCCATCAGGCAGTTAAAGCCTATAGAATAGACAGAGGGAGAGCAAGAACTAGAGGAGACTCACAGTCTGATAGTGACCCAGACCATGCCAATGATGAGAATGAAATGAAAAATGAACTGCTAATGGGTTAATGCCCAAAAACAACCAAAACAACCAAGTTACTTGAAAGGTGCGAGTCTGAGGGGGTGTTGTCAAAGGTTCTGCACAACCAAACTTATGGCTTCTTTATTAGAACTTTATATCTTTATCACAAGAACTTTATAGTTGAGCTTTTAAAATGCACTAAGGCAAAAAGTAGCACAAGGGGGTTTTAAACAAGACAGGTGTTCACTGCACAATCACAACTGATTGACCACAAGATCAAACAACCAATTTCAATAACACAACCAGTTCAATTCAACCAATAATGATCTTTATACAATATCACAATAAACACCGGACTTTGAAACAGACTAGGGCAACTTTATGTTTTTGGTAGGTTTTCCCTTCACAGGCACAATTCACATTATAAAGACAATGCCCAGTGACCCTGTGACTATGGTCCTCTCCTGGATTTTCTCTCCTGGATTTTCTCTCTCCAAGTTACTGCCCTTTTATACATACTGCCAGTTCAAAATAAATAAAAATGGAAATTATAGCTAAACTGTCCTGTCTTATATATATACCTATATCCGTGTATGTAGGTTGTAAGTATCTGTGTCATGTATATCCTTTGTTACTTGTTATAGATCTATTTTATGAGGCAAACCTCAAAAATGTGTTTTAATTCCACTATTTTTATTGTGAGCAATGTTCAACTCCTTTATTCCATTTTTATGGATTTCCTTGATATTTCTCAGGCATCTGGGTTTCATAGAATTAATCACCTGATAGAATCTAAGACCCTCAAAGTATCACATTGTTTCTTTCAAGAAGCTCCTTCAATTCAGTAGTATTCTGAGAAATTTCTCAGGCATCTGGGTTTCATAGAATTAATCACCTGATAGAATCTAAAACCCTCAAAGTATCACATTATTTCTCTCAAGAAGCTCCTTCAATTCAGTAGTATTCTGAGAAATTTTACTGATCAAGTTTTTACACCTCCTAACCAGTTTCTTGGCAAGCATTTTACACCAAACATTTAATTGAAGCAAATGCCCTCAATCAAACATTTGTTCCTGGTGATTAATTAAGAAGTAAATATCCCAGAACTATTCTAGACCCATTATGTCAACTTTTAATTTGTGTTCTGTCCATTCTCAGTTTCTGTTGGGTTTGTAATCTTTACTGACTGGAGGAAAATGTTCTCCTAATAATTATATGATGCAATTGACATTGTGATGTCAGAGTTCTTGTTACAGTGTTGCGTCAAAAAGCCTTTCAACACTGAAATCTATCAGATTGAAGTAAATATTTTGAACATTAAGGACTAGAGTCATCCCAGACTGCTAGTTAAGACATGAAACATACTTGTAGCCACCATGCCTAAGTGTAGTGATTGTTACAGTACTGAATCTGGTGCTAAGCAACTGAGACCAATAGGTTATACAAAGAGATACTAGTTATGCCTCTCCAGAGGTGTTGGAAGGCCAATGTTCCATACCAGATTGAGTTGGTCAAACCCACCCTCTAATAACTAGAGACTCTACCAAGTATTGTTGACTGTAATCCAAGGGGTTGATGGAATTTCACTTCAATTGAACAACTATCTAAGTCCTTTGGACTGACTAAAAGTTCCAGCTGGTCTTGCTAATTAAGTTGGCACTATAAGATTGAATGCTAAGAATATGGGCAATCTTGAAGATTGTGTTACCAGAGAAATATAGTACATTGAGTACTATGTGAACATGATGTCACTGAGATGAAATGCCAGTCTGTGTAATAAAAGAAGTAAATTCTAAGTTACCTCTGCACAAATGAGTTGAATACTCAAATCTCATGATAGAAGAAGTTAGATACTGAAAATGAGTATCTCTCTGAATCTGAGTATCTCTCTGAAATTCAGTAACCCTCTGAACTTGATGGAAGATAAAGGCACTCTAATTGGAGGTCTTAGACAAAACTATCAGATAGAATACTGTCCAAGGAGAAGCTGAGAGCTATCCTAAACAAGAAATATAACCTGAGTACAAATCTGACCAAAAGAGATGTATAGGGGTAAAACTTGAAATAAACAGTTACTGTACCTTGCTGTGGCTGATAAAAATGATGAAGCATGGTCTAGATAAGCTCTAGAGCTTCTACACAACCCCTAATGCTGCCCTAGTAGAGGAGAATGTGCCAATTTTGGAGAAACTTATAGGGGATCAGATTTGCAATGCACTGAAGAGAATGTCAACTGTCATGATACTGGGTGTTATTTACATGTTCTGGACCTTTATTTAGATACCCTGGGTACACTACAACACCCCTAGAATGCAGACAAAGCAATATATTTCTGATTTTATACCAATCTATACCCAAAGTTCCTATATTTTGACTATCTAACTGGAAAATTACCTAGAAAACTACCTAAAAAGAAGAATTCAATCTCTACTCAATTGATACTTACTTACTTTTGACCCATTTACTGTTCAGATTACTCTTTTAATTTTGAGATATATATTTGATTTTATGATTTAGTATATATAGCTTACAGAGTATCTATTTAGATTTTCTCAAGTTAGTACTGCTCAAAGCTACAAGCCAAAGCAGGAAGCCCTTCTTAGGTGCCGATCGGGTGAACAGCTTATGGTAACTGGGGGGGGCTTAAGGCTTATAGGTCACATCAGTCACATAGAGTTACATAGAGTTACGCGTGTTACGGATAGTCACAGCAGCTTATCTGATGTGCAACTGCTTGTCCTCCTTCTCTCATTAATGGCTCATTTCCGCTTCCTGGACTGACATAATGACCGCGCAAAGCCCTCTGCATACCATTCTAGGGCAAAGAAGTTAGATGAAGCCCGTAAAAGGCACTGTCACCTTGCTACACTGGCTTTTATTTGTGCATCAACTGCCTTTGCTGCATCAACTGGAGCAGCTGTTCCAGATCCAACTCCTATGTACACTTCTATCCTCACTGGCCAACAATGGGTTGACGAACTTCTCAAAGGACACCCTTTACACTTTCAGCAACAGCTTGGAATGTCTAAGGAAGTTTTTTGTCGCTTGTCTTTTGAATTGCAGATGTTTTATGGGCTGCAGAATACAAAGTTTGTGACTGTAGAGGAACAGTTGGCTATCTTTCTACATTTCCTGAGTACTGGCTGTACATCCCGGGTGCTCTGAGAGCGATTCCAAAGAAGTAGTGATACAATTTCCCAGTACGTGGACTTCTGTGACATAATATCTATAGCTTATTTTCATGCAATAGATATATCCATCACCTGATGCTGATTTAGGCCAAAAAACTACAAAGAACTATTCAATCTCCGCCATGCTCAGGCTCGCAACATCATTGAGTGTATTTTTGATGTTCTCAAACGGCGATTCCCAGTATTTGGCACTGCACCGGGTATGAAATTGATACTCAAGCCAAATTAGTGGCTGCAATAGCTGCTCTGCATAATTTCATCTGTGTTCACGATGTATCAGGTGAGCAGATAGATGAATTGGAAAGTCTATCTGGGTTTGGAGAGTCAGGGCAGAGATCAACACCTCTAGATGAAACAGCTGTCTCAGAAGAAGAGTGTGTTTGTGCAGAAGATCACAGAAAGAGAATTGCCAAGAAAATGTGGGAAGATTATCTTAAATGTTTGGCAGAGCGTGGCCAGACTATAGAAACTGCTACAGAGAATATGACAGATATCTAAGATTGTACTACAATTACATAGATACTACTCATCAAGCATATCATGTACATATGTAACACGATCATCAACAGTGTCATATGGACAGTATAGCTGAGTGACATCAGAATCACGAGTGAATCAAAATTGAAAGGAGGATCCCAGGCTTGGACTCGATCGGCCATGTATTCACGCACAAAGAAAGCATTCGCGTCTTCGACTGTGAAGAATACCTGCAACGCCCCTCCACCCCATCCGAGACCTTCTCAAAGTGCCGCTGTTGCGCTGAAAACGCATACACACCTGAAATACCTGAAATTAAACAATTTCTACTGTGAATATGATGGGAATAAAGGGCTAGACTATGTCCCATAGTGCTAGCTAAAACATAGAACACGAATAGTTAAAGGCTCGAAGTGAAAGGACTACGATGTACGAGTATGCATCAAGACCTTATGGCTGATATGCCTCTAGACCTTCGGCGAAGTAACTACCTGCTGCGAGACTGTACAGTATGGTCAGACCCACCCTGCCTGGCAAAGAGCCCTTCGTCTGGAAGTCGCTATTCAAGTATCTGTGTAATCCACGGGACTTAGGAAGGAAGAAACTACACACACACAGGCGTAATAGCCTCATGAGCCTCGATAATGTCGAAAGGACAAAGCTAGAGGTATCGCCGAGCCATCAAAATGGTTTGTTCGAACTTAGCCGACCTCCTAGAACCTGCAGATTGATGATATACTGGAGATAACGCTTTATGATCGGAAATATATGATCGACGATTCCGTTCCGAGATACTAGATGGTCAAAGCTATGAAAATGATCAGTCTCGATGACTGTATAATAACTTATTAGTAAAGTAATGACAGAATTGACCTTCGAGCGCTGGATATTGGTATATCTACGAGGTGCTATGGGGTCTAGATGTCGAAATAGGAGAAAATACGGAAGCCCGACGGGATAAATGACTAGAAACTGCCCTCAGCGCCCCTATAAGTACACTGTAAAACAGTTACGAAGATGAATAATAACGAAATGCATAGGAGTAGTTCGTTTAGAATGGCTCGAGCGCATGATAAGAAGGGTCTAGATGTACCAAAAACATCACTAAAACATAATACTTACACATATATACCCAAGAACTGCACATAATTACCCTCTAGACGTGCCTACTTACCCAACTCAGTCATATTGTTTCTGTTTATATCCATTTTATACTCGATGTTATCCCTCTGTTCCTTTTAATTACTCCACTCAGTTTTCTATCTATTTATGAAATACTTACAAGCAGTAGAGTACATATACTGTCATGTATAGGGTCGAGCGCCCCAGGTTACAACTGCCCGCCAAATTGGAGAACTTTACGTATCTTCTAGAGCGTTAAATCGCAGAAGGCCTCTTGATTGTGAACGTCAGGCCCCGGTTCTTCGAGCTGGTAGAGGCGGACTATTAGGAATTGCAGTGCTTTAATAGAGTGCTAAATATCTGAACATCTGTTGTGTTTGAACTGTCTGTCTGTCTGTCTGTCTGTCTGTGTCTGTCTGTCTGTGTCTGTCTGTTTGCTGTTTCTGGTACTCGTCGAAGGGTCTAGACGGTGATCTTACAGTTCAGTTAGTCTTTCCAACAGTCTAGCTCGACTTTAGTCAGTTTTCTGCGTGCGGAATCTTTGCCAACGCCAGACTACACTCGCTTTTACAAGGCAACCTTTGAGTTTAGACGAGTTCCTACGTCTTAGAGTGCTCATTACGCTGCTATTATCTGGAGCCCACCGCGAGGGGTAGTTTCAGAAAACAATTATATCGAGTTTTACTCTTGAAAGACCTCTGTGTCTAAATATCGCTGTCTTTTGACCTCGGCGAATTGAATTGACGATTTGATTTGCCTCTCGAAGTGGAAATTGTACATTTGCATAACACTTCAAGGTATTCTACTTCGAATTCGAGTCTCTTGCAAAGATTAGTGACTCTAGCCGTCGTGGAAAACCTAGAACTACACGAAATTCCCGTGAGGCTGGACAAGAAGAATTAATATTCGAGTCTAGACCCCCTCGTCGTAGTAGAATCCCTGTTCGAAACAACTTGCCTCTGTCTAGAGAGAGGTATAGAGGAACAAACGAAGTTATAGGAGATATAAGACTACCAAGTCCTGAATTCTCTGATTTTACAAACATGCCTGATGAAGGAAATAATGCTACTGCTGGACCTGCTGGTCAAGGGCGAAACCCACAGCAGCAGAGACAACCAAATAATGATGAGGCTGCGGCGAATCGAAATCCTGGAGGAAATCGGCCGCGCCGACCTCAACAAACTGAAGTAGTAGATGCATACTTACGAGAGCTACCTGCTGAGGTGCTCGCCGAAGTACAAAACGAGCAGTTACCGAAAGTCTCAAAGAAGGCACCCATATTTGATAGAGATCGTCCTGAGAAACTTGCAGGATGGCTCGAGGACTTAGAGGAAATCTTTAGGACTTTAAATATCAGATCTGAGATGGCGAAGATCCATCTAGCCTTGAAATACATGACTTATGAGACGAGAAAGGAGCTAGCTACGCTTGATGCAGCTTCAGGAGATGATTGGGAAACATTTAGAGTTGCCTTGCTTGACTGCTATCCGGATTCTAGTGATAAGGACGGATATGGCTCGAAGCAGAGGCTCATGAGTGTAATTGAAAAGTACATGCTAGTGCCATCTGGTCAACTAGAGAAGCTTTTGGCCTTCTCGAGGGCGTATCAGATTGAAGCAAAGAAGTTAATGAGTGGACATGCTGTCATCTCGAACTTCGAGGCAGTACAAGGATATCTAGCTGCTCTAGAAGAACAGTTTAGAAAGAGAGTTATTCGAAAATTATCAACTAATGGTACTGGAGAAGGGGTTCGTCGAAGAGATGATCCTTGGACTCTAGAGCAAGTTGTAAAAGCTGCAAAAGCTGTATGTGCTATTCCTCCTGAGGAATTATATGATGTAGGAGCGAGTTGGAGCCTACCAGGTGTCATAAACACTGGAGCTAGACCCCTCTCGAGCCGACCATCTATGACTGACAGGTTAACTGCTATAAAGCAGGAAGAAGCACAGAATGAGTGGGAACGAAAGATTTCGTACACAGTAGATGATAACGAGACGAAAATTAAGACCATTCACCAGAAGCTAGACACTATGACGAACCAGAATCAAGAGATGATGAAGTCCTTGATAAGGATGGTACAAATGTCAAGTAGAAACACTGGAAATATGGGTCTAGCGTCTTCGACGAATGTTGGTATGTCTTCTATGCCTAACAGAGGACTTCTGGACACGAGTAGAGTTATGCCTGCCCGTGATCTAGCTTGTTTCATGTGTGGAGGCAGAGGACATGGTTCACAAGACTGTCCAGCTCAACATCACTTTGTAAGTAAGGGATGGATGAAGCGAAATGCGAGGAATAGATGGGAACTAAAGGATGGTTCGCCACTTCCTTGGATAAATGAAGGAGATAAAGAGACTAGAAAAGAAAAGATTGAGAAAATTGCAAAAGAGAAGGGATGGGATGTAGAAGTCCACCCAGATCAGTTCTTATATGAAGTAGAATCTATGCCAAATGCATACCAGGTGCAGCTGCACGAAGCTAGCCCCCTGGGAATGGAAAATAATGAAGTTGATACATTGGCTGTACAAGTACTTGAACAGCTAGAAAGGATGGGAGTTGAGTATAAGGCCTTGTCTGATGGACAAGTGTCTATAAACACTCCTGGAGGTTCGAAAAACTAATACTTTCGATGAAGGAGCTTAAACAGGTGCTAGTTGGTGCAAAGAAGTTACCTAGCCCTGTTCCCAGCAAAGCTCCGGAGGAAGATAATGCTGGAAAGACGTCTAGACGCCTCGAAGTGGTGCTAGAGCGTCCTAAGAACTTTAATCGACACTTGTATAAACCCATAAACATGACGGATGAGTCGTTGGAAACCCCTGAGCCCGAATTAGGCAAAGAGGCGCCCGCGCATAACGTCCCGGAAACGAAAAACTTAAATAAAAGACCATTTGATAACATAAAGCCTATTGAGAGACGAATCCAACCACCAAAGGAGGGTCTAGAAACGTCCCCAGTGACCGCTAGAACACCTAGTGTGGATATAGAAGAGTCTCGAGGCTCGGCGAAGAAGAAAGTAACATTTGATTTGCCTAAGGGACCTGAATACAAACTACAAAGTGGCGTGTACAGGCCTGGAGTTGCTGAAGAAGTTGCAACGAAGATATTAAAGAGTGAAATACCTATAAGTATGGAAGAAGTAATTGCTATTTCCCCTACTTTGCAGAAAATATTGAATAGAAAGACTAAGAATAGTCGAGTATATAAGAGGCCTCTAAAGGCATTTGTACAAGAGATTAGAGACGAGGAAAACCCAGAAGACACTGATCTACCTGAGGATTCTATCTCTTTGCCATATGACACTCAAGTAGTGGATATTGATGATCTAGCATGGGGAGACTGCTTTGTACAGGTCCTCGAAGGCTCGAGCGGCTTGCAAACAGGATCTTTAGTCCATGTAGATGTTGTAGAACAATATCTCGAAGATGTTCCGCCATCTGAACGAGGAAAGATTATCATTGTAGCCAGACCAAGTGATAGTCTGCGAGTTATCTTTCCTGATATTAATAAACAAGGGCCAGTCGAGTGTATACTTGACAGTGGGTCTCAAATAGTATCAATGGACACGGATATAGCAATGGGACTAGGTCTAGCCTGGGATCCAAAGACTGTTATCCATATGCAAAGTGCTAGTGGACAGCTAAGCCCAACCAGGGGTCTAGCTAGGAACGTACCGTTTACCTTTGGTGAAATAGTCGTTTATATGCAGATTCATGTGATGGATAAAGCTCCATATAAAGTTCTGTTGGGAAGACCCTTCGATGTTTTAACAGAAAGTAATATTAAGACAAATAAGGATGGAAGTCAAGAATTAACGATTCGAGACCCTAATTCTGGCATGACCTGCACAATGGGAACATATGAACGAGGCAGAGGTATTGGACCGAAGCCTGAAGGAGAAGAAAAACTTACACCAGCTACCCAAAAAGCTGCAGAAGAGGAAAGAAGTCCACAAGATGGAAATTTTCAATCCTCGAAGATCTGACAGGCCATCAGGGAGAGGTTGCTGTAAGTATTGGCCTAGGAAAAGATGGTAGATATGAAATAACTGGGTATAGACTGCCTGATGAGGAGACATTCTCTAATAATGAGAAGGCTGAGGCATATGTATATGCATCTCGAGCTAGCATTGAAGAGAGTGATCCCAAGGCTGCCCTTATGCTTAAAAGCTACATGAAGAAGGAAATAACCGAAGATAATTGCAAGGTATATTGTACTTGGCGTGAAGCTAGAGTACAGGATGAGAAAGTACCTTCGAGACCTGCGTATGAGGGTCTCGAGGCAGCTACTGTATTCAATACGGCTGCTCGAACTGAGAAAATGGTTCGGCGAATGCCAAACTTACACTGTAGGATCCTACCTCGTGGAAGTAAGGCTAGATTTCGAAAACCGTTTGCAGTATTCGGCAGTAAGTACAAACCTGTGGCAATAAAAGTGAAACCAGTAAAAACTACGCTTCCAGAAGAGTTCAGGATAGAAAGGCACATAACTGGTGACCCGCTAGAAGGGATGCCGACTTTGTCACCAAATCCACCAGACTTCACACCTGGAGAACGTTATAATGAAGAAAGAAAAGCTATTATTGAGAAGAATCATGATGAAGACTTCTTATGGCCTGAAGAAATGAAGCTAGTACATCACTTAATGAAGGTACAAGAGAAAGGTTTTGCATGGGAAGCTTCAGAAGGGGGAACTTTCAAGACAGAGTTCTTTCCACCTGTTAAATTTCCTGTTATACCACATACTCCATGGGTCGAGAGGAATATACCTATTCCGCCCGGGATCTATGGAGATGTATGCAAAATAATTAAAGATAAGATTGATTCTGGGGTCTACGAACCCTCGAGCTCCTCTTATAGATCCAGATGGTTCTGTGTTTTGAAGAAAGATGGCAAAAGTTTACGGCTAGTACACAGTCTAGAACCGTTAAATAAGGTCACAATTCAACACTCAGGCATACCTCCTGCTACGGCTGATATAGCTAGAAGCTTTGCAGGCAGATCTTGTATTGGACTGCTAGATGTATTTGTAGGCTATGATGAAAGGCTCGTAGATGAGGGATCGAGGGATTTGACGACGTTTCAAACTCCTTTTGGCCCTCACCGACTTGTAAAACTACCAATGGGTTGGACTAACTCAGTACCAATCTATCATGATGATATCACTTATATATTGAAAGAAGAAATTCCACACATAACGAGACCCTATATAGATGATGTTCCAGTGAAAGGACCGTCTACTAGATATGAGCTCGAAGGTGGAGGATACGAAACAATTCCTGAGAACAGTGGAATTAGAAGATTTGTATGGGAACACATGCAAAATATGAATAGAATTGTTCAATGAATGAAACATGCTGGAGGAACCTTCTCAGGACCTAAAGCATTCATTTGCTGCGCAGAAGGAAATGTTGTGGGACATAGAGTCTCGTATGAGGGTGAATTACCTGAAGAAAAGATGGCTAAGACCATTTTGTCATGGGATGCAACTCAATGGACGAAGCGTACACACGTTAAATCATTCTTGGGGACTGCAGGACAACTCAGGATGTTCATTAAAGACTATGCAAAGAAGGCTAGACCCCTCACGAGGTTGACTAGTTCACAAGTTCCCTTTGAGATAGGAGAAAAAGAGTTAGAAGCCGTCGAGCTATTAAAAGAAGGCATTAGAAATGCTCCTGCATTGAAACCAATTGATTATTCGTTGTCTAGCGGCATTACTCTAGCAGTGGATACATCATGGATGGCTGTAGGATATTATTTATACCAAAGAGATCCTAAAGATCCTAAGAAGAAGTTTTATAACTACTTTGGATCTATAACATTAAATGAACGAGAAGCAAGGTTCTCACAGCCTAAGAGAGAGTTATATGGGCTCAAGCTCGCGCTAGCCCATACTTACTACCAAACTTATGGTTGTAGGGATCTAACTGTAGAAACGGATGCTAGCTACATAAAAGGGATGTTAGATAACCCAAGTAGTGGCCCAAATGCAACTATTAATCGTTGGATTGAAGAAATAAGAAAGTATCACTTTGAATTGGTACATATCAAGGGGTCTATACATGGACCTGATGGACTATCTAGACCACCACCGGGTAGTGAACCAACAGAGAGATTACCTGCTGAAGAGGAAGATTATCTAGATAAAGATGATGGGGAACCATTGCGATTTCGTCAGGAAGATGAGAATGAGCAGGGCCCTTATGACTTTGAAGACTTTAAGCATGAGATAGACTCTAGAGGTGGATACTTACAGGGTCTAGCCTTGTCAGTAGAAGACTTCGAAGATGATATTCAAGAATTAATTGAAGAAGAACGAAGATTCGCCTACTGGCGAGAACACATACTATTTGAACAAGGAAAGACTCTAGACTAGTTTGCACAGGTTCTAGTAGCTCCTGAATCGACAGAAGAATGGGAACATGATCATCCTTATATGGAAGAACATAGAACTACCATAGGGATTGAGCTAGATCGACTGCTACCAAGAATAAAAGAGTTCTTAATGCATCCTGAATCGGATATGCTGGATGAGATGGATGCTCGAGCTCGAAGGAAATTTCTTTCGAAGGCGTCTCGATACTTCGTCGACAAGAAAGGACGTATGTATCGAAGAAATGATGAAGTTGGTGGACAACATCAGCTAATAGTTGAGAAAGGACGCCGTATGTATATCCTGCATAGTGCTCATGATCATTTGGGACACAAAGGAATGTATGCTACGAAGGCTGTGATAGAAAAGAGGTTCTGGTGGCCAGAACTGGAGCGAGATGTCAACTGGTTCGTGAAAACGTGTCAGGCATGTCAAGATCGAGCTCTAGCGCTATTGAAAATACCACCTACCCTTACTCACACCCCTTCTCTGTTCCAGAAGGTACATGTGGATGTATTCAAAGTATCTCCGGCTAGTAATGGCTGTAAGAACGTTGTACATGGCCGATGTGCTTTATCTTCTTGGTCAGAGGGACGAGCAATCAGAGATGAGACAGCTCGAGCCTTAGGCGAATGGTTCTTTGAAGATATAATATGTAGATGGGGTTGCCCTCAAGAAGTGGTAACTGATAATGCTAGAAGCATGATTGCAATGTTGAAATGGCTGGAAGAGAAGTATGGGATTAAAGGGATTCGTATCTCAGCCTATAATTCTCAAGCCAATGGAAAGATTGAAAGAGCACACTTTGATATCCGTCAAGCTTTAGTAAAAGCAACGGGAGGTGATCTTAAACGTTGGTACTGGTTTCTCAAACATGTGCTTTGGGCAGACAGAGTAACAACTAGAAGAGGATTTGGATGTTCTCCTTACTTCTTAGTAACTGGAGCAGAACCAATACTGCCTCTAGACCTTATAGAATCAACTTGGTTGGTAGAAGTACCAGATAGAGTCCTTACTTACGAAGAATTGATCGGCTACAGGGCTAGAGCCTTGGCAAAGCATAGAACTCATGTTATGGGCATGATTTCCAGGGTCGACGAAGAGAAAAGAAGAACTATGAAGAAGTTTGAACAAGATTATGAACATGTAATAAAAGACTATGATTTCAAACCTGGAACTCTAGTACAAGTTCGAAACACTCAAATTGAGAAGAGCTTGGACAGGAAGATGTATCCAAGGTATAGAGGACCTATGATTGTCATCAGACGAACTAAGGGTGGTGCCTACATTATTGCTGAAATGGATGGCTCGGTACTTAAAGAAAAGATTGCTGCCTTTCGCGTACTGCCGCATTTTGCAAGATATGAGCCTATAGACCTACCTACGAACGTGCTAGACCTCATAGACCTTACTGCAGAACAGTTAGAACGTATGGTGAACGAAGATGAGGATACTTACGACGAACAAAGTCGAGATTACATTTTTGACTCCATTCCGAACTTAAGAATGCCTCGAGATGAGGAATATGAAGAAGATTCTGATGAAGAAGATGATCATCCTTCTCCTGAGAGGGATTTAAGCGCAGAACCTGAAGAGATCACTGGAGTGCGAACTAGAAGCAATAAACAGTTTGTTCTATTGCGTCGAAGTGGTACTTAATCGATATTCTGAAGGCTCAAAGTAATGACAGTAATAAGAAACTCAAAAGAGTTATATGTATGAAGGTATATGAACTATATCATGAGTTGGGAGTGTAAAGTAGGTTGGAGACTCTGAATACAGGGTCTAGCGCCTATTCTCACAACAATTCAGTTAGAAAGAACTAGATTACGGGGATCGACGAAACTTACTTAGGCACTGCTAGAGTTGGTAGCTGTGGTATCAGCTGAGCTAGATCCAGCCTCCTCCATGGTAGCATCTTGAGGGGTCTCCGAAGATGAAGAATCAGCGGTTTGCTTGTCCTCGACTGAGAGACGACTAAATTGCTCTCGTTGAATGTTGTCCATCTGTTTAACAACGAACTGGTATTGATTGGCATGGAAATGTACAGCATGCTGAAGAGTGACTTGTTCGGTACGAAGGAAATTGAGAACTGAGCGTAAAGCTTCGACGCTAAGCTTGGGCAGTTCGAGATATGGAGTGAGCGCGATATGACGGAAAGTTGTAGCGATGGCGGCTTCTCGTAGGGTCTTATCCTCTGGTCAATATGATCAGTAGGGTCGAGACAGGGAGAACCCATGCTTACTTACCCTCAATATCCTCACGAAGATCGGAAATGGGTTGCTCGAGGCGAATGCGCTTGCCATTGGCAGCTGCAATGTTATCCTGAGCAACTGATAAGTAATACATGGCCTTGAGGTAGGAACGAGAACGTACATCCATTCCAGGTACATCGCCGAGGGCCAATGAAAGAGTAGAGGAACGATTCGCGACGTCCTGAACGTTCGGCGAAGTTATAATATGATGGATAAGAAGACACCGCACTTACCCTGACCTTCTTGTTGAACTTGAGGCCAGGTGGAAGGCTTAATTCTTGAGAAGGGGCATGCATGGATGCAGAAAGACCCAATGCGGCTGCGAGTCCGGCTTTATAGTCCTAAACTTAGGTCAAGTCGGAGTCTCGACCTAAGAAATATGGATACTTACTGGAGTAGAAGCAATCCGACCTCCGACGAACTCGATCTCATCATCATCATCATCGTCTTCGATGATAAGAGGAGATTTAACGTTCTGTGAAGAGTATAGAATGAAGCTTGTAAAGATTAATGAGGAAAGAGGAGAGTTACCTTGCGCTTGCGAGTGGGCTGTCGAAGCACCTCGAGCTTGGCAAAGAACTCCTCGAGCCCATTTAGATGGTAGGGACGATTTACCCCATCAATCTCTGTAATAGCTATCACAGTGTTGAGTCCTTTCTGGAAGGTATCAAAGGCGATATCATCCTTGGCCACCACTTTGGCATTCAAAGGCTTTGACTATGAAGAAATATGAGCTCGACGAAGCCTGAAGAATATAATAAACAAACCATATGATCGGCTAGAGCCGTCACGACTGGTCCTAGAAGCTTGGGACTGGCTTTGGGGAAGGCTTGAACGGCTTGAGCGGCAGTAATGGCCTCTTGAGTCTCCTTTAACCATTGATCCCTCTCGGGCCAGGTCTTGTTGGATCCTCGAGCCATGTGACGATGAAATATGAACGAGAAGAAGACGAAAGTAAGGTCGAGAATGCAGGTTGAAGGTCTTAAAGAGTACTGATAACTTGGACCCACCTTCGGCGACCCTCCTTTATACTTTTCTGACTGAAAGCGGAACTCCTGGTCCCTTCGACGAAGTAACATGCCCGACTGATTAAGGCACCCTGGACTTAACTAAGGACTAGCCGAGATATGCAGCGGGGACGCTGAACTTCTTTTGGTTTGGGGGAGAGGAGTCCATCTAGGACATAGAATTTTGAAATTTCTAAAGATTTCATAAAAACGAAACTTAAAGTGTTTTAGATTTCAATAAATCAACATCTAAGATTGGTTGAAACGAACAAATAAGTGCCTGAGGCACAGAAGTGATAAGTAAGGGCACGAGACTTATAAATAAAGGGGTCTAGTTACTACTTATTACCTTCGAGCTGGGATTTCTCTAAGTCGAGTCCATACTTACAGCCTCGACGAAGGCAATCTTAAAGATATTAAATTAAATTTGAACTTAACAATGGATTCACACATAAAGAAAGAACATGAAAGCTTTTATTTGGCACTAAGGCCACGAGATTTCTATGTACATGGTACAAGAAATGAAAAACAAAGATATTTGGGCCTCTATGAAGAGAACCCTTGCTAGATATAATGATTTTGGAGCTCTATAAAGAGACTCCCTGCTGCGATGTAATGAAAATATTATTTAAAGTCCGAAGACTGTAGGCTACGCCTCGACGAAGATCCCGAGTCACCTCTCCGGACTATCCTCTGCCAGGATCCGACCAACGCTTTCCTCCTCCACCGGGGAACGGGCGGTGTTGAGTGTCGTAATGGTAGGGAGGGAGGATGGAAAGGAAGAACTAGCCGACGCAGGTACCCGGGAAGATGAAGCATTCGCCGAAGAGCGAAGAGGCACGAGAGCCGAGGTTACCATGCGCTCGATGGTGCTGCGAGTGTCGGATTTAGAGAAGTCGAGGGGAAGGCGCGACGAACTCGGTTGGATCTGAAAACCAGTCTCCGTTTTCACCAAGCTCGAGTCTCGATCCAAAACCGACATGTCCCAGCCCAAGCCCGCGCCTATCATCTTCAAATCTTCGATTTCGTCCTTGAATGAAGGGTCGTTACGATGAAGAATGTTGAAAAGAAGGGTAGGATCGGTGACTGAACCACGAAGGTGCTCCTGGTCCCGCTCGATGGACTCGCGAAGCTTGTTGGCGTTGTCGGCGAGGTCCAAGACGCTGCGGCGAAGTTGGTCGTATACAGAGATCTTCTCGACGAGACCAATAACTTCTGCGCCGAGGTCTGAATAAGGAGGAAATGAGAAAAGATGTTAAATAAAAAGAAATAAATGATTAAACTTACTATGAGAACCTTGACGAGCCAACCCGTAGATCGTATTTCACATCTCGAGGGCACGAGCCGGCGTCAGGGTCCATGAACAAGGTTGCCTGCTTTTGAAGCAGACGGCGCATTTGTAGGAGGTGCTCTGTATTTCGGGCGGGACACACTTCTCTGCTGCGTGAGCTGCGGTACATCGCGTACATGGCAAGCTGCCAGTGAGCTATAAAAGATAAATGAAAGAGTAATAAAATAAATAAGAAAGAGACTTACTGCGTCGATGGTTCGAGTTGCATGGAGCAAGTCGGCAAGGTTGAAGACCGTGTCGCTAGCAGGATGTGTGAAGAGGCCGGCCTCGGAGACCTGATGAGAAGGACCAGCCCTCGCTGATGAAGCAGGAGCAGGGGTCGGCGACCTTTCGCTAGCAACAGGAGATGGCTCTTTGGGAGTCGGGGCCTTTGCCTTAGGCTTGGGCTTCGGTTTGGGCTTCACTGCGCGAACGGGTGGACCAGTCTTGAGTGTTTTGGAAGGAGTGGACGCGCGAGGCTTCTTAAAAGAGAAGAGATCCATGTCGTCGTCGTCTTCTAGCAGCTCGAGCGCTCGCTTTTTCGAAGTCAGAACAGGCTAGAATATGAAAGGATATAAGAAAGAAATTTGAAGGGAATAGGAAGAAGAAAACGAACCTCAGGCTTGACTTGGACGGACTCGTCGTCAGACTCGAGGACCTCATCCTCTGAGTTGCTAAGAACGGTATCGTCGTCGCCACAATCGTCGCTGAGGATGGTATCGAAGTCGTGAAACTAGGAAATTATATTGAATAAGATTAAAAAGATTACGGTGGAATAAGGACTTACAGGCTCGAGACTATGTTTCTCCTGTCGATCGTCCTTCGAGATATACCAACCAGTCTTGTGAAGAGATGGGAGTCGAGATTCGAGGGGGTTGCAAAGTCGCACTAAAGCTAGCCACACCGGGCGCACATGCGGACAGAAATCCTCGATGTCGAAGTCGACGTGCTCAAAGAGAGTATCCTAGAAGAGAAAATGTAAGAATGAAAGATTAAAACTATAAGAAATACAACATACCATGAAGGGAGTGGCACTTTCCACGGCCTTGGTCATTTCTGAGACCTTGGGGGGATTCTTTCGTGGTTTATCAAAGTAACGACGATAGACGTCGACAATACATGCGATGACTTCATTGGCTTGTTCGTGAGGGTTGATCTGCGCGGTCTTTCGACCGGCTCGAGTTTTCTTGGCCACTGCCGAAATTTGAGAAGAAGAGGCTGCTTTGCCCTTCCCTTTGGAAGCTTTGCCGGTAGTTCGCGCCATTAGAAGAAAAGAAAAGAACAAGTATGTATAGAGAAAAACAGAAGGCTAGAGCCACTCTGAGTGAAAAATAGAGAGAAAGGAAGAATGGGCGTGAAAAAGTTGAAGTCCGTTTACTTATGGAACGACTCACCTGACCACGTTCCCACGGCGCACGGACCAGTGAAAGGCTGAGAGATGCGTGAAAAGAAAGAATAGAGAAGCAAGAAACTGAATAAGAAATGTGAAAGAGGAAAAGAGACGGAAAGTCACTTGCCTGAAAAGAACCTACGGCAATTGCTGAAGGCAAACAACTGGCCGAGAGTATTTTGGTCGGAGTTTGAAGTTTGATGATCGGCATAGACCGGCAAAAAGCAATGAACAGTGTACCACTGCTTCGGCGAACTCTGAGATGTGTGTGAATAAGTATTATATAATCAACAGGCTGTCTGCGAAGCTTTAGAATGTATCTTTGGGTGTATGACTGACCGATCACCAGACCGGGGACGGTCTAGATTTGGTTTGGGGGAGATGTTGCGCTGAAAACGCATACACACCTGAAATACCTGAAATTAAACGATTCCTACTGTGAATATGATGGGAATAAAGGGCTAGACTATGTCCCATAGTGCTAGCTAAAACATAGAACACGAATAGTTAAAGGCTCGAAGTGAAAGGACTACGATGTACGAGTATGCATCAAGACCTTATGGCTGATATGCCTCTAGACCTTCGGCGAAGTAACTACCTGCTGCGAGACTGTACAGTATGGTCAGACCCACCCTGCCTGGCAAAGAGCCCTTCGTCTGGAAGTCGCTATTCAAGTATCTGTGTAATCCACGGGACTTAGGAAGGAAGAAACTACACACACACAGGTGTAATAGCCTCATGAGCCTCGATAATGTCGAAAGGACAAAGCTAGAGGTATCGCCGAGCCATCAAAATGGTTTGTTCGAACTTAGCCGACCTCCTAGAACCTGCAGATTGATGATATACTGGAGATAACGCTTTATGATCGGAAATATATGATCGACGATTCCGTTCCGAGATACTAGATGGTCAAAGCTATGAAAATGATCAGTCTCGATGACTGTATAATAACTTATTAGTAAAGTAATGACAGAATTGACCTTCGAGCGCTGGATATTGGTATATCTACGAGGTGCTATGGGGTCTAGATGTCGAAATAGGAGAAAATACGGAAGCCCGACGGGATAAATGACTAGAAACTGCCCTCAGCGCCCCTATAAGTACACTGTAAAACAGTTACGAAGATGAATAATAACGAAATGCATAGGAGTAGTTCGTTTAGAATGGCTCGAGCGCATGATAAGAAGGGTCTAGATGTACCAAAAACATCACTAAAACATAATACTTACACATATATACCCAAGAACTGCACATAATTACCCTCTAGACGTGCCTACTTACCCAACTCAGTCATATTGTTTCTGTTTATATCCATTTTATACTCGATGTTATCCCTCTGTTCCTTTTAATTACTCCACTCAGTTTTCTATCTATTTATGAAATACTTACAAGCAGTAGAGTACATATACTGTCATGTATAGGGTCGAGCGCCCCAGGTTACAACTGCCCGCCAAATTGGAGAACTTTACGTATCTTCTAGAGCGTTAAATCGCAGAAGGCCTCTTGATTGTGAACGTCAGGCCCCGGTTCTTCGAGCTGGTAGAGGCGGACTATTAGGAATTGCAGTGCTTTAATAGAGTGCTAAATATCTGAACATCTGTTGTGTTTGAACTGTCTGTCTGTCTGTCTGTCTGTCTGTGTCTGTCTGTCTGTGTCTGTCTGTTTGCTGTTTCTGGTACTCGTCGAAGGGTCTAGACGGTGATCTTACAGTTCAGTTAGTCTTTCCAACAGTCTAGCTCGACTTTAGTCAGTTTTCTGCGTGCGGAATCTTTGCCAACGCCAGACTACACTCGCTTTTACAAGGCAACCTTTGAGTTTAGACGAGTTCCTACGTCTTAGAGTGCTCATTACGCTGCTATTACCGCATGCCTGGAGAAAACAGTGGCCGTGAGCTTCAAAGCAGACAATGAATAACGAAAATAACAGAACGTACACATTTTCATACACTCCAGGGTTGACACCTTGAGTAATTACCCAGTAGTAGACTATGTCAGGATTTGAAGGAACTGAGTTGAGACGTTCGATTACACCACTTTTACAGGCTTGAAGGTAGGCTGCCTTCGCTGTCGGGTAGGAGAAAAATCCCTTGAATACCCCACCTTTGTTCTTGTCGGCAGAGGGAATTTGAGACCTGAAGGAATAAAATGAGACACTCTGAAATGAAAAAAAATTGCCCAACACACATACCATGATGAGAAAGCACCATGCTTGGAGCCACGATAGAGTACATAGGCATTCCAGCCTTTCTTTGAGGGAGAGCGCTGTGGAGTCTGGTGAACCGGCCGCGATGGAGTCGAAGGAGGCGACTTAAACTTGTAGCGGGGTAGCTGTGGCAGCTTGGAGGGAGAAGCCGGTATTTCTTTTGAAGTATGCAGAGTGGGACGCGCTGCCGCAGCACTTGACTCACCAACCACCTCATGAGAGCGACGTAGCTGGTCTCGACGGCTTTCATTGACTGCGCAATGCAGCTGCGCTTGTTCGAACGTATGTTTGTCTTCGTCGTCATCGGTTGTTTCATCATCAGTGGGAGGTTCATCTGTTTCTGACGGGGAATACAGTTCATCTGCAAGGACTAATATTACCTTGAGTAACACACAAAATAAAACAATCCATGACGACGTACGAACTTGAAGCTGCTCCATTCTATCAGTCAAGGCAGCTGCAGACAGTGTGTGTGTACTTAGTATTACCCGCATATGAAAAGAATTAAGAGCAAGTACTCACCAAGATGTTCCTGGCCATCCTTTTGCGCCCTCTTCAAGTCTTATGCCAGTAGCACATTGAAGTCAGAGTTATACATTCGAGCATTAGCAAGGAACGTACCAGCAAACATGTCGGACAATTGAGTTGCACGCAAGCGTTGACCTACGCAGAATGTCAACCATTCAGAACACAGATATATGAACAAAAAAAAGTACCATGACGAGCCTTGGGCCTGAGTTTTTCCGACCTTCCCTTCCCTTTTTCTTTGTCTTTTCCTGAAATAAAAAACATCTATGAACGGAAGATCAACATGGCAAGTAGCACGTACCTGCCATTCAGTCTTGAGGTATGATGGGGGGAAGAAAGAGAGAGAGAAAGTCGGAGTCGAACTCGAACATGGAGTAACTAACAGAGGGATAACCGACCAGCGCTACCATGTGGATGGACGCTTTCATGCTTATCAGCGATAACACCTGACCAATCTTTGAATTTGTAAGCACTTATCTTTTATCACCACCCGTCATCACAACATCACAACATGGGTCGGCGTCCGCTTGCAGGGA
Organism: Omphalotus guepiniiformis; assembly: GCA_028554645.1. Taxonomy (NCBI): domain Eukaryota; kingdom Fungi; phylum Basidiomycota; class Agaricomycetes; order Agaricales; family Omphalotaceae; genus Omphalotus; species Omphalotus guepiniiformis. Next base: position 110,225 of record JAQOOI010000076.1, on the reverse strand, counting down.
AACACGACAGCGACGCGTTTCAGCGCGTTTCACGCAATGAGCATCGCGGTCAAACGTGACTTTGTTGAGCGAAACTTTGTGAGTGCTTACACATTCAAAACTGGCCTTGCACGCTCATCTTCATCCTCATGCCAGCCGATTTAATCAACCTCCTGAACCCTTCAGTCTCTGAGCAGCCATCATGCAATGAATATCTCAAGTCAAACACACAGGCCTTCACCGAAACCTCCGAGTACCTCCCCCACAACTACACCTCTGATCTTTCGTTCTCGACAGCTGGGCCGTATGCTCAGTCATGGGGCACCACCAACAATCACGTTGATCTTCCCTCAATGCTGACATGGCCTCTAGACCATCACTCTGCTCATCTTGCTGGCAGTCTATACCAGCCGGATGCCGCCTTCAACGCGCTCAATTTCGAAAACTTCCACTTTGACGACTTCAGTCACAATGACTTTGGTCACAGCATTGCGGCACCCCATAGTAACTCAGACTATACACCTACCGCCTCTGTCAGCAGCAATAGGGTGCAGGAAAACCATACTTGCGATGATGTGTACCCCTCGTCTTTCCTATCCTCCCAAAACGACTTCATTTCACCTACATCTTCTGCACCGAAAACTCCTCCGTGCAGTAATTTCAGCACCTCACCCTCTACACACAATCAAGTTGCTTCAGACGTGGATGCTGTATGCGCAAACTCAACAGAAGCCCCGATTGAGTTTGTGAACACGTTCGGACCTGCACCAGCCCGTCTACCACCTTCAAGGAACGATCTTATCCCTCCTAAACCTTCTCAACCAACGCCAGCCATCAACCCTGATGCTGCAGGCTCTCAGAATGACTACCTTCCCCCTGCACCTCCTCGCACTTCCTACAATGTTCCAATTACGGATGGGACACAACCACCTCGTGCACCGACGCAGAAACACATGCTAACGGAGGCTGAGAAAGCTTCGAGGGCTTTGAGCCGAGCAAATATCAAGGCCTTGCAGGATCAGCTTGCTTTGGATATTAAGGAGGCAACCGGTGCCTATGAAGAACGTCTGCAGGAAATTGCTGACAAGTACAGCTATACCCTTGACAAGGTTAAGGGTATAGCTAATAATATGTCTCGCGCAAAGGGCAAGAGGGCACCTGCGGCCCACAATGCCCTTCTTCATTTCGCAAGGAAGGATTTGGTTGCTAGCGGGAGTGCGTGGTTCATACTTTTATCCAAACCTCATTGCTGATTATTGTGGTTCAATAGAGCTCGCCCCAGGTGCACCAATGCCCAAATTACAGGAGTTACGCCACATCATCAACACAGACGAAGACTACCGAAAGCTGCAAGAGGATACGAAGAAGATTGAGGAATTGAAACAGGAGCTCGCGGAGGATCGTGCACTCAAGGAAGTCGGTGTGCGAACATCAAAAGTATCAGTTCAGCAGGACGTACGAAGCACCTTTGACAATGCTATGATGGAGGTGAGTGTACTTTTCCAAGCAATGCAGCATAGTGTATCTAACACGGTATAACTAGCTGATCATGCTCTCAAAGCGTACTGGAGCCAAGTCATTCCTCTACGTCACCCGGGAAACAGCAAATTGCTCATCTGCACCAGCATTTGGGACCTCTGACAATACAGTGGAGGACTTCTTTCGCAAGCAAATGAAAGTCGATCCATGGAACCTCTTATCAATGTTCGAACTATGGTCTATTTCTAGAGACGTATCTCGTGAGTACTTTTGGTACCGTCCGGTCTTTAAATACTGTCTCAAAGGTTGATTTAGAGATACGACCCAAGAATTCATCAGAATGGCGAACCAAATGTGTATCAATGATCAATGCTGGCCTCCGTGAGTCTCTATGTTCTCTCTGTGCGCCGTATATTGCTGAAAATGCAGGTTTCACACTACAGGTCAAATTGTTCGTAATCCAGAGTTACACATGGGCTACGACAGGTATCGCACAGCGATTGTGCAGACCTATCATGTCCGACTCATTGGCTGGCCGTTCAAGGAGGAATCGAGCAACAATGACGCTGGCGAGCCCCTACCAAAGCTCATAAGCCCTCATTGTATCACTTCCATGGAGGATGTACGCCTCCTGCATCATCGCCTCAAGACGGGAACCTGTCGGTGGGAGCCTATGACAGCCAAGAATGTGGATCAGGAGATGGAGGAATACAGGAGGTTGAAGGACAGTGGCAAGTCGTCGTCACATGGCTCTTCAGGAAATAAGAAGAGAAAGAAAGGTGAACGGGGCAAGGATAAGGAGAACGGAACGTACAGAGATATTGGGAAAGGGTGTGCCGGTAGCGATGATGATAACGACGATGACAACGATGACAACGCCCTTCATGAAGACACCAATTCTGCTGCATGTTCTACTGCGAGGAAGAGGCGACGTACGAAAGAGACGACAGATCATGGCCTGCGGAAGTCGACGAGCAAGAAGGCAAAGCAGAAAGTCAGTCAAGGAAGCCGAACGAAGGAATCATCTACGACACGGAAGCCTGCAAGGAAAAAGACACGCAAAGCAGATGCTGCTGCCCAGCTACCCCCAACGTACAAGAGTAAAGAGTTCGTTGATAGTGATAGTGACAGCAACGAGGACGACGTCAACGTCAACATCGAGACGGGCCTTCGCAGCGGTGGAGCCGGTGCTGACAACGACAACGACACTGCATAAGCAGCCCCTCGACTTTGTCTCCCTGCCCCCATTACACACTCAAAAATCTTCACTCAATCCCTTCCCCTGCCACTGCCATATACCATCCTCACTAGTACTGTGGCCTTACATGGTCAATAGATAGTTGAAATAAATATGCTTTCAGTCTTATTTTAACCAATGATGCAAGTAATCCTTCAATTACTCCTAGAGAACAGTGTGTTACATGAGAATAAGAGCTATTAAGTCCACAAGTATAGCTTGAAAGGTACGAGGTTGAGCTTATAGTGCAGGGGAAATCTTATTGGAGGTGTAGAGGTGAAATATAAGGAAATATAAGGAAATGTTGAGCTCGTCGAGCTCGACGACGAGCGGAGAGGTACGGACGGTGTCGGAAAGGTCAAGAGAGAAGCGAGACGCGTGACGAGTCGTGCATCAGCACGTTGATGACAGGACACCCATACCTTACTTACCCGAGCACTCTCAAAAGCTTCAAGTCCCCTAAATTGCAAGCCGTTTTCAGAGGAAAGGCATGATGCCCGGTAAGCCGTCTAACTAGACGGAACCACACGGCGGATGGTTCCGTCTAATTTGATGGTTTATGTGGGCTGATCAGGTGAATTGTTTGTGGATGGGTATAAACTACCTGATGAAGATGGAACTTTTAAGAAAGAAGAATTGGCAGAAACTTTTGTATTTGCTGCTAAAGAGTATGTGGGAAAAGATAAAGAAGCTGCAGAAGTGCTAGATGCTTATATGAACTCTACTACTATAAAGAGTAGGGGAAAAGACAAGCAAGTGTTCTGTAGTTGGAGAGAAGAGTTGAAAGAAAAGAAGGGTACTATGTTTCAAGAAGAAAATTCTTGTAATATAGGGAAAGAGAAAAATAATAAAGAGTTTGTAGATGTGTATGGAAAGTACAGATCTGTAAAGGATAAAGTTAGACCAGTTAAAGCTACTTTACCGGCTGAGTTTCGTGTAGAAAGGAATATTTTTGGTGATCCGTTAGCAGAAATGCCGGAATTATCTCCAAACCCACCCGAGTTCACTCCGGGGGAAAGATACAATGAAGAAAGAAAGAATATCATAGACAAAAATCATGATGAGGGCTTTTTATGGCCAGAAGAAATGAAGTTAGTTCATCATTTGATGAAACAACAGGAAAAAGCTTTTGCTTGGGAACCTGCAGAAGGAGGAAACTTTAGAACAGATTTCTTTCCACCTGTGAAATTTCCAGTCTTACCACATGTACCTTGGGTTGAAAGAAACATTCCAATACCACCTGGTATATTTGATGATGTGTGTAAAATTATAAAGGCAAAAATTGATTCTGGAGTTTATGAACCTTCAAGTTCTTCTTACAGATCAAAATGGTTTTGTGTTTTAAAGAAAGATGGAAAAAGTTTGAGACTGGTGCATAGTCTGGAACCATTGAATAAAGTTACTATACAACATTCAGGAATTCCACCAGCTACTGCAGATGTTGCTAGAAACTTTGCAGGAAGAGCATGTCTAGGAACACTGGACATCTTTGTTGGATATGATGAAAGGTTGATAGATGATGATTCTAGAGACTTAACCACCTTCCAAACACCATTTGGGCCACATAGACTAGTAAAACTGCCTATGGGTTGGACTAACTCAGTACCTATCTTTCATGATGATGTTACTTTCATTCTAAGAGATGAAATTCCACATGTGACTATACCTTATGTTGATGATGTACCTGTAAGGGGCCCAGCAACAAGATATGAGTTACCAGATGGCAGATATGAAACTATTTCTCAAAACAATGGTATAAGGAGATTTGTATGGGAACATATGCAGAATATGAATAGAGTGATACAAAGAATGAAATATGTTGGTGGTACATTTTCTGGTACAAAGGCATTCATTTGTGTAAAAGAAGGCATGGTTGTTGGTCACCGTTGTTTATATGAGGGTCAAGCACCTTCTAATAAGATAGCAGAAGTGGTTACTACATGGCAAAGATTTGACTCTAAGACAGATGTCAGGGCTTTCTTGGGTACTGCTGGCCAACTTAGACAATTTATAAAGGACTATGCTAAGATTGCTGCACCTTTGCAATATTTGACCAGAAATGTTCCATTTGAGATGAAGGCTGAACAATGGGATTCTGTAGTAGCTCTTAAGGAAGCTATCAGAGTTGCACCTTGTTTGAGACCTATAGACTATATGTCAGAAAATGGGATTACACTTGCTGTAGATACTTCTTGGATGGCAGTTGGATATTATATATACCAAACTGACCCAGAAGATCCTAAGAAGAAGTACTTTAACTACTTTGGTTCAATTACATTGAATGAAAGGGAAGCAAGGTTTTCTCAACCAAAGAGAGAGCTGTATGGTCTGAAATTAGCTTTAGAAGCTTCTTATTACTTGATTTATGGGTGTAGGAATTTGACTGTGGAAACAGATGCTAGCTATATAAAGGGCATGTTGGATCATCCCAGTTCAGGCCCTAATGCAACTATAAACAGGTGGATAGAGGATATAAGGAAATATCAGTTTACATTGGTACATGTTAAGGGAACTTTACATGGACCGGATGGTCTATCTAGAAGGGGTCCTGGAGGTATAACAACTGAAAGACCACCTGTAAATGAGGAAGACTATGTAGATGAAGATAATGGAGAACCATTACAGTTTAGAATGCAAAATGAAGAAGATGATATACCACTAGACTTTGAGTCTTTCAGAGATAAAATAGACAATAGAGGTGGCTATCTTTTTGAAATGGCAAGCTCTGAAAATGATTTTGAAGATGATTTGCAAGAATGCATAGAAGAAGAAAAGATTGCAGAATGTTATAGGATTAGAATTTTAGAAGCTCATGGAATGGTGAAGAGTGCTTTTGCTCAAACTTTAGTAATTCCACCAGGAGATCCAGAGTGGAGTAATTCTCATCCTTACAGTGAGGTACATAGAAGGGATGAAGGAAAGAAGATGGATGATCTTCTACCTTTAATAAAGGATTGGCATCAAGACAAGAACTCAGCTGTTATTAAAAGTTTGAATAAAACTGAAAAGAGATCTTTTCTAAGACAAGCTGTTAAGTTCTTTGTTGATAAAGATGGTAAAATATATAGAAGGAATGAAGAACTAGATGGTCAACATAAGTTGGTTGTATCTAAGGAAAAGAGAATGTACATGATGCATGCTGCACATGACAATTTGGGTCATAAAGGGATGTTTGCAACTAAAGCTGTCATAGACAAGAGATTTTGGTGGCCAGATATGGAGAAAGATATTAATTGGTTTGTCCAATCATGTCAGGCTTGTCAAGATAGAAAGTTGGAACTTCTGAAAATACCACCCACTCTTACTTATACACCTTCTTTGTTTCAAAAGGTTCATGTAGATGTGTTTAAAGTGTCACCACCTAGTAATGGCTGTTCAAATGTTGTTCATGGTAGATGTGCATTGTCTTCTTGGTCAGAAGGAAGAGCATTGAAATCAGAGACAGCAAGGTTAATGGGTGAATGGTTCTTTGAAGACATTATCTGTAGATGGGGTTGCCCTGATGAGGTTATCACTGATAATGCCCCAGCTATGAGAGCAATGTTGAGATGGTTGGAAGAGAAGTATGGTATAAAAGGTATTACTATATCTCCATACAATTCTCAAGCAAATGGAAAGATAGAAAGAGCTCATTTTGATATCAGAACTGCTTTGGCAAAAGCAACTGGTGGAGATTTGAAGAGATGATACTGGTTTCTGAAACATGTCTTTTGGGCAGATAGAGTGACTGTTAGAAGAGGTCTTGGATGTTCTCCATACTTCATAGTTACTGGGGCAGAGCCAATACTACCTTTGGATATTGTGGAATCAACTTGGTTGGTTAAACCTCCAGACAGAATTCTGACTCATGAAGAATTACTTGGATTCAGAGCACAAGCTCTGGCTAAGCATAGAACTCATGTGAATGAAATGAAGGAAAGAGTAGATGAAAACAAAAGGAAAGCATTGATAAAGTTTGAACAAGAATATGGAAATACTATAAAGGATTATGATTTTAAGCCAGGAACTCTGGTTCAAGTCAGGAATACTCAGATTGAAACGAGTTTAGACAGAAAGATGTATCCAAGATATAAGGGTCCCATGATTGTAATCAGAAGGACAAAAGGTGGATCATATGTTATTGCAGAGATGGATGGATCAGTGCTCAAAGAAAAAGTTGCAGCATTTAGAGTCCTACCACATGCAGCCAGATACGAACCTATACAATTGCCAGACAATATTCATGAGCTAATAGACTTGGATAGTAAGCAATTGGAGGCTATAATTGAGGATGAAGATAAAGACTTGGTCAAAAATACAGATTATATTTTTGATGCCATACCCAATCTTAGGCTTGAAGGGGATGATTCTGATGAAGAAAACAGTGATTCGGATCTTGGAGACCACTTAGAAGACAATGAGGAACCAGATTGGGACGAAGGAGTCAAAACCAGGTCAAAAAGACAGACGTGAACTCAAAGTTGCAACTAGTATCCTTCATTACAAAGTTATCTAGTCACTACATGACTCTGAGTATGAACATAATGTATAGTAAGGACAGTGTTTAGGTATATATATAATATATGCCAGACATTTAAAAAGAACATTGTAAATAAAGTGGTACCAGGGGAACTACTCATCAGTGGTCATGTCGGTGGTAGAGGTAGAATCTACTGAGTCCATGGAGTCATCTCCATCCACATCGGAACTACCTTTGATGGACTTCTTCTTAATAACTAAGGAAAGATTGTCTGCTAGCTTCTGCATGTCACGATAACGAGCACCGTTGGTTTGAACAATGTGTGCGAGAGTAGAACACTCGGTACGGAGGCAATTGTGTATAGCCTTAAGAGATTCGAGCGTGAGCTGGTCGTAATCGTAGTATGGAACGAACGCGAGTGTCTTAAGAACACTGGTGTGAGCCATATCACGTAGGGCCTTCTCAACTATAAAGAATAATGTCAGAATGTATATTGAATACTATTAAGTATGTACTTACAGTCAGTTTCTTCACTAAGGTTTGAAACAGCTGTTTCCAACTTAAGTCGTTTTTGGCCGGATGTCGCAAAGCCCTTTGAAATGTAGTGGTTAGCCTTCCTGTACGCGCCAGAGGATTGATCCAATCCCGGAACGGCTGAGTATGGCATGCTTACAACGGTGTGTTGGTTCGCAATAAGTTCTGCCTTGCGGAACTAGTAACAAATTAATATATGTCCGGTTGAAAATAATGAGGGACTTACAGTAAGATTCTTGATGGCACTAGCTTCTTTAGCGCTGCTAGAGTCCTTGGTACCGTCAGTCATCTGTAAGAACAATGTGTACAAAATGTTAGTACAAAGTATTAATTACCGGGTGGAAATTACTTACAAGTGCTTCACCGACAGTTTTGTCGAGAGGAGGGGTAATAATGACTTCAACATTGTCGTCGTCGTCACAAACAGCCTTTGACTTGGGGGTTTCCTTGCCCTGGGATAAAGTTAGATAATGAATATAAGTCCGGTAGATATTTGTACCTTGCGTTTCCGATTGTTACCTTCTTCCTTAGCCTTAGCGACTGCTTCAGCAGCAGCAGTGGCATTCTTGAGACGTTCTTGAACCATACAGTCAAGGTGTTTCTGAAGTCCGGCTACAGAATGAAGAGGCGACATTTGAGGACGAGCCGCCATAACCGCCTGCAGGGCAGTGACATTGTCTTCAAACTTCTTGAAAAGTTCGTTGTCGGCAGCTGTAGTAGCCATATTGAGGGGTTTAACCTTAAACTCGAATTATTATTAAACGCCGGGCGATTATTAAAAATGAAATAACGTACCAAGAAGTCACAAAGTGTCTTAGCAAATTGGAACATCTCTCCATCAGGAACATTACGAGCACGAGCACGGTCAAAGGTGCCGCGACGAAGTTCCAGCAAAGCAAGCCAGTCTTCTTTGATGAAAGAGGGAGTAGGGGCCATTGAGAAAGTAAGAGCTTGTGATAACGAGTTATAGAACAAATGAATGTTGGTTTGATGCAATTTATAATCCTTACATTTGTTCTTTTTATAGCTGAAAAATGTATTGTACCTGGCTGAAAATTTTTGAGGTCGAAAAATCGTCTTCAAATTCTCTTAGGGGTATAATGTTCAGCGGGGGCGCTGAAATTTTTGGTTTGGGGGAGAGGGTGACAAGTTGCGGAAAAATTATGAATATAATTATTATCCGGTGTATAATCGTCCCTCAAATTAAAAGAAACATAAAAGAATAGAAGGAAAAACGAAGTAAAAAGAATGTAATATTGAATGTTGTGGTCATTTCTTAATATGGAATTTAAGCGCTGAGCATCAATCTTTGATTTTGGATTCCAGCTGGACTTCAGAAAGTCAGCTGCAACTTCAATTTCTTAGAATCTTAAGGTTTGAATTCACTCATAATAAGCAAAAGAGAGCACAATGACAATGATATTTTAGTATCCTAAGTGTCTACAAGCAAGAGGTAGAACTTAAACTTAGGTACAAACAGCGGTATGGTAAAGATAATGTTCGTATAAAATGTTCGTTTCGACAAGTGGCGACCTACAACGAAATAAGACCGTCAAGAAAAGCAGAGATAAACACGTTCAAAAGAAGGAGCTGGGGTGAATAGAATGAATAGAAAGTGTAAGTCCAGTGCCTAAGCTTCTGGACTTACCTCCTGCGATTCCCCAACTCCTGCACTTTGATTTGCAGTTTCTCTAGCCTTGTCTAAAAACGCAGGGTCTACGGCTATCGGTTCGCCTTGGTCGTTGGTGCTGATTGCGCTACGAAGCCGAAAGTCGTCGACTTGCCACCCAAGAGCCGCAGCTAACAATTCCATCTGGCCTTTATTCGCTAAGAATTCCGCATCTGGCTCGAGAGAACGAAGAACGCTGCGAGCATCTACACACGATTTGCGAAGACGCTGTTGTTCGGTTTGAATCAATGAACTCAAATGTTTAGCGGACTCGCGAGTTTGATTTGATTGTCGAACAAGGTTGTCGAACTCAGCGTGAAGTTGTAGTAAATTCGAAACGTGTGTGTTGATCGCTAATAAGACGAAATTAGAAAGAATGAAAAAGATTAAAAATGGACTACGTACCAGCAGGGTGTTGACGTCCTTCCTGGAAAGCAAGGTCGCGCACCTTCGTGATACCGTGGAGCAAATATTGAAAGGAACAAGGTCGTTTCCATTTCTCGCAGACGCTACATTTGTTGTCCTCTCCGTGCCATACACACGGCTGACTGAGATTGCCGGCTAGGCATCCAGCGCAGATGGGGTTCAAGCTGTAACCTTGGAGAGACCGATTGACGGTGACGAGGTCCTTGAACTTGTGTCGTAGGCCGGTAGGATCAACGAAATTGAAGGGGATCGTAGCTGCGGAAGTGGCGAGGCGTGAATCTCTGATAAAGGATTTCTTGCTGCCGGTTGGCTAAAGAAAACAGTTAAGAAACAAAAAGAATAAAGATATAATATGGAACTTACTGCGTTGGTAGTGTATGTAATTTCGTAGGGGTTGGCAGTAACAGTTTTGACTACCTCGTCGTCTTCGCCAGCGCTAACCTCAACCGTTTCCTAGAAATGGGATTAGTTAGTAAACATAATGTAATGAAAGGATTGGATAAAGAGACCTACCTCGGGTTTGACCTTTTTGGGACGACCTCAACTGCGTGAAGCACCAGAACGAGTTGATGTAGGAATCGAAGTCGTCGACCGAGTTTGAATCTGCGACCGAAGTGCTGGGGAAGGAAGACGCTTCACCTTTTTCTTTGGCGGAGACTCCAACTCGTCCTCTTCCTCTTCTTTGTCGTCTAAATCGTCATCGTCGTCAGAAGATTCTTCAACGGGAGGCGACTCTTTGAGTTTTTTTGGAGAGGCTTTGGACGGAAGTTCAGGAAGTGCCGAGACATTGAATTCCGGAAGAGAGGAGAAGTCAAAGGAGTTCTCGCTTTGAAAACGATAGGATTCAACGGGAGGGAGTTGACGAGATAAAGGAAAAGGCTGAAAGAGAGTTGTAAGTAACGATACAAAAAGAATGATATGAGAAAAAACGAACCTTGAACTTGAGCGCTTTCAGCTCACGAAGCATTGCCTTGGGAATTACCATCGGTTCGAGAGTTTCGAAGTCAGAAAGGCCGGTATCTTGTAGACGCCAAGCTAGACGAGAAATTGACCACCAAAAACATCTTGCATAGTAGGGAAAATCATCATCAGAAGTCCAGTCTTCATAGAATGTGTGCTAGAAAGTAATAAAGACCTTAGTAAGGAAATGATTTGAATAAAACATAATGAATCTTACCCAGGCGGTATAAGCGTTATCCAAGGGCGTGATTAGATGAGCAACTCGGAAGCTAGGATTGTCGTCTTTTTCGAAGAGGCGAATATAAACCTCTGAGACATGGCGCTGGATCGCAACCATAGCCTCTTGGAGCGCAATGTGCTGCACGCGAGGAAGAGAAACCGGTGAAAAGATGGGGGGGGCTTTCTTACGAGGAGCTATAGTAGACGTCCCTGCGGAAGTCGTTCGCCCAGAGTCGCATTTCTTCTTGTTACCTGAGCCGTCTTTCTTGGGAGCCATTGGAGCAAACAAAGTAGGGAGAGAATACAACCAACAAAGAAGAAGGATAGAACGATTGAAAGCAGTAAAATGAAGGTCAGAAGGGAGAGCACCAAGTTCCTGCTCGTTCTGTAAATTCTGAGAGTCGGAGGAATAGGAATCATATGAAGAAAGAAAAAACGAAGTTGAGCCCATATATAATAAAGTGACGAGCATGAAAAGCAAAAAGATGTGAATAAAAAGATATGACAACGTATAAGGTAATAATGACTCACCTATGATGGGAAACAGCTCGTGTTGAGGGCCGATATTCCAGAAAAACTTTAAAATGAGCGAGTTAGGAAAACACACTTCTGAGTTCGTGAGGCCAAAGCTGTTTGTATTCAGTTCCGGCAGTTCAGCAAAAAGTCACGTGATCATGCCATAGCGGCTTTCGATCCGGTGTTTGAATAATGGAATATTGACCGGATGAATAATGTTGAAGGAAAATTTTATTGAACTCTTAACAACTGCTGTACTATAAAATAAAGTCAGTAGATTGGCTGAAGAATTGACCGGGGACGGTCAAGATTTTAGTTTGGGGGAGATGATGCGCCAATTTTCGGCACCTGCATTAAAAGCCAGGTGATTAATCATTTTAGGCATTTGCAGTGAGGGGTATAGAGGGTTGAAAGGTGCCCGCCTTGTCAATCAAAATGTGTTGTGATTTGAGTAATAAAGCATGTTCTATTACCTACGGTACAACATGTGTATCAAGGTTCTAGGCTAGTCAGTACAGTTGTGATCTCACTGAGACCTGCGAATTGTCACTGATACTCACTGACACTCACTGACCTCACTGACACCTGTGAAATTTCACTGACACTTACTGATACTCACTGACACTCACTAACACTTGTGAAATGTTACTGACACTCACTGACACCTGCAAAATGTCACTGACACTTACTGATACTCACTGAAAGGCTCGAAGTGAAAGGACTAACAATGCACGCGTATGCATCAAGACCTTATGGCTGATATGCCTCTAGATCTTCAACAAAGTAACTACCTGCTGCGAGACTGTACAGTATGGTCAGATCCACCCTACCTGGCAAAGAGCCCTTCGTCTGGAAGTCGCTATTCAAGTATCTGTGTAATCCACGGGACTTAGGAAGGAAGAAACTACACACACACAGGTGTAATAGCCTCATGAGCCTGAATAACGCCAAAAGGACAAAGCTAGAGATATCACCAAACCATCAAAATGGTTTGTTCGAACTTAGCCGACCTCCTAGAACCTGCAGATTGATGCTATACTGGAGATAATGCTTTATGATCAGAAATATATGATCGACAATTTCATTCCGGGATACCAGATGGTCACAGCTATGAAAATGATCAGTCTCAATGACTGTATAACAACTTGTTAGTGAAAGTAATGACAGAATTGGCCTTCGAGCACTGGATATTTGCATATCTACGAGGTGCTATGGGATCTAGAGATTGAAATAGGAGAATATACGGAAGCCCAACGGGATAAATGACTGGAAAACCCTCTGCCATTTTTCACCCAGATTGAGATAAAGACATCTGTAACCCTGCAGATTCGAAGTTCAATTGTTGCGTCTAACTGTGCGGAATCTCTGACAACGCCAGTCACACCTCACCCTACATCATTTTTGATTTGAGTTAGATTGTGCTCATTTGAGTATCTCTCTCGTTCATTTCATAGTCACTACAGCGCCCCTATAAGTACACTATAAAACAGTTACAAAAATGAATAATAACGAAATGCATAGGAGTAGTTCGTTTAGAATGGCTCGAGCGCATGACAAGAAGGGTCTAGATGTACCAAAAACATCACTAAAACATAATACTTACACATATATACCCAAGAACTGCACATAATTACCCTCTAGACGTGCCTACCAACCCAACTCAGTCATATTGTTTCTGTTTATATCCATTTTATACTCGATGTTATCCCTCTGTTCCTTTTACTTACTCCACTCAGTTTTCTATCTATTTCTGAAATACTTACAAGAAGTAGAGTACACATACTGTCATGTATAGGGTCGAGCACCCCAGGTTATGACTGCCCACCAAATTGGAGAACTTTAGGTATCTTCTAGAGTGTTAAATCGCAGAAGGCCTCTTGATTGTGAACGTCAGGCCCCGGTTCTTCGAGCTGGTAGAGGCAGACTATTAGGAATTGCAGTGCTTTAATAGAGTGCTAAATATCTGAACATCTGTTGTGTTTGAACTGTCTGTCTGTCTGTCTGTCTGTCTGTGTCTGTCTGTCTGTCTGTGTCTGTCTGTCTGTGTCTGTCTGTCTGTGTCTGTCTGTTTGTACTCGTCGAAGGGTCTAGACGGTGATCTTTCAGTTCAGTTAGTCCTTCCTACAGTCTAGCTCGACTTTAGTCAGTTTTCTGTGTGCAGAATCTTTGCCAACACCAGACTACACTCGCTTTTACAAGGCAACCTTTGACTTTAGACGAGTTCTTACGTCTTAGAGTGCTCAATATCTTGCTATTAGCAACTGATTTCTTATCTGCTTCTTCCTCTATTTTGAAATCTTGGATAATATCCTCAATCTCTCCCAGATAGTCTCTGACGTCATCTACATCATGATCACGACACAAATCTGGTGCTCCATGTTCTCTTCTCCTCAGAATCTTATCCATAGCTGGCATTTTTATGATATTTTCTTGAATTATAGGTAAAATAGATGCAGAGTTCAGTGAAATATGTAAATCAAATAGAAGTGTGTGGACTTCAGATATTTCCTCGTCCAAATGAGAATGTCTATCAATTGTTGGTGGGACTACTGAGTTTCGATGCGACAGTGGGTCTGGCCTAGGAAACTGGGTTGAAGTACCTTCTCTGTAATCAGATAGTTCTTTGTCAAAGTTCCGCGACTGTCTAATACTCGAATCTTCTGCGTCAACTACGTTAATTGATTCTCGGGGTTGAGCAACAACTTCAGGGTGTGAATTCCTGTAGCTACTAACTCTTTTGATTGCCTTTGCACAGGCTAACGACTCTCTGGTATTCTCTACTGTTGAAGGCCGTGAACTTTGTCTAGACATTTTGTCTGATTGTTGGTTAGACAACCGTGACTATAACTCTTCTGTCTCATACGGAACCTAAAACACTTCACTTAGTTTATTAATCAGAAACCCCTCGCAGTGGGCTCCAGATGATGTGCTTGGTATGGGGTATGAATGAGAAGTAGTGCTAGCTGACTCGAATGAATCTACAAAGCACTCAAAACACACACACAACACATAAGGACTTTTAAGTTCATAGGGTTTGGGGAACTAACAAACCCTGTGGAGTGAGTAAGGTTTTTGTAAGAGGAGCTTGGAGGAACAGTCAAAACCGACACGGCACAGGTAAATCTATGCTATACACCATGCACACAAACTAACACGTAACTTAACAAATCACCGCAACCAGTGACTACAAACGATACAACAACCAGACGATTGTTGGGAGATGCCAGACACCCTCTCACTTAGTGGAATTGGTTATAGGAGGATTTCAGAACTGCCAGACAATGAGTTCAACGAGTGACCAGACGATCTACTCTTATTCACGCTACACACACAGGCTCTGTGGTACCAGACGATTCTGCTTGTAAACACTCAGACACACTGACTTATAAACAAACGTGACAGTTAACGCTTTTAAAACTTCCAATCACTTGGAGGGACTTAAGCTTTTCCACACACAAATGCTATTAGCTCTAGTAGGGGGGGGGCTCAGGAACCTGTCCTTCCTTGCCCAGATTCTATTTCTTATATCCAGTATTTCTATTTATATAGTACAAACAAATGTCGCAATACTTGACAGTTATGAGTGATATCATGCATATGGTGCACCGCGTTGTCACAACTAAAAGTGGTCTAGGCTTAAAATCATGCAGATTGAGAAAGATTTTGGTTGTTCAAACATTGGAAACTGAACAATGAGGACTAGAGTTCACCCAGACTGCTAGTTGAAACATGAGAACACACTTAGTTACTCAAGCCTGAGTGTAGAGTTAGCTACAGTACATGATATGGTACTTAGCAACTGTAACCAATGGGATTATGGAGAGAGATACTAGTTTTGCCTCTCACTTTGTATTGGAGTACCAATGTTCCATGCAAAGTTGAGTTGGTCAGACCCACCCTCTAAAAACTAGAGACTCTCATGAGTGTTGTTTGATTGTAATCCAAGGGAATGAGGGAAGTTACAATTCAATCTAAGAAACATCTAAGTCCACTAGACTATCTAACTCCAGCTGGTCTTGCAAACTCAGGTTGGCTGCAAAGACTGAATGCTGAGGGTGCAGACAATCTTGTATTGTTCGGACCAGAGAAATATGTTGTACATTTGGTACTATGCTTAGGATGGTGTTACAACCTGTGAACCACCTTTGTCTGTTGGCTGAAGAGGAAAAATCCTCTAAGTCATTTCTGAAAAATGGAGTTAGATACTCAAGCTATCCTACCATGGAGCTAGATGTTGATTCTGGAGTATCCCTCTGAAATGTAACATCTAACTGAGTGATACCCTGAGCCCAGATACCCAAATAGGGAAGAATAAACAATTATTGGGACATAATACTGCCCATAGCTTGTTGCTAGAACCAGCTAAAAGGAGAAGTACCTCCTGGAGACAAATCAGATGCAAGATCTGGCCAGATAAGACACATGTGCTACTGTACAGCTTGTGGATGATAGTAACAACGGAGTAGGGTCTAGATGACCTCTGAAACGAAGAAATAACCACTGGATATGCTAGGAACCTCACCAGCAGCCCCCAGTTAGGAAAATCAAAAGAGTTGCAAATTTCAAAATCATAAAAGATGTTGTCATATGGCACCATTCTGGACTGATATTGCATGCTGTACACCCTGGTTAGATACCCTGGACTTGATTGCCAAGCCACTATATGGACAAAGCAATTTTTATAACAATTTTATATCCAAGATACCTATACATGACAGTATCTAACTGGAAAATACCTACAAAAATACCTAAAAAGACACCAATCCCTGCTCAATTAGTCTTCCTGTTATCTATTCTATTTACTTTGCTCAGATTCCCTTACATTTTCAAGATTTACTATATTTATTTTCTGACCTGTATATAAGAGCTACCTACTTGTAGATATTTGTCCTTAAGTTAGGACTGCCTAGGCTCACTACCAAAGCAGAACTTCTTCTAGACGGAAATTGCCTGGCTCTTAGGAGTTCAGCTATAGAGAAATATACCAGTTGTGCAAACTTCTGTAAAGTCCCTTGTGGCAAACTTTGAGAGAGATACTGAAACTGTTGCTGTCTCTGCTGTTCTGTCTGTGCTGTTCTGCCTGCTGAAACTGTTGCTGCTGCTGTTCTGATTGATACTGTCACTGTTTGGACCATTGGATCGAGTTGCCCACTCTGCTTATTGCCCTGAACCATCCCAAGAACCGCTGAGAAACTAGTTGCCCTCTGTCTTGAAACTGTGTTTTTGAGTTGCCCTATCACTTATACCCTGTTCAGAGCGGACTGCAGACACTTGCTAGCTCAGTATTGAGTTCAATTGTTGAGTTTGACTGTGTGGAACCTTTGCCAACACCAGCCACACCTCCACAAACCCCCCTAGAATTGAGTTAGAGGTTGTTTCTTGAGACTCCCTCTCAGTCTAATTCTTGCACATTAGCGTAAAGTAGGGATGAAGTATAGTACGTGGGAACAGGGTATCCTATATTGGGTTATAATCTTGCCGCGTTTAGAAAGTATTGTGGTAGTTTGCTAACACTGTATCTCCTTACATGTTCTACTTCTGCATCGTCGGAAGTACTTCTTGTTACATTGTACGTCTAGACTCTCCTGTGGCTCAACAGTGGTCATTAGATATGACTAGCGCACGGAGCTACTGCTACCCAGTTTCTAAGTCTGGCCCTCTGAGTAGTGCCGCAGTACTTCATTACCTACGCGTTGGTTTATACAATATTGGAGCCATCAAGTTATACATGTCGGACCTTAGAACAAGTGCCGCGATGCTTTACTTGAGTGCATACTTAGGTAATACATACACTGAGAAGACCTATTTAGTGCCGTTCTACAGTCTTGTATACTTTTGTACACATATACTGATGGTTGAATGTGTGTAATACACCGCAGAACTGAGGACTATACAGCGTACTTAGTAGGTTTGTACTGGAGTGATCAATCCCGCGAGGCCGGAAATGGTAGTGGTATTTCTGCAGCCGTATCACCGGAAACGGTCTAGATTTGGTTTGGGGGAGATATTGCGCTGAAAATGCATACACACCTGAAATGCCTGAAATTAAATGATTTCTACTGTGAATATGATAGGAATAAAAGGCTAGACTATGTTCCATAGTGCTAGCTAAAACATAGAAGAAGAATAGTTAAGGCTCGAAGTGAAAGGACTACGATGTACGAGTATACATCTGATCAAGACCTTATGGCTGATATGCCTCTAGACCTTCGACAAAGTAACTACCTGCTGCGAGACTGTACAGTATGGTCAGATTCACCCTGCCTGGCAAAGAGCCCTTCGTCTGGAAGTCGCTATTCAAGTATCTGTGTAATCCATGGGACTTAGGAAGGAAGAAACTACACACACACAGGCGTAATAGCCTCATGAGCCTGAATAACGCCAAAAGGACAAAGCTAGAGGTATCGCCAAGCCATCAAAATGGTTTGTTCGAACTTAGCCGACCTCCTAGAACCTGCAGATTGATGCTATACTGGACATAACACTTTATATTTATGAAATACTTACAAGCAGTAGAGTACATATACTGTCATGTATAGGGTCGAGCACCCCAGGTTACGACTGCCCGCCAAATTGGAGAACTTTATGTATCTTCTAGAGTGTTAAAGTTAAATCACAGAAGGCCTCTTGATTGTGAATGTCAGGCCCCGGTTCTTCAAGCTGGTAGAGGCAGACTATTAGGAATTGCAGTGCTTTAACAGGGTGCTAAATATCTGAACATCTGTTGTGTTTGAACTGTCTGTCTGTCTGTCTGTCTGTCTGTGTCTGTCTGTCTGTGTCTGTCTGTTTGTACTCATCGAAGGGTCTAGACGGTGATCTTTCAGTTCAGTTAGTCTTTCCTACAGTCTAGCTTGACTTTAGTCAGTTTTGTGCATGCAGAATTTTTGCCAACACCAGACTACACTCGCTTTTACAAGGCAACCTTTGAGTCTAGACAAGTTCCTACGTCTTAGAGTGCTCATTTTGCTGCTATTAATGTCTTTGCTGATGGCTGACATGTCCCATCCGAGCCCAGCACCAATCAACTTCACTTTGTCGAGACGACCTTTGAAGGAATCATTGTGGCGCTGAAGAAGGTTGAAGATAAGGAAAAGGTTGGTGGTAGAGGCGCAAAGTCGCTTTTGGTCTTGGACAATAGAATCACGAAGAATGTTGGCGCTGGTGGCAAGGTCTGTGACATTGCAACGAAGTTTCTCGTAGGATGAGATTTTCTCGACCAACCTACCTACTGCAAGATCTAAACAAAGACTTATGAGAATTGAAAGTAAAGAGAATAAAGCACTTACTACAAGAGCCTTGACACGCTAGACTGTAAAGAGTGTCACACATCTCGAGAGCTCGTTTGGGGGTCAATGTCCAGGAGCACAGCTGTCAACCTCTCTGACAAAGGGTGCATTTAAATGACATGCTAAAGCCTTCTGGGGCAACACACTGATCAGCCATGTGAGCCGCCATACATCGAGTACAGTGCAAGCTGCCAGTGAGCTAAACAAGGAAAGCAATGAGTATGACATGATTATAAAGAATAAGACTGACATACCGTGTCAACTGTACGCTTGCGTGAAGCAGTTCAGAGACACTGAAGGCCTGATCACTGTCTGGGTGAACAAAAGTTTCATCATCATCTAAGCGGTAATAGCAGCGAAATGAGCACTCTAAGATGTAGGAACTCGTCTAAAACTCAAAGGTTGCCTTGTAAAAGCGAGTGTAGTCTGGTGTTGGCAAAGATTCCGCACGCAGAAAACTGACTAAAGTCGAGCTAGACTGTTGGGAAGACTAACTGAACTGAAAGATCACCGTCTAGACCCTTTGACGAGTACCAGAAACAGCAAAACAAACAGACACAGACAGACAGACAGTTCAAACACAACAGATGTTCAGATATTTAGCACTCTATCAGAGCACTGCAATTCCTAATAGTCTGCCTCTACCAGCTCGAAGAACCGGGGCCTGACATTCACAATCAAGAGGCCTTCTGTGATTTAACGCTCTAGAAGATATGTAAAGTTCTCCAATTTGGCGGGCAGTCGTAACCTGGGGTGCTCGACCCTATACATGACAGTATGTGTACTCTACTGCTTGTAAGTATTTCATAAATAGATAGAAAACTGAGTGGAGTAAGTAAAAGGAACAGAGGGATAACATCGAGTATAAAATGGATATAAACATAAACAATATGACTGAGTTGGGTAAGTAGGCACATCTAGAGGGTAATTATGTGCAGTTCTTGGGTATATATGTGTAAGTATTATGTTTTAGTGATGTTTTTGGTACATCTAGACCCTTCTTATCATGCGCTCGAGCCATTCTAAACGAACTACTCCTATGCATTTCGTTATTATTCATCTTTGTAACTGTTTTACAGTGTACTTATAGGGGCGCCGAGGGCAGTTTCTAGTCATTTACCCCGTCGGGCTTCCGTATTCTCTCCTATTTCGACATCTAGACCCCATAGCACCTCGTAGATATACCAATATCCAGCGCTCGAAGGCCAATTCTCTCATTACTTTACTAATAAGTTATTATACAGTCATCGAGACCGATCATTTTCATAGCTTTGACCATCTAGTATCTCAGAACGGAATTGTTGATTATATATTTCCGATCATAAAGTGTTATCTCCAGTATATCATCAATCTGCAGGTTCTAGGAGGTCGGCTAAGTTCGAACAAACCATTTTGATGGCTTGGCGATACCTCTAGCTTTGTCCTTTCGACGTTATTTAGGCTCATGAGGCTATTACGCCTGTGTGTGTGTAGTTTCTTCCTTCCTAAGTCCCGTGGATTACACAGATACTCGAATAGCGACTTCCAGACGAAGGGCTCTTTGCCAGGCAGGGTGGGTCTGACCATACTGTACAGTCTCGCAGCAGGTAGTTACTTTGCCAAAGGTCTAGAGGCATATCAGCCATAAGGTCTTGATGCATACTCGTACATCGTAGTCCTTTGACTTTGAGCCTTTAACTTCGTGTTCTATGTTTTAGCTAGCACTATGGGACATAGTCTAGCCCTTTATTCCCATCATATTCACAGTAGAAATCGTTTAATTTCAGGTATTTCAGGTGTGTATGCGTTTTCAGCGCAACAGCGGCCCACCAGATGTGGTAGGTTCTTTTTAAAAAGAAGGAAGTCACTCACAAGCTGTATTGCAAAAGCGCAGGACAAGGTAGGGTTAGAAGTAGGGTTTATAAATCTGCCATACTCTGGCATGTAGCTGAGGTTCAAATCAGTATAGAGGGTGCTTGACCGCTTTGAGAGGCCTTTTTTCTCACAGACTATAGCTCTACATTAGGATACTTTGTCCACAGTCCATCAACTTACAGTCCACAGTACATCAGTCCGCTTTGGATACATATTTTTCCCATGGTTAGTAGACCTGCTTTAGGTTACCTTTTCCCACACTCACTAGATCCGCTTTTTAGGGTATATTGGGCGCTTTTTGAGCCATCAATCCATCAAATGTCAAAGCAAACATTATTATGGGTAGTATAGGGTTGGTCAGTAGGTAAATTTCGGAAAATTCTGAAAAAATTCCCACGGGTGCGGACCACTAATAGGATAACCTGTGCCAAGTGGCTGTGCAAAACAATCAAAAATGCGGTGGGAAAATGCAAAATACTGGGGGAAAAAAACCCAGCAGTTTCTGCCAGAAAAATTCTCAAAAAAATCTGAAAAAATTCCCAGGGGTCCGGACCACTAGTAGGGTATGAGCTGCAAGGTATGGGTGTGATACATGCATGAATACTCACATGAATAGCCAAATACTTGTCTGATAAATTTTCTCACACAGAATAAAATCCAATAAATCTGAAAAAATTTCCAGGGGTCTGAAAGTTCCATAGGATCTGGTGCACAGAATCATCATGTACAATAAACACAAATATCTCCACAAATAGCCAAGCATAATTTTAATATTTTTCTCATGCTCATGAATCTGAAAGAAAAAAAGTGTAGTAGGTAACATTTAGTTCGTACTAGTACATTTATGTTTTAGCAAAGCATAGAACAGACATAAATACTAGACTCAAAGCACACTGTCTTAGAAGGACTTCCATATGGATCACAATACTAACACATTCTGTCACTACATCATATATAACAATATTATTCCTACTTATTATTCTATGCTGCTAGTCTTGACAGAAGAGCAGCCCCATTCACTAGTAAGTAACAACAGTGAGATAAATTGGCAGTTCCATAGCCCATGAGTTTAATGTTCTGGAATGTATATGGATATATGTGCAGACACTGACCTGTCATGAGATGTTATTCTACTAAGACTTATATCATACATGTATATTGTAGGTGACTGTAATACTTCTCATGTTCACTGATGTGCTTATTGCATCATGAATTGAGAATAGATAATGAAGTTATATTACTATATGCCCACAGTGTAGAACATATATAGTAAGACTGTTGAGTACAGATATGTAAAACAGGTAGTAAGTACAATGACTAACTAACTGAGTGAGGCCGTAATATAGACTGCAGATATCATACTGTGAATAGTGTTGGCTAGTTAAAATCTCACAGTGGATGTTTCATCTTACTATGTGCCTCTATTTTGGTGAATTTGTGATACTAAGATAGTAGACACATAGAACTTTGTGAGAACTAAGCTAAAATCTGGTTTGATATTCTAGAGTATTCAATAGGCAAGACATGATGACCACCCACATGTAATGACATTCACTATACATAGTCTTTTTCAGATTCATTAGAAAGTTGTTTTGATTATGAAAAAAAATATTGAAAAGTATTTTGGCCATTTGTGGGGGATATTTGTGTTTATTGTATATGATGATTCTGTGCACCAAATCCTATGGAACTTTCAGACCCCTGAAAATTTTTTCAGATTTATTGGATTTTATTCTGAGTGTGAGAAAACTTATCAGACAAGTATTTGGCTATTCATGTGAGTATTCATGCATGTATCAAATGTTACCTACTACACTTTTTTTCTTTCAGATTCATGAGCATGAGAAAAATATTAAAGTTATACTTGGCTATTTGTGGGGATATCTGTGTTTATTGTATATGATGATTCTGTGCACCAAATCCTATGGGACTTTCAGACCCCTGGAAATTTTTTCAGATTTATTGGATTTTATTCTGTGTGAGAAAATTTATCAGACAAGTATTTGGCTATTCATGTGAGTATTCATGCATGTATCACACCCATACCTTGCAGCTCATACCCTACTAGTGGTCCGGACCCCTGGGAATTTTTTCAGATTTTTTTGAGAATTTTTCTGGCAGAAACCGCCAGGTTTTTTTTCCAGTATTTTGCATTTTCCCACCGCATTTTTGATTGTTTTGCACAGCCACTTTGCACAGGCTATCCTATTAGTGGTCCGCACCCGTGGGAATTGTTTCAGAATTTTCCGAAATTTACCTACTGACCAACCCTATACTACCCATAATAATGTTTGCTTTGACATTTGATGGATTGATGGCTCAAAAAGCGCCCAATATACCCTAAAAAGCGGATCTAGTGAGTGTGGGAAAAGGTAACCTAAAGCAGGTCTACTAACCATGGGAAAAATATATATCCAAAGCGGACTGGTGTACTGTGGACTGTAAGTTGATGGACTGTGGACAAAGTATCCTAATGTAGAGCTATAGTCTGTGAGAAAAAAGGCCTCTCAAAGCGGTCAAGCACCCTCTATACTGATTTGAAACTCAGCTACATGCCAGAGTATGGCAGATTTATAAACCCTACTTCTAACCCTACCTTGTCCTGCGCTTTTGCAATACAGCTTGTGAGTGACTTCCCTCCTTTTTTAAAAATATTTACCACATCGACTGAGCGGCCAGAGGAATCTTGTGGATGAGGCGGGACCTCAGAAATAGCAGGTGCAGAAAAGTCATCACCAAGACTGGCGGTAAGAGAGGGGGCTTGCACAGAGGAAACCTTCGCCTTTGGCTTTGGTCTTGGTTTAGGAATAACAATCGAAGCAGGGACCTTCTTCTCAGAGGGAGTAGTTTTGCGTGTCTTCTTGAATGAAAACACATCTTTGTCTTCATTGACGTCAACAAGACGCCGTTTCTTGGAGTTCTGAATGGGCTAAAAGAAATGTTATAAGAATGAATAAATATGTAAGAGATAGTGGGGAACTACCTCTACCTTGATCTGAACGGACTCGTTGTCAGAAATTTCTATGAAGTTGTCATCAGAGGCATCAGGGATGGTGTTGTCACCGAGCGTGTCACAAGTATCATCGAGTTCAGTTTTGAAATCATGAAACTAGGGTGAAGGATGAATAAGTGAAGAATGGGAAAAGATCGAAAAGAAAACAAGCTTACGGGGTTGAGACTGTATATGTCTTGATGATCGGCCTTGGAGATGTACCACCCACACTCAGAAAGAGATGAAACCCGGGATTCCAGGAGATGGGAGATTCGAAGTAACGAAAGCCACACACCATGAACGTGGGGGCAAAATTCATCGACCTTGAAATTTACTTCTTCAAAGAGCAAGTTCTGACGAGAAATGATTAAGAAACGAAAACGGCAAGAGCAATGAACATCTACCATGAGGGGCAATGCATTCTCAACTGCTTTAACCATTTTGGAGACGGTGGGAGGGTTCTTGCGTGACTTGTCGAACTGGCAACAATAAACATCATTGAGAACTGAAATAAGCTGGTTCACAAGCTCATGCTGAGAAGAAGGTTTGGTGCTTTTCCTGCTGGCACATGTCTTCTTGGCAGAAGGTTGAGATGAAGCTGGCGCTTTGCCTTTGCCTCTAGCAGATTGCCATTAGGGGTAAAGAACGGAAATAACTGAGTAAGAAAGAAAGAAGACACACCAGAATCACTGTGGCAGTGGGAGAGGAAGAAACAGAAATATGGGCGTAAAAATTTGAAGTCCATTTATCTACAAAACAAATCACCTGATTATGTTCTCACGACGCACAGACCATGGAGTGTTCTGGAGCAACATGAACATAAAGAATAAAGAAGCAAGTAATTGAATAGAGATGTGAAAAATGAAGAGAGATAGAAAGTCACTTACCTGAAAAGAACATACAGCAATTGCCAAAGGCATACAGTTGGCTACAAGTATTTTCGGTCGGAGTTTGAAATTTGATGATCCGCATCGTCCGGCAAAAGCAATGAACAGTGTACAACTGCTTCAGCAAACTCTGAAATGTGTGTGAATAAGTATTATATAATCAACAGGCTGTCTGTGAAGCTTTAGAATGTATCTTTGGCTGTATGACTGACCAATCACCAGACTGGGGGTGATCTAGATTTAGTTTAGGGGAGATGTTGCGCTGAAAACGCATACACACCTGAAATGCCTGAAATTAAATGGTTTCTACTGTGAATATGATGGGAATAAAGGGCTAGACTATACCCCATAGTGCTAGCTAAAGCATAGAACAAGAATAGTTAAGCCTTAAAGTGAAAGTACTATGGTGTACGAGTATACATCAAGACCTTATGGCTGATACATCTCTAGACCTTCGACAAAGTAACTACCTACTGCGAGACTGTACAGTATGGTCAGATCCACCCTGCCTGGCGAAGAGCCCTTTATTCATCTAGTTGTGATACAGAACCTTTCAGGGGAAAGTTCAGCTATTTTTATGTGTCATAGACCTTAAAACTTACAAGCTTATTGTCTTGTGATGTGTTACTGAACAATTGGTCAGTTTCATACACAATGTGTATATATGTATTTCTCCTAACAAATGCAAATTTGAAAAGTTTATAATCCTTCTTTCATCTTGAAGCTAGAAATATACATGGTTGCTCAGTTGATTTACTTGCAAGAGTAAGTTACATTTTAAAGAAAAAGAAGAGAGAGAGAGAGAAAAGATAATGGAAAGTGTCATATGGAATACTCTGACAAATTAAAGGACACAATCCTATAAGCACAGACCTAGAGAATGGAGTGGTTAGATTGGCAACTGTAGCCAAGTAAGACACAAATATTTAATGTAAAGGATGCATAGGTGACACTTACTTCAAGTTATATTATTGCTTACTAAAAGCCTTCAGTATCTTTTCTGTCACTATCTGATTATATTCACACTTATGGTAATAGCCTATGAAGTCAAATTCTAATGATATCCAGAAAAATAAGTAACTAAAAGCATTGTATAGTTATTATAAGATCAAAAAAGTGAAAGTATACTAAAATTGGCATATAATTCTCTGTGTTGTCTGCACACACATATTTCATGTGGTGCTTGCACACATTTTTGACATTGCACATGCACACACATTTTTTTGACATTGCATGCACACACACACATATATTTATGTTGCATGCACACACACATACATTTCTGTGTTGCATGTGTGCAGCCAAAATAGAAAGTTGTGTACACACATAATTTCTGCAGTTTATTTTTTAACACTATTAAACAGCACAACTGCAGGGTAACACACCTTAAATATAGCTGGAAGAGCCTCTTTGCCAGAGTAGTGCAATAAACATGGAAGAATATGATCCATAATGAACAAAACCTGCCCGAGGGCTGGACAAAAATTGACAGGGTTTTAGTGGGTGTAGAGTTTGACCAAAGACAGAAGATGGGAACACATGACAGATAAGTATAAAGTAGGTAAGTTTCCAACACCAGCACGCAACCTATCATCAGCCACAAGCGCTCATAGACTTAAGAAGGGTGCTGCAACAGCTGTTGGCTAAGTGGAAAAGCTCTCTCTGAGGTCTGTCTCTAATAGATTTTTTTTTTTTTTTTTTTTTTCGCGGTATGTATCCTGGGAGGGATAACCCTGCTGGCAACTGCGTCTGAGCTAGCCCCAGCAAGGGTGCAAGGTTTGAAGGGGAAAAAATAACCTTCAGAAGGGGTGTATAAATATAGAGAAGGAAAGAAAAATGTGACGAGGAGTTCCGGGCAGAGGTGGGACCACACCGTGAGGAAATGCATTTACGCATGCTGCACAAGGCAGGGTGTGAGACTCGGAGGCAGACACGAGCTAGTCCGGCGCTGGGCTCGGACGCACTCGCTCCACCTCAATACTCACTAAAACCTCAGGCTCAACCAGCCAACTGTCGTCTTCTCCCCTCACTTTGCGGCTCAACGTGTATTCCCAAGTGTTACTGGCGAGTCGTTTCGGCAGGGCATGGGGGCCGGATCTGAATTTATCTGTGAGCACTTGGTCGGGATGCAGGTGCATATTAATGGCTGACAGCCAGCGGTTTGTGATCTCAGCCGCGGAAGGGGAAATACTTTGGTTCGAGATCACACTCTCACAACGAAGATGCCATATGAGATGCATGGATTCAGACATCAGGATCGTGTACAATCGTTGTTTATGAGGTTCAAGGGACCCTTTGGTATTTTGGAAGCAGACAATGGAGGGTGCCAGGATTGTACCAACGGAGATAGGAGGGAGTGGGCCAAACTGAGAGGGCCAGAGGGCGCGAACGAGGTTCCAGACGGTGGTGTTGACACCATTGGCGCAGTGGAGCATAATGTGGTCAAGGTCTTCCGTCACACCACAAGGGGCACACACTCCCCTTCCCTCACACTCGGGAATATGGGACCAGTATTTGCCGATCCGGAGCACCCCATGAACTGCTTTCCAGAGGAAGTTACGAGCCTGTCACGATATGGTTTGGCTTCGTATTGCAGTCCAGATTCCAGCATCTGTCGGGGTGGCATCATTTACCTCCAGTATCGCATTACGGATGGCTTCAAGGTTATGTGCAGTAGTGGCCCAAGTAGCGATTGGAGTGCGGATCCGAATGGCCTTATACGCTAGGCGTTGTGTTAGGACACAAAGGTGTATTCCCGTAGTGGCTTCGGGGCAAGGTGGGGGTAGTAGGAAGTCCTGGCATGGGACATGCACACTATTCCTGGCAAGATCTACGGCATGTTGGGATGGGGCTGCATTTTCAGCATCAGCAGAGGCTAGGATGACTGTGCCCGAACGAGCTCGGAGGTGTGTGGTGAGTCGTCGGAAGAGCAGGGCATTTTTTGACCCCATAAAGTCGGTGTCTTCTTCGTCAGCGAGGCCTCTCTTGAGTTTTGCCAGGAGATGGGGGTTACAGAAGAAAACATAAAGATTATGGTTGCGCGGGCGGTGATCTAGTAGATATAGGAGTGCTACGAGGTCAGCGGTGTATGGTCCATTTCGATGTTGGTACGCAATTCATGCTGATCTGTCCTGGGGGTGGTCAGTGACAAAGTGCCCATACCCTACCCATATGGTGTAGGTGTCATCGTCCTTAGAGTGGGATTCCACTTTGGTGGCTATCCAAACTTCCTCTTCCGTGAGCGCTTGGGCTGGGATTCTTTCATCTGGCCAATAAGAGGCAGGGGGCATGGCAGACGTTGGAGCCACAAATACATGAAAGCCGTCTGCTACAGTGGCAGTCCTAGGCGGAGGGAGCAGAGCGAAGTGGGTGTCTGGGAGGCGTCGCTCAGGACGTCGTATAGAATTCGGGGCTGGACAGGCGGGAACCCATTCGTGGTGGATCTGCTGTAATTGACGGGCAGCAACCGTGACGCATGCATGGGGATTCACACAATTTCTATCATCGCGGTCAGATACGCAGTGGAGGCAGGAGCAGTGGGCAGTCGCTGAATGTTCGAGAGTTTGGAGCCTACAGATAAGCTCGAGAGCTTCACCCACTGTCACCACATGGTGATTTTGTCTCAGGCACCTACATTTCACTGTATTATTCTCTTGTCGGACCCCTTTGTTCTCGTGGAGGTGATACCACAGCGGCATATCATACTTGACTTCATCTGTTGGGTGCACTGGAGCAAAACAGGCATTGTATTTAGCAGCGGTCTTAAGCATGCTTTGCAGTTGGGGTGTGAGGTTTCTAACGTTGGGTCTCCAGTCTTGCAGGGAATGGTTTATCCTTGAACGCGGCGTAGAAGAAGACGAACGTAGGCAATGCTCACTCAGAAGAGCATCAGCGAGGTATGCCCAGGTGGGTCGGATTTCAGGGTCCATTTCAAGGTACGAGCGTAGACGGACAAGATCTATCGCTTCATTTCGGGCCTTGATATCTATGATCTTACGCCCACCGTCAGCTAGGTCGCTACTCAGTATATCCCGATTTATCATCGGGGAGGTTCCCTCCCACAGGAAGTCGCTCTGCAGTCGCTGCAAGCTAGTGCGGATGCGTTCGGGCATGCCATTCGCAGCAGTGAAGAACATTGTGGTACATGCAACAGTACATTGGATTATGTGGTGTTTCGCCTCAATCATAGGATGATAACGGACACAGCGGTTAAGGGTGGTTTGGATCTTGTCCAGGGTGGGCATCCACGTGTCACAATCGTCGATGTGATTTCCTAACCTACAACCCAGGTAGCGAATAGACACTCCATCGGCTGCAATGGTGGTACCCTCAGGGAGGGGAATGTCGTCGTCATGAAGTCATCGGGTTGTCAGCATATGGTTGCAAAATGCCTGGGTTCCGACGGGGATAATTTCGGTTTTCGAGATGTTGAACTTGCCGCTAGACGCGTTGCACCAGGTGTTTAATGTAGATTCAAGAGTAGCAATCTCGGTGAGACAAATATACCGCGGTGTCATCAGCAAATAGTTTGACCAGAAGGTTTCTTTCAGAGCCCGGAACCACAAAGCCCCGCAAGGACGAGTCTCAAATCATAATGGCGAGGGGTTCGATGGCAAGGTTAAAGAGCAGGCATGACAGCGGGTCACCCTGTCGAACACCACAAGTGACTTGGAAGGCGGTGTAGTGACTATGAAATGAACGAGAGAGATACTCAAATGAGCACAATCCAACTCAAATCAAAATGATGTAGGGTGAGGTGTGACTGGCGTTGTCAGAGATTCCGCACAGTTAGACGCAACAATTGAACTTTGAATCTGCAGGGTTACAGATGTCTTTATCTCAATCTGGGTGAAAAATGGCAGAGGGTATCTCAAAACACAAGATTCAGACAGAAGGTAAGGGTGGTTTTCAGGGTTCAGGAGGGATTCAGGACAATCAATCTCGATGTTTAAACTCGATCCAATGGTCAGACAATGCAGGGAACAGTTTCAGATGCAGCACAGACAGTTTCAGCAGGCAGATTCAGCACAGACAGAACAGCAGTTTCAGCAAAGATTCAGTATCTCTTTCAATTTATCTGCCACAAGGGACTTTACAGAAGTTTTCACAACTGGATATTTCTCGAACTGAACTCTAAAGAGCCAGGCTATATTTCGTCTAAGAAGGTTTTCCTGCTTTGGCTTGTAGCTTTGGGCAGTACTTGCTTAAGAAAATCTAAATAGATACTCTGTAAGCTATATATACTAAATCATAAAATCAAACATATATCTCGAAATTAAAAGAGTAATCTGAACAGTAAATGAGTCAAAAGTAAGTAAGTATCAATTGAGCAGAGATTGGCTTCTTTTTAGGTAGTTTTCTAGGTAATTTTCCAGTTAGATAGTCAAAATGTAGGAACTTTGGGTATAGATTGGTATAAAAACAGAAATATATCGCTTTGTCCGCGTTCTAGGTGTGTTAGGGCGTACCCAGGGTATCTAAATAAAGGTCCAGATCCTGTAAATAGCAACCAGTATCCTGACAGGTGACATTCTCCTTAGTGCATTGCAAATCTGGTCCCCTATAAGTTTCTCCAAAATTGGCACATTCTCCTCTACTAGGGCAGCATTAGGAGTTGTGTAGAAGCTCTAGAGCTTATCTAGACCATGCTTCATCGTTTCTATCAGCCACAGTAAGGTACAGTAACTGTTTATTTCAAGTTTTACCCCTATACATCTCTTTTTGGTCAGATTTGTACTCAGGTTATATTTCTTGTTTAGGATAGCTCTCAGCTTCTCCTAGGACAGTATTCTATCCCATAGTTTCGTCTAAGACCTCCAATTAGAGTGCCTTTGTCTTTCATCAAGTTCAGAGGGTTACTGAATTTCAGAGAGATACTCAGATCCAGAGAGATACTCATTTTCAGTATCTAACTCCTTCCAGCATGAGTATTGAGTATCTAACTCATTTGTGCAGATGTAACTTTTGAATCTACTTCCATTATTACACAGATTGGCATTTCATCTCAGTGACATTATATCCACATAGTACTCAATGTACAATATTTCTCTGGTAATACAATCTTCAAGATTGCCCATATTCTCAGCATTCAATCTTATAGTGCCAACTTAGTTAGCAAGACCAGCTGGAACTTTTGATCAGTCCAAAGGACTTAGATAGTTGTTCAATTGAAGTGAAAATCCATCAACCCCTTGGATTACAGTCAACAACACTTGGTAGAGTCTCTAGTTATTAGAGGGTGGGTCTGACCAACTCAATCTGGTATGGAACATTGGAATTCCAACACATCTGGAGAGGCATAACTAGTATCTCTTTGTATAACCCATTGGTCACAGTTGCTTAGTACCAGATTCAGTACTGTAGCAATCACTACACTTAGGCATTGTGAGTACAAGTATGTTTCATGTCTTAACTAGCAGTCTGGGGTGACTCTAGTCCTTTATGTTCAGTTTCCAATGCTTGAACATTCCATATTTACTTCAATCTGATGGATTTCAGCACTGAAAGGCTTTTTGACGCAACATCTCCCCCAAAGTAAAATAAGATCGTCCCCGATCGTACCAGATTGGCCAAAATTGAGTTAGATACAATTATTACTAGCAGATTTGTCATAGAAGCGCATTTCGTACTGTTCAATATCACAATATCACGTTTCACGGACTGCCATTAGGCAAAACTTTTCTCGATTGATCGCCAGTCAATACATTTACATCGGCATGTGACGGCAATGTCAGACTTCGGCGAAACCCGCAATCTGCTTCTGTCGAAGTTTCAACTTAAACAGACAGTGATTCTCGTTTTTCTTTTCACATCTCACTCCGTCCCCCGATGGATGACTTTTCAAGGCAATTGGCTTCCTCTATCACTCTCAGTAGGGAGCCTTCCGAGGTACCGGTAAGTCCTTTTTAATTCCCTTCTCTCACGCGCTGTTTTTCACAGTGTGTCACATATATATTCGAGAACCGTTCTCAATTGACGGCCTCTTTCTTTCCTTTTCTCCCTCACAGCTCGCAGACATGAATGAAGAAGACTATAAATCTCTTTCCGCCATCGTTTCAAGACTAGGTGACTTGGACCGACGTCTACGCGACCAATCGTTTAAGGAGTTCGGCAAGGGTCTCAGGTTGAAAACCATTACCTCCGCCTTTGACGACTTGAATCTTGCCTTGGTAGGCACCAATTTCTTTTCATCTTTGTTATAGCTAACCTCATCTTTACAGACTCGCGTTGCTTTGACTTTCAATCGCTGCCAGCGAGCACATACACATCTCCCTGACTATTTCACAGGTTCTTTTCTTTCCGTATGCAACCTCGCGCTATGGCTTCACCAAGCAAAACCAACTTCATTTATTGTGCCGCCTTGGGGCCTAAATCGTGCTAAGCTCGATTCTTTCTGTCTCAAATATACAGTAAGTATCTTTCAGATCCGTGTCATTTCTTTTTGCTAACTTTTTACAGCTTCGCAATTTATGGGAACCACTACCTCCATTTCCTAAGCTTAAGCAAACTCCGCAGCTCGAGGAGGACAACGACGACGATGAGATCTTACTCCCGCCTCTTGCCACTCTTGCTTCTTCTGCTAAGGCCGCTCGCGCTGGATCCTCGAAGACGCCAGCTCCGGTTTCAAAACCAAAACCTCAGCCAAAGGCAAAGGCCAAGACTGGTGTAATGTCCTTACCGGGTCGTTCGGTAAGTCTTTTCTTTTGTTCAAAATTGTCATTTCTTAGTCTTATCATTCTCAGATGGAACGCAAGATTTCCGACGTCGAAGCCACTGCCGAATCTACTGAGCTGACCGACGACGACGACGATGACACTGGCTTCGAGTCCGAGAGCTCTGAGCCTCCGGTCAAGAAGTCTCGCGTTTCTGAAGGTAAGAAGCCTGCAGCTGCAGCTTCAAAGGTATGTTTTTCTTTATAGATTTATTTATTCTTTTCTCATGTTTTCTTACACAGGGCAAGGGTAAACAGGTGGTCAAGCCACGACCAAAGATTCGGAAGATGCGGGTAGAAGAGCCTGCCGATGAACCAGCGTCTCGAAAGACTCGCTCGAAAGCGACTCCAGTCACTGTACCAGCCTCCAGCGACGAGGAAGAGGATAAGAAGGAAGAGGAGAAATTGGTCAAGACTGAGGGTTCCAAGGCCCCCGTCAATCTCAACGTCGACTTTGAGGCTCCTTTGTGGGCTTCTCGCGCCGATTTCGCAACATCTTCTGTTTCTCTAGCCCCGGGCACCCGTCATGAGGCCCCAAATCTCCACGTAAGTCTCATCATTTCTTTTATTTCAGCTCTTATTACTGACAATGTCTTCCTTAGCGCTCAGATGGCCGTACGCCGCAGAATCGTGCCAAGGAGGACTTTGAGCAGGTACCTGGTAAGTATCCTTCACTTTCATTTTTCTAGCGTTTGTTTAACAGTTCTTTTACAGGCCGTGTTGTCTTTGGATGGCCTTATGGCCGTCCTGTTACTTTGCAACAGCTCGTTTCAGTCAACCGCACATTCGACAGGGTGAGTATCTTTCTGACTCGAGATAGATGTTCACTAATATTCCCTTTTATCATTATTCAGTTCTTTGGCGACTCCATCTGTGCTTCGTGCGTAGGTGGTACACACACAGAAGGGCGGGAATGCCGTCCCCAACTTAACAGCAAGACATTCGAGTGGCGCTGCGCTACCTGCGCAAAGGACAACCACACCTGTAGCTGGTCGTACGGTTTGGAAGGCAGCGATCAGTTGCGATGCCTTTCATACACGTTGGCTTGCAGCGGCAGTGCAGGTAAGTATTCCTTTCATTTCTTTAGACATCTTTTATTAAAGGTTCTTCGTTTCTTAGTTGTCTCTCAGGAAGCTGAGCAGTTGCAGATTCTCATCGACACCTACGAGGACATGCAGAACAGCGTCTCCGCACAGATGCGAGCGATGGAACGGGTACACCGGACGATCTTGCAGCGTCAAGATCATATCAAGGCTTCGTGTCGCGATCCTCGTCTCGTTTTACATCAGGTTCAGACTGGCGACCCGACATTCGACTATTCGGACGAACAGCTCAAACTACTGGCTACCGCGCTTGGATGGGACATCAACCTGGTGTCTCGGGCAAGCTATATCGCTAGGAACGAATCTGGTCGTTTCGTCGTGGTGGATCCAGAGGTCGAGCAGCAAGCTGGTCCATCCCATGTTCCTTCCACTCCCGTTGCTACAGTCATCGACGAATCGCCTCAGGCGGTTGGTGCCTCGCAAGTCACGGTCGAAGAGGATGAGGACAAGGAGGACGAGCTGGAGGAGGAGACGACGGGCAGGGTCTTAGTGCCAGAAAGCAGTCCACTAGCTGGGAGGGACGATCCCCTCTCAGAGTGACTTTCAAGGCTCGGGTGCGCACATAGTTCGTACCCCCTTTTCCCTTTACTTTCTCCATCTCTCAGTCCCAATCTCACAGATCTGCCGTTCTCTTCGCTTGGCTGGGACCTGCCGTATCCGTTTGCATTTCGTCGCGGGTGACCTTGGTGTTCAACACACCAGGTTGCCCAAATATATAAAAATTTTATACATCGCTTTTTCTGTAGATACTCCCTGTACTTACTTTATAGTAGTATAGGTCGAAGTATCTCTTATTATAGTCCTGAGCTTCTATGCTCAAAAATACATATTTCATTTTTCTTGGCATGAATCTGGTGTGAAACATAAGAAATCATATTGAGAGTCTCCTTCAAATTGAGTATCTAACTCGATTCTAGAGGGAAACAATTCTTTAAATGACTTAAGCCCACAATTTTCAATAAGTATCGTTTCTTTTTGAGGATACATTGAATTTAATAAGTCCTTTCTGTCAAGGTTGAGAGCTCTCGGTTACTCGGCAATGCTATTCGGCTAAGTCCTCTGCGGTCAAAGCTGTCTAGATCTCCAGATTTGAGATATTTGAAATTTCAAAAATTCAAAATTTTGGCCTTGTCAACTTTGTGTGCTCTCTCCCCCAAGTAAAAGTAACTTCAACGTCCCCGTTGATCAATCTGCTACGCTGGCTAGGCCTCATGGTGCCTGTTTGAACAGCATAGGAGTAATGACCAACGTGCAGATTTAGACGGGGTAGACCAGATATAAAAGGTGCAGCGCAGATTCAGAACGACTCAGCACCATCTATTACTTGGTTCTACATCCCTTCCACTTTTATCATTTCTTTATCTCTATATTTTACAGTTATGGCCCCTAAAGGTCCCAAGACTTGGCCTGAGCGTCCTGAGTGGGTTGCCACAACGCAGCGATATCTTTCTCGAGCTACTGGAGCCATGGAGGCCAAAGATGCGGATACTGAACTGCTTGGGATGCTTATTACAGCCCTTGCTAGTCATCTTGTAAATGTTCAATCTTTGATTCCAGGTCCAGTATCTAACTTGATTTCTTATTACAGAAGAAGTCTCTGCCTGCATATGCAGTTGCTAAGTCCGAGGAAGCGTTCACTTTGTTCGACAAAGGTGTCAATCTGGTCGCAGATGCAGTCAAAAAGTTCCCATCTGTAGGTGAACCTGACACTTTCTCCGCCATTAAAGCTTTCCGGGACGACTTGGCAAAGCGCAGAGAGACTCTCAGCGGATCTAAGAAGCGCAAAGTACGTTTTTATTGACCATCCCTCTCATTTCGAGTATCTAACTGCCTATCGGTGTGTAGCCAGCTAAAACTCCTGAACTCATTGAGGATGACGATGATGACGATGAAGAGATTGAGGTCATTACTGGTGACGGAGACGTTACTGTAAGTATCAAACTCCTGAGTATCTAACTCAAATCTCAACATGGTCTTTCTTTTCTTAGATGGCAGATGGACCTTCTCTTGGGCTCTCTGCGTCGATTCATGCTCCCAATAAGGATAACAAGGACTCTAGCAAGGACAAGACCAAAGGTTCTTCCACTACTACCACAGTTCATAAGTCTTCCAAGGAAAGAGTAGTAATCACTTCTCCAAGGGTGAGCCAATTTATGTCCAGAACTGTTTGTTCGTTTCTCTAGACTGATGCACCATGGTAACTTTGCAGGCTACCTCAGTTGGACCCAAAGATGTAAGTTTTTAGTTCCATCTGGAGATATTCATGCAGTTTTATGTACTGACTATAAATGTTCATGTAGAATGAACCTATTCCTGAGCCTCACAAGGTGATTGTCATGAAGAAGCCTCGGATTGAGAACCCAATCGTCAACCTTAGAGAGGAGACAGACCGTGAGTAGTCACCCAATCTGCGGCTTTTTCGAGTATCTAACTCAATTATCCTGCAGATGAGCGCAAACTCCGGGAGAGTGGAGAAGAGATTGTGACTCGTATCACTGCTCTGTTCCCTTTCATGGACTTGGACCACTTCTCTCCTGAGGTTCTTCAATCAATTTCCAACTTCTTGAAGACAGAACTCAGTGTTCATCAACATGCCATTCAGTATCATCATTCTCAGTACAGATTCGCCTACAAGGAGTTTTCCCGTCTGGAATTGCTCCGAAGACAGAAGGAGAAGGCTTACAGGGCCAACCAGAGTCCCTTGGAGTCTGGTCCAGGTACTGCTGATGATCCAGCTCCTTTCCATGCATTTCCATCTGCAGACATCCTCTGACTTTAATGTTACATCTGTACATCTCAGTATCATTTATAGGCAGTTTACACGGTATTGGTACATCGTATAGGACGTCCTCAAACACCCTTTATGTTTATCTTAGTAGTGCAAACTACTGTTACCCACTTTTTACTTTCATCTGCAACTAGGTAGTCACTTTTTCAGTGTCTATCTCGTACTTTGTTCAAATATAGTGTGTTTATCATTTATTTTGTGAAGATTGAGACCTGGTCTGGACTGGAGCATCCCAATCTGGTTCTTCTTCATCTGCATTGTTTGCAGATTGTAGTTCTTCATCACTGGACTCATCAAGATCTTCATCTTCAGCAGGAATTCTCAGTTGAGGAATACTGTCAAAGATGTAATCTCTCTCAAGTTCAGGGTCTAACTCAAAGTTATCATTGACCATCTCTTCTAGTTGTTCACTAGTTAGGTCTATAAGTTCATGAATGTTCTCAGGCAGTTCAATTGGTTCATATCTAGCTACATGGGGTAGTACTCTGAAGGCAGCAACCTTTTCTCTGAGTACTGTACCATCCATCTGGGCCACAATGTAGGATCCCCCTTTGGTTCTCCTTATTACAATCATGGGTCCCAGGTATCTAGGATACATTTTTCTGTCCAAGTTCTTCTCAACTTGTGTATTTCTGACTTGTATAAGTGTACCAGGTTTGAAATCAAAGTCTCTGATAACATTTCTGTATTCTTCTTCATATTGTCTAAGAGTCTCTTTCTTGGTTGTATCAATTCTAGATATCATCTCCTGCACATGGGTTCTATGCTTAGCTAGAGCTTGAGCTCTGTAGCCAATAAGTTCCTCATATGTCAAGATTCTATCTGGAAGTTTTACTAACCATGTAGATTCAACAATATCCAAGGGTAGGATAGGTTCAGCTCCAGTAACAAGGAAGTATGGTGAACAACCAAGTCCTTTTCTAGCTGTAATTCTATCTGCCCAGAAGACATGTTTGAGGAACCACCACCATCTCTTTAGATCTCCACCTGTAGCTTTTGCCAAGGCAGTTCTAATGTCAAAGTGGGCTCTCTCAATCTTGCCATTTGCTTGGGAATTGTAAGGAGATATAGTAATTCCTTTAATCCCATATTTATCTTCTAGCCATTTAAGCATAGCTCGCATCTGGGGTGCATTATCAGTTACTACTTCATCCGGACATCCCCATCTGCATATAATATCATCAAAGAACCATTCCCCCAATGATCTAGCATTGTCAGATCTTAAGGCTCTTCCTTCAGACCAGGATGAGAGTGCACATCTGCCATGTACAACATCCTTGCAACCATTACTTGGAGGTGATACTTTGAACACATCTACATGAATCTTCTGAAACAGGGAGGGAGTGTGTGTAAGAGTAGGAGGAATCTTCAACAATTCTAATTTTCGGTTCTGGCAGATTTGGCAGGATTTGACAAACCAATTGACATCTCCATTCAAATCTGGCCACCAAAAACGCTTCTCTATGAGAGCTTTTGTTGCAAACATTCCTTTATGTCCCAGATGGTCATGAGCAGCATGCATCATGTACATCCTTTTCTCTTTAGGCATAACCAGTCTATGCTGGCCTCCTGTATCATCATTCCTTCTATAGAGTCTACCATCTCTGTCTACAAAGAACTTTACAGCCCTGGAAATGAACTTTTTCATAGCAGTCTCACCTAGGTGAGCTAGAGGCTGATTGCCCTGCAGGTACCAATCTTTGATTAGGTCTAGTTGTTCATCCAGTTCCTTTGTAGATGCAGATCTGTGATCCTCTCTATATGGGTGTTCATGTCTCCATTCAGTACCTCCTTCAGGTATAACCAAGGTCTGTGCAAACTGCAACATCGAGTTAGATACTGGATGTTGAGTTGCTAACAGCTCTCTAATGGAATTCAAGTGACGTTCTTCTTCAAGAGCTTCTTGCAAATCGTCCTCAAAGTCGTCTATTGACTTTGCAACTTCCTGCAAGTAACCACCTCGAGTATCTATTTCATCTTTAAAGGCTTCAAAATCAAAGGGTACCTCAGATTCACCATCTCCCATTCTGAATTTCACCGGCAGACCATCATCTTCATCAACAAATGAATCCGGATCTCTAGATGCCGCTCTTTCAGTTGGTATGGTTCCTCTAGGTGGTCTAGATAGTCCATCTGGTCCCTTATGTTCAGTGCCCTTGATGTGTACCAAGGTGAAGTGGAACTTCCTTATTTCTTCAATCCATCTGTTTATAGTTGCATTGGGACCACTACTGGGTTTGTCAAGCATTCCTTTAATATAGCTTGCATCTGTTTCCACAGTAAGATCCCTACATCCATATGTCTGGTAGTATGTTTGTTGTAAGGCCAACATCAAGCCATATAGTTCTCTCTTGGGTTGAGAAAACCTTGCTTCTCTCTCATTTAAGGTAATAGAACCCATCCAATTGTAGAACTTTTTCTTTGAATCTGCAGGGTCTCTCTGATATAGTTGGAAACCTACTGCCATCCAGGAAGTATCTACTGAAAGGGTGATTCCAGTACTTAAATCATAGTCAATAGGACGGAGTGCTGGAGCATTCCTAATCCCATCTTTAATCATTTCTACAGCTTCCAGTTCTGCAGGACCCATTTGAAAAGGCACATCTCCAGTTAAGATTGTCAAAGGTTTTGCTTTCTTGGCATAATCCTTTATGAACATCCTCATCTGACCAGCAGTGCCCAAAAATGACCGGATATCTTTCTTCTCAGACCATTTTGATGCATCACAAGTCAGAACAACTTCAGCTAACCTTTCAACTGGCTTTTCTCCTTCATAACTGACATGATGTCCAACAACATCTCCTTCAGCTACACAGATAAAAGCTTTAGTACCTGCAAAGGTACCACCAGCATGCTTCATTCTTTGCACAATTCTGTTCATATTCTGCAGATGCTCCCACACAAATCTTCTGATGCCAGAATTTTCAGGGATAGTTTCATAACCTCCATCTGCAGTTTCATATCTGCTGACAGGCCCTTTTACTGGTACATCATCAATGTAAGGTTTAGTTACATGTGGAATTTCATCTCTGAAGAT
The DNA here is from genome assembly GCA_028554645.1 of Omphalotus guepiniiformis. NCBI lineage: Eukaryota > Fungi > Basidiomycota > Agaricomycetes > Agaricales > Omphalotaceae > Omphalotus > Omphalotus guepiniiformis. The sequence goes on along the minus strand of JAQOOI010000076.1, from coordinate 71,089 downwards.
ATATGTAACATCATCATGATAGATAGGGACAGAGTTTGTCCAACCCATAGGTAACTTCACTAATCTATGTGGGCCAAAAGGTGTTTGGAAGGTTGTAAGATCTCTTGAACTTTCATCAACCAGCCTCTCATCATACCCAACAAAGATATCCAGTAAACCCAAACATGCTCTTCCAGAGAAGCTTCTAGCTATATCTGCAGTTGCAGGAGGAATTCCTGAATGTTGAATAGTCACTTTATTGAGTGGTTCTAAACTATGGACCAATCTTAAGCTTTTCCCATCTTTCTTTAAGACACAGAACCATCTGGATCTATAGGATGAACTGGACGGCTCATATACACCAGCATCTATTTTGTCCTTAATCATTTTACACACTTGATCATAGATCCCTGGAGGTATAGGAATATTCCTTTCTACCCAAGGAGTGTGTGGTAACACTGGAAACTTTACTGGAGGAAAGAACTCTGTATTAAAGGTTCCTCCTTCAGATGCTTCCCATGCAAATGCTTTTTCTTGGACTTTCATAAGATGGTGTACAAGTTTCATTTCTTCAGGCCATAAGAAACCTTCATTATGATTCTTGTCTACAATTTCTTTTCTTTCTTGAGAGTACCTCTCACCAGGAGTGAAATCTGGAGGATGAGTAGGTAACTCAGGCATATCTTTTAACGGATCTCCAATTATTTTTCTTTCAATCCGGAACTCCGCAGGTAAGGTAGCTTTAACAGGTTTGACCTTAATAGCAACTGGTTTGTACTTTCTAGACGCCAAAACAGTCACCAATCTGGCCATTTTGTTGCCATTCTTATCTCTACTCCATCTGGGTCTTGAAGATTGGACTGGTTTCGGTTCTCTTTTGACCGTTTTACCCTTATTCATCCTCTTTTCAGTTCCAGATGCGGGTTCCGAAGTGTGATTAAGTACCGTGCAAGTATCTAAGTCTGAATTCTGAGTATCTAAGTGCTCTTTTGAATTCAAATTTAAATTTTCTCGCCAGGTACAGAACACTTGTTTCTTTTCTGAGTCTACAGACCGATTTAAATACGATCTAACCGAATCTGCAGCCGCTATATCGTTTTCTCTTATGATGGATTCAGCTGCAAACACAAATGCCTCAGCCTTTTCAGGTTCTGAAAACAATTCATTGTCTGGCAGCTTATATCCAGCAATTGTGGCATTGCCATCTTCATCCATTTCAATACAAACAGCTACCTCTCCCTGATCTCTTATCAGTTCATTGAGGTCCGATGAAAATTTTGAGAGTCTCCCTCATTTTTCACAGGGACACTCTCAGATTTCTGTGTTTCAGGGACAAGCTTTGGTTCACCAGGAATAGGTTTAACCTTAATTCCTCTACCTCTGTCATATGTTCCCATTGTACACTTCATTCCACTGTTTGGATCTGTAATGGTGATCTCTTGTTCTCCAGTTTCAAAGTTTCTGACTACACTGCTTGTTAACACATCAAATGGTCTTCCCAAAAGAACATCATAAGGCACTTTATCTATTATGTGAATCTGCATATAGATAGTTATTTCTCCAAAGGTAAATGGTACATTTCTTGCTAGTCCCCTAGTAGCCTGTAATTGACCATTTGCACTTTGCATATGGATCACAGTCTCTGGGTCCCATCTTAAACCAAGTCCAATAGCTACTCTTGTATCCATGGACACGATTTGAGAACCACTATCAACTACTGTCTCAACTTGTTGATCAGAGTGATTAATCTTTGGGTAGATTGCCTTTAGACTGTCAGTCTGGCTGGCTACTATAATGATCTTGTTCCTCTCATCTGGAGGTACATCTTTCTGATACTGGTCCACAACATCCTTGTGTACCACTGAGCCTTTCTTAAGGTCATCTGTGTCTTCATCTAGGACAATAAACACATCTTCCCTTTCATAGGCCATATCTTCAATAAAGACCATATAATTTGCCTGTACCAGATTGACATCTTCTTCTGGTAGAATACCATCAGGATCATCTTCATCCCTTACTTCATGAACAAAAGCCTTTACAGGACGCTTATACACCCTGTTGTTCTTCAATTTTCTCTGCATAATCTTCTGAAGTGCCGGAGATATAGCAATGAGGTCCCCACTACTTATATCTATCTCAGATCTAAAGATTTTGTCTGCAATTTCTTCTGCTAGACCCGGTTTGAATAGTGAGTTTCTAAGCTTGAAATCGGGCTCAGATTTACGCGGCGGCTTTGTGTATACAATAGCATTCCTTGTATCATTACTCATTCCATCTTTAGTTCCAGATTGAGCTCCTTCAGTCTCATTTGCCTTGTTCTGGCTTCCTACAGGCATTCCCTTTGGTATAGGTGGCCTATCTATTGCCTTTACATGATCAAACGGACGGTTAGATACTCTCCGTGCAACATCGTTGTTATTTTCAGAGGGAGATTCAATCTCCTCAGTGTCAGAATCAACGGGTAGTTCAAAACGAACGGGCTCTTTTCTCATAGCAGGGGGTCTGTATTTCTCCCTTTCAGATGGTCTTAGTGTAGGTAGTAAGACTTCAACTCTCTTTTTCTTTACAAGTTTACTTTCCTCAGGAGATTGACCTGTTTTGTGAGAAGGATTCTGAGTATATACAGCTTCTTCACCAATCTCCTTCATTGGAAACTCTAGTTTTTCGACTCAGAGTTGTTTTCTCGTTTCAAAATCTGCTTAGTTTCAGATTTAGCTGCTGGTGCCCGATTCTGCAAAGTATTGCAAACTTGACTGAATTGAGCAACAAGGCTGTTGATAGCATCTAATGAACTACTTTGAGAGGGACCTGCTATAGCAGAATCCTCATCTTCAAAAGCATACAAGTTCTGGTCAACATGAGAGGAAGGTTGTTTCCATCCATGTCTTTTGGCAATTTCCTCAATCTTCTCTTTCTTAGACCGAGTATCAGACGGATCAGCTCTTGGCCAATATACTCCATCTTTCAATGCCCATTTACCAGCACTATTTTTGATCATCCACCCCAACCTGATAAATCTAAGTTGATGTGGACAGTCCATAGATCTATGTCCAGGCTCATCACACATATAGCAATTGGAGTCAGCATGAGTATTGTTATTCACAGATGACATCTGGGATGATCTTTGTACACTATTGTGTCCATTAGAGTTCATTCCAGGTCCCGATTGGGAATTTGGAGCATTCATGTTCATCCTAACTGAGCTAGAAGTTGCTTGGGTCATTTTTGCCAAGTTAGCAACTGTCTCAGATAGCTTTGCAAGAGCTGCCAGATTCGTTTCCTGGGCTTGTCTAATCTGGTTAAACTGGTTCTGGTGACTATCCACTGTTGCAGACAATTTCATTGCCCACTGATCTGGTTCTGACTTCACAGTAGATGCTACTTGGTAAGGATCATATAACTTCCTTGTAGCACTCTGCTCAGTTGTTGGGAGTATCCTAGAGTATCCTTCTGCCAGATTTGGACCATTCAAGAATAAACCAAAGTTGTATCCCCCTGCTCTTTTTACAGAACAGAGTTTTTCAGCCTCAGACATTACATCTTTCAGAGTAACAGGGTCATCCTCTCTCTGAACTTGTAAGTGGCCATTGATCACTTTGTTTTCTAAGCGGTCCAGAAGTTTCCTTCTGAAGGGTTCATCTAGTGCACTCAAGAAACCAGCTACAGCTTCTGAGTTTGATACTACAGGTGTAGTACCAGAAGATAGTTTCTCATACTCAATCTCATACTCTCTTTTAAATGCCATCAGTTTCTGAATAGCACCAAGCACTATGAGCTTATATGCATCAATGATAGCATACAATCTTTGTCTAGATCCCAGTCCTCTATCTGCAGATTCAGGGAAATTTTTCATTAATGCCTCTTTGAAAGCATCCCAATCCAAATCTTTAACAGCTTGAAGCCGTTGAAACTCTTCACGGGTATGGAACTCCATGTATCTGAGAGCCAACATTACTTTAGCCGCATCTGTTTTAGTTCCGGTTGACACAAAGATGCCTTCCAGCTCTGCCAACCATGCAACCAATTCAGATGGATGTTTCTTATCGAAGATGGGGGCCTGCTTAGAGACTTTAGGTAGTTTCTCATTTTGCAACTCTTTAGCTGCAGGAACAGGAATCTGCATTCCTGTTGCATTTCCAAAAATGAAGATCTCTTCCATCTCAACAGGTCCTTGGGTAGGTCCTTGTTGTTGGGGAGCTTCATTCCCAGTAGCATTGTCATGAGTAGACATATTGTTTCTCGGGTTCCTTATTATTTTAACAGGGATTCTTTTATGTGTCAAGGCAAAATATTGAGGACTGTTAACAAAGTTCCTCTTATTTTTCTTGTATCTAGCTGAGAGTTCAGATAAATCTGGAGGTGTATTCCGTTCAGGAATCGTACTTAGGGACGAAAGAGACGAAAGGGAACTTGAATCTGGTTCAGGTATGACTTCTTTCTCTTTTCCTTTGGAACTTTTCCTTCTGGATGACTGGTTCAGTGACAATTCTTCTGTTCCAGCTCTCTCAGAATTCTTAGTCTTTCTAGGACGTGTGTTTCTCTGTGAGCTGCTAATTTTGACAAGCAAACTCTAAGTTATAAAACTTATAGATGGTGTTGAATGAAGTGCTAGAACACTTGTAGATACTATACAAATACTGTACATATCACTAGAAAGTCCTTCAAGTACATATAATACTATACTAATGACTTTAATACCTATTGTAGATAGTTATACCATGTATGTAGGGTCATTCTGGAGTGTTTAGAGCGCGCGCGAAAATGTGGACACTCATTTTCACGCCTCATGCGCGGCCTGACACAACAGGACCAAACAATATGTAAATCCTTACATGTCTGGAGAAATCTAAGACACTTGGAAAGCAATTCTTGTGCATTAAGCTACTATTACAACGCTTTAGTGATCTCAGTGAACTGTAATTGAACTCTATTCATTGTGTCTGATCAGTGTATCACTGGTAGTGCATTGTCTTAGATTCTAACAGGTTATGGGCCCCGGCCTTTAAAACTTGAACAGAACTGATTGATCTTGCTCAATTGCTATTGTTGGCTCTGTGACATTTATTGTCAATTATTGAAACCCCTTACAAGTCAATCTATTGACTGTACAAAATATTGTTGGCTCTATTGGATTTGTGGCATTTACTGTCATTTATTGTTACCAGTTCATTAATTGACTGGACACAATCACTTGGAACACATTCACACAAACACATTCATTCTTCCTTCACAATTATGTCTTCTTCAGACACACCAAAATTTAAACCTCTCAATAACTCCAACTATCCTGAATGGAGTGGAGATATGATGGCTTGGTTGATGCGTCTGGGCTATTGGAGATTGGTCTCTGGTGCAGAGTCAAAGCCTACTGAAGGCTCACCTCTGGCCAATTGGGAGATTAAAGCCAGTAAAGCTGCTGGTGACATCTACCTTTCTCTGGAACAAGATCAAAAGGTTCATGTCAAGTCCTATCTTGCTGGTGGTGATCCTGTTGGCATGTGGTCAGCTCTAGAAAGAGTGCATGTGTCCAGGACACCAGGTGCACGCTTCAATGCCTATGATGCTCTGTTCAGCATCACAAAGGAGGAGGATGAGAGTTTAGTTGATCTGGGGACAAGGATTGAAAATGCAGTCTTCACCATTAGGAATCTCAGAGACAAGGAATATACCTTGGAGAAACTTGATGCAGAGCTGCAGGCTTTGGCCTTAGTCCGTGCATTGCCCCCAGAATCTAACCTCACTGCAAACTTGCTGCTATTGGACACATTGGACAAGGACAAGATTCTTCAGTACTTCATTGCTGAAGAACAAAATCTGAAAAGACAGGCAGAGCAGGTTAACAAGGCCAATGCTGCTGCCAAAGCACAAGGCTATATCAAGCCTAATTGGAAGAAGGGGTTCTGTTATTACTGCAAGAAGGAAGGGCATTGGAAGGCTGAATGTCCCACCTTGAAAACAAGGAATGAAGGAAAGAGTGGGAATGGGAGATATCAGGCCAATAAGGCTGAAGTGAAAGAGGAAGATGTTGTTGAAAGTGCTGGCAGTGCAAGTACATTCTCTTCTAATGATACTTCATCTTCTGACATACTTGATTGGAATACAGACACGGGGGCCACTTCTCATATGACACCACATCGCCATTGGATTAGGAATTATACCCCCTATAGAGTACCTATCAAATTGGCTGATGATAGAATTATATATTCTGAAGGTGTAGGAAATGTTGTGTTTAGACCAATCATTGATGGAAAAGTATCTAGGGATGTTGAATTTAGTAGAGTACTGCATGTACCTTCACTTAAAAATAATCTGCTGTCTGTTCTGTACTTAACAAAACATAAAGGCTTTCATGTACATATTTGGTCTGATAGAATGGAATTTGATAGAAATGGTCCTATTCTTTTTACTGCGCGTGTTACTGCAAATAATGTGGGATACTTGAATGGACATACTATAGATAAGTCTGAAAGCCTCTGTTTGACAACAACTCTACCTCTGGATCTGAAGCTGTGGCACAGGCGCTTCTGTCATCATGGGCATGATGATATATTGCGCATGTTGAGGGATAATTTGGCAGAGGGCTTGAAACTAGACTCTAATGCAAAGCCAGATCCTGTATGTGAACCTTGTCTGGCTGGCAAGATGCATGCACATCCATTCCATTCCTCACACACCAGAGCTGATACTGTGTTGGGCCTCATTCATTCTGATCTCCATGATGTTGGTGTACATTCTCCTAGTGGATACAGATACTGGATCACATTCATTGATGACAAGTGGCGCTTCCGTGCAGCACTTCCTCTGAAGAAGAAGAGTGATGCATTTGATGCATTCAAGAAGTACAAAGCTTGGGCTGAGAACACCACTGGAGAGAGAATCAAAATCTTTAGATGTGATAAAGGTGGAGAGTACATACCAAAGGAGTTCATTGCATTTCTGGACAGCTGTGGAATAGAGCGTCAATACACTGTCAGAAATAGGCCTCAACAGAATGGTGTTGCTGAAAGAGCAAATAGAGTGATGGAGGAAAGGATTGTTGCAATGCTAGAAGAGTCTGGTTTACCAAAGTCATTTTGGGTAGAGTGCCTGGCTGCACTTGTTCATGTGTGGAATCGTTGCCCTACATCTGCTGTACCAAACTGCACCCCCTATGAGGGATGGTACAAGAGGAAACCAAAGGTGGATCATCTGAGGGTCTGGGGTTGTGTTGCATATGTGCATGTTCAGAAGGATAAGAGGAAACACTTGGGATCTCATATGGAAACGTGTATCTTCATTGGGTATCCAGATGGTGTGAAGGGATGGAGGTTCTGGAATCCTTTCACTAAGAAGGTTGTGATCAGTGAGAGAGCTGACTTTGATGAGAGGTACACTTATAAAGTTGGATCTTCACAACCACCTTCCAAACCTTCACCTTCTAAACCTTCAACTAGTACACCACCCAATACTTCCTATGTTCCTCTTGATGATAATCCTCACTCTGACTCTGACTCTGAGTCAGATGACCCTGCATTACCTGAACCTGACCATGAGTCCTCTACAGAACAAGACAATACTGGCCCTGAGCAGAATAATGAACCTGCTGATGACAATGATAGTTCTGCAGAGGAGGAACAGATTGAACCACCTGAGGATGTCCTTGTAGATAATAGACCAATTGCTTTCCGTAGGTCTGAGCGGAAGAGACAGGCTCCTGGTGAATGGTGGAAAGTGAACCTTCCTGCTCCCAAGCGAAACAAGGATGCAGATGTGCCAGATGATGATGATAATATGGAGGAAGCCCACATCATGACTGACAATGGTCCAGAGCCATTGACATTCAAGCAGGCTATGGATGGACCTAATGCCAGACAATGGCAGGAGGCCATGATGGAGGAGATGAATGCACACCTCACCAATGGCACTTGGGATGTTGTGGAACTTCCACCAGATAAGAGAGCAATTGGATCTAAATGGGTATTCAAGATAAAGCACAAGGCTGATGGATCCATTGAAAGGTTCAAGGCTAGACTTGTTGCCAAAGGATTCAGCCAAAGACCTGGATTTGACTATCTAGAGACATTCTCATCTACTATGAGACAGACTACAATCCGCACTATTCTTGCTCTGGCTGCCATTGAGGACTTGCATTTGCGCTCTGTGGATATCTCTCATGCATTTATCAATAGTGACATTGATACAGAGATCTTCATGACACAGCCAGAGGGGTTCAAGGAGCGTGGTCCTAGATTTGTCTGCAGGCTGAACAAGTCCCTGTATGGGTTAAAGCAGTCACCCAGACTTTGGGGTGAGAAGCTTGCAGGAGTGTTACAATCAATGGGCTTTAGTCGCACCCAATCTGATCCAAACCTATATGTCTATCAGAAAGATGACATTAAGGTTTTTGTACCTGTCTTTGTGGATGACATCACTCTTGCTTCCAAGTCAGAGGCATCTTTGGACCACTTTGTGGCAGAGCTAGCAAAGCATTTCAAACTCCGTGACCTGGGTCCTACATCATATCTGCTGGGAATAGAAATCACAAGAAATAGAAAGGAGAGAAAATTGTATATGGGTCAGAAACAATATATTGTCAACAAACTTAATGAGTTTGGCATGTCTGATTGTAGACCTGTTGGTACACCCATGGATCCAGGAGCTGCTCTGTCAACTGCACAGTGTCCAAAGACTGCTGAAGGAAAGGAAGAGATGGCCAGAATTCCATATATTAGTGCTGTTGGCTCCTTGTTGTATCTTGCTACCACCAGTCGTCCTGATATTGCATACACAGCTAGTGTATTGGCACGGTTCAATTCAAATCCTGGCATGGCACACTGGGTTGCAGTAAAGCATGCATTCAGATATCTGAAGGGAACAATGGACATGAAGCTTGAATATGGTCCTGATCCCTGCCAGCCAGATCTATTTGTTACATACTGTGATGCAGACTTTGGTGGTAACAGGGACAACTCAAAGTCCACTAGTGGGTATATGGTCAAACTTGGATCAGGTGTGGTTAGCTGGAGCAGTAAGCTACAGCCCTTTGTAACACTCTCCTCTACAGAGGCAGAATATGTGGCAGGTGTTGCTGCTGGCAAAGAGATTTGTGCCATGAACAGCCTGTTACAAGATTTGGGATACCAGACACCTCAGCCAGCCAGGTTGCTAATGGACAATCAATCCACAATCAAGGTTGCTAAGAATCCTGAGCATCATGGGAGGATGAAGCATCTTGACCGGCATTACTACTGGCTGAGAGACCAAGTTGAATACAAGGTCATGGCTCCTGAATATCTGTCTACTGATGAGAATGCAGCTGATTTGCTCACCAAGCCTCTCAGTAAGCCCAAGGTGGAGAAGTTGAGGGAGATGATGGGATTGCACATAATACAGAACCCCTAGGTTGAAGAAGTGCATCATCAGGGGGCTGTGAAGAAGTTGAGGAAAGTGCAGAGGTTGAGGGATATGTGATGACACACTTCATCAATAGAGCACCTCCATTACACAAGTGTTCTATCAGGGGGCTGTGTTGAATGAAGTGCTAGAACACTTGTAGATACTATACAAATACTGTACATATCACTAGAAAGTCCTTCAAGTACATATAATACTATACTAATGACTTTAATACCTATTGTAGATAGTTATACCATGTATGTAGGGTCATTCTGGAGTGTTTAGAGCGCGCGCGGAAATGTGGACACTCATTTTCACGCCTCATGCGCGGCCTGACACAACAGGACCAAACAATATGTAAATCCTTACATGTCTGGAGAAATCTAAGACACTTGGAAAGCAATTCTTGTGCATTAAGCTACTATTACAACGCTTTAGTGATCTCAGTGAACTGTAATTGAACTCTATTCATTGTGTCTGATCAGTGTATCACTGGTAGTGCATTGTCTTAGATTCTAACAGATGGTTCAACAACTTCAAGGAAATTGTTGCTAAGTGAGGAACAGGGCAAAGTTCAACACAGGAAAAGTCCAGATTTATTTCCAGACACGTGTAAATACACAGATAGTTCAATTATCAAGTCTAAAGCCACCCCTCGCGGTGGGCTCCAGATGTAGTGACTATGAAATGAACGAGAGAGATACTCAAATGAGCACAATCCAACTCAAATCAAAATGATGTAGGGTGAGGTGTGACTGGCGTTGTCAGAGATTCCGCACAGTTAGACGCAACAATTGAACTTTGAATCTGCAGGGTTACAGATGTCTTTATCTCAATCTGGGTGAAAAATGGCAGAGGGTATCTCAAAACACAAGATTCAGACAGAAGGTAAGGGTGGTTTTCAGGGTTCAGGAGGGATTCAGGACAATCAATCTCGAAGTTAAACTCGATCCAATGGTCAGACAATGCAGGGAACAGTTTCAGATGCAGCACAGACAGTTTCAGCAGGCAGATTCAGCACAGACAGAACAGCAGTTTCAGCAAAGATTCAGTATCTCTTTCAATTTATCTGCCACAAGGGACTTTACAGAAGTTTTCACAACTGGATATTTCTCGAACTGAACTCTAAAGAGCCAGGCTATATTTCGTCTAAGAAGGTTTTCCTGCTTTGGCTTGTAGCTTTGGGCAGTACTTGCTTAAGAAAATCTAAATAGATACTCTGTAAGCTATATATACTAAATCATAAAATCAAACATATATCTCGGAATTAAAAGAGTAATCTGAACAGTAAATGAGTCAAAAGTAAGTAAGTATCAATTGAGCAGAGATTGGCTTCTTTTTAGGTAGTTTTCTAGGTAATTTTCCAGTTAGATAGTCAAAATGTAGGAACTTTGGGTATAGATTGGTATAAAAACAGAAATATATCGCTTTGTCCGCGTTCTAGGTGTGTTAGGGCGTACCCAGGGTATCTAAATAAAGGTCCAGATCCTGTAAATAGCAACCAGTATCCTGACAGGTGACATTCTCCTTAGTGCATTGCAAATCTGGTCCCCTATAAGTTTCTCCAAAATTGGCACATTCTCCTCTACTAGGGCAGCATTAGGAGTTGTGTAGAAGCTCTAGAGCTTATCTAGACCATGCTTCATTGTTTCTATCAGCCACAGTAAGGTACAGTAACTGTTTATTTCAAGTTTTACCCCTATACATCTCTTTTTGGTCAGATTTGTACTCAGGTTATATTTCTTGTTTAGGATAGCTCTCAGCTTCTCCTAGGACAGTATTCTATCCCATAGTTTCGTCTAAGACCTCCAATTAGAGTGCCTTTGTCTTTCATCAAGTTCAGAGGGTTACTGAATTTCAGAGAGATACTCAGATCCAGAGAGATACTCATTTTCAGTATCTAACTCCTTCCAGCATGAGTATTGAGTATCTAACTCATTTGTGCAGATGTAACTTTTGAATCTACTTCCATTATTACACAGATTGGCATTTCATCTCAGTGACATTATATCCACATAGTACTCAATGTACAATATTTCTCTGGTAATACAATCTTCAAGATTGCCCATATTCTCAGCATTCAATCTTATAGTGCCAACTTAGTTAGCAAGACCAGCTGGAACTTTTGATCAGTCCAAAGGACTTAGATAGTTGTTCAATTGAAGTGAAAATCCATCAACCCCTTGGATTACAGTCAACAACACTTGGTAGAGTCTCTAGTTATTAGAGGGTGGGTCTGACCAACTCAATCTGGTATGGAACATTGGAATTCCAACACATCTGGAGAGGCATAACTAGTATCTCTTTGTATAACCCATTGGTCACAGTTGCTTAGTACCAGATTCAGTACTGTAGCAATCACTACACTTAGGCATTGTGAGTACAAGTATGTTTCATGTCTTAACTAGCAGTCTGGGGTGACTCTAGTCCTTTATGTTCAGTTTCCAATGCTTGAACATTCCATATTTACTTCAATCTGATGGATTTCAGCACTGAAAGGCTTTTTGACGCAACATCGGAGGGAGAGGAATCATAGGAAGAGAGAAAAAGCGAAGTTGAGCCCATATATAATGAAGTGACGGGCGTGAAAAGCAAAAAGATGTGAATAAAAGACATGACAACGTATAAGGTAATAATGACTCACCTATGATGGGAAATAGCTCATGTTGAGGGCCGATATTCCAGAAAAACTTTAAAATGAACGAGTTAGGAAAACACACTTCTGAGTTCGTGAGGCCAAAGCTGTTTGTATTCAGTTCCGGCAGTTCGGCAAAAAGTCACGTGATCGTGCCATAGCAGCTTTTGATCCGGTGTTTGAATAATGGAATATTGACCAGATGAATAATGTTGAAGGAAAATTTTATTGAACTCTTAACAACTGCTGTGCTATAAAATAAAGTCAGTAGATTGGCTGAAGAATTGACCGGGGACGGTCAAGATTTTAGTTTGGGGGAGATGATGCGCTGATTTTCGGCACCTGCATTAAAAGCCAGGTGATTAATCATTTTAGGCATTTGCAGTGAGGTATTAGAGGGTTGAAAGGTGCCTGCCTTGTCAATCAAAATGTGTTGTGAATTGAGTAATAAAGCATGTTCTATTACCTACAGTACAACATGTGTATCAAGGTTCTAGGCTAGTCAGTACAGTTGTGATGTAGAGAATTGTTCAATAGCCATCCACTGTTGAATCAGACTCACCCAATCTCGTAACGAGAACTCTGACATCACAACGTCAATTGCATCATATAATTATTAGGGGAACATCTTCCTCCGGTCAATAAAGATTAAAAACCCGGCGGAAACTAGAAATGGATGGAACGCGAAATAGAGTCGAAATAATGGATCTAGAATAGTTTTGGGGTATTTACTCCTTAATTAATCGCCAGGAACAAAAAGTTGATCGAGGAAATTTGCTTCGATTAATTTGCTTCGATTAATTGTCCGGTAAAAATTGCTTGACAAGAAACCGGTTAGGAGGTGTAAAAACTCGATCAGTAAAATTTCTCGGAATACTACTGAATTGAAGGAGTTCCTTTGACGAAACAATGTGATACTTTGAGGGGTATAATTTCTATCAGGTGATTAATCCTATGGAACCCAGATGCCCGAGAAATGTCAAGGAAATCTGTAAAAATGAAATAAAGGGGCTGAATATTGCCCACAATAAAAATAATGGAATTAAAACGCATTTTGAGGTTGGCCCCATAAAATAGATCTATAACAAGTAATAATGGACATACTTGACACAGATACTTACAACCTACATACACGGATATAGGTATATATATAAAACAGGACAGTTTAGCTATAATTTCCGTTTTTATTAATTTTGGACTGGCAGTATGTATAAAAGGGCAGTAACTGTTGAATGAAGTGCTAGAACACTTGTAGATACTATACAAATACTGTACATATCATTAGAAAGTCCTTCAAGTACATATAATACTATACTAATGACTTTAATACCTATTGTAGATAGTTATACCATGTATGTAGGGTCATTCTGGAGTGTTTAGAGCGCGCGCGAAAATGTGGACCCTCATTTTCACGCCTCATGCGCGGCCTGACACAACAGGACCAAACAATATGTAAATCCTTACATGTCTGGAGAAATCTAAGACACTTGGAAAGCAATTCTTGTGCATTAAGCTACTATTACAACGCTTTAGTGATCTCAGTGAACTGTAATTGAACTCTATTCATTGTGTCTGATCAGTGTATCACTGGTAGTGCATTGTCTTAGATTCTAACAGGTTATGGGCCCCGGCCTTTAAAACTTGAACAGAACTGATTGATCTTGCTCAATTGCTATTGTTGGCTCTGTGACATTTATTGTCAATTATTGAAACCCCTTACAAGTCAATCTATTGACTGTACAAAATATTGTTGGCTCTATTGGATTTGTGGCATTTACTGTCATTCATTGTTACCAGTTCATTAATTGACTGGACACAATCACTTGGGTTATTGGAACACATTCACACAAACACATTCATTCTTCCTTCACAATTATGTCTTCTTCAGACACACCAAAATTTAAACCTCTCAATAACTCCAACTATCCTGAATGGAGTGGAGATATGATGGCTTGGTTGATGCATATGGGCTATTGGAGATTGGTCTCTGGTGCAGAGTCAAAGCCTACTGAAGGCTCACCTCTGGCCAATTGGGAGATTAAAGCCAGTAAAGCTGCTGGTGACATTTACCTTTCTCTGGAACAAGATCAGAAGGTTCATGTCAAGTCCTATCTTGCTGGTGGTGATCCTGTTGGCATGTGGTCAGCTCTAGAAAGAGTGCATGTGTCCAGGACACCAGGTGCACGCTTCAATGCCTATGATGCTCTGTTCAGCATCACAAAGGAGGAGGATGAGAGTTTAGTTGATCTAGGGACAAGGATTGAAAATGCAGTCTTCACCATTAGGAATCTCAGAGACAAGGAATATACCTTGGAGAAACTTGATGCAGAGCTGCAGGCTTTGGCCTTAGTCCGTGCATTGCCCCCAGAATCTAACCTCACTGCAAACTTGCTGCTATTGGACACATTGGACAAGGACAAGATTCTTCAGTACTTCATTGCTGAAGAACAAAATCTGAAAAGACAGGCAGAGCAGGTTAACAAGGCCAATGCTGCTGCCAAAGCACAAGGCTATATCAAGCCTAATTGGAAGAAGGGGTTCTGTCATTACTGCAAGAAGGAAGGGCATTGGAAGGCTGAATGTCCCACCTTGAAAGCAAGGAATGAAGGAAAGAGTGGGAATGGGAGATATCAGGCCAATAAGGCTGAAGTGAAAGAGGAAGATGTTGTTGAAAGTGCTGGCAGTGCAAGTACATTCTCTTCTAATGATACTTCATCTTCTGACATACTTGATTGGAATACAGACACGGGGGCCACTTCTCATATGACACCACATCACCATTGGATTAGGAATTATACCCCCTATAGAGTACCTATTAAATTGGCTGATGATAGAATTATATATTCTGAAGGTGTAGGAAATGTTGTGTTTAGACCAATCATTGATGGAAAAGTATCTAGGGATGTTGAATTTAGTAGAGTACTGCATGTACCTTCACTTAAAAATAATCTGCTTTCTGTTCTGTACTTAACAAAACATAAAGGCTTTCATGTACATATTTGGTCTGATAGAATGGAATTTGATAGAAATGGTCCTATTCTTTTTACTGCGCGTGTTACTGCAAATAATGTGGGATACTTGAATGGACATACTATAGATAAGTCTGAAAGCCTCTGTTTGACAACAACTCTACCTCTGGATCTGAAGCTGTGGCACAGGCGCTTCTGTCATCATGGGCACGATGATATATTGCGCATGTTGAGGGATAATTTGGCAGAGGGCTTGAAACTAGACTCTAATGCAAAGCCAGATCCTGTTTGTGAACCTTGTCTGGCTGGCAAGATGCATGCACATCCATTTCATTCCTCACACACCAGAGCTGATACTGTGTTGGGCCTCATTCATTCTGATCTCCATGATGTTGGTGTACATTCTCCTAGTGGATACAGATACTGGATCACATTCATTGATGACAAGTGGCGTTTCCGTGCAGCACTTCCTCTGAAGAAGAAGAGTGATGCATTTGATGCATTCAAGAAGTACAAAGCTTGGGCTGAGAACACCACTGGAGAGAAAATCAAAATCTTTAGATGTGATAAAGGTGGAGAGTACATATCAAAGGAGTTCATTGCATTTCTGGACAGCTGTGGAATAGAGCGTCAATACACTGTCAGAAATAGGCCTCAACAGAATGGTGTTGCTGAAAGAGCAAATAGAGTGATGGAGGAAAGGATTGTTGCAATGCTAGAAGAGTCTGGTTTACCAAAGTCATTTTGGGTAGAGTGCCTGGCTGCACTTGTTCATGTGTGGAATCGTTGCCCTACATCTGCTGTACCAAACTGCACTCCCTATGAGGGATGGTACAAGAGGAAACCAAAGGTGGATCATCTGAGGGTCTGGGGTTGTGTTGCATATGTGCATGTTCAGAAGGATAAGAGGAAACACTTGGGTTCTCATATGGAAAAGTGTATCTTCATTGGGTATCCAGATGGTGTGAAGGGATGGAGGTTTTGGAATCCTGTCACCAAGAAGGTTGTGATCAGTGAGAGAGCTGACTTTGATGAGAGGTACACTTATAAAGTTGGATCTTCACAACCACCTTCCAAACCTTCACCTTCCAAACCTTCAACTAGTACACCACCCAATACGTCCTATGTTCCTCTTGATGATAATCCTCACTCTGACTCTGACTCTGAGTCAGATGACCCTGCATTACCTGAACCTGACCATGAGTCCTCTACAGAACAAGACAATACTGGCCCTGAGCAGAATAATGAACCTGCTGATGACAATGATAGTTCTGAAGAGGAGGAACAGATTGAACCACCTGAGGATGTCCTTGTAGATAATAGACCAATTGCTTTCCGTAGGTCTGAGCGGAAGAGACAGGCTCCTGGTGAATGGTGGAAAGTGAACCTCCCTGCTCCGAAGCGAAACAAGGATGCAGATGTGCCAGATGATGATGATAATATGGAGGAAGCCCACACCATGACTGACAATGGTCCAGAGCCATTGACATTCAAGCAGGCTATGGAAGGACCTAATGCCAGACAGTGGCAGGAGGCCATGATGGAGGAAATGAATGCACACCTCACCAATGGCACTTGGGATGTTGTGGAACTTCCACCAGATAAGAGAGCAATTGGATCTAAATGGGTATTCAAGATAAAGCACAAGGCTGATGGATCCATTGAAAGGTTCAAGGCTAGACTTGTTGCCAAAGGATTCAGCCAAAGACCTGGCTTTGAC
This sequence comes from Omphalotus guepiniiformis, assembly GCA_028554645.1. Taxonomy (NCBI): domain Eukaryota; kingdom Fungi; phylum Basidiomycota; class Agaricomycetes; order Agaricales; family Omphalotaceae; genus Omphalotus; species Omphalotus guepiniiformis. The sequence continues at coordinate 54,411 of JAQOOI010000076.1, read as the reverse complement.
TATCTAGAGACATTCTCATCTACTATGAGACAGACTACAATCCGCACTATTCTTGCTCTGGCTGCCATTGAGGACTTGCATTTGCGCTCTGTGGATATCTCTCATGCATTCATCAATAGTGACATTGATACAGAGATCTTCATGACACAGCCAGAAGGGTTCAAGGAGCGTGGTCCTAGATTTGTCTGCAGGCTGAACAAGTCCCTGTATGGGTTAAAGCAGTCACCCAGACTTTGGGGTGAGAAGCTTGCAGGAGTGTTACAATCAATGGGCTTTAGTCGCACCCAATCTGATCCAAACCTATATGTCTATCAGAAAGATGACATTAAGGTTTTTGTACCTGTCTTTGTGGATGACATCACTCTTGCTTCCAAGTCAGAGGCATCTTTGGACCACTTTGTGGCAGAGCTAGCAAAGCACTTCAAACTCCGTGACCTGGGTCCTACATCATATCTGCTGGGAATAGAAATCACAAGAAATAGAAAGGAGAGAAAATTGTATATGGGTCAGAAACAATATATTGTCAACAAACTTAATGAGTTTGGAATGTCTGATTGTAGACCTGTTGGTACACCCATGGATCCAGGAGCTGCTCTGTCAACTGCACAGTGTCCAAAGACTGCTGAAGGAAAGGAAGAGATGGCCAGAATTCCATATATTAGTGCTGTTGGCTCCTTGTTGTATCTTGCTACCACCAGTCGTCCTGATATTGCATACACAGCTAGTGTATTGGCACGGTTCAATTCAAATCCTGGCATGGCACACTGGGTTGCAGTAAAACATGCATTCAGATATCTGAAGGGAACAATGGACATGAAGCTTGAATATGGTCCTGATCCCTGCCAGCCAGATCTATTTGTTACATACTGTGATGCAGACTTTGGTGGTAACAGGGACAACTCAAAGTCCACTAGTGGGTATATGGTCAAACTAGGATCAGGTGTGGTTAGTTGGAGCAGTAAGCTACAGCCCTTTGTAACACTCTCCTCTACAGAGGCAGAATATGTGGCAGGTGTTGCTGCTGGCAAGGAGATTTGTGCCATGAACAGCCTGTTACAAGATTTGGGATACCAGACACCTCAGCCAGCCAGGTTGCTAATGGACAATCAATCCACAATCAAGGTTGCTAAGAATCCTGAGCATCATGGGAGGATGAAGCATCTTGACCGGCATTACTACTGGCTGAGAGACCAAGTTGAATACAAGGTCATGGCTCCTGAATATCTGCCTACTGATGAGAATGCAGCTGATTTGCTCACCAAGCCTCTCAGTAAGCCCAAGGTGGAGAAGTTGAGGGAGATGATGGGATTGCACATAATACAGAACCCCTAGGTTGAAGAAGTGCATCATCAGGGGGCTGTGAAGAAGTTGAGGAAAGTGCAGAGGTTGAGGGATATGTGATGACACACTTCATCAATAGAGCACCTCCATTACACAAGTGTTCTATCAGGGGGCTGTGTTGAATGAAGTGCTAGAACACTTGTAGATACTATACAAATACTGTACATATCATTAGAAAGTCCTTCAAGTACATATAATACTATACTAATGACTTTAATACCTATTGTAGATAGTTATACCATGTATGTAGGGTCATTCTGGAGTGTTTAGAGCGCGCGCGAAAATGTGGACCCTCATTTTCACGCCTCATGCGCGGCCTGACACAACAGGACCAAACAATATGTAAATCCTTACATGTCTGGAGAAATCTAAGACACTTGGAAAGCAATTCTTGTGCATTAAGCTACTATTACAACGCTTTAGTGATCTCAGTGAACTGTAATTGAACTCTATTCATTGTGTCTGATCAGTGTATCACTGGTAGTGCATTGTCTTAGATTCTAACAGTAACTTGGAGAGAGAAAATGCAGGAGAGTACCATAGAGTCACAGGGTCACTGGGGATTGTCTTTATAACGTGAATCGTGCCTGTGAAGGGAAATCCTACTAAAAACATAAAGTTGCCCTGGTCTGTTTATAGTCCAGTGTTTATTGCGATATTATATAAAGATCATTGTTGGTTAAATTGAACTGGTTGTGTTATTGGAATTGGTTGTTTGATCTTGTGGTCAATTGGTTGTGATTGTGCAGTGAACACCTGTCTTGTTCAAAAACCGTCTTGTGCTACTTTTTGCCTTAGTGCTTTTTAAAAAGCTCAACTATAAAGTCCTTGTGATAAAGATATAAAGTTCTAATAAAGAAGCCATAAGTTTGGTCGTGCAGAACCTTCGACAACACCCCCTCAGACTCGCACCTTTCGAGTGACTTGGTTGTTTGGTTGTTTTTGGGTTTTTGGTCATTAGCCCTTTAGCAGTTCATTTCCCTGATTCATTCTCATCAACGATTCAAGACCCTAATTCTGGCATGACCTGCACAATGGGAACATATGAACGAGGCAGAGGTATTGGACCAAAGCCTGAAGGAGATGAAAAACTTACACCGGCTACCCAACAAGCTGCAGAAGAGGAAAGAAGTCCACAAGATGGAAATTTTCAATCCTCGAAGATCTGACAGGCCATCGCTGTAAGTATCTGGGTACGCCCTAACACACCTAAAACGCGGACAAAGCGATATATTTCTGTTTTTATACCAATCTATACCCAAAGTTCCTACATTTTGACTATCTAACTGGAAAATTACCTAGAAAACTACCTAAAAAGAATCTAATTTCTGCTCAATTGATATTTACTTACTTTTGACTCATTTACTGTTCAGATTACTCTTTTAATTTCGAGATATATGTTTGATTTTATGATTTAGTATATATAGCTTACAGAGTATCTATTTAGATTTCCTTAAGCAAGTACTGCTCAAAGCTACAAGCCAAAGCAGGAAACCCTTCTTAGACGGAATATAGCCTGGCTCTTTAGAGTTCAGTTTGAGAAATATCCAGTTGTGAAAACTTCTGTAAAGTCCCTTGTGGCAGATAAATTGAAAGAGATACTGAATCTTTGCTGAAACTGCTGTTCTGTCTGTGCTGAATCTGCCTGCTGAAACTGTCTGTGCTGCATCTGAAACTGTTCCCTGCATTGTCTGACCATTGGATCGAGTTTAACTTCGAGATTGATTGTCCTGAAACCCTCCTGAACCCTGAAAACCACCCTTACCTTCTGTCTGAATCTTGTGTTTTGAGATACCCTCTGCCATTTTTCACCCAGATTGAGATAAAGACATCTTTAACCCTGCAGATTTGAAGTTCAATTGTTGCGTCTAACTGTGCGGAATCTCTGACAACGCCAGTCACACCTCACCCTACATCATTTTTGATTTGAGTTGGATTGTGCTCATTTGAGTATCTCTCTCGTTTATTTCATAGACACTACATCGGGTAACCTTGGTGTTCAACACACCGGGTTGCCCAATATATTATTTTTTATACATAGTTTATCCCAGATACTCCCTGTACTCACTTTATAGTAGTATAGGTTGAAGTATCTTCATAGCAGTACTGAGCTTTCAAGCTCAAAATATATGTTTCATTTTTCTTGGTATGCATCTGGTGTGAAACATAAGAAATTGAATTGAGATTCTCCTTCAAACTGAGTATCTAACTCGATTTGAGAGAGAAACAATTCTTTAAATGACTTAAGCCCACAAATTTCAATAAGTATCATTTCTTTTTGAGGATATATTGAGTTTAATAAGTCCTTTCTGTCAAGTTTGAGAGCTCACAATTACTCGGCAATGCTATTTGGCTAAGTCCTCTGCGGTGAAAGCTGTCTAGATCTCCAGATTTGAGATATTTGAAATTTCAAAAATTCAAAATTTTGGCCTTGTAAATTTTGTGTGCTCTCTCCACCCAAGTAAATTAACTTCAACGTTCCTGTTGATCAATCTGCTACGCTGTCTAGGCCACATTGTGCCTGTTTGAACAGCATAGGAGTAATGACCAACTTGCAGATGTAGACGGGGTAGACCAGATATAAAGGTGCTGCGCAGATTCAGAACGGCTCAGCACCATCTATCACTTGATTCTACTTCCCTTCCACTTTTATCATTTCCCTATCTCTATATTTTACTGTTATGGCCCCTAAAGGTCCCAAGACTTGGCCTGAGTGTCCTGAATGGGTTGCCACAACACAGCGATATCTTTCTTGTGCTACTGGAGCCATGGAGGCCAAAGATGCGGATACTGAACTGCTTGGGATGCTTATTACAGCCCTTGCTAGTCATCTTGTAAATCTTCAATCTTTGCTTCCAGGTCCAGTATCTAACTTGATTTCTTATCACAGAAGAAGTCTCTGCCTGCATATGCAGTTGCTAAGTCCGAGGAAGTGTTCACTTTGTTCAACAAAGGTGTCAATCTGGTTGCAGATGCAGTCAAGAAGTTCCCATCTGTAGGTGAACCTGACACTTTCTCCGCCATTAAAGCTTTCCAGGACAACTTGACAAAACGCAGAGAGACTCTCAGTGGGTCTAAGAAGCGCAAAGTACGTTTTTATTGACCATCCCTCTCATTTCGAGTATCTAACTGCCTATCTTTGTACAGCCAGCTAAAACTCCCAAACTTATTGAGGATGATGATGACAATGATGAAGAAATTGAGGTCATTATGTTAGAATCTAAGACAATGTACTACCAGTGATACACTGATCAGACACAATGAATAGAGTTCAATTACAGTTCACTGAGATCACTAAAGCGTTGTAATAGTAGCTTAATGCACAAGAATTGCTTTCCAAGTGTCTTAGATTTCTCCAGACATGTAAGGATTTACATATTGTTTGGTCCTGTTGTGTCAGGCCGCGTATGAGGCGTGAAAATGAGTGTCCACATTTTCGCGCGCGCTCTAAACACTCCAGAATGACCCTACATACATGGTATAACTATCTACAATAGGTATTAAAGTCATTAGTATAGTATTATATGTACTTGAGGGACTTTCTAATGATATGTACAGTATTTGTATAGTATCTACAAGTGTTCTAGCACTTCATTCAACACAGCCCCTTGATAGAACACTTGTGTAATGGAGGTGCTCTATTGATGAAGTGTGTCATCACATATCCCTCAACCTCTTCACTTTCCTCAACTTCTTCACAGCCCCCTGATGATGCACTTCTTCAACCTAGGGATTCTGTATTATGTGCAATCCCATCATCTCCCTCAACTTCTCCACCTTGGGCTTACTGAGAGGCTTGGTGAGCAAATCAGCTGCATTCTCATCAGTAGGCAGATATTCAGGAGCCATGACCTTGTATTCAACTTGGTCTCTCAGCCAGTAGTAATGCCGGTCAAGATGCTTCATCCTCCCATGATGCTCAGGATTCTTAGCAACCTTGATTGTGGATTGATTGTCCATTAGCAACCTGGCTGGCTGAGGTGTCTGGTATCCCAAATCTTGTAACAGGCTGTTCATGGCACAAATCTCCTTGCCAGCAGCAACACCTGCCACATATTCTGCCTCTGTAGAGGAGAGTGTTACAAAGGGCTGTAGCTTACTGCTCCAGCTAACCACACCTGATCCAAGTTTGACCATATACCCACTAGTGGACTTTGAGTTGTCCCTGTTACCACCAAAGTCTGCATCACAGTATGTAACAAATAAATCTGGCTGGCAGGGATCAGGACCATATTCAAGCTTCATGTCCATTGTTCCCTTCAGATATCTGAATGCATGCTTTACTGCAACCCAGTGTGCCATGCCAGGATTTGAATTGAACCGTGCCAATACACTAGCTGTGTATGCAATGTCAGGACGACTGGTGGTAGCAAGATACAACAAGGAGCCAACAGCACTAATATATGGAATTTTGGCCATCTCTTCCTTTCCTTCAGCAGTCTTTGGACACTGTGCAGTTGACAGAGCAGCTCCTGGATCCATGGGTGTACCAACAGGTCTACAATCAGACATGCCAAACTCATTAAGTTTGTTGACAATATATTGTTTCTGACCCATATATAATTTCCTCTCCTTTCTATTTCTTGTGATTTCTATTCCCAGCAGATATGATGTAGGACCCAGGTCACGGAGTTTGAAGTGCTTTGCTAGCTCTTCCACAAAGTGGTCCAAAGATGCCTCTGACTTGGAAGCAAGAGTGATGTCATCCACAAAGACAGGTACAAAAACCTTAATGTCATCTTTCTGATAGACATATAGGTTTGGATCAGATTGGGTGCGACTAAAGCCCATTGATTGTAGCACTCCTGCAAGCTTCTCACCCCAAAGTCTGGGTGACTGCTTTAACCCATACAGGGACTTGTTCAGCCTGCAGACAAATCTAGGACCACGCTCCTTGAACCCTTCTGGCTGTGTCATGAAGATCTCTGTATCAATGTCACTATTGATGAATGCATGAGAGATATCCACAGAGCGCAAATGCAAGTCCTCAATGGCAGCCAGAGCAAGAATAGTGCGGATTGTAGTCTGTCTCATAGTAGATGAGAATGTCTCTAGATAGTCAAAGCCAGGTCTTTGGCTGAATCCTTTGGCAACAAGTCTAGCCTTGAACCTTTCAATGGATCCATCAGCCTTGTGCTTTATCTTGAATACCCATTTAGATCCAATTGCTCTCTTATCTGGTGGAAGTTCCACAACATCCCAAGTGCCATTGGTGAGGTGTGCATTCATCTCCTCCATCATGGCCTCCTGCCATTGTCTGGCATTAGGTCCATCCATAGCCTGCTTGAATGTCAAAGGCTCTGGACCATTGTCAGTCATGATGTGGGCTTCCTCCATATTATCATCATCATCTGGCACATCTGCATCCTTGTTTCGCTTGGGAGCAGGGAGGTTCACTTTCCACCATTCACCAGGAGCCTGTCTCTTCCGCTCAGACCTACGGAAAGCAATTGGTCTATTATCTACAGGGACATCCTCAGGTGGTTCAATCTGTTCCTCCTCTTCAGAACTATCATTGTCATCAGCAGGTTCATTATTCTGCTCAGGGCCAGTATTGTCTTGTTCTGTAGAGGATTCATGGTCAGGTTCAGGTAGTGCAGGATCATCTGACTCAGAGTCAGAGTCAGAATGAGGATTATCATCAAGAGGAACATAGGAAGTATTCGGGGGTGTATTAGTTGAGGGTTTGGAAGGTGAAGGTTTGGAAGGTGGTTGGGAAGATCCAACTTTATAAGTGTACCTCTCATCAAAGTCAGCTCTCTCACTGATCACAACCTTCTTGGTGACAGGATTCCAAAACCTCCATCCCTTCACACCATCTGGATACCCAATGAAGATACATTTTTCCATATGAGAGCCCAAGTGTTTCCTCTTATCCTTCTGAACATGCACATATGCAATACAACCCCAGACCCTCAGATGATCCACCTTTGGTTTCCTCTTGTACCATCCCTCATAGGGGGTGCAGCTTGGTACAGCAGATGTAGGGCAACGGTTCCACACATGAACAAGTGCAGCCAGGCACTCTACCCAAAATGACTTTGGTAAACCAGACTCTTCTAGCATTGCAACAATCCTTTCCTCCATCACTCTATTTGCTCTTTCAGCAACACCATTCTGTTGAGGCCTATTTCTGACAGTGTATTGACGCTCTATTCCACAGTTGTCCAGAAATGCAATAAACTCCTTTGATATATACTCTCCACCTTTATCACATCTAAAGATTTTGATTTTCTCTCCAGTGGTATTCTCAGCCCAAGCTTTGTACTTCTTGAATGCATCAAATGCATCACTCTTCTTCTTCAGAGGAAGTGCTGCACGGAAGCGCCACTTGTCATCAATGAATGTGATCCAGTATCTGTATCCACTAGGAGAATGCACACCAACATCATGGAGATCAGAATGGATAAGGCCCAACACAGTATCAGCTCTGGTGTGTGAGGAATGAAATGGATGTGCATGCATCTTGCCAGCCAGACAAGGTTCACAAACAGGATCTGGCTTTGCATTAGAGTCTAGTTTCAAGCCCTCTGCCAGATTATCCCTCAACATGCGCAATATATCATCGTGCCCATGATGACAGAAGCGCCTGTGCCACAGCTTCAGATCCAGAGGTAGAGTTGTTGTCAAACAGAGGCTTTCAGACTTATCTATAGTATGTCCATTCAAGTATCCCACATTGTTTGCAGTAACACGCGCAGTAAAAAGAATAGGACCATTTCTATCAAATTCCATTCTATCAGACCAAATATGTACATGAAAGCCTTTATGTTTTGTTAAGTACAGAACAGAAAGCAGATTATTTTTAAGTGAAGGTACATGCAGTACTCTACTAAATTCAACATCCCTAGATACTTTTCCATCAATGATTGGTCTAAACACAACATTTCCTACACCTTCAGAATATATAATTCTATCATCAGCCAATTTAATAGGTACTCTATAGGGGGTATAATTCCTAATCCAATGGTGATGTGGTGTCATATGAGAAGTGGCCCCTGTGTCTGTATTCCAATCAAGTATGTCAGAAGAAGAAGTATCATTAGAAGAGAATGTACTTGCACTGCCAGCACTTTCAACAACATCTTCCTCTTTCACTTCAGCCTTATTGGCCTGATATCTCCCATTCCCACTCTTTCCTTCATTCCTTGCTTTCAAAGTGGGACATTCAGCCTTCCAATGCCCTTCCTTCTTGCAATAATAACAGAACCCCTTCTTCCAATTAGGCTTGATATAGCCTTGTGCTTTGGCAGCAGCATTGGCCTTGTTCACCTGCTCTGCCTGTCTCTTCAGATTTTGTTCCTCAGCAATGAAGTACTGAAGAATCTTGTCCTTGTCCAATGTGTCCAATAGCAGCAAGTTTGAGGTGAGATTAGATTCTGGGGGCAATGCACGGACTAAGGCCAAAGCCTGCAGCTCTGCATCAAGTTTCTCCAAGGTATATTCCTTGTCTCTGAGATTCCTAATGGTGAAGACTGCATTTTCAATCCTTGTCCCCAGATCAACTAAACTCTCATCCTCCTCCTTTGTGATGCTGAACAGAGCATCATAGGCATTGAAGCGTGCACCTGGTGTCCTGGACACATGCACTCTTTCTAGAGCTGACCACATGCCAACAGGATCACCACCAGCAAGATAGGACTTGACATGAACCTTCTGATCTTGTTCCAGAGAAAGGTAGATGTCACCAGCAGCTTTACTGGCTTTAATCTCCCAATTGGCCAGAGGTGAGCCTTCAGTAGGCTTTGACTCTGCACCAGAGACCAATCTCCAATAGCCCATACGCATCAACCAAGCCATCATATCTCCACTCCATTCAGGATAGTTGGAGTTATTGAGAGGTTTAAATTTTGGTGTGTCTGAAGAAGACATAATTGTGAAGGAAGAATGAATGTGTTTGTGTGAATGTGTTCCAATAACCCAAGTGATTGTGTCCAGTCAATTAATGAACTGGTAACAATGAATGACAGTAAATGCCACAAATCCAATAGAAACAACAATATTTTGTACAGTCAATAGATTGACTTGTAAGGGGTTTCAATAATTGACAATAAATGTCACAGAGCCAACAATAGCAATTGAGCAAGATCAATCAGTTCTGTTCAAGTTTTAAAGGCCGGGGCCCATAACCTGTTAGAATCTAAGACAATGTACTACCAGTGATACACTGATCAGACACAATGAATAGAGTTCAATTACAGTTCACTGAGATCACTAAAGCGTTGTAATAGTAGCTTAATGCACAAGAATTGCTTTCCAAGTGTCTTAGATTTCTCCAGACATGTAAGGATTTACATATTGTTTGGTCCTGTTGTGTCAGGCCGCGTATGAGGCGTGAAAATGAGTGTCCACATTTTCGCGCGCGCTCTAAACACTCCAGAATGACCCTACATACATGGTATAACTATCTACAATAGGTATTAAAGTCATTAGTATAGTATTATATGTACTTGAGGGACTTTCTAATGATATGTACAGTATTTGTATAGTATCTACAAGTGTTCTAGCACTTCATTCAACACATTACTGGTGACGGAGACGTTACTGTAAGTATCTAACTCCTTGGTCACTGAGTATCTAACTCAATTCTCAACATGGTATTTCTTTCCTCAGATGGCAGATGGATCTTCTCTTGGGCTTTCTGTGTCTATCCATGCTTCCAATAAGGATAACAAGGACTCTAGCAATCTAGACTGATGTACCATGGTAACTTAGCAGGCTACCTCAGTTGGACCCAAAGATGTAAGTTTTTGATTCCATCTGGAGTTGTTCCTGCAGTTTCATATACTAATCATAAATGATTTGAAGAATGGACCTATTCCTGAGCCTCACAGGGTGATTGTCATGAAGAAGCCTCGTATTGAGAACCCAATTGTCAACCTTAGAGAGGAGACAGATCGTGAGTATTCACCCAATCTGCGGCTTTTTCGAGTATCTAACTCAATTATCCTGCAGATGAGTGCAAACTCCGGAAGAGTGGAGAAGAGATTGTGACTCATATCACTGCTCTGTTCCCTTTCATGGACTTGGACCACTTCTCTCCTGAGGTTCTTCAATCAATTTTGAACTTTTTGAAGACTGAGCTCAGTGTTCACCAACATGTCATTCAGTACCATCATTCTCAGTACAGATTCACCTACAAGGAGTTTTCCTTTCTGGAATTGCTCCGGAGACAGAAGGAGAAGGCTTACAGGGCCAACCAGAGTCTCTTGGAGTCTGGTCCAGATACTGCTGATGATCCAGCTCCTTTCCATGCCTTCCCATCTGCAGACATTCTCTGACTTTAATGTTACATCTGGACATCTCAGTATCATTGATAGGCAGTTTACACGGTATTGGTACACTGTATAGGACATCTTCAGACACCCTTTATGTTTATCTTAGTAGTGCATACTACTGTTACCCACTTTTTACTTTCACCTGCAGTCAGATAGTCACTTTTCAGTGTCTAACTAGCTACTTTGTTTAAATATAGTGTGTTTATCATTTATTTTGTGAAGATTGAGACCTAGTCTGGATTGGAGTGTCCCAATCTGGTTCTTCTTCATCTGCATCGTTTGCAGATTGTAGTTCTTCATCACTGAACTCATCAAGATCTTCATCTTCAGCAGGAATTCTTAGTTGAGGAATACTGTCAAAGATATAATCTCTCCCAAGTTCAGGATCTAACTCAATGTTATCATTGACCATGTTTTCTAGTTGTTCACTATTCAAGTCTATAAGTTCATGAATGTTCTCAGGCAGTTCAATTGGTTCATATCTAGCTACATGGGGTAGTATTCTGAAGGCAGCAACCTTTTCTCTGAGTACTGTACCATCCATCTGGGCCACAATGTAGGATTCCCCTTTGGTTCTCCTTATTACAATTATGGGTCCCAAGTATCTAGGATACATTTTTCTGTCCAAGTTTTTTTCAACTTGTGTATTTCTGACTTGTATAAGTGTACCAGGTTTGAAATCAAAATCTCTGATAACATTTTTGTATTCTTCTTCATATTGTCTAAGAGTCTCTTTCTTGGTAGTATCAATTCTAGCTATCATTTCCTGCACATGGGTTCTATGCTTAGCTAGAGCTTGAGCCCTATAGCCAATGAGTTCCCCATATGTCAAGATTCTATCTGGAAGTTTTACTAACCATGTAGATTCAACAATATCCAAGGGTAGAATAGGTTCAGCTCCAGTAACAAGGAAGTATGGTGAACAGCCAAGTCCTTTTCTAGCTGTAATTCTACCTGCCCAGAAGACATGTTTGAGAAACCACCACCATCTCTTTAGATCTTCACCTGTAGCTTTTGCCAAGGCAGTTCTAATGTCAAAGTGGGCTCTCTCAATCTTGCCATTTGCTTGGGAATTGTAAGGAGATATAGTAATTCCTTTAATTCCATATTTATCTTCTAGCCATTTAAGCATAGCTCGCATCTGGGGTGCATTATCAGTTACTACTCTATCAGGACATCCCCATCTGCATATAATATCATCAAAGAACTATTCTCCCAATGATCTAGCATTGTCAGATCTTAAGACTCTTCCTTCAGACCAGGATGAGAGTGCATATCTGCCATGTACAACATCCTTGCAACCATTACTTGGAGGTGATACTTTGAATACATCCACATGAATCTTCTGAAACAGGGAGGGAGTGTGTGTAAGAGTGGGAGGAATCTTCAACAATTCTAATTTTCGGTTCTGGCAGATTTGACAGGATTTGACAAACCAATTGACATCTCCATTCAAATCTGGCCACCAAAAACGCTTCTCTATGAGAGCTTTTGTTGCAAACATTCCTTTATGTCCCAGATGGTCATGAGCAGCATGCATCATGTACATCCTTTTCTCTTTAGGCACAACCAGTCTATGCTGGCCTCCTGTATCATCATTCCTTCTATAGAGCCTACCACCTCTGTCTACAAAGAACTTTACAGCCCTGGAAATGAACTTTTTTCTAGCAGTCTCACCTAGGTGAGCTAGAGGCTGATTGCCCTGCAGATACCAATCTTTGATTAGGTCTAGTTGTTCATCCAGTTCCTTTGTAGATGCAGATCTGTGATCCTCTCTATATGGGTGTTCATGTTTCCATTCAGTACCTCCTTCAGATATAACCAAAGTCTGTGCAAATTGCAACATCGAGTTAGATACTGGATGTTGAGTTGCTAACAGCTCTCTAATGGAATTCAAGTGGCGTTCTTCTTCAAGAGCTTCTTGCAAATCATCCTCAAAGTTGTCTATTGACTTTGCAACTTCCTGCAAGTAGCCGCCTCGAGTATCTATTTCCTCTTTAAAGGCTTCAAAATCAAAGGGTACCTCAGATTCACCATCTCCCATTCTGAATTTCACCGGCAGACCATCATCTTCATCAACAAATGAATCCGGATCTCTAGATGCCGCTCTTTCAGTTGGTATGGTTCCTCTAGGTGGTCTAGATAGTCCATCTGGTCCCTTATGTTCAGTGTTCTTGATGTGTACCAAGGTGAAGTGGAACTTCCTTATTTCTTCAATCCATCTGTTTATAGTTGCATTGGGACCACTGCTGGGTTTGTCAAGCATTCCTTTAATATAGCTTGCATCTGTTTCCACAGTAAGATCCCTACATCCATATGTCTGGTAATATGTTTGTTGTAAGGCCAACATCAAGCCATATAGTTCTCTCTTAGGTTGAGAAAACCTTGCTTCTCTTTTATTCAAGGTAATAGAACCCATCCAATTGTAGAACTTTTTCTTTGCATCTGCAGGGTCTCTCTGATATAGTTGGAAACCTACTGCCATCCAGGAAGTATCTACTGAAAGGGTGATTCCAGTACTTAAATCATAGTCAATAGGACAGAGTGCCAGAGCATTTCTGATCCCATCTTTAATCATTTCTACAGCTTCCAGTTCTGCACAATCTGGTATGGAACATTGGTATTTCAACACATCTGGAGAGGCATAACTAGTATCTCTTTGTATAACCCATTGGTCACAGTTGCTTAGCCCCAGATTCAGTACTGTAGCAATCTCTACACTTAGGCATGGTGGATACAAGTATGTTTCATGTCTTAACTAGCAGTCTGGGGTGACTCTAGTCCTTTATGTTCAATTTCCAATGTTTGAACATGCAATATTTACTTCAATCTGATAGATTTCAGTACTGAAAGGCTTTTTGACACAACAACGGTACATCTCCAGTTAAGATTGTTAAAGGTCTAGCTTTCTTAGCATAATCCTTTATGAACATTCTCATCTTTGTTATGAAACTCCAGATGGAGAATTCTGGAATCAGAAGGTTTGTGTGAGAGCATCTACAGGATATGAACAGAATTGTACAGAGAATAAAACATGCTGGTAGTACTTTTGCTGATACCAAAGCTTTTATCTGTGTAGCTGAAGGTGATGTTGTTGAACATCATGTCAGTGAAGGAAAAAAACCAGTTGAACAGCTAGCTGAGGTTGTTCTGACTTGTGATGCATCAAAATGGTCTGAAAATAAAGATATCTGGTCATTTTTAGGCACTGCTGGTCAGATGAGAATGTTCATAAAGGATTATGCTAAGAAAGCTAGACCTTTAACAATCTTAACTGGAGATGTACCGTTGTTGTGTCAAAAAGCCTTTCAGTACTGAAATCTATCAGATTGAAGTAAATATTGCATGTTCAAACATTGGAAATTGAACATAAAGGACTAGAGTCACCCCAGACTGCTAGTTAAGACATGAAACATACTTGTATCCACCATGCCTAAGTGTAGAGATTGCTACAGTACTGAATCTGGGGCTAAGCAACGGTGACCAATGGATTATACAAAGAGATACTAGTTATGCCTCTCCAGATGTGTTGAAATACCAATGTTCCATACCAGATTGAGGTGGTCAGACCCACCCTCTAATAACTAGAGACTCTACCAAGTGTTGTTGACTGTAATCCAAGGGGTTGATGGAATTTCACTTCAATTAAACAACTATCTAAGTAGTTTGGACTGATTAAAAGTTCCAGCTGGTCTTGCTAACTAGGTTGGCACTATAAGATTGAATGCTGAGGATATGGGCAATCTTGAAGATTGTATTACCAGAGAAATATTGTACATTGAGTACTATGTGAACATAATGTCACTAAGATGAAATGCCAATCTGTGTAATAATAGATTCAAAAGTTATAGATACTCAATACTCATGATGAAAGGAGTTAGATACTGAAAATGAGTATCCCTCTGAATCTGAGTATCTCTCTGAAATTTAGTAACCCTCTGAACTTGATGAAAGATAAAGGCACTCCAATAGGAGGTCTTAGACGGAACTATGGCATAGAATACTGTCCTAGGAGAAGCTGAGAGCTATCCTAAGCAAGAAATATAACCTGAGTACAAATCTGACCAAAAAGAAATGTACAGGGGTAAGACTTGAAATAAACAGTTACTGTACCTTACTGTGGCTGGTAGAAACAATGAAGCATGGTCTAGATAAGCTCTAGAGCTTCTACACAACTCCTAATGCTGCCCTAGTAGAGGAGAATGTGCCAATTTTGGAGAAACTTATAGGGGATCAGACAACTGTCATGATACTGGTTGCTATTTACAGGTTCTGGACCTTTATTTAGATACCCTGGGTATGCCCAAACACACCTAGAACACGGACAAAGTGATATATTTCTGTTTTTATACCAATCTATACCCAAAGTTCCTACATTTTGACTATCTAACTGGAAAATTACCGATCCAGTTGTGAAAACTTCTATAAAGTCCCTTGTGGCAGATAAATTGAAAGAGATACTGAATCTTTGCTGAAATTGCTGTTCTGTCTGTGCTGAAACTGCCTGCTGAAACTGTCTGTGCTGCATCTGAAACTGTTCCCTGCATTGTCTGACCATTGGATCAAGTTTAACTTTGAAATTGATTGTCCTGAATCTCTCCTGAACCTTGAAAAACTCTCACTTGCCTTCTGTCTGAATCTTGTGTTTTGAGATATCCTCTGCCCATCTTTCATCCAGATTGAAAGAAAGACATCTGTATTTTGCAGATTTGAGTTCATTTGTTGTGTCTAACTGTGTGGAATCTCTGACAATGCCAGTCACACCTTATCCCATCATTTTTGATTTGAGTTAGATTGTGCTCAATTTGAGTATCTCTTCCATTTATCTCATAGTCACTACATCAATCAGGTTTCTCCAAATTGGGCATTGCCGAGGCATGCCGAATGAAAAACATACTGATCAGTGTTTCAATCGAGAAGTCTGCCTAGTGGCAGTTCACTATAACAAGGTGTCAACTGTTCAATGAAATGCTAGAACACTTGTAGATACTATACAAATACTGTACATATCATTAGAAAGTCCTTCAAGTATATATATAATACTATCCTAATGACTTTAATACCTATTGTAGATAGTTATTCTAGACTTTCTTCCTAAAAAACTGAAGCACTTCCAGTTTTCTAACCACTCTCGGATTAGTTGAAGCATTTCCAAGTATTCAAACCCTTCCTAGTTACTGAAGCTTTTCCAGTAATCATCAAACATCCCAATCTCACTTGAAGCTTTCCCAAATGAATCCTAATTTTCTAGTGATATTTGATGCATCACCCTTTACATCATCCTTTCCTGTGATATAGATTATCACTTCAGTTTCTCCTTTGTGTTCTTTAAGTAGATTCTCAATTAATACAACCTAGCCCCCAACCCCCATACTGTGGATCAGAGTAACTAACCCTTACCTTCTATTCCCTAACAGATACTGACCATGATGATAATCCTTTTCTATCACACCTTCTCAATTATTTTTTAGCTCATGTTGAAATTGTTGAATGAAGTGCTAGAACACTTGTAGATACTATACAAATACTGTACATATCATTAGAAAGTCCTTCAAGTACATATAATACTATACTAATGACTTTAATACCTATTGTAGATAGATATACCATGTATGTAGGGTCATTCTGAAGTGTTTAGAGTGCATGCAAAAATGTGGACACTCATTTTCACGCCTCATGCACAGCCTCACACAACAGGACCAAACAATATGTAAATCCTTACATGTCTGGAGAAATCTAAGACACTTGGAAAGCAATTCTTGTGCATTAAGCTACTATTAGAAGACTTTAGTGATCTCAGTGAACTGTAATTGAACTCTATTCATTGTGTCTGATCAGTGTATCACTGGTAGTGCATTGTCTTAGATTCTAACAGAAATACCTCACCTTTCATTTGAACCTAGTAATGAATTGAAACTATTACTTTCTCAGCAACTTTAGAAATTCCCTGATTATGATAGAGTTGATATGAAATCTTGTAGATTGTTATGGAGAACTGCTCTAGATATTTGTATCTTGTAGATAGTATTGAATTCAAGTATATTAATCAAATGACAAAAAGAAAACAAACAGATACATAAAAATCAGTCCAATTCTAAAAGTTTTCCTCGGGTAAGTGATAAAGAAATAGGATATTCTGATAAATTGGAACCAAGACAAGCATCTCAAGCAATCTTGTCCAAATTTTCAAAGTCTTCCTTGTTGGATGAGCAATAGAAGACCTGGTGCTAACTCCACCATTGAGTGTTAACACCACTCATAACAAGATGGACTAACCTCCATACTCTGCTAACGGCATGGTAGCTCAGTTGGTTAGAGCACCAGTTATGTGTGCTGGAAGTCGCTGGTTCAATCCCAGCTCATGCCAACATATTTCCCCTACTTTGTTATGTGGTCACTTGACCGTAAGCAAGTTGCTGCCATTGATTTGGCCTTGTTTACATGGAGCTCATTCTCATCATTCCTTGCAAACAGTTTCCAATGTTTAAACAACCAAAATATTTCTGAATCTGCATGATTTCAAGCCTAGAGCACTTTTAGTTGCAACATCTCCCCCAAAGTAAAATAAGATTGACGTTGGATACTACTTTTTTAGATAGATAGTCACAGAAGTCAAGTCATTATGCTTTACTATCACGTTGATGTTAGAATCTAAGAGAATGCACTACCAGTGATACACTGATCAGACACAATGAATAGAGTTCAATTACAGTTCACTGAGATCACTAAAGTCTTCTAATAGTAGCTTAATGCACAAGAATTGCTTTCCAAGTGTCTTAGATTTCTCCAGACTTGTAAGGATTTACATATTGCTTGGTCCTGTTGTGTCAGGCCGCGCATGAGGCGTGAAAATGAGGGTCCACATCTTTGTGCGTGCTCTAAACACTCCAGAATGACCCTACATACATGGTATAACTATCTACAATAGGTATTAAAGTCATTAGTATAGTATATAGTATTATATGTACTTGAAGGACTTTCTAATGATATGTACAGTATTTGTATAGTATCTACAAGTGTTCTAGCACTTCATTCAATACAGCCCCCTGATAGAACACTTGTGTAATTGAGGTGCTCTATTGATGAAGTGTGTCATCACATATCCCTCAACCTCTTCACTTTCCTCACCTTCTTCACAGCCCCCTGATGATGCACTTCTTCAACCTAGGGGTTCTGTATTATGTGCAATCCCATCATCTCCCTCAACTTCTCCACCAATATGCTTTAAAACCCCTTGCATTTGTCTTCACTGAATCACCTCAAGGTCCAGATACAATTTCTCTACACAGCAAACTGTCTTTAATCTCCAGGGACACCTTGACAGTGAGTCCCAAGCTCTCATTGTGATCCTCCTCATTCAACTTGTTACAAATGGGTTCAAGTCCAATCTTGGTAGCAAAGAGAATAGGTTCAAATTCCTGGATGCGACAGAGAATTTTGGTCTGACAAAAGTGTAGGTCAGAGGGAACAGGTGGAGGAATGTGGACTGGAGAAGGTAATAGTGAAGTGATGTTAAGAGGAGAAGTTGGTGGATCAGTGATGTGATCTCCCAAATGACAGTTTTCCAAGACAAGTCTAGAAAGCAGAGTCTGTTGCACAAACTTCATCTTCTGCTTATCAGAAGGATCCAAATATTCTGCTAAAGTGAGCAGGCATGAAACAACAGGAGCATATCTATTGGCAAACTTTGTGTGCATCTTCTGAGAAATTTTGATGTGTCCATGGCATGACTACTAGGAAATGGTGTTTGAATCTGAGACAATGTACTATCATGAATAGAGTTCAATTACAGTTCACTAAGATCACTAAAGCATGGTAATAGTAGCTTAATGCACAAGAATTGCTTTCCAAGTGTCTTAGATTTCTCCAGACATGTAAGGATTTACATATTGTTTAGTTCTGTTGTGCATGAGGCATGAAAATGAGTGTCCACATTCTTGTGCGTGTGCTAAACACTCCAGAATGACCTCTGGTAAGCCTGTCATGTTTTATCTTGCCCACTCACAAAACATTTTCTGTTTTTCAGACTCCCAGCTGTCGCTGCTATATATACAAATCATTTTGTTTCTTCACTCTTCACTTTTTCGCAGGCACAAGATTTTTAAACTGTGGCATTTGATTTTGTTGCCCATTCTTTCTTTTTTTCTCCTTCCATGTATGAAAGTCACATATAAACCTTACACCTGTTCTTCAAGAGGGACAGTGCTAATTTTGAGACCCCAGTGAATGCCACAGAGAAGATGTCATCCTTGTATGTACCAATGTCATTGGGAGTTAAGTGGTTGGAAGGGATGGAAAGAGGTGGAGACCATGTAATATTGAATTCAAGACTCAGATTCTCCAGCAATTGGAGATTTGAGGATAGTACAGCTAAAATATGGTGTCTCACTGCAAAATTTTGATACACAGCAATCAATGCCGCTAGGATGATAAGTGCTTGTGCCACTTGTTTGAGCAAGTCTATCGCAGTGCCAATGCTTCCAGGGGTCAGCTTCCCTACTCTGACCTGCTTGAAGATGAAGATCGCACTCAGATGCCCCTCAGAAGCCACCTCTCCAGCTACTATGGACAGACAAACTGTCAAGTCACAGGAAGTAGTCAATGATGTTGCACTTATAAGTGTCTGGATCCAGTTCTTGGTGTTTGTCTGAAGGGTTTGATGAAGGTCACTGCTATGTCTGTCAAATACGTAGATAACACCGTGATTCCCGCTAGCTACTGCTTTTGCTGCATCTGCAAAGTTGACTTGCCTTGGTGCAGCCAGCTTCTTCCGAGGTACTTGAAACTCTCATAGCCCCCCAGTCATGCAACACGGCCTTTGCCACGGAATCATGGACACTGTTGTATTTAGATTGACTAATCATTATCATGCTTCCCCCTTGTTCTAGCATTGTGGGATCTACTATATAAGCAGTAATTGGACCTTGCTCACATTGCTGTGGAGTTGGGCACATGTCATTTAATGACATGTCACAGTAAAAGTAAACTCCTAGCTCTTTATCAGGATTGAGAAAATCTTCTTGGATATTTGACGATGGTAAGGTTCTGGTTATCTAGAGTCCACCCTTCCCATTTGCAAATTGTTTGAAGAGACCATCTGTGCACAGAGGAGTAATATTGGCCTCCATGCCTCATACACCACAGGCTCCCTTCTGGATTGAAGGGACATTCGAAATAATTCTAAAAAAGAAGCTGGACTAATTCCATCAGAAGATAAGATTGGTCCTTGATGTGTTGACACTGGTGTTAGCCTGAAGACGTTATCCACTCTCTAAACCAAATGCTTTGAACCAAAATGCTATGGCTTGCACAGCTCTTGTACATAGAGATCAAACAGTTTAATATCTAGCCCAAAGTCAATTTTTGTCTTACAGGCCAAACATTGTGCTTACCACTGTTAGGTTTATTCTCCCTATGAGGAAGTACAATAGTAGCGACAAATCAACAGCAACCACTCGATCAGCTGCGTACTGAAAACGCGCAACGTGGCATAAGGTGTCCGCAGGAGAAATCTTATCCAACTCTTGGGCCAATACTGCGGAGAAGGATGTTGCGGGGTACCACAGTAATATGTAAACCGTCCTCTGCATACAGGTCAAGATTGTCAGTTCAGAGATTTAGTACCTCATCTATACGGAGGAGACACATGAAGGAGAGTATGAGGATGGCTTGTACCAGTAAGTGTGCTTGTGGCCCAAGTTTTCAAGAGCATGAAATCAAGAGAGCTTCCTCGTTAGTCAAGACTAGATTGTGCGCAGAAATCACTCAAAGATCCTTGTGTGTCAGCACAAGATGCCATAGTTTTCTCACCCAGATTTCTGGCCTATCAATCCACTATTAATGGAGTGACCCACAACTTTGAGTTCTTCTAGAGATTGCCTGACATGTAGTTAAGCCAAGTAACAACTTCTTCCACCACCATATTCATGTTCAGCTTCATGGTTTGTAGTATATAAAGCCCCAGAAACTTAGTGTACAGTAGTCTAGTTATTTTTCTTGTTAACCCCCATCTTGTAAATCTGTCTTGTGAGTTCAAGCACTCTTTACTCTCTAAGTGTTGCTGAAGCACTACCAGTGACTGTACCTATAATATCTGAAGCATTCCCAGATATTCTCTAAGACATCTGAAGCATTTCCAGTGTTTATTCCTAAGTATTGCTGAAGCATTTCCAGCAGTATTCTCTTTGATCTCAGTGAACTGTAATTGAACTCTATTCATTGTGTCTGATCAGTGTATCACTGGTAGATTGCTTTAGATTCTAACAGTTACCCACAGGGACAGAGTGTACTCTGCTGTTCACTTGAGTTGGGAACAGATGAGACTCTCATTGAGTGCCTCCTGGTCCACCACCATCATGTCTGTTCCATCTGAGTCATTTTGTTCACTGACACTAATAGTAGCAGATAGTACCCCTGATCCTAGCTGCACTAGCAATCATTGGGACATAATACTGCCCATAGCTTGGTGCTAGAACCAGCTAAAAGTAGAAGTACCTCATGGAGACAAATCAGATGCAAGATCTGGTAATTCATACATATGTTTAAACCAGACAAATGTAGATAAAACAGGATCATAGCAAGTCCATCAAAGCACAGTGCCACAGGGTAGCATAACTGAACTCACTCCTTGTCTTACCGCTTCAGTAATGGTATAATCTCAATGATTGACACCAAGTAAACCAATCTGAGGATAGCTATGAGAAAGAACTTAACTAATTTGCACCTTTCTGCATGACTAGCATTGGAGTTGGAACTTTGACTCTGATACTGCTGGAACCAGAGACGGGCATCATGAATGGTTCCAGTATTATCCTTTCCCAAAATCTTGTTCAGTTCCTCCAACAAGACATCTGAAGAGTTGGAAAAGGCATTACTGTCAACAGCCTTCACCCTTGTGACGGTGTCATTCCTCCAAAAGAGTGTACATGTTAGTATCCCAGAGACAGTATTTTTACCTACCTAGCCTGTTGCAAAAAAGGAAGTGGAAATGCAGGAGATTTGAACCGAGCACCAGCAACTCACAAAAATTACATAATCAGAAAGTGCTCAAGACAGTTACATTAAATCAGCTTATATAACTGCTCTACATATGCATTATAACATAATTTTTGATTTTCCAGACCGGTTCCAGATATGACACCAAAGCTGAGAAAATCAAAGTTTTTAGATGTGATACAATGTGGAGAGTATATATCAAGGGAGTTTATTGCATCTCTGGACAACTGTGGATTGGAGTGTCAATACACTGTCAGAAACAGGCCTCAACAGAATGGTGTTGCTGAAAGAGCAAACTGAGTCATAGAAGAAAGGATTGTTGCAATGCTAGAAGGATGATAACATGGAGGAAGCCCACATGATGACTGACAATGGTCCAGAGCCATTGACATTCAAGCAGGCTATGGAAGGACCTAATGCCAGACAATGGCAGGAGGCCATGATGGAGGAGATGAATGCACACCTCACCAATGGCACTTGGGATGTTGTGGAACTCCAGATAAGAGAG
Source organism: Omphalotus guepiniiformis (assembly GCA_028554645.1). Lineage (NCBI taxonomy): Eukaryota > Fungi > Basidiomycota > Agaricomycetes > Agaricales > Omphalotaceae > Omphalotus > Omphalotus guepiniiformis. The sequence continues at coordinate 32,289 of JAQOOI010000076.1, read as the reverse complement.
CAATTGGATCTAAATGGGTATTCAAGATAAAGCACAAGGCTGATGGATCCATTGAGAGGTTCAATGCTCTTGTTGCCAAAGAATTCAGCCAAGGACATTCTCATCTACCATGAGACAGACTACCATCTGCACTATTCTTGCTCTGGCTGCAATTGAGGACTTGCATTTGCGCTCTGTGGATATCTTTCATGCATTCATCAATAGTGACATTGATACAGAGATCTTCATGACACAGCCATAAGGGTTCAAGGAGTGTGGTCCTAGATTTGTCTGCAGGCTAAACAAGTCCTTGTATGGGTTAAAGTCGCCCAGACATTGGGATGAGAAGCTTGCAGGAGTATTACAATCAATGGGCTTTGCTTGTACCGAGTCTGTACATATCATTAGAAAGTCCCTCAAGTACATAGAATACCATAGTAATGACTTCAATACTTATTGTAGATAGTTATACCATGCATATAACTTGCATGAGCTGGGATTGAACCAGCAACACCCAACACACATAACTGCTCTAATCAAGTGGGAATAGCATCAGGTCTTCCATTGCTCACTTAACAATTCTTGTGCATTAAGCTACTATTACAACACTTTAGTGATCTCAGTGAATTGTACTTGAACTCTATTCACTTAGGGGTCCTAGCATACCCAGTGGTTATTTATTCATCTCAGAGGTCATCTAGACCCTACTCTGTCATTACTATCATCCACAAGCTGTACAGTAGCACATGTGGCCTGGCTCTGCTGTTGCAGAAACTTGAGGCATTGTTGTGGACAAAGCTGCTGGATTTCTTATTGTTCCAGCTGGAGAATCTGTTTTGTTTTATTCTGGAGGTAGGAGGACTGCAATGATGAAAAGGAAGTGGATTGCTGTATAGGGTTGACATATGTGTCCCAAGTCTAAGGCTGCATCTGAACTTGCTGAAGTCCAGTATAATTATTGAGTGCATTGAATGCAGATGTAGAAAAATGGGTTGACTGCTGTGAATCAACTCTCAGAGCTGCAGTTGAGATGGCAGCAAATTGTTCTTGAGCACTAGCCATGATTCCCTGTCCAGGACCCAGAAGAGTGTTCTAAGGTTGTTGAAAGACTGGTACAAGCTTAGGCCAAATTTATCAGTTCCTTTGGTTAGAATCTAAGACAATGCACTACCAGTGATACACTGATCAGACACAATAGAGCTCAGTTACAGTTCACTGAGATCACTAAAGTGTTGTAATAGTAGCTTAATACACATTCCAGGTTACGCTCAGCATTCAAGACTTGAACAGAACTAGTTGATCTTGCTCAATTGCTATTGTTGGCTCTGTGGCATTTACTGTCATGAAGAAGGTGAGGAAAGTGAAGAGGTTGAGGGATATGTGATGACACACTTCATCAATAGAGCACCTCCATTACACAAGTGTTCTATCAGGGGGCTGTGTTGAATGAAGTGCTAGAACACTTGTAGATACTATACAAATACTGTACGTATCATTAGAAAGTCCTTCAAGTACATATAATACTATACTAATGACTTTAATACCTATTGTAGATAGTTATACCATGTATATAGGGTCATTCTGGAGTGTTTAGAGCGCGCGCAAAAATGTGGACCCTCATTTTCACGCCTCATGCGCGGCCTGACACAACAGGACCAAACAATATGTAAATCCTTACATGTCTGGAGAAATCTAAGACACTTGGAAAGCAATTCTTGTGCATTAAGCTACTATTACAACGCTTTAGTGATCTCAGTGAACTGTAATTGAACTCTATTCATTGTGTCTGATCAGTGTATCACTGGTAGTGCATTGTCTTAGATTCTAACAGGTTATGGGCCCCGGCCTTTAAAACTTGAACAGAACTGATTGATCTTGCTCAATTGCTATTGTTGGCTCTGTGACATTTATTGTCAATTATTGAAACCCCTTACAAGTCAATCTATTGACTGTACAAAATATTGTTGGCTCTATTGAATTTGTGATATTTACTGTCATTCATTGTTACCAGTTCATTAATTGACTGGACACAATCACTTGGGTTATTGGAACACATTCACACAAACACATTCATTCTTCCTTCACAATTATGTCTTCTTCAGACACACCAAAATTTAAACCTCTCAATAACTCCAACTATCCTGAATGGAGTGGAGATATGATGGCTTGGTTGATGCATATGGGCTATTGGAGATTGGTCTCTGGTGCAGAGTCAAAGCCTACTGAAGGCTCACCTCTGGCCAATTGGGAGATTAAAGCCAGTAAAGCTGCTGGTGACATCTATGGTGCCGGCCCGCTAGCCACCTCCACTTTTGAACAAAAAAAATACCACATGAAGACATTGAAGATATTCTTAGTTCTCTTGCCAAAACACTATATTTCATTATAGTAGTTGATTCCCAAGAGGGATTTTTGGTCACGCAAAAAATGGCTGAGGAATATTTTTTTTAGCAGACCAAATTGGCCGCTTATGTAATATATACCTAAATTGGGAAGGTCTAGTACCATATAAGGAAACTACATATCCATTTGTTGTGCCAGTGTCTCTGGTACACGTCGATGAGATTTATATCTCTTAGAACTGAATGCACGAACATGAAACTGTGCCTCCTTTGCATCCAAACCCTGCTCATAAGCATCCATCCAGCGAAACATCCGATGCTCCCACTTCCGAATGGTCTTGATGTCGACAGATGCCAGAGCCTTTGGCATATTCTCCTTCAGCCCTTCAAAGGTATAGTTGCAATTTTCACGAAGATAACACTTTACTGCTCCCCAAAAGAACTCGATGAAATTTAATTCACAGTGGAATTTCGGAAGAAAAATGCAGAGATGTCCTGCTTCTTCAATCACTTCTTGAACAAGAGAACGTTGTGCCTGAAAGTCGGGCTGAAGGTCCAGAATTCTTTTGCAACAGCAGCTGAACCTTCCCTCTAAGATGCAAGCTCGATCTGCACATTCCATCAGAAGACCATTCTTCCAGAGACCTCGCTCAATCAGTACTTCCTTCATACCCTTTGGCTGATTTGGATAAATGGGGTGGTCAGCAGGGAAAATCATTGCCTGAGCAACCCTCTCTCCATTGACCCGAAAATACCAGCCGTCTCTCATATGTGCTTGTTTTCCACCTGGCCGAAAGTTCATACGTTGAGTGAGCAGAGCATCAGCAGCATAAGCGGAGTGTCCCTGTGAATTGTCAATCATGAATAGTGCCCGGTATCCTGCGCCATGAGCATGTTCAAATGCAGGAATGATTTTCTCTTTGAGCTGAAATGAAGATTGAGAATGTGAACTTGAAACAATAATGTCCAACCAACCTGTTTGACAAAGAGTTCACCGTTCCAATATCCCTCATAATTTTTTCCATATTCCAAGGTCTGACTCGCCTCTGACAGCCATCCCACAGTGGAACAAATAACATCACTTTGATGAAGCCCACGCCCTTGTCCCTTCTTCTTTAGTGCATGCTCGCCTTCCAGAACCCAGCTTTTCCTCATACCATCATTGGCTTGTGCTGTCATTTCATCGTGTGCACAGAGCACCAGGCGACGTTCGACAAAATTCTCGGGTTTTGGCATGACTTCGTGTTCAACCTCTCCCACCACATAACGAACCAACTTCACCTGATGTCTCTTCATATCAGGAAGAAACTTACTCTGGCGATACTCAACCACATCTGGCCTTTCATGTCCATCAAAGTACAATGCCTTTTTGTGCTCGACATATCGGAAACCCTCCTTATGAAGCCATTTGCGAGCAGTGCGGATATTGATGGAGCGGGCGACCTTCAGTTGAATGCGAGGAAAGAGCTCGGTCTCGAGGTATCGAAGTAAACCTTTTGGCATTTCGTGATTGACGAGACGTTGAACATACTTTTGAGTTTCAGGTGTAATAATGTTCGTCTGCACAAATTTCTCGAGCTTTGCTGGATTCATTGACCACTTGTTTGTCCGTAGAAACGATCGAAGCTCAGCACGGATGTGAGGATCCTCCAACAGAGAAAAAGTCTTCGAATGACAGCCTCTATTGGATTCTGGAAGCTTCCGTGAAACAAGCCACATTCGTGTCCATTTCCGCACCATTCGCCCCCCCCATGCAGCTGCAAATCCTTGACTTTCCGCAGCTCGCTCAGACGCATCTTTCCATTTTCGATTACTTTTCAACACCATACGAAGATGGCTTGCGATGGCTCTGGCACGATATGCCTGCAACCCATGGTCGCCTCCCTTGAACTCGAAATTCCTGGACTTGATGGTCTTCTCGATATCTGACAGAGCCTTGACCATATCCGCATGACGCTGCTGCTTTTCCTTCTGACGAGTGACACGGGCAGGCTCTTCCAGCTTTCTTCGCTGTCGTTTCGGAGCTGAGGGTTCAACATCGACACTTTCTGCATCACTTTCTTCTGACTCTGAGCCATCCGTCTGAACATCCGAAGCATAGCCTGTGAAGACTGTATTGGGGTGGTCTTGCAATCTTGCTCGAACTCGTGTCGATACCGCTTCCGGAGTTTCGTGAAACGGTTCAGGAGACTCAGACAAAGCTGTAGTGGACTCGATTGGAGCCTGAGAGCAGTGACGTTGAGGCTGCGTGAAGTAATTGCGGAAGAGATTTGCACTCTCACTGTATATTCGGTCAGTCTCAAAACAATTCTTGAATAGAGTTCACTCACGTCTTTTGACTCTTCTTGTCTGCCACTTCCTTCTCCGTAATCTTCGCATGGTGCCGGTGTTGCGCTGAAAACGCATACACACCTGAAATACCTGAAATTAAACGATTTCTACTGTGAATATGATGGGAATAAAGGGCTAGACTATGTCCCATAGTGCTAGCTAAAACATAGAACACGAATAGTTAAAGGCTCGAAGTGAAAGGACTACGATGTACGAGTATGCATCAAGACCTTATGGCTGATATGCCTCTAGACCTTCGGCGAAGTAACTACCTGCTGCGAGACTGTACAGTATGGTCAGACCCACCCTGCCTGGCAAAGAGCCCTTCGTCTGGAAGTCGCTATTCAAGTATCTGTGTAATCCACGGGACTTAGGAAGGAAGAAACTACACACACACAGGCGTAATAGCCTCATGAGCCTCGATAATGTCGAAAGGACAAAGCTAGAGGTATCGCCGAGCCATCAAAATGGTTTGTTCGAACTTAGCCGACCTCCTAGAACCTGCAGATTGATGATATACTGGAGATAACACTTTATGATCGGAAATATATGATCGACGATTCCGTTCCGAGATACTAGATGGTCAAAGCTATGAAAATGATCAGTCTCGATGACTGTATAATAACTTATTAGTAAAGTAATGACAGAATTGACCTTCGAGCGCTGGATATTGGTATATCTACGAGGTGCTATGGGGTCTAGATGTCGAAATAGGAGAAAATACGGAAGCCCGACGGGATAAATGACTAGAAACTGCCCTCGGCGCCCCTATAAGTACACTGTAAAACAGTTACGAAGATGAATAATAACGAAATGCATAGGAGTAGTTCGTTTAGAATGGCTCGAGCGCATGATAAGAAGGGTCTAGATGTACCAAAAACATCACTAAAACATAATACTTACACATATATACCCAAGAACTGCACATAATTACCCTCTAGACGTGCCTACTTACCCAACTCAGTCATATTGTTTCTGTTTATATCCATTTTATACTCGATGTTATCCCTCTGTTCCTTTTAATTACTCCACTCAGTTTTCTATCTATTTATGAAATACTTACAAGCAGTAGAGTACATATACTGTCATGTATAGGGTCGAGCGCCCCAGGTTACAACTGCCCGCCAAATTGGAGAACTTTACGTATCTTCTAGAGCGTTAAATCGCAGAAGGCCTCTTGATTGTGAACGTCAGGCCCCGGTTCTTCGAGCTGGTAGAGGCGGACTATTAGGAATTGCAGTGCTTTAATAGAGTGCTAAATATCTGAACATCTGTTGTGTTTGAACTGTCTGTCTGTCTGTCTGTCTGTCTGTGTCTGTCTGTCTGTGTCTGTCTGTCTGTGTCTGTCTGTCTGTGTCTGTCTGTTTGCTGTTTCTGGTACTCGTCGAAGGGTCTAGACGGTGATCTTACAGTTCAGATAGTCTTTCCAACAGTCTAGCTCGACTTTAGTCAGTTTTCTGCGTGCGGAATCTTTGCCAACGCCAGACTACACTCGCTTTTACAAGGCAACCTTTGAGTTTAGACGAGTTCCTACGTCTTAGAGTGCTCATTACGCTGCTATTATCTGGAGCCCACCGCGAGGGGTAGTTTCAGAAAACAATTATATCGAGTTTTACTCTTGAAAGACCTCTGTGTCTAAATATCGCTGTCTTTTGACCTCGGCGAATTGAATTGACGATTTGATTTGCCTCTCGAAGTGGAAATTGTACATTTGCATAACACTTCAAGGTATTCTACTTCGAATTCGAGTCTCTTGCAAAGATTAGTGACTCTAGCCGTCGTGGAAAACCTAGAACTACACGAAATTCCCGTGAGGCTGGACAAGAAGAATTAATATTCGAGTCTAGACCCCCTCGTCGTAGTAGAATCCCTGTTCGAAACAACTTGCCTCTGTCTAGAGAGAGGTATAGAGGAACAAACGAAGTTATAGGAGATATAAGACTACCAAGTCCTGAATTCTCTGATTTTACAAACATGCCTGATGAAGGAAATAATGCTACTGCTGGACCTGCTGGTCAAGGGCGAAACCCACAGCAGCAGAGACAACCAAATAATGATGAGGCTGCGGCGAATCGAAATCCTGGAGGAAATCGGCCGCGCCGACCTCAACAAACTGAAGTAGTAGATGCATACTTACGAGAGCTACCTGCTGAGGTGCTCGCCGAAGTACAAAACGAGCAGTTACCGAAAGTCTCAAAGAAGGCACCCATATTTGATAGAGATCGTCCTGAGAAACTTGCAGGATGGCTCGAGGACTTAGAGGAAATCTTTAGGACTTTAAATATCAGATCTGAGATGGCGAAGATCCATCTAGCCTTGAAATACATGACTTATGAGACGAGAAAGGAGCTAGCTACGCTTGATGCAGCTTCAGGAGATGATTGGGAAACATTTAGAGTTGACTTGCTTGACTGCTATCCGGATTCTAGTGATAAGGACGGATATGGCTCGAAGCAGAGGCTCATGAGTGTAATTGAAAAGTACATGCTAGTGCCATCTGGTCAACTAGAGAAGCTTTTGGCCTTCTCGAGGGCGTATCAGATTGAAGCAAAGAAGTTAATGAGTGGACATGCTGTCATCTCGAACTTCGAGGCAGTACAAGGATATCTAGCTGCTCTAGAAGAACAGTTTAGAAAGAGAGTTATTCGAAAATTATCAACTAATGGTACTGGAGAAGGGGTTCGTCGAAGAGATGATCCTTGGACTCTAGAGCAAGTTGTAAAAGCTGCAAAAGCTGTATGTGCTATTCCTCCTGAGGAATTATATGATGTAGGAGCGAGTTGGAGCCTACCAGGTGTCATAAACACTGGAGCTAGACCCCTCTCGAGCCGACCATCTATGACTGACAGGTTAACTGCTATAAAGCAGGAAGAAGCACAGAATGAGTGGGAACGAAAGATTTCGTACACAGTAGATGATAACGAGACGAAAATTAAGACCATTCACCAGAAGCTAGACACTATGACGAACCAGAATCAAGAGATGATGAAGTCCTTGATAAGGATGGTACAAATGTCAAGTAGAAACACTGGAAATATGGGTCTAGCGTCTTCGACGAATGTTGGTATGTCTTCTATGCCTAACAGAGGACTTCTGGACACGAGTAGAGTTATGCCTGCCCGTGATCTAGCTTGTTCCATGTGTGGAGGCAGAGGACATGGTTCACAAGACTGTCCAGCTCAACATCACTTTGTAAGTAAGGGATGGATGAAGCGAAATGCGAGGAATAGATGGGAACTAAAGGATGGTTCGCCACTTCCTTGGATAAATGAAGGAGATAAAGAGACTAGAAAAGAAAAGATTGAGAAAATTGCAAAAGAGAAGGGATGGGATGTAGAAGTCCACCCAGATCAGTTCTTATATGAAGTAGAATCTATGCCAAATGCATACCAGGTGCAGCTGCACGAAGCTAGCCCCCTGGGAATGGAAAATAATGAAGTTGATACATTGGCTGTACAAGTACTTGAACAGCTAGAAAGGATGGGAGTTGAGTATAAGGCCTTGTCTGATGGACAAGTGTCTATAAACACTCCTGGAGGTTCGAAAAACTAATACTTTCGATGAAGGAGCTTAAACAGGTGCTAGTTGGTGCAAAGAAGTTACCTAGCCCTGTTCCCAGCAAAGCTCCGGAGGAAGATAATGCTGGAAAGACGTCTAGACGCCTCGAAGTGGTGCTAGAGCGTCCTAAGAACTTTAATCGACACTTGTATAAACCCATAAACATGACGGATGAGTCGTTGGAAACCCCTGAGCCCGAATTAGGCAAAGAGGCGCCCGCGCATAACGTCCCGGAAACGAAAAACTTAAATAAAAGACCATTTGATAACATAAAGCCTATTGAGAGACGAATCCAACCACCAAAGGAGGGTCTAGAAACGTCCCCAGTGACCGCTAGAACACCTAGTGTGGATATAGAAGAGTCTCGAGGCTCGGCGAAGAAGAAAGTAACATTTGATTTGCCTAAGGGACCTGAATACAAACTACAAAGTGGCGTGTACAGGCCTGGAGTTGCTGAAGAAGTTGCAACGAAGATATTAAAGAGTGAAATACCTATAAGTATGGAAGAAGTAATTGCTATTTCCCCTACTTTGCAGAAAATATTGAATAGAAAGACTAAGAATAGTCGAGTATATAAGAGGCCTCTAAAGGCATTTGTACAAGAGATTAGAGACGAGGAAAACCCAGAAGACACTGATCTACCTGAGGATTCTATCTCTTTGCCATATGACACTCAAGTAGTGGATATTGATGATCTAGCATGGGGAGACTGCTTTGTACAGGTCCTCGAAGGCTCGAGCGGCTTGCAAACAGGATCTTTAGTCCATGTAGATGTTGTAGAACAATATCTCGAAGATGTTCCGCCATCTGAACGAGGAAAGATTATCATTGTAGCCAGACCAAGTGATAGTCTGCGAGTTATCTTTCCTGATATTAATAAACAAGGGCCAGTCGAGTGTATACTTGACAGTGGGTCTCAAATAGTATCAATGGACACGGATATAGCAATGGGACTAGGTCTAGCCTGGGATCCAAAGACTGTTATCCATATGCAAAGTGCTAGTGGACAGCTAAGCCCAACCAGGGGTCTAGCTAGGAACGTACCGTTTACCTTTGGTGAAATAGTCGTTTATATGCAGATTCATGTGATGGATAAAGCTCCATATAAAGTTCTGTTGGGAAGACCCTTCGATGTTTTAACAGAAAGTAATATTAAGACAAATAAGGATGGAAGTCAAGAATTAACGATTCGAGACCCTAATTCTGGCATGACCTGCACAATGGGAACATATGAACGAGGCAGAGGTATTGGACCGAAGCCTGAAGGAGAAGAAAAACTTACACCAGCTACCCAAAAAGCTGCAGAAGAGGAAAGAAGTCCACAAGATGGAAATTTTCAATCCTCGAAGATCTGACAGGCCATCAGGGAGAGGTTGCTGTAAGTATTGGCCTAGGAAAAGATGGTAGATATGAAATAACTGGGTATAGACTGCCTGATGAGGAGACATTCTCTAATAATGAGAAGGCTGAGGCATATGTATATGCATCTCGAGCTAGCATTGAAGAGAGTGATCCCAAGGCTGCCCTTATGCTTAAAAGCTACATGAAGAAGGAAATAACCGAAGATAATTGCAAGGTATATTGTACTTGGCGTGAAGCTAGAGTACAGGATGAGAAAGTACCTTCGAGACCTGCGTATGAGGGTCTCGAGGCAGCTACTGTATTCAATACGGCTGCTCGAACTGAGAAAATGGTTCGGCGAATGCCAAACTTACACTGTAGGATCCTACCTCGTGGAAGTAAGGCTAGATTTCGAAAACCGTTTGCAGTATTCGGCAGTAAGTACAAACCTGTGGCAATAAAAGTGAAACCAGTAAAAACTACGCTTCCAGAAGAGTTCAGGATAGAAAGGCACATAACTGGTGACCCGCTAGAAGGGATGCCGACTTTGTCACCAAATCCACCAGACTTCACACCTGGAGAACGTTATAATGAAGAAAGAAAAGCTATTATTGAGAAGAATCATGATGAAGACTTCTTATGGCCTGAAGAAATGAAGCTAGTACATCACTTAATGAAGGTACAAGAGAAAGGTTTTGCATGGGAAGCTTCAGAAGGGGGAACTTTCAAGACAGAGTTCTTTCCACCTGTTAAATTTCCTGTTATACCACATACTCCATGGGTCGAGAGGAATATACCTATTCCGCCCGGGATCTATGGAGATGTATGCAAAATAATTAAAGATAAGATTGATTCTGGGGTCTACGAACCCTCGAGCTCCTCTTATAGATCCAGATGGTTCTGTGTTTTGAAGAAAGATGGCAAAAGTTTACGGCTAGTACACAGTCTAGAACCGTTAAATAAGGTCACAATTCAACACTCAGGCATACCTCCTGCTACGGCTGATATAGCTAGAAGCTTTGCAGGCAGATCTTGTATTGGACTGCTAGATGTATTTGTAGGCTATGATGAAAGGCTCGTAGATGAGGGATCGAGGGATTTGACGACGTTTCAAACTCCTTTTGGCCCTCACCGACTTGTAAAACTACCAATGGGTTGGACTAACTCAGTACCAATCTATCATGATGATATCACTTATATATTGAAAGAAGAAATTCCACACATAACGAGACCCTATATAGATGATGTTCCAGTGAAAGGACCGTCTACTAGATATGAGCTCGAAGGTGGAGGATACGAAACAATTCCTGAGAACAGTGGAATTAGAAGATTTGTATGGGAACACATGCAAAATATGAATAGAATTGTTCAATGAATGAAACATGCTGGAGGAACCTTCTCAGGACCTAAAGCATTCATTTGCTGCGCAGAAGGAAATGTTGTGGGACATAGAGTCTCGTATGAGGGTGAATTACCTGAAGAAAAGATGGCTAAGACCATTTTGTCATGGGATGCAACTCAATGGACGAAGCGTACACACGTTAAATCATTCTTGGGGACTGCAGGACAACTCAGGATGTTCATTAAAGACTATGCAAAGAAGGCTAGACCCCTCACGAGGTTGACTAGTTCACAAGTTCCCTTTGAGATAGGAGAAAAAGAGTTAGAAGCCGTCGAGCTATTAAAAGAAGGCATTAGAAATGCTCCTGCATTGAAACCAATTGATTATTCGTTGTCTAGCGGCATTACTCTAGCAGTGGATACATCATGGATGGCTGTAGGATATTATTTATACCAAAGAGATCCTAAAGATCCTAAGAAGAAGTTTTATAACTACTTTGGATCTATAACATTAAATGAACGAGAAGCAAGGTTCTCACAGCCTAAGAGAGAGTTATATGGGCTCAAGCTCGCGCTAGCCCATACTTACTACCAAACTTATGGTTGTAGGGATCTAACTGTAGAAACGGATGCTAGCTACATAAAAGGGATGTTAGATAACCCAAGTAGTGGCCCAAATGCAACTATTAATCGTTGGATTGAAGAAATAAGAAAGTATCACTTTGAATTGGTACATATCAAGGGGTCTATACATGGACCTGATGGACTATCTAGACCACCACCGGGTAGTGAACCAACAGAGAGATTACCTGCTGAAGAGGAAGATTATCTAGATAAAGATGATGGGGAACCATTGCGATTTCGTCAGGAAGATGAGAATGAGCAGGGCCCTTATGACTTTGAAGACTTTAAGCATGAGATAGACTCTAGAGGTGGATACTTACAGGGTCTAGCCTTGTCAGTAGAAGACTTCGAAGATGATATTCAAGAATTAATTGAAGAAGAACGAAGATTCGCCTACTGGCGAGAACACATACTATTTGAACAAGGAAAGACTCTAGACCAGTTTGCACAGGTTCTAGTAGCTCCTGAATCGACAGAAGAATGGGAACATGATCATCCTTATATGGAAGAACATAGAACTACCATAGGGATTGAGCTAGATCGACTGCTACCAAGAATAAAAGAGTTCTTAATGCATCCTGAATCGGATATGCTGGATGAGATGGATGCTCGAGCTCGAAGGAAATTTCTTTCGAAGGCGTCTCGATACTTCGTCGACAAGAAAGGACGTATGTATCGAAGAAATGATGAAGTTGGTGGACAACATCAGCTAATAGTTGAGAAAGGACGCCGTATGTATATCCTGCATAGTGCTCATGATCATTTGGGACACAAAGGAATGTATGCTACGAAGGCTGTGATAGAAAAGAGGTTCTGGTGGCCAGAACTGGAGCGAGATGTCAACTGGTTCGTGAAAACGTGTCAGGCATGTCAAGATCGAGCTCTAGCGCTATTGAAAATACCACCTACCCTTACTCACACCCCTTCTCTGTTCCAGAAGGTACATGTGGATGTATTCAAAGTATCTCCGGCTAGTAATGGCTGTAAGAACGTTGTACATGGCCGATGTGCTTTATCTTCTTGGTCAGAGGGACGAGCAATCAGAGATGAGACAGCTCGAGCCTTAGGCGAATGGTTCTTTGAAGATATAATATGTAGATGGGGTTGCCCTCAAGAAGTGGTAACTGATAATGCTAGAAGCATGATTGCAATGTTGAAATGGCTGGAAGAGAAGTATGGGATTAAAGGGATTCGTATCTCAGCCTATAATTCTCAAGCCAATGGAAAGATTGAAAGAGCACACTTTGATATCCGTCAAGCTTTAGTAAAAGCAACGGGAGGTGATCTTAAACGTTGGTACTGGTTTCTCAAACATGTGCTTTGGGCAGACAGAGTAACAACTAGAAGAGGATTTGGATGTTCTCCTTACTTCTTAGTAACTGGAGCAGAACCAATACTGCCTCTAGACCTTATAGAATCAACTTGGTTGGTAGAAGTACCAGATAGAGTCCTTACTTACGAAGAATTGATCGGCTACAGGGCTAGAGCCTTGGCAAAGCATAGAACTCATGTTATGGGCATGATTTCCAGGGTCGACGAAGAGAAAAGAAGAACTATGAAGAAGTTTGAACAAGATTATGAACATGTAATAAAAGACTATGATTTCAAACCTGGAACTCTAGTACAAGTTCGAAACACTCAAATTGAGAAGAGCTTGGACAGGAAGATGTATCCAAGGTATAGAGGACCTATGATTGTCATCAGACGAACTAAGGGTGGTGCCTACATTATTGCTGAAATGGATGGCTCGGTACTTAAAGAAAAGATTGCTGCCTTTCGCGTACTGCCGCATTTTGCAAGATATGAGCCTATAGACCTACCTACGAACGTGCTAGACCTCATAGACCTTACTGCAGAACAGTTAGAACGTATGGTGAACGAAGATGAGGATACTTACGACGAACAAAGTCGAGATTACATTTTTGACTCCATTCCAAACTTAAGAATGCCTCGAGATGAGGAATATGAAGAAGATTCTGATGAAGAAGATGATCATCCTTCTCCTGAGAGGGATTTAAGCGCAGAACCTGAAGAGATCACTGGAGTGCGAACTAGAAGCAATAAACAGTTTGTTCTATTGCGTCGAAGTGGTACTTAATCGATATTCTGAAGGCTCGAAGTAATGACAGTAATAAGAAACTCAAAAGAGTTATATGTATGAAGGTATATGAACTATATCATGAGTTGGGAGTGTAAAGTAGGTTGGAGACTCTGAATACAGGGTCTAGCGCCTATTCTCACAACAATTCAGTTAGAAAGAACTAGATTACGGGGATCGACGAAACTTACTTAGGCACTGCTAGAGTTGGTAGCTGTGGTATCAGCTGAGCTAGATCCAGCCTCCTCCATGGTAGCATCTTGAGGGGTCTCCGAAGATGAAGAATCAGCGGTTTGCTTGTCCTCGACTGAGAGACGACTAAATTGCTCTCGTTGAATGTTGTCCATCTGTTTAACAACGAACTGGTATTGATTGGCATGGAAATGTACAGCATGCTGAAGAGTGACTTGTTCGGTACGAAGGAAATTGAGAACTGAGCGTAAAGCTTCGACGCTAAGCTTGGGCAGTTCGAGATATGGAGTGAGCGCGATATGACGGAAAGTTGTAGCAATGGCGGCTTCTCGTAGGGTCTTATCCTCTGGTCAATATGATCAGTAGGGTCGAGACAGGGAGAACCCATGCTTACTTACCCTCAATATCCTCACGAAGATCGGAAATGGGTTGCTCAAGGCGAATGCGCTTGCCATTGGCAGCTGCAATGTTATCCTGAGCAACTGATAAGTAATACATGGCCTTGAGGTAGGAACGAGAACGTACATCCATTCCAGGTACATCGCCGAGGGCCAATGAAAGAGTAGAGGAACGATTCGCGACGTCCTGAACGTTCGGCGAAGTTATAATATGATGGATAAGAAGACACCGCACTTACCCTGACCTTCTTGTTGAACTTGAGGCCAGGTGGAAGGCTTAATTCTTGAGAAGGGGCATGCATGGATGCAGAAAGACCCAATGCGGCTGCGAGTCCGGCTTTATAGTCCTAAACTTAGGTCAAGTCGGAGTCTCGACCTAAGAAATATGGATACTTACTGGAGTAGAAGCAATCCGACCTCCGACGAACTCGATCTCATCATCATCATCATCGTCTTCGATGATAAGAGGAGATTTAACGTTCTGTGAAGAGTATAGAATGAAGCTTGTAAAGATTAATGAGGAAAGAGGAGAGTTACCTTGCGCTTGCGAGTGGGCTGTCGAAGCACCTCGAGCTTGGCAAAGAACTCCTCGAGCCCATTTAGATGGTAGGGACGATTTACCCCATCAATCTCTGTAATAGCTATCACAGTGTTGAGTCCTTTCTGGAAGGTATCAAAGGCGATATCATCCTTGGCCACCACTTTGGCATTCAAAGGCTTTGACTATGAAGAAATATGAGCTCGACGAAGCCTGAAGAATATAATAAACAAACCATATGATCGGCTAGAGCCGTCACGACTGGTCCTAGAAGCTTGGGACTGGCTTTGGGGAAGGCTTGAACGGCTTGAGCGGCAGTAATGGCCTCTTGAGTCTCCTTTAACCATTGATCCCTCTCGGGCCAGGTCTTGTTGGATCCTCGAGCCATGTGACGATGAAATATGAACGAGAAGAAGACGAAAGTAAGGTCGAGAATGCAGGTTGAAGGTCTTAAAGAGTACTGATAACTTGGACCCACCTTCGGCGACCCTCCTTTATACTTTTCTGACTGAAAGCGGAACTCCTGGTCCCTTCGACGAAGTAACATGCCCGACTGATTAAGGCACCCTGGACTTAACTAAGGACTAGCCGAGATATGCAGCGGGGACGCTGAACTTCTTTTGGTTTGGGGGAGAGGAGTCCATCTAGGACATAGAATTTTGAAATTTCTAAAGATTTCATAAAAACGAAACTTAAAGTGTTTTAGATTTCAATAAATCAACATCTAAGATTGGTTGAAACGAACAAATAAGTGCCTGAGGCACAGAAGTGATAAGTAAGGGCACGAGACTTATAAATAAAGGGGTCTAGTTACTACTTATTACCTTCGAGCTGGGATTTCTCTAAGTCGAGTCCATACTTACAGCCTCGACGAAGGCAATCTTAAAGATATTAAATTAAATTTGAACTTAACAATGGATTCACACATAAAGAAAGAACATGAAAGCTTTTATTTGGCACTAAGGCCACGAGATTTCTATGTACATGGTACAAGAAATGAAAAACAAAGATATTTGGGCCTCTATGAAGAGAACCCTTGCTAGATATAATGATTTTGGAGCTCTATAAAGAGACTCCCTGCTGCGATGTAATGAAAATATTATTTAAAGTCCGAAGACTGTAGGCTACGCCTCGACGAAGATCCCGAGTCACCTCTCCGGACTATCCTCTGCCAGGATCCGACCAACGCTTTCCTCCTCCACCGGGGAACGGGCGGTGTTGAGTGTCGTAATGGTAGGGAGGGAGGATGGAAAGGAAGAACTAGCCGACGCAGGTACCCGGGAAGATGAAGCATTCGCCGAAGAGCGAAGAGGCACGAGAGCCGAGGTTACCATGCGCTCGATGGTGCTGCGAGTGTCGGATTTAGAGAAGTCGAGGGGAAGGCGCGACGAACTCAGTTGGATCTGAAAACCAGTCTCCGTTTTCACCAAGCTCGAGTCTCGATCCAAAACCGACATGTCCCAGCCCAAGCCCGCGCCTATCATCTTCAAATCTTCGATTTCGTCCTTGAATGAAGGGTCGTTACGATGAAGAATGTTGAAAAGAAGGGTAGGATCGGTGACTGAACCACGAAGGTGCTCCTGGTCCCGCTCGATGGACTCGCGAAGCTTGTTGGCGTTGTCGGCGAGGTCCAAGACGCTGCGGCGAAGTTGGTCGTATACAGAGATCTTCTCGACGAGACCAATAACTTCTGCGCCGAGGTCTGAATAAGGAGGAAATGAGAAAAGATGTTAAATAAAAAGAAATAAATGATTAAACTTACTATGAGAACCTTGACGAGCCAACCCGTAGATCGTATTTCGCATCTCGAGGGCACGAGCCGGCGTCAGGGTCCATGAACAAGGTTGCCTGCTTTTGAAGCAGACGGCGCATTTGTAGGAGGTGCTCTGTATTTCGGGCGGGACACACTTCTCTGCTGCGTGAGCTGCGGTACATCGCGTACATGGCAAGCTGCCAGTGAGCTATAAAAGATAAATGAAAGAGTAATAAAATAAATAAGAAAGAGACTTACTGCGTCGATGGTTCGAGTTGCATGGAGCAAGTCGGCAAGGTTGAAGACCGTGTCGCTAGCAGGATGTGTGAAGAGGCCGGCCTCGGAGACCTGATGAGAAGGACCAGCCCTCGCTGATGAAGCAGGAGCAGGGGTCGGCGACCTTTCGCTAGCAACAGGAGATGGCTCTTTGGGAGTCGGGGCCTTTGCCTTAGGCTTGGGCTTCGGTTTGGGCTTCACTGCGCGAACGGGTGGACCAGTCTTGAGTGTTTTGGAAGGAGTGGACGCGCGAGGCTTCTTAAAAGAGAAGAGATCCATGTCGTCGTCGTCTTCTAGCAGCTCGAGCGCTCGCTTTTTCGAAGTCAGAACAGGCTAGAATATGAAAGGATATAAGAAAGAAATTTGAAGGGAATAGGAAGAAGAAAACGAACCTCAGGCTTGACTTGGACGGACTCGTCGTCAGACTCGAGGACCTCATCCTCTGAGTTGCTAAGAACGGTATCGTCGTCGCCACAATCGTCGCTGAGGATGGTATCGAAGTCGTGAAACTAGGAAATTATATTGAATAAGATTAAAAAGATTACGGTGGAATAAGGACTTACAGGCTCGAGACTATGTTTCTCCTGTCGATCGTCCTTCGAGATATACCAACCAGTCTTGTGAAGAGATGGGAGTCGAGATTCGAGGGGGTTGCAAAGTCGCACTAAAGCTAGCCACACCGGGCGCACATGCGGACAGAAATCCTCGATGTCGAAGTCGACGTGCTCAAAGAGAGTATCCTAGAAGAGAAAATGTAAGAATGAAAGATTAAAACTATAAGAAATACAACATACCATGAAGGGAGTGGCACTTTCCACGGCCTTGGTCATTTCTGAGACCTTGGGGGGATTCTTTCGTGGTTTATCAAAGTAACGACGATAGACGTCGACAATACATGCGATGACTTCATTGGCTTGTTCGTGAGGGTTGATCTGCGCGGTCTTTCGACCGGCTCGAGTTTTCTTGGCCACTGCCGAAATTTGAGAAGAAGAGGCTGCTTTGCCCTTCCCTTTGGAAGCTTTGCCGGTAGTTCGCGCCATTAGAAGAAAAGAAAAGAACAAGTATGTATAGAGAAAAACAGAAGGCTAGAGCCACTCTGAGTGAAAAATAGAGAGAAAGGAAGAATGGGCGTGAAAAAGTTGAAGTCCGTTTACTTATGGAACGACTCACCTGACCACGTTCCCACGGCGCACGGACCAGTGAAAGGCTGAGAGATGCGTGAAAAGAAAGAATAGAGAAGCAAGAAACTGAATAAGAAACGTGAAAGAGGAAAAGAGACGGAAAGTCACTTGCCTGAAAAGAACCTACGGCAATTGCCGAAGGCAAACAACTGGCCGAGAGTATTTTGGTCGGAGTTTGAAGTTTGATGATTGGCATAGACCGGCAAAAAAAAAGCAATGAACAGTGTACCACTGCTTCGGCGAACTCTGAGATGTGTGTGAATAAGTATTATATAATCAACAGGCTGTCTGCGAAGCTTTAGAATGTATCTTTGGGTGTATGACTGACCGATCACCAGACCGGGGACGGTCTAGATTTGGTTTGGGGGAGATGTTGCGCTGAAAACGCATACACACCTGAAATACCTGAAATTAAACGATTTCTACTGTGAATATGATGGGAATAAAGGGCTAGACTATGTCCCATAGTGCTAGCTAAAACATAGAACACGAATAGTTAAAGGCTCGAAGTGAAAGGACTACGATGTACGAGTATGCATCAAGACCTTATGGCTGATATGCCTCTAGACCTTCGGCGAAGTAACTACCTGCTGCGAGACTGTACAGTATGGTCAGACCCACCCTGCCTGGCAAAGAGCCCTTCGTCTGGAAGTCGCTATTCAAGTATCTGTGTAATCCACGGGACTTAGGAAGGAAGAAACTACACACACACAGGCGTAATAGCCTCATGAGCCTCGATAATGTCGAAAGGACAAAGCTAGAGGTATCGCCGAGCCATCAAAATGGTTTGTTCAAACTTAGCCGACCTCCTAGAACCTGCAGATTGATGATATACTGGAGATAACGCTTTATGATCGGAAATATATGATCAACGATTCCGTTCCGAGATACTAGATGGTCAAAGCTATGAAAATGATCAGTCTCGATGACTGTATAATAACTTATTAGTAAAGTAATGACAGAATTGACCTTCGAGCGCTGGATATTGGTATATCTACGAGGTGCTATGGGGTCTAGATGTCGAAATAGGAGAAAATACGGAAGCCCGACGGGATAAATGACTAGAAACTGCCCTCGGCGCCCCTATAAGTACACTGTAAAACAGTTACGAAGATGAATAATAACGAAATGCATAGGAGTAGTTCGTTTAGAATGGCTCGAGCGCATGATAAGAAGGGTCTAGATGTACCAAAAACATCACTAAAACATAATACTTACACATATATACCCAAGAACTGCACATAATTACCCTCTAGACGTGCCTACTTACCCAACTCAGTCATATTGTTTCTGTTTATATCCATTTTATACTCGATGTTATCCCTCTGTTCCTTTTAATTACTCCACTCAGTTTTCTATCTATTTATGAAATACTTACAAGCAGTAGAGTACATATACTGTCATGTATAGGGTCGAGCGCCCCAGGTTACGACTGCCCGCCAAATTGGAGAACTTTACGTATCTTCTAGAGCGTTAAATCGCAGAAGGCCTCTTGATTGTGAACGTCAGGCCCCGGTTCTTCGAGCTGGTAGAGGCGGACTATTAGGAATTGCAGTGCTTTAATAGAGTGCTAAATATCTGAACATCTGTTGTGTTTGAACTGTCTGTCTGTCTGTCTGTCTGTCTGTGTCTGTCTGTCTGTGTCTGTCTGTCTGTGTCTGTCTGTTTGCTGTTTCTGGTACTCGTCGAAGGGTCTAGACGGTGATCTTACAGTTCAGATAGTCTTTCCAACAGTCTAGCTCGACTTTAGTCAGTTTTCTGCGTGCGGAATCTTTGCCAACGCCAGACTACACTCGCTTTTACAAGGCAACCTTTGAGTTTAGACGAGTTCCTACGTCTTAGAGTGCTCATTACGCTGCTATTACCGGCGTACAGTTCGTTCAGCCTGGCCATTGTATTTGCAAGCTCGCATTCCCTGTTCTGCTGCTTTCCACTCCACCTCCGATATTTTCTTCCTGCTCAGTTCTTCGTATGCAGTCACCTCCTCCAGAAGCTCCAGCTCCATCCTCACTTCAGCCTCAAGACTTTCAAGCAGTCTCCTGCCCTCCAATTCATCCAAAAGAGCATCAGGCTCAGAATCCGAGCCACTCGAGCCCTCATCACTCCCAGAGAGCTCAAACTCAGAGTCTGTCTCGAGAGGCTCGTACTCAGAACTTGAGGGTACGTGATTCACTGTCCCATCCCAATCACATTCTGTTGAATTCTCCTCCTTATCATCTTCGTTACTCTGCTCAGGATCGCTTTCCGGCACTTCTCGATGGTTTGCAGTTGCAGTGTTGTCAACGATGTTGGAGTTTCGGCTGTGTCTAATTTTACGAGCATGTTGAGCAGCAGATAGTTGTATTTTAGACGGGCGCCCACGACGACGAGACATGAGAATAGGATAGAAATACAAGAGCGTTATCGTATCTACAAATCCGAGGGCGCCCGCGACTGCACCGCGTGCTGCGTACTCAAAAATTTTTTTTGCGATCCCAAATTGGCCGCTGCACAGCCACTGTCCAAAAGTGGAGGTGGCTAGCGGGCCGGCACCATACCTTTCTCTGGAACAAGATCAGAAGGTTCATGTCAAGTCCTATCTTGCTGGTGGTGATCCTGTTGGCATGTGGTCAGCTCTAGAGAGAGTGCATGTGTCCAGGACACCAGGTGCACGCTTCAATGCCTATGATGCTCTGTTCAGCATCACAAAGGAGGAGGATGAGAGTTTAGTTGATCTGGGGACAAGGATTGAAAATGCAGTCTTCACCATTAGGAATCTCAGAGACAAGGAATATACCTTGGAGAAACTTGATGCAGAGCTGCAGGCTTTGGCCTTGGTCCGTGCATTGCCCCCAGAATCTAACCTCACTGCAAACTTGCTGCTATTGGACACATTGGACAAGGACAAGATTCTTCAGTACTTCATTGCTGAAGAACAAAATCTGAAAAGACAGGCAGAGCAGGTTAACAAGGCCAATGCTGCTGCCAAAGCACAAGGCTATATCAAGCCTAATTGGAAGAAGGGGTTCTGTCATTACTGCAAGAAGGAAGGGCATTGGAAGGCTGAATGTCCCACCTTGAAAACAAGGAATGAAGGAAAGAGTGGGAATGGGAGATATCAGGCCAATAAGGCTGAAGTGAAGGAGGAAGATGTTGTTGAAAGTGCTGGCAGTGCAAGTACATTCTCTTCTAATGATACTTCATCTTCTGACATACTTGATTGGAATACAGACACGGGGGCCACTTCTCATATGACACCACATCGCCATTGGATTAGGAATTATACCCCCTATAGAGTACCTATTAAATTGGCTGATGATAGAATTATATATTCTGAAGGTGTAGGAAATGTTGTGTTTAAACCGATCATTGATGGAAAAGTATCTAGGGATGTTGAATTTAGTAGAGTACTGCATGTACCTTCACTTAAAAATAATCTGCTTTCTGTTCTGTACTTAACAAAACATAAAGGCTTTCATGTACATATTTGGTCTGATAGAATGGAATTTGATAGAAATGGTCCTATTCTTTTTACTGCGCGTGTTACTGCAAATAATGTGGGATACTTGAATGGACATACTATAGATAAGTCTGAAAGCCTCTGTTTGACAACAACTCTACCTCTGGATCTGAAGCTGTGGCACAGGCGCTTCTGTCATCATGGGCACGATGATATATTGCGCATGTTGAGGGATAATTTGGCAGAGGGCTTGAAACTAGACTCTAATGCAAAGCCAGATCCTGTGTGTGAACCTTGTCTGGCTGGCAAGATGCATGCACATCCATTTCATTCCTCACACACCAGAGCTGATACTGTGTTGGGCCTCATTCATTCTGATCTCCATGATGTTGGTGTACATTCTCCTAGTGGATACAGATACTGGATCACATTCATTGATGACAAGTGGTGCTTCCGTGCAGCACTTCCTCTGAAGAAGAAGAGTGATGCATTTGATGCATTCAAGAAGTACAAAGCTTGGGCTGAGAACACCACTGGAGAGAAAATCAAAATCTTTAGATGTGATAAAGGTGGAGAGTACATATCAAAGGAGTTCATTGCATTTCTGGACAGCTGTGGAATAGAGCGTCAATACACTGTCAGAAATAGGCCTCAACAGAATGGTGTTGCTGAAAGAGCAAATAGAGTGATGGAAGAAAGGATTGTTGCAATGCTAGAAGAGTCTGGTTTACCAAAGTCATTTTGAGTAGAGTGCCTGGCTGCACTTGTTCATGTGTGGAATCGTTGCCCTACATCTGCTGTACCAAACTGCACTCCCTATGAGGGATGGTACAAGAGGAAACCAAAGGTGGATCATCTGAGGGTCTGGGGTTGTGTTGCATATGTGCATGTTCAGAAGGATAAGAGGAAACACTTGGGATCCCATATGGAAAGGTGTATCTTCATTGGATATCCAGATGGTGTGAAGGGATGGAGGTTCTGGAATCCTGTCACTAAGAAGGTTGTGATCAGTGAGAGAGCTGACTTTGATGAGAGGTACACTTATAAAGTTGGATCTTCACAACCACCTTCCAAGCCTTCACCTTCCAAACCTTCAACTAGTACACCACCCAATACTTCCTATGTTCCTCTTGATGATAATCCTCACTCTGACTCTGACTCTGAGTCAGATGACCCTGCATTACCTGAACCTGACCATGAGTCCTCTACAGAACAAGACAATACTGGCCCTGAGCAGAATAATGAACCTGCTGATGACAATGATAGTTCTGCAGAGGAGGAACAGATTGAACCACCTGAGGATGTTCTTGTAGATAATAGACCAATTGCTTTCCGTAGGTCTGAGCGGAAGAGACAGGCTCCTGGTGAATGGTGGAAAGTGAACCTCCCTGCTCCCAAGCGGAACAAGGATGCAGATGTGCCAGATGATGATGATAATATGGAGGAAGCCCACATCATGACTGACAATGGTCCAGAGCCTTTGACATTCAAGCAGGCTATGGATGGACCTAATGCCAGACAATGGCAGGAGGCCATGATGGAGGAGATGAATGCACACCTCACCAATGGCACTTGGGATGTTGTGGAACTTCCACCAGATAAGAGAGCAATTGGATCTAAATGGGTATTCAAGATAAAGCACAAGGCTGATGGATCCATTGAAAGGTTCAAGGCTAGACTTGTTGCCAAAGGATTCAGCCAAAGACCTGGTTTTGACTATCTAGAGACATTCTCATCTACTATGAGACAGACTACAATCCGCACTATTCTTGCTCTGGCTGCCATTGAGGACTTGCATTTGCGCTCTGTGGATATCTCTCATGCATTCATCAATAGTGACATTGATACAGAGATCTTCATGACACAGCCAGAAGGGTTCAAGGAGTGTGGTCCTAGATTTGTCTGCAGGCTGAACAAGTCTCTGTATGGTTTGAAGCAGTCACCCAGACTTTGGGGTGAGAAGCTTGCAGGAGTGTTACAATCAATGGGCTTTAGTCGCACCCAATCTGATCCAAACCTATATGTCTATCAGAAAGATGACATTAAGGTTTTTGTACCTGTCTTTGTGGATGACATCACTCTTGCTTCCAAGTCAGAGGCATCTTTGGACCACTTTGTGGCAGAGCTAGCAAAGCACTTCAAACTCCGTGACCTGGGTCCTACATCATATCTGCTGGGAATAGAAATCACAAGAAATAGAAAGGAGAGAAAATTGTATATGGGTCAGAAACAATATATTGTCAACAAACTTAATGAGTTTGGAATGTCTGATTGTAGACCTGTTGGTACACCCATGAATCTCGGAGCTGCTCTGTCAACTGCACAGTGTCCAAAGACTGCTGAAGGAAAGGAAGAGATGGCCAGAATTCCATATATTAGTGCTGTTGGCTCCTTGTTGTATCTTGCTACCACCAGTCATCCTGATATTGCATACACAGCTAGTGTATTGGCACGGTTCAATTCAAATCCTGGCATGGCACACTGGGTTGCAGTAAAGCATGCATTCAGATATCTGAAGGGAACAATGGACATGAAGCTTGAATATGGTCCTGATCCCTGCCAGCCAGATTTATTTGTTACATACTGTGATGCAGACTTTGGTGGTAACAGGGACAACTCAAAGTCCACTAGTGGGTATATGGTCAAACTTGGATCAGGTGTGGTTAGTTGGAGCAGTAAGCTACAGCCCTTTGTAACACTCTCCTCTACAGAGGCAGAATATGTGGCAGGTGTTGCTGCTGGCAAGGAGATTTGTGCCATGAACAGCCTGTTACAAGATTTGGGATACCAGACACCTCAGCCAGCCAGGTTGCTAATGGACAATCAATCCACAATCAAGGTTGCTAAGAATCCTGAGCATCATGGGAGGATGAAGCATCTTGACCGGCATTACTACTGGCTGAGAGACCAAGTTGAATACAAGGTCATGGCTCCTGAATATCTGCCTACTGATGAGAATGCAGCTGATTTGCTCACCAAGCCTCTCAGTAAGCCCAAGGTGGAGAAGTTGAGGGAGACGATGGGATTGCACATAATACAGAACCCCTAGGTTGAAGAAGTGCATCATCAGGGGGCTGTGAAGAAGTTGAGGAAAGTGCAGAGGTTGAGGGATATGTGATGACACACTTCATCAATAGAGCACCTCCATTACACAAGTGTTCTATCAGGGGGCTGTGTTGAATGAAGTGCTAGAACACTTGTAGATACTATACAAATACTGTACATATCATTAGAAAGTCCTTCAAGTACATATAATACTATACTAATGACTTTAATACCTATTGTAGATAGTTATACCATGTATGTAGGGTCATTCTGGAGTGTTTAGAGCGCGCGCAAAGATGTGGACACTCATTTTCACGCCTCATGCGCGGCCTGACACAACAGGACCAAACAATATGTAAATCCTTACATGTCTGGAGAAATCTAAGACACTTGGAAAGCAATTCTTGTGCATTAAGCTACTATTACAACGCTTTAGTGATCTCAGTGAACTGTAATTGAACTCTATTCATTGTGTCTGATCAGTGTATCACTGGTAGTGCATTGTCTTAGATTCTAACACATCCATCACCACCACCTCAGTCTTCTTCTCCTTTGCCCACTCCAGCTGCTAGCCCATCTATTCAGCCATCTGTTTCTCAGTCTGTCTCCAGCCCATAGAGTGGCCGGTACCCGAACAACTAATCCGCATCCTATGTGTGTACGGCATCCAGCTCGCTATACTGATAGTCAGCATGTGGGGTCTCTGTGGTGTACAAGACGTCATCATTGGGTTCTCACACATCAGTTCGGTGAACTGGATACATGTAATGCATGCCGCTCTCGTGATTTAAATATCAGACATCATCCTGCGCGCTATACTGACTCGGATCACTCTGGCTTGCTTTACTGTTGTGGAAACAAACATTGGGTCCGTGAAGATATCTATGGGCCCAATCAACAATGTGCTCGCTGCAATGAGAATGCACGTCGTCAAAGAGCACAGCGTCGAGCACGTGAAAGAGTGGTGCAACAAGAACAGATTACTCCTGATCCAAATAATCAACTTCCTTCTCAGTTGGCTCCTAATGGCCTTGATGACTCTGCTCTTCCAAATCACCCTGTCCCACCCCTTGATCAGTCTGCTGTTTCTCCTGAGGACAAAGTTCTACTCAATAATGTCCGTCAGAAGATTATGAACATCCATATGGAGCATTGTCTACACTGTCATGAGGAATGGTTTGACTTAGATGTTGATTGGCATGGTCGCTGCTCCAAGTGTAGACGAAGTACAAAGTTCCAGGAGATAAATCTCATGTATCCCGGTCCTGATCTATCAGAGTTACCAGAATTGACCCAGATGGAGGAAATGCTTATCTCTCCAGTGCATGCATTGGTCCAGGTATGGCAGGTGCAGGGAGGACAGTATAAATATACTGGATATACATGCAATTTCCCCAGAGACACTGCCTCTTTCCATGCAAAGGTACCTCTGCTGCCTGAGCACTGTGATGTGTTGATTATGCGGCGCAAGGGAATGGAAACCGACAACAATCTAGCAGCTACTCAGGATTTCCGTGTATGGCGTGCTCCTATAGAGAGATGGTTGCAGTATTTGCAGCAGAATCATCACACATTTCTATCAGGTCGAGTGTCAGTCGATCCAAATGCTTTGGCTCAGTTACCAGAAGACAGCTCAGTTTATACACGAGGATATGGAGGAACCTCCTGAAGAAGGCCCACCTCAAGAAAATGAGACTGAGTCATCAGAGGATCCATCTGGACAGCCTCTGTATTCCCGTGGTTTTGTTCCAGCTACTACCAACTAGAACACTGAGCTAGAACAGCTCAGAGCAGCAGCATTCCATAGTGATACTCCAGTTGTGCTTACTATGCATGTGGTTCATGGTACTCCTCTTAATGAGCATCATGGCTTACCAATTGCTATTGATGCCTTTCCCACTCTCTTTCCCACTAGGCAGGCAGACTTCAATGCCAATCGCACTCAAAAGGTCAAAATGGTTGAATGGGCTGCTCATTTGCTTCGTCTGAGAGGTGGTCGTTTTGCTCGTCATCCACGCTTTAGATATTGGGTTCTTAATACTATTATGCAGGACAAGGCTAGAAAGGAAGCAAACTGGTACACTACCACTCACAAAGATGATGGAGCACTTACTGTGGCTGATATCCAGGAAATGTTTGAAACTGGAGAAGTAGAGAACTTGGCTCAACGTGTTTCAAAGGCTGCAACTAAACTACCAGGTTCCCGTCCCTACTGGTCGAAGGCTCGAAGTGACCTACTCGCACAAATTCGGTCTCCTGAATGTGGTTCACCTCATACATTCATCACTGCATCTTCTGCAGATGTACAGTGGCCAGACATGCACCAGCATATGCCATCCTATGCGCATGGAGCACCTGAAGGTCCACACTCATACCGTGTACGTTTGCATGACTTGAACAACAATCCCGCAATTGCAGCATACTACTTTCAAAAGCAATGGCAGATATACTTTGAGCACTTCTTAAAGCCCAAATTCAAAGTCAAGGATTGGTGGTGGAAATATGAGTGGCAGCATCGAGGCAGTAGTCATGTACATGGCTTTTTGTGGTTGCATGATGCTCCATCTGTTGACACCTTGGATATTTCAAACAATGAGCAGCTGCAATCATTTATTGATTTTTGGGATCTGCGAGTCTCTACCTGGCATCCTGACAAGAACTGTCCACCTGCAGCAATCCATCCATCAGCTATGCTATTTGATACACTTCAGGACACTAAGCGAGAGCTAGCTCAGTGCTTGAATCGCTTTCAAAGACATGGACAATGTACTACTGGATACTGTCTGCGGCGCAAGAAAGGAACAAGTGAGACATTCTGTCGATTTGGATTCTCTCACAAGACTCGTGACAAAACCAAATATGTCAAGGACCCTGGCCGTGACTTTGCTGAACTTCACACTCGCAGAAACGACCCACTCTTAAATTCTTATAATCCTGCTTTTACTCTGGGATGGCGTGCAAACATTGACATACGTCCTGTTATCAACAAAGAGGCTGTCATTGCATATGTTGCTAAGTATGCAAGCAAGGCTGAGACCACATCCACTATCTATAAAAGCATTCTACACACTGCTATCTCACGACTTGACACTACAACACCTGCTAAAATTGCCTATCAGAAGATGTTGTCAACTTTTGTAGCTGAACGTGATATATCAGCTCAGGAAACCTGTCACATCCTATTTCAGTGCCCTCTCACAGTTTCCTCTTGACAAATTCGCAGTATCTGTGTTACTCCAGGTGTCACTACCACTTTTCTAAACTTTGAAAATTCCACTGTGGAGAGAAAATCAATTATTAAGCACTACACAAGTCGCCCAGTCCTTACTCTACCTGAACTCAAGAATGTGTCTCTACTGGAATTTGCTACAAACTGGGATTGGAAGGGTGGTTATCACAAACGCACTTGTGCACTGCCCTTTGTTGTTAGTGTTTGACCTCTCTATCCTCCAGATCCCTCATCTCCAGACCTATATGAGAAGTACTGCTATGCAAGATTGGTTCTACATCATCCATTTGAAAAGAGTCCAGAGGAGATCCTAGATGGATGGACCACTTATACAGATGCATTTGTCAATTCATGTCTGGACAATGACCATGTCCACATTGATAGTTTACCCAAAGTGGTTCCTGAGGTGGAGGATCAGGAAGACTCAGACTCAGAATCTGTTCCTGATGATGACCCTGACCATGCACCAATTCAGCTTCAATGGATGGTTGAGGCTGCTCAAGCTCCTGGACATTCTGTTCTTCAAACCAATGTGATTACACTTGGAAGAAGGGACATGGATCTGTTGTATGATTGGCATCAGCATTCTCCTTCAAGACATGTCTCTAATGATGCAGCAAAATGGCTCATAGACTCTGTCAAGGAATCTCCCAATGATGTTGTGCAGGTTCTACCAGAGGCTCCCTACCAGACACTGAAAGGCTCTCAGAGGACTGTGTTCCTTCAAGTCATGGCTTATTTCAGAAAACTCAAGCAAGACCCTGGAAACAAGCCTCCTACTCTTAGGATCAATGTGGATGGAACTGCAGGCACTGGAAAGTCCTACTTGATATGGGCTATCACACATGCTCTTAGAGAGCACTTTGCTGATGAGCTGGGAGATGATTGTGATCCAGTTGCTAGACTAGCCCCAACAGGTGTTGCTGCCGGGTTTGGTATTAGAGGTTGGACATTGAATTATGGTCTCAATATTCCAGTTAGGGATCCTACTACTGGGTTTGAACAGCTTGGTCCCAACTCTTCAAAGCGCATACAATCTCGATGGAACTCTGCTAAACTGCTTATTATTGATGAGAAGTCAATGATTGGCCAAAAGCAGTTTGGAAAGGTTGATAGACAACTTTCGTCAAGCTCAGCCTGATACTCATGATGAAGTCTTGGGTGATATTCCCACTTTGCTATTTGGAGATTTTGCTCAGCTCCCTCCTGTTGGAGAGTCTCCTCTCTATTCCACTAGTCATCAAAAGCCAAACAGTCATCCACCACTTCTAAAGGTTGAAGGGTTTCAGACATACCATGCTTTCACAAAGTCTATTACTCTCACTCAAAATCTTCCGTCAAGCTGGAGGTAATCCAGAGCAAGAGCTGTTTAGAAATATGCTTCCCCGTCTACGAGGACTATCAGTCCACTTCTGCTGATTATCAGCAATTCAGAACTCGCTTTTGGGAAAACCTCTCTCCTGAGGAACATTCTGAACATGACAAAGCCCTTCATTTGCTTCCTCAGAGAGAACAAGTCAAGACTCTTAATCACTTGCATCTAGCCAACTGTGGTGGGCCAGTTGTTCGCTGTAAAGCAAAACACAACAACTCTGAAGCTAAAAAGGCTTCAGAAGAAGATGCTAAAGGGTTTGGAAAAGGAAATTCTTTTGGCAGAAGGTGCTAGAAGTTATGATTACAAGAAATTTGTGGACTTCTAAAGGTGATTTCTAGTGCTCTACTTTGCTGAAGTAATGTTTTAATGTTTATATAGGTCTGGTGAATGGTTTGCAAGAGGCTTTGTTAGGAAGATTTGGTATGATCCCTCAGCAAATGTTCAGCATGGAGATCTACCTTCTGTAGTGTTTGTGGAATGTGAAGGATATTCAGGTAAATGACAAATTTTCTGCAAACAAGCATTGTACTGAGATCTATTATAGGTCCTCCAAATCTGGGCTGGGAAGGAGTTGATGCTTCCTGGATTCCAATTGCTCCTATGACAGCCAGATGGCATACTAGAGGGGACACTGAATTGAGCAGGACACAGCTACCTCTTACTCTGGCTTGGGCTATCACAATTCACAAGAGTCAAGGTTTGACTCTAGACAAGGCCACGATTTCTCTTAGTGAGAAGGATTTTGCCTCAGGATTGTCCTTTGTGGCCATATCCAGAGTGAAGACCTTGAAAGGAATTGCTTTCTGTGATCCATTCCCAGAAGGTCGTTTGCGTAAAGACAAGGAAACTCCAACAAGAAAAATGTTGCAGGATGATGTTCAGAGAAGAGAGGGATTAAAGTTCTTGATGACTATGGAGTTGACCTTAGTGACTTAGAATTTTATGATGATTAATTTGTTCTTAATTTCTGTCTACTACATACAAAGATATAGTAAATGCTTTTTCGTGATAAATTACGCTCACCCATTATGCAGTAGGAGCTAGCTCGTAATGCAAATCCTAGTAGACACATAAAGACATATTTAGGCATACCGAGCTGCTCACGGAAGCGTAATGGATGTCCGTTGAGCAGTCATCAAGCTAGCGGCGACTAGTGAGTACAGATGTGTACATTGGGATGGGTGTAGGGATTGCAGTCTCAGATGACGCTGCAAAGGCAACAGATGCACAGATAGAAGCCAAAACTGCCAGCCTCTGCAAGCGTTGACGGGCTTCCTGCTTCTTCTGTTCTCATAAAATAGTGTCTGGAGAATGCTGAAAGTGATCTTCGTGGAGTCTGCAACTGAAGCCGCAGTGACACCATGGAAGGAAGAAGATGAGAAAGCTCATTTTTTCAGTCTTGCAGACATTCTTGGTAACGTGTTACTTAGGTGACTTAATGTGACTAATGATGTGACTAATGAGCTGAGGCAAGCTCTTGTTGCCATAACACGTTCACCCGATCAGGCCCTTATATACTTGGGCATCAGGACCCCAGAGACCCTTGATACCTAGCTGACTGATCAATGATGTCAATGATGTCATATGTGATATCATACGCTGACTGATACACTGACTGATGCCAAGACATAATAGCCCTGCCAAGGCTGATGCCAAGGTAGTCTAGACCATAGCCTATCCCCATATATCTAAGTCCTATCTAATCTAATCTAATCTATATCTAAGCCTTATGGGCATATGGTAAAAGTCACTACATGTCACAGATAAACAGAATAAGGAAAAACTGTGACATTACCCCCTCTTCAGGTTCGAGCTCCAATGAGAAGATATTTAGTCAGTTAACTCAATAGTACGTGCAGCCTGAAATCCAAGTTTCTTGTACTCCTGAATCTTCTCCTGAGCATTCTTCAATTTCTTCTCCAGCTCCCAGCTGTCACTTTCACGTCCAAAACCTTTCCATTGTACCAGATATTGGGTTGATTTTCCCACGAAACACGACAGTGTTGTAGGAATTTTTTCCACTTCCCACTCCATCTTCTCCTCTAATAGTAAAACAAGGATGAGGGGTAGGTTGCTTCTGACCAGCGATGGTTTGGTTTCACGCGTAGGTGGCTAAACTTGCTAGCATTGAAAGACTACGTGGGTGTATAGCTCTGAACTTTTGGTGGTAGAGCTAATCTAAAGAGAACTTTTCAACAATTTCAAAAGGACTGTCCACAGTTTTTTCCTTATTCTGTTTATCTGTGACATGTAGTGACTTTTATCATATGGCCCATAAGGCTTAGATTAATAGATTAGATTAGATTAGATAGGACTTAGGGTATATGGGAATAGGCTATGGTCTAGACTACCTTTGCATCAAGCCTTGGCAGGGCTATGTCTTGGCATCAGTTCAGCGCATCAGTCAGCATATGACATCATTGATCAGTCCAGCCTAGGTATCATGGGTCTTTAGAAGGTATTTCCCCTGGGTTCCTGATGCCCAAGTATATAAGTAGGACAGGTCTAAGCTCTTAAGCTCAGACTCAAGATAAATCTTATTGTCTTTGATCAATAGCAATCCTCCTTCTCTCACACTAAGCTCAACTTCTTTTCCCCAATCTTTGCAACAAGTAGCAGGATGAGTAAAGAATTGTGATAAGGCACCTTCATATCAGGGTTGAAGTTGCCCGTTCTGTAGTCTGGTAATTTGTGAGATTTCAGGCAGTACTTTGTCCCCAACTTTAAAGTGGAACATGTTGTACAAGCTTTAGTCATAGTACCATTTCATGCACTCTGCTGCTAGGACAAGAGCTGCTGTTCACATGCTCCTGTGCTTCATGGCCTTCTTTTGCATAATTTCATTGAGATTCAAACTTCTTGAGTGTCTCTTGTGAGCATTGGATTAGCTCTTGGATGACGACCATAAGTCTAAGAAGAAGGGACTCTCCTTTGTCCCGCCCCTCAGGCACCTGGTTATTATATGCAAACTCTGCAGTGGCAAGTAGTCTTGCCCTGTCATATGTTCTGCGAGTTTCTCAATATTGACCCAGTTAATAGATATGGATTGTCCATGTCTTCTTCTCCTAAATTGTCCAGCGAAGATTCCCCATGGCAAATCCGCCTTGAGTTAAAAGCTCATCGGCACAGGTGCTTTAATAACTCATGTTTTTACGGGCTCTAGTGGCACATGTATACTGGGCACCTGGTGAACTCCCATTCCCCTGTACTGCCAGTCAATTTCTGGATTATGTTTGAACAAGTAAGAGT